>JBAIZL010000010.1:72430057-72667557 GCA_036971475.1 Prosapia bicincta | reverse complement strand
TTTAATTTGTAACAGAGGGAAAAGCAATTTTATGCAAGGCAAAATTTAGCTTTACTGCTATACTTTAAGAACGGAATTTAAGTTGTAACAGAGGCAAAAGCAATTTTATACGAGGCAAATATTACCTTTACTGCTATACTATAAGAACGGAGTTTAATTTGTAACATAGGGAAAAGCAATTTTATGCAAGGCAAAATTTAGCTTTACTGCTATACTTTAAGAACGGAATTTAAGTTGTAACCGAGGCAAAAGCAATTTTATACGAGGCAAATTTTACCTTTACTGCTATACTATAAGAACGGAATTTAATTTGTAACAGAGGGAAAAGCAATTTTATGCAAGGCAAAATTTAGCTTTACTGCTATACTTTAAGAACGGAATCTAAGTTGTAACCGAGGCAAAAGCAATTTTATACGAGGCAAATTTTACCTTTACTGCTATACTATAAGAACGGAATTTAATTTGTAATAGAGGGAAAAGCAATTTTATGCAAGGCAAAATTTAGCTTTACTGCTATACTTTAAGAACGGAATTTAAGTTGTAACAGAGGCAAAAGCAATTTTATACGAGGGAAATTTTACCTTTACTGCTATACTATAAGAACGGAATTTAATTTGTAACAGAGGGAAAAGCAATTTTATGCAAGGCAAAATTTAGCTTTACTGCTATACTTTAAGAACGGAATTTAAGTTGTAACAGAGGCAAAAGCAATTTTATACTAGGCAAATTTTACCTTTACTGCTATACTATAAGAACGGAATTTAATTTGTAATAGAGGGAAAAGCAATTTTATGCAAGGCAAAATTTAGCTTTACTGCTATACTTTAAGAACGGAATTTAAGTTGTAACAGAGGCAAAAGCAATTTTATACGAAGCAAATTTTACCTTTACTGCTATACTTTAAGAACGGAATTTAAGTTGTAACCGTGGCAAAAGCAATTTTATACGAGGCAAGTTTTACCTTTACTGCTAAAGAAGAAACTAAAACACTTTAAGAATCTATTTAAAGAAGTGATAAAATAAAACATTTTTTTTGCTTTTCTTCCGTTCTTAGCTAGGGAAGAAGGGTTACGTTTCAGCCCTTCATATTGATTTTGTTTTCTCATAAATGTTCTATATAATTATGTAAAAGCTCAAGATTTTATCAACAAAAAGTAAACCAATTGAGGTAATTATTATTATATCTTATTAAGGAATAATTGAGCCTGTCTTTTTTGTTTGTCTTTATTAACAGGAAAACCTGATTCGATTTTCCTCAAAGATTATTAAATGTAATTTATTTATTTATTTCAATGTTTTCTTTTTTATGTACAACATTTTTTCCAAATAATGTAAAAATCAAAACGTACCAATATTTTTATCAATTTTTGAATTATTATAACAACTTACTTTAGGATTGTTCTTTGGGCATTATCTAAAAATTGATTACATTATCAACTGTAACGGGTCAGCCCTTTTCCTGGGGTAAGTTTTTATCTTTATTAAAAAAGTGTGTTAAGTACTAATTAACAAATTAATTAACCTTACTTACCATGGGCTTCTAGTTCTAACGTCATAGCTCAGGCAGATACTGTCTGTCTATGGCGGTCTTCTTATCTTGAAGGTAGAACTAGGTTACTCTAAATGATAATTTAAAGCTTTAAAATACAAAGTTAAATAATTTATTAATCAATGACAAATTACAAAAGAACAAATGACACCAATATGTCAAGTAATTAACCTTTAATTACTGCTAATTATTCCATACATATTTTAATTACTTATTAACGTTTCAAATTTATATATATCGAGAAGGTAGTAACTTAAGTTTTCTAATTAAATTTTTAGAAATCAATATTCAAAGGACAATTTCTACCGTTCATGTGTTAACCGTTTATCAATTAAAATTCAACTTAGTTAATATTAAAATACATTTTCTTTATTATTATATAAAACGTACCTGGTTGTGCACTTTACTTGTAGAACACTGTAAACAAATCATTAATTACGGCACATCGCTTGTACACTAATCACTTAACTTAATCGCTTGTACACTAAATCACATGGCTCTTACAAATCAGCGCTCTTAAACAAAAATGATATAAACTTTTACTTATTTGAAAAACATAAATAATCGCTTCTGACTTCTTCTTTAGTTGCGTTAATAAAATTTGATAAGTTGGACATTTTGAGAAGTTGAGTCGTTGCAAGGATACGCCAACTGAATTTCCCACCCTTACTTATTATTTTGAATTTTTTTGATTGGTGCTTCGGATCAGGCGATATCAGACCATGTTTACGTCACATGGCGTGATGTGCTTATTACCCTAAGTTACTAACTCGTACTATATTTTTCTATTTCTCCCACTAGGAGCTGTTACTACCTACGCTAGCTTCACAATGTGCACCAAGAAAACAAAATTTTGTTTTTATAATGGGACGATATAATTATTAAATAAAAATTAAATATATAAATGAATTTATATGTAACATCTTATTTTTAACAGTGTTACACAATAATACAAACTCTTCTCACAAGATATAAAATAAATACGCAAAACCCATTCCTCATAATATGTTGTTACAATTCCAAAACGGTAGTCCATATAATATTGTTGTATTAATATCCTCTGAAGATGATTGCTTTGTAATCGAAACAAACATACGGATTTAAATAAATCGTGTTTTTGGTTAACAGCTTTTAAAATTTAAAATAAGAAATTTTTTACTTGAGTTTGAAATGAAGAATTTATTGTAATAAATTATGTTTTTAATAATTATTAAACTAACAAGTAACATGAGTCTTAAACAATATTAAATAGGTTTACCAACAATAAATTGTAGACAGATTTGAATGTCAAACGGTTTTTAATACATTTTTGTCGTTTCGATACTACCTTGATTTTTCTTCAGGTGTCCAAAATAAATAACTTATAAAATCACAACCCAATTATACAATTCCATAATTAAAAACAACAGTAACTAGCACAATTATAAATTGTATATTAAAGGCTCAAGTATAAACAAAATAAAATAACTACGTGCTATTTAACACAGAATAACCTTCCTTTGTATTGTTTTTTTTTAGCTTATTTCGTAAAGATAACCTGAAATATAAAGATTAGTTACATTTAAAAATTACAATCTATGGTCAGATATTTTATAGCTATAGTCACTGATAATGATAACCATGACATTGAAACACGATTAAAAATAATTTTTATTGGTTGTAAAATTGTCTTTCTTATCAAATAATTAGTACAATTATTGCGTAAAAAAATTTAATTAAAGTCTAGGGGTAGGAGCAATAAAAGAAAAGCGGAGCAAATTTAGGTGCTTTAAGTAAAAAAAAAACGAGGGTGTTTTTAACAAAGCTATTATTTAATTACAATGGCATGTCCAAACGTTATTAATAAAATCAAATATGGACTTCGCGACAAAAGAGAAAACAACAATAAAAGCAAACATTTGTACATCTAGAAATACCAACAACAATGAATATTCAATACTCATACGGTTTAAAAATTGTGAAAAAATCCCCCAAGCTCTAAAAACTGTACATATCCAATTTAATTAACCAACGCAAAATAAAGCACAGCAATCAATTTCTACGAAATCGCCTTTATTTAGAATCAAATACTAGTAATAAATTAAAGATGAAAATACTCATCATCCAATTGACAAATAGAAGATAAAACAGCAAAACATTTTATTCAAATCGTCAATGCAAAACATGAAATGAAACTCACTACATAATTAAATGTTTAAATAAAATGGTGAAATTGAGGTAAACTGTGAATATGTAGGTAAAACGAAAGTGATTTTACACACATATGTATATATATATTGTAACATTATTTTAAGCAATGTTACATATTACAGCAACTTCAGAAAACCAATCGAGATATTATTTTAAAATATAAAATTAAAAAAATTGTAAATTATAAATTAAATTTTACTGGCGAGATATGAAATTCACAGAACTTGAAATGGAAAGATGCGCTATAACGTTGTGCAGAAGTTAAAAACTTTCAATAGTTGCTTCAATTAATTCTCTCCTTGGTTGGGTCTTGGACCCACACAGATGTTGCAAGATGGGGCAAGCAAATTGGATGTTTTAATTTTAAAGTTTTAATTATGTGAAAGTATCACTTATTATTTTATTTTGTTCCAAGAAATGTTGCTACACTAACACTCAACACCGGGCGAGGTTGTCAACCAACGCGAATCGAAAATGCTGCATGGCTAGATCTGATTCAAGAGCCATGTTCTACCTTACATATTGTAGTTCAGATAAGTTATAATTTTAACATAAAGTGATGGGAGATCCAAATTTAACTTTCAAGCTTTAACTGGTCACGGCAAAATAATACGTTTTAATATTTTTAAAATGCGGGAAGTGATAGTTAATTTGTATGATGCAATATCAATTTTTTTAATGTCGAATAAAGCTAAATTTAAATATATTTTAATTTATGTTAAAACAATCTCTTGTGGATATCATGGGCCATGCCATAGATTTTAAAATAATGTAATGTTTTCCTAGATTCATAATATGTTGAAATAATGTAATGCCAGACATAAAATAGTGTAAACGTTTCAGATGTACGTTTGTATTTTGTATATTTTTCGATTTATTTAAATTGGAAATTTGTTGGTTAAATTATTTATTGAATGCACCATTCTTGAATTAAATTCAATTCTTGACTTTCCAGGTCAAATAACTAATTATATAATGAATAACTGCAATATTTAACATCTAAACTTCCTAGGAATTTTTATCCTAAAAATTATTTACGTTACAATATATATATATATATATATATATATATATATATATATATATATATATATATATATATATATATATATATATTTTAAAACAACATAGGTTATTGAAATACAAGAATATTTATTAATTTATATCCAAAGCTTTTCGTTGATAAACCGTAACAACATCATCAGGATATATTTTATAATATAAAACTAAAAGCAAATATTTACAATATAATACAGCCTATTTTATACTAATATATTTTAAAATGATTTCTATTAATAACTGTAATGTTGCCTTAACAAAAGACATTATTTATTTGAAAAAAAGATTCCTGATGATATTGGTACTGTTTACCAACGAAAAGCTTTGGATATAAATTAATAAATATTCTTGCATTTGAATAACCTATGTTGTTTTAAATTATTAAACAAGAAAACGTATTTTATATATATACGCAGTTTAAAACAGTATTTTGCAGTTTTAAAACTACAAAATTTAAAACTACAAAATTATTAATTGCAATGTTATAGCCTATCCCCGAATTGCTAAGTTTAAATTATACACAATAAGTTCTGTATGTAGCCTACACAACTATCTCTAAAGTTTCGTTTCTTTATCGTAACTCTTAGTTTGTTACAAAGTTTACGTTATTAATTATATTTTCAGAGTTTTACATGTCATATTAGTGTTGTATTGTTTTCTGAAGATTAAATTATTAGCATTTTCGCTAGTTTTCGACGTACAAGTTTCGAATGAGTATTTTATAATATATTGATTTTCAATTTGTTTGTTTGCTGTGTTGTATTCATGAACTATACTGTATGGTATTATTTTTCCATATTTACTAGCAATATTTTATGAATATCCTGGAAGGAAGAGATTGAAACAACCATTTCTTGTTGTTACGATTGTTATGAGTGGTTAGGTATTCTTTTTTTGTCTGTATACTAATTATGCATGCCCAAATGTTTGGTCTCAGTAATTAATTTTACTACCGTTATCTCCTTTAACAGTGAATTTCGTAATGCCGTATAAAATTTGTAATATCTTACATTGTGAGCATCCTATGTTGAATATTAATAAAATAGCAATATCTGACTGTAAAGTTGAAATTTAATTAAACGCTTCAGTCGCTAAAAGTTCTGCAGACAAAGTTGCAGTGAAAGTTAGATTTAGGATGATTTGATTGTATTTACTGCTCTCTCAAATTAACAAACTTTTATGCTCACAATTGTAATTAGGTACTGCGACATTTATTAGCAGACGAACAGGGCTTTTATTTTATTTGGATTTTATTTACTAAATATTTTAAATATAAAACTATACAACAATATCTATTAAATATCTTATTTTTTGGGAACTTTTACCAGTTACAATTCTTATTATTAACTTCATATTATTTTAAATAAATGTCTAATATTGAAGTTTCTTGATGTAATCATCTTGAATTCACTGATTAAACTAATTTTAAACTACTTAACTAAGTGAATACGTAATTGCTTACTTGCTGACGCGTTTCAAAACGTTCGTTCATTTTACGAAGCTAACACTCTACTCTCGATTCGTAAAAGGAACAAACGTTTTGCAAGTAAGCAATTATGTATTCACTTAGTTAAGTATTTTAAATTTTGTCTAATATTGTATGCTAATGATTTTAATTATAACTGATACAAACTTTTAACTCTTTTCTGCTACGTACACATTGGAATAGGTGAATTTGTATTGTGATCCATTCAATTTTCAACGATCACTTAGCAACCACAAAGGTTGTGTTATTCTATACAGGCATTTTTGTAGTATTATTTCTATTCTTCAGGAAAGATATAATGACCGTCTGTTTTATGGTTGTGCAGAAATGTTTATGGTCAATTACAGATGTGACGTAAACTGAAAATATTTTTCTTTTAAGATATTATTTGTTATAAAACGAAACATTTCTATACATATTCAATTTTCCATTCCATGCCCGAGCGCGTGTGTGTTATAATCCAAACAATTAGGAACGTTTAAAGGCCGTAGTAAATGCGTTTAAATGCACAAATGCATCAAAGGCCGTAATTAATTGTGTCAAACTTCAATTTTCACGTAGAAATACAATCGACATTTCATAGTGATCGGTGGGAAAAATTACCTGCGTCGCTGTTTACAGGTTAGTGCGGATCCAGAGGGAACCGGCCAGGAGTCTACATGCGCTCGGTAGTTAGACCCGACGGCGTGTGTTTGTTGGTGAGTGTGTACGCGCCCGCGCGCGCGTGTGTGTTTGTGTTGTGATAAATTGCAGGAATAAAGGTTTCTATCTATGACATAAGATTTTAGTTGGGAATATAACTTGATCAGCGAACACTTCCAAAATAATTACAAAGTTATATGTTATACTCGAATTAGAAAAGAAAATATGTACCCTCATTTTATAAATTTTAAAGTGTTAAGTACAGTTTAAATAATTTAACAGGTTGTTACAGGTAAAACTTTTTTTAACATTTTAAACTGTATACACTTTTTAAAACTTAGTTTCAGAAGCATATAAATGTGTAAGAGTTGCAGAGCATAAAAAATATCATTGTAGATTAATTAAAATAACTTGCATTTCTTCCACTTCAGCTTTCTTTATATTTGAACGTTGCCCCGATTTTTAATTAGATGAAATAAGAGATGGATTTTTAACTTTTTATGAGAACTAAGTTTAGTAAGTAAATGTTTAAAATAATTTATTTTTCTAGAATAAAACACAATAACGTCTCCTGCATAAAAGTGTGAAACCACATTTTCACAATTTAATCAAGAAAGAATAGGATGTACAATTAAAATTGAACTTTTCACGTAGGCAATTTAGGGATGAACTGGTGAAAAGGGGTGCTAAAACTGACCAACTCACTATCCCATCATTCCTAAATCTTCAAGAAACACCATTTATAGTGCTGTTAACGCCCATACATGGACTCTAATAGCAGGCCTGGCCAAAAATAAGGAATGAAAGTTTCTAGGCACTAAGGGCCTTGTTGACTCTAACCCTACTAAGTATGGAAAAGGTCGCCAGATTTAATCTACTGACTGGGCATAACTATCTGTTAAGCACTCTCTACCGGATCGGTGTACTGGAAGTGCAGAATGGTCGGCGAACACCTTAACCTTTATCCAAGTCTCTCTTGTTCTCCTTAGGGCCTCACTGGTCACTTTTGGGAGGCGCGTTGTCGAAGAAATGAAACTTGCGTTGGGAAAATTAAAGTAACCAACATTTTCACAATTAGTAGTAAACCACTCAACTTTCTATTTGATTTACCTTTGAGTTACCTTTGAGATAACAAAAATAATATAAAGAATTTGCAAAACGTTGTTCACGCGGTAAATCGAATTGATACATCCTTTGGGATTAATAGCTACATCGGCCCCAACCAAGCCCCAAATAAATGAAACTTAAAGAGCTTTTCACCCCCTTACCAGAATTCCACTCGATATAAACAAACCAGTATTTATTAAGAGGTATGCGATAAACGTTGAATGCAATACAGTACACTGGAATCTCGCCCAGATTTATTTGTATCACTACGTATATTTGGTTAGGAATTCTCGCAATATGAATTCGAGGATTTGAATCTCGCAAAAGTGCAGATTTTATGAAATTCATTAATCATAATGTCAATTTGTTTTCATATCCTGCAAAAATAATTTGTGTTGTTAAGTACTGCATTGCAAAAGTAACGTAGTGAATGTTAAAATCAGTGTTTGCATCTGTGTATGTGGAATGTATGTGGAGTTTGTGTTCCGAGTAAGATGTATTGTTTAATAACCGGATTCAGTAAAATTGTGGCTCATCTTCGTTCTTTTATTAATAGGTTTATTACTGATTTTTTAATAAAGCTCTTTAGTTTTGAGTTTCGGTTCACTTTGTTAAATTCACATATTTCTTTGAGTCTTGCAAATTTTTGTACAATTTGGCACTTCCGTTTTAAATGTGGTTAAAATAAGATTACGTCGTCGAGAGTGTTTATTTCGACAGCCTGAATTTCTTCACCGGAATCTTCGTGTAACACTTTACCGGGCTCACATCCCGCACAAATGTTTCATTTCTTTTCCATATTAACGAGATCTCGCAATGATAAAGCTCCTGTCTGCTTCAAATGCCTCAGTCTGATTACTCACAAGCCAAGATAATATCGAGTGGCTTGTTCGTAAAAACGTCCGTGTGGCTTTATTCTCCTCGTTGTGCAATCGGCATTGCCTCGTAATAGCGATTAATAGCTTGTACAATGATTCCAGCAACAAAGCCCTGACGTCATCTCTTCTCGACTTACTTTTTTAACACAATTTCCTTTATTTTAGTTATCTGAACCTCTTTAACAGTGGGCAACTTTACAATATATATTGACTTAATTTTATGTTTTGTTTCTCTACGAGCAATTTCTCCTGTCTTATATGTTCGTATTCATTTTAAATAATTTCAAATGTCCTATTAGGCATTCAATTTTATCTACATCGCTATATTGGCGAAGTACTTGGATATCTGTTCTAGTAATGGATACATCTTCAATATGGCTCTATACGGCCTCAGAACCTACTGCAAGGCTATGAGCTTTGGAATCGATTGTCCCTCGGTATTGAGGCTACCTTTTAAATTTTTAATTTATGCTATGTTAACAAATCATAATAATCTAAAGAATTTTACTTTATTAAATTTAAATTTTGCTATTTTATTATTATACTGTCCGTTTCTAACCTGGTGTAACATATGCTATTTGAAATATTAATATTAGTTAATTCACTAACTTCATGCTTTCTAAGCTATTATTTGTTTTGGGCGCAGTCATATCACTCTTACCGTCTCAGTTACTTAGACGACCCTGTGCGACCACACAGTAATCTTGGACCAATAAATGTCCATGAAAGAACTTTGTCAATGTACATAAAATAAATACATGAAAATGTTCACTCCTACTTTCTTTCGAAACTGATTAATCCTTAAAATTTCTTGTCCTCGTCATAAAATTACTCCTTTAAGATCAATCGAAAATCATCAGTGACAGATATACTCGCCCCTTAGATCTTGGCTTTGTAGGATAAATCCTATGGAAAAAAACAGGACATTGTCGTAGTTCCAATGCCCACTAAAAACACCAGCACATATCACTGAATACCTAGCACATAAAGAATATTCAATAACACATTACAATAACCTGTGTCACAAAAAAAACAACAAGTGAATAAAAATCACCTGTATTTATATAAACATAAGTTCAAACAGGATGACTCAGAAATAGTCCCAAATAGTAAAGTGCAGGATGTAATGTAAAAAATCGTTATGAGGACATCAAGATGAACTCCAAGTAACAGTTATATAAAAATATTCTGTAACAGGATGTAACAAATTATATATTTTGCAAACAGGTCGCATCTTTCAACAAAGATTTTAAAAAACACATACAAAGTAATTAATATGACAGTGACTTACATTTGCTAAACGTTGCTAAATGCGATAGAAACATACCTCACTTACTGAGACATAACCTAGAATTTTCGTCATTAAAAAAATTAGGAATGAATCTTTTGACTCATATTTGGTTCAACGAATCTTTTTTATGTCTGAATCAAGAACAACGTTCTTTTCATTGGAATGAATATAAGAGAAACTCGTGTGTGATTGAACCTTCTTTTATTGTTGTTTGCTCAGTGATGACATGTTGTGTTCACTAGTTACACGAAATATATATTTCTAAGTCCTTTGAAAAAGCAATTTAACGAAAATGTAACTAATGTTTGTTAGTTACAGCATTTTACTGAATGCCATAATTTGTTGGAATAGGTTTGCTAGCAAGCAATGCCAATGATTTGTTTCCCGGAATAATTTTATAATTAATTCTTCAGCTAATAATTTATAATTCAAATCTACTTTTACAAAACAAATCTATTTTTTTAAATGTGATGAACCATATAAGACTAAATAGTGACAGGTTAAATAATATCACACAAACATTTTTTGTAATTATTGATTTTAAAATTAGGATTTGCAATTTTATTAACTAGATACATACAACAGAGAGAATATGTATATGTACATATACATATTGTGCTGAGAGAAAAGTACCGAAGGAAAGCTTGGAGGTGTCCTGTGTAGTAGCATAGGCTATATATATATATATATATATATATATATATATATATATATATATATATATATATACATATATATATATATATATACATATATATATAAATATATAAATATATATATATATATATATATGTATATATATATATATATATATATATATATATATATATATATATATATATATATATGTGTGTGTGTGTGTGTGTGTGTGTGTGTGTGTGTGTGTGTGACCTACCTGCCTCTCCATATAGCATAGGCTATATATAAAAGTATGTGGCCTACCTGCCTCTCCACTGATGCATAATAATACTAGAGCATATTAACTTTTGTAGCTGACACATTTAAATTTACTTGGGCTTAAACGTTAATTAGATTTATTGTTTTAACGTAAGGTTTCCTTTCTTATGAATTTACATACCAATTTAGAAAATGTTATGTTTAGAAAATATAAAACCGGAATAAACACTATATTTATACGTAAATATAGTAGAACCTGTATAGTTGAGAGCTGTAGGAAGCAATTGAAAATGTTAAAAAATTAATATTGAATATAAATATGAGATATTTCGAACAATTTAGTTTGAAATATTAGTGTTCCAGTCAATAGGCCCAAGTCCCATATCATCTTACCAAATATATATATATATATATATATATATATATATATATATATATATATATATATATAAAGAACAAAAGTTTAAATACAAATACAAGAATTATAATTGAATTTACAATTCATAGCTTTTCGTTGGCTAACAGTACCAACATCATTAGGAATATTAAACAATTATAATTCTTGTATTTGTATTTAGATTTTTGTTCTTTATTAATACACAAGAAAACTTACTGCTATATTTATATATATATATATATATATATATATATATATAAAGAAATAAGTCAAAATACAAATACAAGAATTATAATTGAATTTATAATTGCATTTAAATAAATATAAATTGAATATATATTACATATTGCGATTATATATATATATATATATATATATATATATATATATATATTAAATAGGGTGCTATATTTTCTTGTAATATAGTTAATAAAATAAAATATTTCAAAAACAAGAATACTTTTAATGAATATATTTATTCAGAGCTTTTCGCCGATAAAATTTGATTTAATTTTGTAAAAATATTTTATTAGATAATTATTTTCCTGAAGATGCTGGTACTATTTTATCGGCGAAAAGCTATGAATAAATATATTCATTAAAAGTATTTTTGTTTTTGAAATATTTTAATTTATTAAATATATATATATATATATATATATATATATATATATATATATATATATATATAAGAAATATATATATATATATATATGTATAAGAAATAAGTAAAAATATTTCAAATATCAGAATATTCAAATTTATTTAATTTTAAAGGTTTTTCGACAGTAAAATAAGTATTAACATCATCAGGAAAAACAATTATATAACAAAATGTTTACAAAAATTTAAATCATACGTACCATATATTTATTGTGTTTTGTGCTTTTATGTAATATAGCTTCTACAAATTAGCGACAACCACTGAAAAACCAAAATGTCATCGAATAAAACATCCTTACATATTAAAAGTAAATACTTGATTAATAGAGATTTAAGTACTTGAAAATGCTGTTAAAATATGTAGTATTGAATCTGATCCAAATTGGCGTCGAATTTGCCATTTCAAGGACATTGGTAGGAGAAGGTTAAAGCAATAATATAGTAGGACCTAATAAAAACTTATGAGAAGAGACTCTCGCGGCGTTTTTTACTGCTCAATGCTCTTACCGTAGAATAAGGAAGTAGATATAAACAAGGCTGTGATGTTTTACGAAAGTTTTACGGTTTAAGCAAAACCTTGAGTGAGCAGCGCGAACTTAAAGTCGCGACCATTCCTTGATAGGTGGTCATAATGAAATAACTACTACGTAACAATATACAGTTGCTCGCTATTCGTCAGTTTTATTGTTATAATAGATTACAAATCATTAAATGTTATTCTAAAATCTATGAAATAATTCTCATTTAGTTTGAACGATATCGCAATTATAAAATATTTGCGTTCAGAAATGTAATAAATATATTTATAATATATATATGTATATATATATATATATATATATATATATATTCAATATGGAGATATGTTTTCTTGTAATATAGTTAATAAATTAAAAATATTTCAAAAACAAGAATACTTTTAATGCATATATTTATTGAAAGCTTTTCGTGGATGAAATAGTACCAACATCTTATAGAAAATAATTATCTAATAAAATCTATTTTATTAGATAATTATTTTCCTGAAGATGCTGGTACTATTTTATCGGCGAAAAGCTTTGAAAACATATATTTATTAAAAATATTCTTGTTTTTGAAATATTTTTAATTTATTAATTATATATATGAAGTTGATAATTGTAAATACTTTTATCCACCACTAAGTGCAATAATTTTACCTTGTTGTGATTGGTAAATATATATATATATATATATATATATATATATATATATATATATATATATATATATATATATTATTAAAAATATAATCTAAATATATTAATGTTTTATATTTTACACAATACAGTGACGCTATTTATTTGAAATAAATATTGTTTTCTATATTTATAATAATTACAAAATATTTATAATAGTTTTATTTATTATGTTTTTAAACCCTTATATTATTAGCAAAGCATTGACATGTATTACGATAACGTTGTACGAGAACTGATAAAATAATACGAATATTTTATAGAATATTGGCTATATAATTTATGATATTTGCCCTTAAAATAACTCTATTTGTAGCTATCTACATGTTTCTCGTAATACTAAATTCTTGGAAAAACTAGTCCGGTTTAGTTTCCTCGACGTTTTGATGCTTATATGTCTTTCTAGCGGTGTTCCTTAATTATATTTTTGTGTATAGGGAATGGAAAAAATCGCTGTCAACAAGAATTGGCGAATTAGGATGACCAAGGATGGTGATGGGATTTCTTGCGAGTTCAAAGATGATTGTGAGGGTTCGTTGTCTTTGTAAGGGTTGAATCCGTATTCGAATGTGTAACTTGAGTTTGAACGAACACGAGGCCGGTGTCCATAAATTTTGAACCGTTACGTAGAATAAAGCAATTACTATTGTTCTTAAAATAAATTCATGGGAAATAACGGGGAGGTTCAAGGATAAAATACAGGACATGATCAATGGTTTAATCATCTTAGATGATCGAGGGTTGCCATGAAATTAAATAGTCCTTGGCATCTTTTCGCCCAACTGTAAATTCCTTGAGACTTGCCTGAGCTATTCAAGAGACTCGATATGTAGTCGATGGTGAGTAATTTGGTAAATTGCAATTTAGACGATCAGTGAAAACAACCACAAGAGAAATAAACACAATTGACACAACTTGACATTCAAGCTTCTACTGTCTACCCATTATCGTTTAGCCAGCGTGGGAGTACAGGGTAGGTTTACATATTGCGTTTTTGCGACAATGATTCATTAGTTCGCGTATTTATGGGACAGACACCAGTTTACCATTTGCGTAATGTATAGAGTTTTTTTGTTGATATTTTACATATATAAATATAAAGTTTTGTTACATTATATATATATGGGCATTTTAAACGTATGCCAGAAGTCGCCAAACGTTTTGTACTTGAGGGCCTCATGTTCAATTTAGCATGACTGTACGTGCCGCAAATATGAAATATTCATGAATTTTTATATATATTTCCTAATTATAGATGACAATGTAACTGACTTTAATATAGTACAGAAGCGGACTTTAACTAACGGCTAGTAATGGATTTTAAAAGTAGATTTTATAAAATAGGCTTCTTACTTCCTGATTATAACCTGCCAATTTTTTAAATTAAATACAACAAATTCCTCTATTAGTTTTTTGAAATGCTAAAATAATGAAATAATACACGTTCATTTGGAAATTAACAAAACTTTACTAAAATAAAACAAGAAAGTAACAGGATAGTTGTTATTTTTAGGTGTATTTTTTGTAATGTCTAGTGAATTAAAGTTTTTCTAACATTATGACTAATGAGAAGGGCTTGCATACTGGATGCCAACTTTTCTGTGCCAACTTTAGTGTTAGTTACACAAGTTCTCAGAAGTTGATGTAAATGTCCATCTGTGAGTCTGAACCGAGAAGACTTAAATTGTTTTGTGTAAAAAAGTTTTTTTTTTAACAAATGAAGGTACTATTAAAAATTGTGAACATACCAGCTGCAAATTTTCTGAGTTCTGGGAATAAATCCGGAAGACTATCATAAAATGAAATGTTATTAGTATTCTTGAACAAGTCTTTTAAAATATCATTAAATTGCAGCTCAACCAGTTCCATTTGCAAATTGTCTTCTACATTAATAACATCAACATTGCAAGGGTTTTGAAACAGTCTTATCTCATAAGCAAAACTATGCAATTCACTGAAACGCGAGGAAAATTCCTTTTGTACAATTTCGATCGTACCAATAAATTTTCAAACTAAAAATCCTGGCCCAAATCTTTCAGTTCCTCAATACGACTATTACAATTAGAAAAATGGGCAAACATTTTGTGCTAGCTGTGTTCTTGGAAAAGTTTTAACACATTTTCAAAACCTTTCAAGTCAAAGTACATATCACTAACAAATTTACCTGCGCTTGGAATTTTAGATTCAAATTCTTCAAATGACCAGTCATATCAACTAAAAATGCTGGATCAAACACCCATTCTAAGTATAAATTTTCTTTCAGGGGCCTGCATTCAATTGATAGAACTAATTTTATTTCCGTACGTAATTTACAAAAAAACTCTTTTAAAACCTTTCCACGGCTAAGCCAGTGTACTTAAAAATAATAAATCGCATGTGCATATTCACTATTCAGCTCATTAAAAATCTCCTAAAATTGGCTGTGGTCAAGTCCATAACTTTTAATGTAGTTTACAGACTGCACAACCAATTTCATCACATATTTGGTGAATAATGCAATGAAATGAAAGCAAGGGATCATTTCGCATTATTCATAAAGCGTTGAAACTTCTTTTATTTTGGCAATAAGTCCACCATATCTTCCTATCATATTGGAGCACCATCAGTTGTCATAGTTTTTAGCTTAGTCCAATCTAAATTCAGGGCTTGACTGTCCCTTGACAGTATGGCATGCTTTACCAAATAAATGAACAGACTTGGTTGTGCCATTCAAACTATAAAGCGTAGCGAATTCCTCAGTTATAACAAAAAACTGTCAATTAAAACTGATATAACAACAAACCCCTAATTAAATTTAGGAGTTGAGCTGTACCACTGATATCGGTACTTTCATCCATGGCAAAAAATAAACTTATCAGCGTTGTCTTTCAGACAAGATTTTAATTCCTTACCTATATCCTCAATCCTTCATGTCACTGTCCTGGCAGATAAACTAACTGTCTCTATTGCTGCTAACTTTTCACGACATATTTCTTCCACAAATGCCTTTACATAAGTTTTAATAAACTCCCCCGTCACAGTAGGCCCTACCACTCGTGACTATTAGTTCGGTAACACGGTAAGTAGCGAGAAAGGCTCCGTATCTCTAGTTTGATTTCTTTTGAAAAATATTCTGTTTTGAGACCAATTTTTTCTTTAGTAAGAGAACTCCTGCTTCACAGGCATCACCCATTAGCAAAGAGTATTTTTCCATATATTGACACCCACAATGCCTTTTGAAGTTATATTCTTGAATTACTGGAACATTTTCCCTACACATGAAACACAATAGTCTCTCCGTATTTTCAGTTAAAAAATATTTTAATGTCTATTCTTCACTGAATATTTTTCGCTCAACTTTGGCTTTCCTTTTTCTTTCTTTTTACTCTTTAATTTTGAAAAATTAATAATTAAATATCAGAAGGAGTTATATTACAACCCCAATGTTTGCTCTAGTTGGCAAATCTACCGTAGATTTTTACACTACTTTCGCTTGACAAAATAAAAGTAAGTTATGTCATAGGCTACATGAAGTAGTGATTTTAGAAATTGTGATGCAATTAATTGGAATTGTTATTATTCTGAGACGCACAAAAACATCCTTTATTCTAATTCAAAATGGCAATAAATTCTTAATTTAAACCTAATTAAATTCTTAAGTTTAAAAAACCAGTAATTTTTGACCAGTAAACAAACCCGAACGTATTTCCAAGAGATATCGTCAAATATGCTTTCAAAATTTAATAGTCCGTTTCTGTCAAACTAATTGTAGATTTTAAAGACCTATGTTCTCTTTTTCAATTCCTTCAATTAGTTCTGACTCTCTCTCTCTCTCTCTCTGTATCATATATGTATATATATATATATATATATATATATATGTGTGTGTGTGTGTGTCATGTTCAAATTTTCAATCGTTAATAAAACCCCTTTATTAATCCACTCAAGTTCAAATACATTGTTTTGAAGTTGCAGTGAATGACATTTAATGTTAATATAGTTTTTTAAAATAATAATTCATTAATTAAATTTAATAAATTTTAACATATGTAAAGCAGCTGCTTCAACGCATAGGTTATGTTACTTAATTTATAGGCTTTATATGTAATTATTTAATAAAAAGTAACAAAATAAAAATTCTTTTTTTTACTTAAGTAGGAAGAGACTTTAAAAATGATTGTTTATATTTCTTGTTTTTCGGTGTTAAATGTTTTAAACTGTATGCGCACCATCAACTTTCTCAACCATTTCCTATCTCTTTAACCAACCATAGTTTATTGTAGATGGAACAACTATTCGTTGTTAAAAATCAGTAAAGTCGAAACGTTGTAAAACACGTTCTGACATTAGCAGAAATCGATCTTATATATCATATGGCACAATACCACAAGAGTACAAGGGACTTCACTTCTCGAGAAATGCCATGTGCTAGGACGATTTATTATTTGGTTCTTTATTTAGAAGATCATCTCTTCACGCTGAATCTGAACTATAATGTTTTACAAATTATTTCCTTATGTTTGATAAGAAAATACCAAAAAGGTTTTCTACTCCCAATCAAGGTTTTGTTCTCTCAGTCAATACCAGGAATATATTTTATTAAATATACTTATTTAATAAAGTATATTTATTAATATACTTATAAATCACAATAATAATTAGAATTCCATTTCATATTAAATATTTTAATTTAACAAACCTGAACAATTTTGCATATGATATAGTAATGAATAAATACATTTTAATTAAAGTTAGATATTGGAAACTACTATACAGACATCGTCAGTTGTTGAGAGGTTATCAGGTTAGCCAACCTGGGTATATTTATTATCCCTTATCTTTCCACTGCAGGTCCCTAGGCGAATTAATTCCTGTGTTGCGTTCAGGACATGATTTGATATTGTAATACGAATTAAATTTGCTTGTATTGCATTCCAAAGTAGATTAAATTCAAGTGAAATTATTTTCTAGTATTTATTCATTATATTTGTGTATGCTTTGGAACAGGACAGTTTTTGCCTGTTAATGTGGTTGCTTTTTGTTAGGATTTAGAAAGTGTAATTTTTTATCCTTATTTCGTTTTTACGTGGGACTGTAAAACTGTTCAATCTTTTACCGAGAATTTTATTCCTTGGGAATTCTTAATTAATATCCAGTACTATCAGTCCCAACATATGTTACACACACACACACACACACACACACACACACACACACACACACACACACACACACACACACACACACACACACACACACACACACACACACACACACACACACACACACACACACACACACACACACACACACACACACACACACACACACACACACACAGACACAGACACACACACAAACACACACATTCACACACACACACACACACACACACACACACACACACACACACACACACACATACACACAAAATAATTGTTCAGACGTAAATAAAACGGACTATTGCCGAGCAAAAATAGGATTTATTTAGAATCGCACATGAGGGGTTTCATATACCTCTAAATCTTATTATACTTTCTTTAGTGTTATAAGGTATTTGGTTTCTGTGCTTAGAGTAATGGAATACCCAATATTATTTATGAGCAAATATAATTGTTATGTTTGGCAGAGTATATTTACAATCGATGAGATATACAGTATATTTTTATATTAAATGCATATATATTTTACATCCTTTAAACGGACCGCGTTATTTATTTAAAATAAAGGATATCTATGAATATTTTATTAAAACTTTCCATAACGTACACTTTTAACAAACTGGAAAATAATTAAGTGTCCATATTCCACTAAGGATCAGTAATACTACTACCACGATTTATCACACTGACCGGTTAAATTGCCACTAAAGGCAAAGACTCTTCAATAACATCCTATATACTCTGCAAAGGCCCTTTATAATTCCGACTTACATTAGCGTCGGCTTTAGTGGCTCATTGATTATCAGCCTAACGTCCCTAATTACACATCCCTCATTATCTTTCAATACTACTGAAAAAGTCCTACATCTTTCATTTGAATAGCCAGATTCCGTTTTGCTGTAGATATATCTGAGATCATCAGTCTCAAGGCTCGAAAGCCCTCTTCTCAATGGCAAAATCATTAAATGTACCAAGAAAAGCCCTTTTAGGTCTTTTCGAGTAGAATGTAAGTAATATTCGTAAGACGAGGGTAAGGTAGGTTAGCCCGAAAGCCCTTTTCTCAATGGCAAAATCATTAAATGTACCAAGAAAAGCCCTTTTAGGTCTTTTCGAGTAAAATGTAAGTAATATTCGTAAGACGAGGGTAAGGTAGGTTAGCCCGAAAGCCCTTTTCTCAATGGCAAAATCATTAAATGTACCAAGAAAAGCCCTTTTAGGTCTTTTCGAGTAGAATGTAAGTAATATTCGTAAAACGAGTGTAAGGTAGGTTCTCCCGAAATCCCTTTTTCTCAATGACAAAACCATTAAATGTACCAAGAAAATCCCTTTTAGGTATATTCGATTAGAATGTAAGTAATATTCGGTAGACGAGTGTAAGGTAGGTTAGCCCGAAAGCCCTTTTTCTCAATGACAAAACCATTAAATGTACCAAGAACATCCCCTTTAGGTATATTCGATTAGAATGTAAGTAATATTCGGTAGACGAGTGTAAGGTAGGTTCTCCCGAAAGCCCTCTTCTCAATGGAAAAATCATTAAATGTACCAAGAAAATCCCTTTTAGGTATATTCGATTAGAATGTAAGTAATATTCGGTAGACGAGTGTAGGGTAGGTTAGCCCGAAAGCCCTTTTTCTCAATGACAAAACCATTAAATATACCAAGAAAATCCCCTTTAGGTATATTCGATTAGAATGTAAGTAATATTCGGTAGACGAGTGTAAGGTAGGTTAGCCCGAAAGCCCTTTTTCTCAATGACAAAACCATTAAATATACCAAGAAAATCCCCTTTAAGTATATTCGATTAGAATGTAAGTAATATTCGGTAGACGAGTGTAAGGTAGGTTCGCCCGAAAGCCCTTTTTCTCAATGACAAAATCATTAAATGTACCAAGAAAATCCCCATTAGGTATATTCGAGTAAAATATTTATTTTATTTGTATTTTACTGCTTTATTGTATTTTATTTGTGGCACAGTACTGTTCAAACTATGAAAGACAATGGTTAATAGTATTGATATTATCTATAGGTCAATTATGAGTAGTTATATACAACAAAAATTAAACACCAAAACAATAAAATGCTCTAATTTTCTATTCCCAATTACAAACATTTTTAAGGGCTAAAATATTAATTTATAATAATAATAATAATAATAATAATAATAATAATAATAATTGAACAAAATATATTTTACTTTAATTGTATTATTTTTAATATTGAAGTGTATTCTTTTTTGATGAATAGAGGTACTCTTACATTTGTAATTTCCTAAAAGCGACCTGTAAATCTCTGTAAATTCTTGGGAATTTAGGTATAGAGATATTTATTAAAACTAAATATATATGGTTTCAAAAATTATGTACGATTTATTTTATTAAACCAAAATTATCTCTGTCTCACCTTATGAGTTTTTCACTTCTTGTCTGTCAGTCTCTATATATCTATCTATCTGTCTCTCCTTGTCCTTTTTTATCACTCTCTCTATTTATCTACCTATGTAGTTCTCTTTCTTCCACTCTGTAATCTCCTGTCTCTTTCACTCTATATTTGTCTCTTCTCTTTTTGTCTTTCTCTCTCTCTCCTTTACCCTCTGGTTGTATATCTCCTTCTCATTCACATTCTCTCTCTCTACCTACCCATCTTTATTTCTCTCTCTTTCTTTCTATGTTATAATGTCTCTATAGCTGATTTTCTGTTGGTCAGTTTAGGAAATTATACAGGGGTATATTTCAAAACTCTGTTTCTAATTCTTTTCAACTGATTTTCCCTCTCTGTAACAGCATTTCTTTATACAGATGTTTGTCCTTATTAAAACAAAAATGTTATTTCTAGTACACTTTTCCGGATAAATATTCTGACACTCCTTATGACTCAATGGTTGGTTATAAGTTTTCCAATTTTCTTTGTGTTCTTTAATTGCTGTTCAGTTTCACTCGTAAGTTTATCCACTTAGTATTTTAGATATCAAAATTAGAATCTTAGTTGTAGTAGTTTTATTATATATATATATATATATATATATATATATATATATATATATATATATATATATATATATATATGTGTGTGTGTGTGTGTGTGTGTGTGTGTGTGTGTGTGTGTGTGTGTGTGTGTGTGTTAAAACGGCCAAAAAACCGTTTTGCTTTGAGACTGCAAACGGTTTGATTGCGGCTAGCCCAAAATCTTTTGAAACAGTGTCATAAGAAAAATGTAATAAATTGTAAATTAGATTGAATAACAAAAGTAAGTATAACATTTTTAAGAAATGAACTACCGAAGCTCAAATATAAAATTAAATAAAAGATACTGGTATTAAAAGCAAAATAAATGAAAATAATATAATTAAAATAATGTAAGAATAGAGAAAAATAAAGAAAGAGTGTGAAATTGCCCCAAACACAATAAACTGTCGAGGGGAGAAGAAATATGTCGAAAGTAGCGCAACTCACGAACGGAAAGGTTTAGAAACGTTAGTGCTACAAAGTTTGTAGCAGCATCTCAAATCATGGTTGAGGACCATGGTTTAAGAAATTATCAAAAATTGCACCGAAAGGAACACTTAAGAGGCTAAAACAAAAAGAGAAAGTATAAAAGACAACCACCCTTGCAGGTCTGAACTGGCTTGCCTAGAGTAAACAGAAGCACGGCTGGTTGTAAGGGTGGGGAACCGCTCGTCGAGGAGTAAGGGGAGACGCAGACGAGACTTTGAAAGAGACAGACGTATTTTTGGCTAGGACATCCAGAGGCGTCTCCAAGATGTTGTTCCGTGGCTAAACACGACGACTAGCCCCTGATGAACGTGACGATGCCCTGCTTTGAACGCTTCCTCGAAAACGAACTTTGTATTATTTTTGTAAAATGTATTAAAGACGGCGTTTAAATCGATCTAGTGCGTTTCGCTGCTGATCCAAGGAGTCCAGGACCACATCCGAGGGATAAGAGGAACAACCACAGTGAACGTTTTGGGGCAAGTCTGAATTTTAATAGTAGTCTATAAATCATTTTGTCTAAATTTATAAAATTGCTAAAGAATAATTACCAAATTTTGTATTAACAATCAAATCATCATTTATTAAAAAAGTAAATTAAAATAAAGAAAATATGTAAGCAATTTACTTTTTTTTAAAAAGCTTCAAAAAAAGGTGGTTATAAGATAAAATATGGTTCCAGTAATTTATATTCAATATGAGAAGCAAATGATTAGAGTTACAGTGAATTAACGGGAAAATTAGTCTATACACTTGAAATTCAAATTAAGAAATAAAGAAAAGTATTCAAAATGTCACAAGTATCAAGAGAGTCTTGAAACAAAATTATAATCACAATTTTAACAGGTTCTATGTCCATATATCCTAGAGGAAGATAGCATAATTATATGAGGGAGCACAGAAATATTCAAACATAATATTACTTAACAGTAAGTTCACCTGTTGCTTTCCTGAAATGGTTATATGGACATGCAATAAAACTAATTAATATAAATTATTTTCTTGTCAAATTTGAATAAGTGAGAAAACTTAAGTATGAAATTTAATTTAAGATATGGCCTGTTCAAGGATAGACTGATGAACGTTAAAGGGCTGGAACAATAATTTAAGCAAAATTTTAAACAAATTTTAAGAATATTTAGTAATAATATAAAAAATCGATTATCATGTATTTGATGTAAAACTAATTGCTTAATAAAAGAATTAATGTAAGAGGAGCTAAATCTTGAGAAAAAGTAAAAATCAATGTAATAGAATCAATTTTAAAAAAAATTTCAAATTTAAAGAATTAAAACAATTTATGACAAAAAGTGATTCAATTCATTAAAACCATCCTGTGGTAAAATTATTTAATTAAAATTTATAGAAAAGTTTCCAATCATTAAAAAGAGTAGAAATAAATCAATAATATAGAATTAAGAGAAAATTCGTTAAAAAATCATTTTAATAAAGATATAACAAAAAATAGCTCTTAAGTAAGGTAAAAACCTTGTGGTTGATTTTTTAAAACAAGTCCAAGAATTTATTCACTGGCAGATCGAGCTGGACACACCACAGGTACCAGGAACTGGTAAGTCGGGTGAGATCATATTTTGACCGCGGTCGGAAAGTTAAAGGGTTTGGCGGCGGCAGTGTGTGTGTGTGTGTGTGTGTGTGTGTGTGTGTGTGTGTGTGTGTGTGTGTGTTTCAGCAATACTTTTCATTCCTAGCTTGTTGGCCATTGAATAAAATAAAGTCTTACTGTAATTATAATTAAGTTAATGAATACCATGAAATAACCAAACACTTATTTATAAAATAATCAAGTAAAATTATTCTACAAAAGAAGGAATATGTGATGCATGAAAAAGTTACCTTCACAAAAAAATTTAGTGTAATTTATAGAGTAAAAACTATGTAGTTTTTTTTTTTATTGTGAGATTTACCTACAAGTAGTAAATTTGACAATAATGTTTAAATGATGGAAAATATATATATTGTTGAATTGCCTTGACAAATAATATGTACGTAATTCTCTATGTGTTAATACGATTTTTTGTACTATAATAGAAGAAATATTAATTTTCTATTCCATTGTCCATAAAACGTACATACAGGTTAAAGTAATAAATGTTTTATGCTAGCTTCTTTTAGGAAGTTAAATATTTTACCAGGTTCTATTTTAGTGTACATTTTACGGTTGCAGATTTTTCTAATTTTGATATCGCTTCATAATTACACTGAATAGTTCTATTGTAATTCAAAATTACGTATTGACAGAAACACACACACACAGGCTCCTCCCCACACACAGGCTACCCCCTTACACACAGGATCCCCTCCCCACACACACACTATTTTACGTTTCCCTTGTGAGCAAAATATTAGAGGAAAAGAATTATACAGCTAGTAAATAAGAGCTTTACCGTCCTGAAATCCGTTTCTGGAATGTATTATTGTGGCATTCAAGGAAAGTGGTTTTATAGCTTCATAGAATCCTCCTTGATAACAAACTTCAAAAGAATTTATAAACTGTTAAAGCAAAATATGAATACAGAAAGCCTCTTGTCAATTACATAAGCTTACCTTCTTGTTACTATGACGACGTATATCTAAAGCAAGCTTTCAAGAACTTTATTTTTCATGAGTTTAAAACTGAAACATCAAAAAACTTTCTGTACCTTTAGATTTGCCTGTTGTAGAGTTAAAAGTAAATGATAAGATCTAAGTCTTTATTCCAAGAAAACAGGTTTTAGGTTTTGCACTTCCTAAACAACAATAGAGGCATTAGCCTAAATTTTACACTACTAAATTTTACATCTACGTTAGTTTAAAGTGATTAAACATTTTTAGTTTTGAGGAGTTTAGTTTTTAATTAATTTTTAAAATAGTTTTTATATAAAGTTTGAACATTTTAAAACATTGTAAACATTTAAAATACGTAATTAATTATGTATTTATGAAACTTTATATTCATTTAAATTGTATTTGTTATAATTTAAATTCATATGTTCTTATAAATAACTGTTAACGTATTTAAGGCACTAACGTCCCCAAATTGAGCAAAACTCTAGTTTAAAATGGTTTAAAATAACGCATGAAGTAATACTTTGAAGTTTCGTTTAAGTAATACAAAATTTTAAAAAAAAACATAAATAATAATTTTTTCAGCATTTCTTTTAAAACTTTAAATTATTAAAAATTCATTTTTTTGGTAATTAGCAGGTCTTAACCTAGTTTGACGCCGATACACAGTAGCTCTGCTTCCGTTAGACCCAGTACACTTGTGTTCTTGTTAACAAAATTCATATCCTCTTCAAAATGTTTACACGTCACTAAATTAATTCTGCTCAAGTTCTTAATCTCCTGTCCTTCATACGTGACCATAGACCGTATGGCTGTCCATAGAGTAAAGTTTCTTAAATATCGAGATATAACCCTTGGCCACTGACTATTGCTTAATGCTTTGTTTTAAACTCTTTGGGACAGATGTACACTTATAGTACGCTAACTGCTGTACTAACTTGCTAGGTTTATTGGGTTGGTAGTGACACCCATGTGTTTTTAACAGCTTTGTGGCGATGATATATATATATATATAATCGGTTTTCAAAACATTCTACTATGTCTCCTGGCACCAATTCTCTAGTTTTCTCTGTCGCATCTTATTCCAGGCTTCACTCTTCCTTGTTCCTTCTTGGACGTTTCCGTTTTCTTTTGCCCTGTGGTTTCCATATCAGTATATGCTTTGGCAGCCGTTCTTCACTCATCGTCTGTACACTACCACAATAACCGTTTAGAGTTACCCCATCCGTTACTGCGTATTAGATATCCATTATTTCTAATTAGTCTGTCGTTTTGGTAATTTCATTGGAGAAAGTGACGTCGCATCCGAGGTATGTAATTGTCAGTGATTGATGTATTAAATTGTTATGTTTAACTTCAGTACTGTGACGTAGGTATACCATCAAAGATGTTATTAATTACTTAATGCTTGGGAATTTCGTTTGTATCTAGCTTACTCTTCAATACAGCTTTTACGAAACTATAATTTCTTTTTATAATTACTTGACGGTAAAAGTTTTTAAGTTAGGTAAACTTAATGTAAAATTTTTTCCTAACTTTTAGATGTTTTTCCGCAACACTAGAAAAAGTTTTATTCATACCTATTTTTTTATGAATACACTAACATAAAACATATTATAAAAATGAATTAAATTTTTTTTAGTTATAAATTATAATAATAAAAATAAAAGGTGAAACCTCTATGACATTCAAAAAGGACCAAATGATTTGGAAATGTATCAAGGGGTTCCCAGATTTACAGCCGTCTTTGCAGCACGAGCAAGACACATTGTGACTGAGACCTATCTCTTCAGATTTAATCTGATTGAATCTCCATTCTGCCTTAATTGTAGAAAAGAGGAGGAGACTCTAGAAAATATCCTCCTTCGATGCTCCTCACCAATTCCACCAAGAGCAGCTCTGCTGTCTGCGCTGGGAAGCCAGGGAAACATCAAAACAATACTGATCGATAAACAGTTTTGGACCTTGGTTGCAGCAACTTATTATGGACATCGGACCATCGGAGTCACATGACCCTGGACGTCCGCAACAAGAAGTAAGAAGTAAGTATAATAATAAAAATACAATTTGTAGGCTTAGTATTCAAATTTTTTAAAATCACATTATATTTTTATCATATATTTAATACTTATTGTCAAGCTGTAAGGGTAATTTGAAAATTTGTTACATGATAACGTGAATTTAAAAGTTATTTACAATTCCAATCTGTCCTAAAAATATCATAGTCTAATATTATTACCACAGCAAAAATATTAAATTCATTTCATGCATGCATATCAATAGCATTAATCGAAATACACTGTATATCCATGTGTTATAATTTAACATCGGCGCATCAAATACTGAAGAAAAATTTACAACATTTTTAATCGATTGATGGAAATTAAGAATTCTACGGGTTATCAGCAATCGGTATCCTCATTAACAAACGCGTTTTTAAATTGAACAATATTGAATTTTACTCGAGGTAAAAATATTTTTAACGAATCCAAATAAAATGTCTATCGTCAATCAACGCCATAGGCACTGCGCGTATCGTTCCATCAGTAACTGGCTGAAATCAATTCGCCATTTCCATGACAAATAGCTCGCTCGTACTAACGACAGTTTGGTTCGCAGATTCTAGGTAGTGTACGAGGGGCGATACAACTCATTTTGATGAATTTAAATATGTTACATTTGTTGCAAATCTGATATCGATATCTGTTATCCTGGGAGTCACTGTAAAAACGCAACCTTGCCTATCATCAGTGTGATTTAGGAATTGTGAATTATTCAGCGAATATTATTTGTGTTAAATGTCATCACAGTTGTAAGTTCATGGTATTTATCATTTTAATTGGTGAATGTAACTTCTAAAATCTCCTTTGTATAATCTATAGTATAAAATTCATTCTTGCGGACTCGTCTTTTTCAATATTTTTATTTGAAATAATTTTTTTAATTTTGAGTTCAGTGATTGGATTCATCCAATACGACTTATTAAATATGTTTATAGTGTCAGAACTTTACATGTATTTTATAAAAGCAATCCGTTTAATTAATAAAATGAAAAAAAACAACGGTGTTTATCTTGTCACAGATTTTTTAATTTCTTGTGTCGTGGCATTCTAGGGAGCACCCAATTTTCATTTTACTTACAGTCGTAATAAATCACACTTGAATTGTAATTATTATTTATAAATATGAGTCCTTTATAATGCCTATAGTTTAAAGACTGCATACAATTATTGCTTTGAAAGTTTAGGAGAATATAAGATATATTATGGAAACTAAAATTTAAAACTACTCGTGAATGCCTTAAAGCGTGGCAGAGCTGTATTATGAGTGGGATGTTCGGAAACCCTTGGGGGGGGGGGTTGTTTAATTGTTTGCTACTGGGTGATGCCTGTTGGCTAATATTACGCTCTCGCAGTCTAGTCTCAAATATTTGTAGAGCGACATTAATATGGATAAATATTTAAATACATAAAATACTTTCATACCTCAAAACCGTGAGCGCAAGATGTTTGAAAACAAATAACCAAACAAACACTGACTAGATAAAATATATGCACATAAATAAGTCGCAAAAGAATAAAGACAAACCAAAGTATCATGCGATTTAATTTGTAAGAAACTTAAGGTTTAATACTTTTTAATGAATATAATGTTACCGATACTATTATTGAAGATGACTAATTATATAGAAACTTTTCTACAATGTAAATCAAACATATGTTATTTAAAAAATTAGAAATTTTGGCATTATTGAGAACAGAATATCAAAGAATAATCATTTCTAACAAACATCAAAAGAAATATAATATGTAGGTTTGTGTTTTTTTTATTAGTATAAGCCATAAAAAAGATTATGAAGACTAAGAACCCAAAAAACTTATTTTAATATTATTGTTACAGAAATTTAGTTGTTTTCAAATCTTCTGTTATATCAACGGACAAGACAGTTACATATTACCAATTATTATTAATACCTAATATTATAAAAAAATTTATATGAAGAAGCTTTTTCTAGTATTATAATGAATAAAACTTTATTGCTCTAATAAAACTAAAAGTAAAACCTGAAATCCTATATTAACAAAAATTGCAATTACCTGAACTTGTTGTCAAACGAAACATAAATTATAAGTAGCTTACTTTAAATAAATAATCATATGAAAAATACAGAGCCACATACGTTTATCACAAAATAGTTTACCTTTTGAGAGAAACTGAAAACTCATATTTAAAAGTAACCATATACTTGGCGGATTTAAATATGCACATATTATAAGACCTGTAATTTTTAATGGAAGCATCCTGAGTCGATGTCTTGATAAGTCATTGTTTGGTTTTGGTGACCTAAAACAAACTGACATGAATTTTACAGCCCTGCTTAAATATCTTAGAAAACAATTGGCTAGTATATTTTAGAAAGCAAAAGATTGCAGTAAACTTATTCCTACTAAGAATCCCATTAGCCATTAAAATAAACCTTCAAAGTCGAAACGTAAAATAAAGGATGAAATGATAAGTCCTTCTCTTTACGTCATGCATAATGTAATTAAACCCAATCAATTATTTCACTTCAAAGTTATCTCTGTCGAAAGCTGATTGTGGATAGTACAAATTTATCTTAAAAGATGCCACTTGTGATTTATAAAAGGATTTTAATTTCACATTATAGGTTATATTGGAGCTGCTACTAGTAATTCAGCAAGATATTCTAATACTAGTCTAACCATAAACGAACAGATAAATATATACTTCCTGTGACGTTTTCAAGATCAAATACAAAATCACGGAGTTTACACCTTTCTGGAGTTCTCAAGAATTTCGCTGTTCAGTCTCTTTCATTAAGGCGCAGATGGATATAGTGAAATACTCTTTTAAAAAGAAATGACGAACTAAAAGTAGCAATGATATTAATCCATGCGGGTAGCCCTTTGATGTTTAGCCTAATCTACATTGTAGAGATTTAAAACTCAAATTACAAATCCACTGCAGGGCTAAAATCTTTGATTATCTTTATCTTGAACCAGCAATATCGTAACGACAGACACTGTATTATAAAAATAAAGTTTTTTAAAATAAAGAAATTAAGGTTGTGTAAAAGTAATACCAAATTTATTGTTTATTTATGTCCTCAACTTGTTAATCTGTTTATCTCTACTCCTCAGTAAAGAAAGTGTGATGAAAAATAAAAAACTAAGATTCAAGGCAAACTGGAAAAACCGACTTCTTCAACAATGTTTCACAGCTCCTGTTCATCAATAATAAATTTCATTAGATTTTTGGTAAACCGCAGTCCAACGGAAGGATACCAAAAGAGAGAAACTCATGATAAACCTTGAAACCGAAACGTTTAGTTCAGTGCCTTACACGGGACTAAAATTACAAGGAATGTCTTTAAACATTATTGAAATAGAACTCTTTCGACAGCACGAAAAATGTCCAGTAATCATTATAGCCTTGTTGAACTGAATAGCGTTTATAAGAAATACAAACAACTCCTCCGACACGTAGCAACAAGATTCTACAAACAGGCCTACTCACATATACCATCCACTTTATTACCTCACTGGGAAACTACGACTCATCCCACGACACTCACAGACGACCGTGTTCCCACTGATCGTCTAGCTCTAATCATAAAATGGAAATAAAATCTACTATTATTAATGTAGTCCACCGTTCTGTTTCTTTTGAGACAGGGGCATATCCTGAGGGTTGCTGCATAGCTTGAATGGAAGTACTAAATTTGCCTAGCTTCCCAATTCAGTTTCAACTAGGTAGAAGAACAAGAAGTTCATGTCACTTTTACCATAACCTCACTAACGAGGTATTTGTAAAGTAATACCCCTTCTTATCCCTTACCATAAAGATATCCCAGTCTCCAAAGTTTCTACATGATCTATTGCAGGGTTTTTCATACCGCTGTTAGTGCTGTACCTACAGTACCGTTTCATTTTATTATCTCCTGATTTTCCATGGAAAGAGCTTATCAGCTTTTTACATCGACGATAAATCTCGTTTCCTTCACAGGCGGTACCAACCGCATGCGGAAGTAGAACGAAAGCAGCTCCCTTCCTCGCTAGAGGTTGCCTGTTATGAGAACTGGACCCAGATTCAGGTAAAAAATACACACTGGTATACACTTTTCTTATTACACAAATATTATATATAATGTTGTCTACCAAGCTACCAAATCAGTGATTAAATTACATCCAGAGATGTATAATAGAGCATATATTAAAAACCAATGAATGATTTGATTTTATACAATCATATATTTGATTTTGTTTTGTTTGTTTCTGTATTGTTCCTCCTTAAGTGTGTAAATATAGTTCTGCTCTAGTATGTTTCGAAGTTTCTAAAACTATTTCTGTTATCAGTGGTAATATAAAGATGTGATTAATCTAATAAATTTCAATTATACTTTCATCTGATCCTAATTTTGAAATATCAATATTATTCATTTTATTTTTAAAAAAATATTATGTACTACCGTGGTTTCTTACATTTTCAATCTTTCACGACAAATCGCTTTCTAGAAAAAAAATTACGAAAACTTTTAATGTTTTGCTTCTTTACATAACCAGAGCAGACATGTCGCTTACACTTCTCGGTCTCTTCCACACAGCTGGTTACCTTCTGTTTCACTACGCTGTATCTTATACCCACTATTATTTCCCGTCGCCATCTGTAACGTTACTATGGGTAAGAATATAGGACGAATATAGGACGAATATAGGAAGAATATAGGAAGAATATAGGACGAATATAGGAAGAATATAGGAATAATATAGGAAGAATATAGGAAGAATATAGGACGAATATAGGAAGAATATAGGACGAATATAGGAAGAATATAGGAAGAATATAGGACGAATATAGGAAGAATATAGGAAGAATATAGGAAGAATATAGGAAGAATATAGGATGAATATAGGAAGAATATAGGAAGAATATAGGACGAATATAGGAAGAATATAGGAAGAATATAGGACGAATATATGAAGAATATAGGAAGAATATAGGACGAATATAGGAAGAATATAGGACGAATATAGGAAGAATATAGGAGGAATATAGGACGAATATAGGAAGAATATAGGAAGAATATAGGAAGAATATAGGACGAATATAGGAAGAATATAGGAAGAATATAGGACGAATATAGGAAGAATATAGGACGAATATAGGAAGAATATAGGAAGAATATAGGACGAATATAGGACGAATATAGAACGAATATAGGACGAATATAGGAAGAATATAGGAAGAATATAGGAAGAATATAGGACGAATATAGGAAGAATATAGGACGAATATAGGAAGAATATAGGAAGAATATAGGAAAAATATAGGACGAATATGTGAAGAATATAGGACGAATATAGGAAGAATATAGGACGAATATAGGAAGAATATAGGACGAATATAGGAAGAATATAGGAAGAATATAGGAAGAATATAGGACGAATATAGGAAGAATATAGGCAGAATATAGGAAGAATATAGGAAGAATATAGGCTCCTTAGAAGAACATTATCTTTAGTATTTTTCATTATTTTTTTCATAACTATTTTAAAGGACGTTTTTAGGAATCCACTGCTGTTCCTTAGATAGATTCTCCATACCCTCAATTGTAAAAAATAACAACGAATTATATGCACTTTGTAAATATAAATTATAGGTTATAATAACTGGTTGATATAAGATATCTTAGCAAAATATTGATTACATAAATTTATTCCTTAAATCCATATTTTTTAAATGTTATATTTAAAAGTAATTTTTTTTAATATTGCGAAAATAATTGTAGGCCTACTCATGTAAACGTAAAGCTCTTTATTTTGAGTGAAATTTAAAATTAAAAAAAAATTATTTTACATATTAATTTATTGCATATAATGCTCGTATTTGTATACATAACATTCTTACGGAGTAAAACCTTCAAATACTAATACATTACATTTCAAGGAAGGACAGTTTTATTGTTCTTGTACGAGGAATAAATACTTGTAGTCCCGCCTGATAAAGTAGACTGAAATTTATAACTTCATTTACATCAATGCTTATCTTACGTAATAATTTTCACCGCTAGATGGCAGCAGTGTCAATTTGAATTACAACTAGATGCAAAACTACTGCATTTAACTTTAAAGGTACATTAGATTCTGAATAAAGAACAGTATCACCCGTTAAGTGTCACGAAGCACGGTATGTTGCCTGGCTTTAGTTAATTACAAAGGTTTTCTATCGTTTATGGAGTTTATTAGATGACAATTTTTCAAATGTAATATACATAAATCTTTACTGTTAACTAAAGCGACCAAGCGGTTATTGAGTAGTTTGTTTTTCTAAATTATTACGGGTTTTTTCTAATATTTATTTAAAATTTAAATTACAAAATGTGTGAGGTCCAGTTGGATTCGAGTTGAGAATCTATATGTCCGAAATCAGGCGTCTCCGCCAACTTTTTAATGTCTAGCAATATAGTTCTGAAAGATGTATATGAATGTATATGATTACCTGGTAATCATGTAAACCTCTATTGTACAACCGTTGATGTGGTTACCAAACATAATAAATAGAGCTCTAGCGTAGTTACAATTAAATTTTAGGAATTTACTTAAATTGTTTTTAATATTACTTTTTGTACTAATTATGACACCGGATCTCTAGTCGTGGGTTTATTTATTACCAAACTAATCTCAATTTATTCGTAATTGTGGATGTCAACAATACGGAGCGTCCTGTTTTTGTCCATACTCGTTCAAGAATGTTCCCAATGCAAAGAAACGTCCTAGATGGTCGCTGTACCTACTTACGACTCACATTAAGTTCGTTTTATATAATCTTTTGGACTCGAAACCAATTTTAAAGAAAACCTGAACTAGATGGGAAGTTGTTTTAAATGGACAAAATACGTATAAATACGTTATTTAATTAAATACCCATAAGCAAAGATAGGGTAAATTGCAACGTTCATCTTACAACACCAAACCATCCAATAAAGTGGATTGGGAACCATCCCTAAATAGAAGTGTTGGATAGGTGTCTATTACTCTTTTTTGTATCACAGTGGTTTTTGTTTCTGTGGTAAGTAAAGACAATAAAACCAGAACTGTGTCTCACGTTATTGTATAGGAAAATGTCTATTAATAAATCATTTATTACCTGTAACATTTTTTTACCTTTGGAAAATTTTAAAAACGTAGAAAGGGGTAACCAATGGTAGCATTATATATATATATATATATATATATATAATTATATATATATATATATATATATATATATATATATATATATATATATATTAATACAATTTATTACCGAATAAATTACCTAAAATATTAAATTCACTATCTCCATCCTTTAGCTTTTTTTCCCGCTTCCGCTCCAACTCCCCTCCTCACCTTCCCATCCTACATCTATGTCCTTATTTCTCATCCCCCTCATCTTTCTTTCTTTCTTCATCACTTCTGCCCTCACTCCCTTATATAATTCCTTCTTTTATATTTCTGCCTTTCTCCAGGATTTATATGAATAAATCAAATTTAATAGGTTATATTTAAAAATTATACATATAGCAAATGTTTTTGAAGTAATATGAACAGAATCTTGAGGAATAAATCCGTTTGGAAATACCCTAAGGGCAAATGGTTTTCTATAGGTGTAAACATTGGTTAAAGTATGCAAAATTAACATCCAATAAGGAGCTTTCTTCGCCAGATGAGAAAAATTCACTGATGCAATTTATTACTGAATAAATTACCTATTTTAATCACTCTTTGTCTGATGCTTTTCCCTTTTTCATCACTCCACACACTTTCTCCGTCATCCCTGACACCCCTTAGTTTTTTAATTCCTCACACTTCATTGTCCTTGCTTCACTTTCATTCTTTTTTCTTTCTCTTTTTAGGTTTTTCTACCCTCACATCTTCTCCTATATATTTACTTCCTGTATATTTCTGCCCTCTTTCAGGATAAATCCAATTTAATTCCCTACACTTGGAAAATTATACATAAAGCCAATGTTTTTGATCTAATGTAAAGAGATTAATGGTGAATATCAAAGTGGAACACTCCCTAAGGGTATAATGGTTTTAATATTGGTAAATATAATAATCCAAATTAAAAAAAAAAACAACAATAAATGGACTTCTGTGACAGACGAAGAAAATATATTATTGCAATTTATTACTGTGACCTTATTATCTTGTTTACTGTTAATTTGTTTTATAATATAAATTGTTTGCTTATTAAATAGAATAGAATATTGGATGTGACATGCCTATGTTGGATTATGTTGTAAGTATTGATCGACAATATAACTGCAATGCAAGACCAAATATTATTTTTTATTTGTGCAAACATTTTAATAATTTAATTGGTCATTTCTCAAAGCTTGTATGTGTGCCAGAGGAAAAATAATTAAAAACCAGAAATAGCATGTACTTGAACATTACTTGTTTTCATTACACGTAAAGACTTTGTCTTACAATATCTGGCATTTAGTGAGAATAACATAATTTATAAATTGTGTTTTAAATGAAACGAATCAATTAGTTTTTACAACCTTCATTTTGGTATAGTGTACTTCTTGGTTTCACAGTCTGAAATCAACTTATACCATTAATATTACACACACACACACACACACACACACACACACACACACACACACACACACACACACACACACACACACACACACACACACACACACACACACACACACACACACACACACACACACACACACACACACACACACACACACACACACACACACACACACACACACACACACACACACACACACACACACACACACACACACACACACACACACACACACACACACACACACACACACACACACACACACACACACACACACACACACACACACACATACACACACACACACACACACACACACACACACACACACACACGTCACACACACACACACACACACACACACGCATACACACAAAGACACACATACACACACACTCATGCACATATATACAAACATACACACACACTGAAACACACTCAGACCTTCACACTCGCTTTTGTACTGTTGTTGGGTACACCTCGTCAATGCTGGATGAGATTCTAGCGAAACATCGGGAATGCGAATTTATGGACTGCAGAATGAACGGATGTACTCCAGATAGTAACTATTCATCATATTTTTCCATCCGTGAAGGAACACGTATCAGCATATATATATATATATATATATATATATATATATATATATATATATATATATATAAATATATATAATTTATATATTGTTACTCTAAAACTTTCTATTCTTGCTATTACTTAATGTAATAAAGTGTAACCCCTTGCTACCTCTTTCTCCAAACAAAATTAAACTCATTATATACAGTTTACTTTGTGTCAATCGATATCAGACAGAATGATTCATGCTGATCCACTTATCACTTTAATTTATTACATGGCGTGCTAAACTAGGACTAAGCGTCAGGTGCTTTGTGTGATGGATTTCAATATAGACATTAATTGATATTAATATTTTAGTATTGTATTGTACGTTGCTGTGAGATAGAGGTTACACGTTACTAGCACAGATATTTCAACAACCAAAACAGAAACATTTAGATTTCCTTCAACGACTCATAAATCAAAAATCTGTAGAAAATAGCACCAAAAAATTACTAATATTTGCTTCCTAGTTTTGTATTTCTTTTTAAAATGTTTTGGGGTGTTGCCAGTAAAATATAGCAGGGAACACAAAAGTAATCAAGAAGTACGTGGTAAGTCGTTAATAATAGTAATAATGTTACAGCTTTGCCAAAAATTACTAATATTTGCTTCCTAGTTTTGTATTTCTTTTTAAAATATTTTGGGGTGTTGCCAGTAAAATATAGCAGGGAACACAAAAGTAATCAAGAAGTACGTGGTAAGTCGTTATTAATAGTAATAATGTTACAGCTTTGCCAAAAATTACAGATAATGCAAAAAAATCGATGAACTTTTTAAAATTGTAGTAACCTAATTCATTTTCATAAATTTAACATTTTTGTAGGACCTTCGTTTAGCTTAGACCTATAGATCTGTTTACGTTGGTATACTGTTGTAAAATATACATCAATATACTTTATCATTTTGGTTTTATTTTGACAGGGCAGGTATTGGCCGTGAAGTACTTGTGTTGCTTGTAACGTATGTTAATATCTTACTCTCGTGTCTTTCAGTAGGGGTGGTTCTTATGCGAAATGTTTGACGCTATTAGAGCATTATTGAATCATCTATTATGTGTGGTTTTACTTTTCTAGGTGTATTTTCTGTACATCACTTTTTTTTGTTTACAGGGAATTTATGGTTTCTGAAAAATCTTACATTATACTCCTATTAGTTTTATTGTTCATTCTTTTTTTTGCGCCTTCAGCACACAATGGTAGAGTGAACATTAAAATACGGCAAAAGAGTGGGACTTATGTTACATACGGTTTTTCCATGTAAAATGTTATTGTATGTAACAGGATTGTTGACAGTTTTCATAGTGAAATATTTTCTATTTGCAAATACCTAAGCCTACTAACAATGAGCTGTGACGTCTCACAGATTTGTTACTAAGAAAGTCTCTCATGTCGGATTCATGCTTGTATTTCACATTATTCAGATTGTTTTTATAACCACTACAATACATCATTAGAGTTATATCTGAGAAGCAGACAACAAAATGTGGTCCATAACCAGTTTATATACTGAAGCTAAATTTTTAACCAGTTACCACGAATCGAACCTACCAAAAAGCTTAGTTTAATCATATGTTAGTACAATCATTTTTTTAAAATTAGTTTTTAATATACCGGTATTTTAAATCAAACATATAAATAGATGTAATTGTAAATACCTGATACTTTCAAATTATTTAATTATACCTTACCTTCTTCTTTCTTTAAAAGAATCTAAGAATTTGTTTTAATCTTTCAGATCATCTCATCTCCTCTTCAGTGGGATATTCAGCAAATGCTTTGTTACTATGTCTAGGTGTGTTAGGCTTCTATTACATTTTTCCTTACCTAAAATGGGAAACCTTTAGTGACAGGCTATATGCTACGTACATCTTCTTTCATTTCTTCAGTGGTGGTTGCTCAGTGTTCATCTCTAATCTCTACAACAGGAAAGTATTTCTAGATCTGTGCTCACAGTTTCACAAACTCTACCTGCAGCTGGTGGAGGGGGAACTCATATCCCCAACATGCTTTGTGGCTTTCACACTCTTTCATTTATTAATATTCACTGATTGTATTTGGAGTGCTGTTGCAAATAATACCACGGCAGCGATGAATATCTTGTACCTGAATATAATCAGCACAGCCTTGTTTGCCAGAGAATTGATGATATCTGTGATGTGTTTCCTGGCAGAAAGATTTTACTACAACATCAACAGAAGACTCCGCCTTTTGAGTAAATATGAACCAAGCTCAATAGCGTTGAAGAAACTGAAAGAAATTATGACAAACTTGCATGAAGTACAACTCTTAAATGAAAAAATCCAAGAGAGTTTTCAAATCGATTTGGTAATAATGTTCTTCGGTTTGATATTTCGTTCTGTTGTATATACCTGTTTCCTTGTGGTTTCTATCAATAGTTCCAGTGTCAATATGGCTTCATTCTTTTCTAATAAATTACTAAATTTATTCAGCAGAATTATATTTGTCTCAAATCGTTGTCAGCAAGTGTTGAATCAGGTAAGTGTAAAATATTCATATTCTTCTGAAAGCATGTAATAGTAATGCATTTTTTTATTTAAACACTTTATAAAGATAAATTCATTTTCACAATTCAATATATCGAACGCTATAATTTTTATTTTTATGCAACATATTCAGTAACATATTTCATGCTAATAATTATGTGTTTAAAAATAGAATTCGTCTATATAATAAATACTTTGTCACTTTAGCTCTAATCTAATTTTTAACAAATTGTAAACTAAAATCAGTAATCCGAAACTCATTTAGTTACTGATTATTTTTTAAAAAATGAGTCAGCTCACCGATTATTTATATATTGTACGTTTTTTCACATTTAAATAAAAATATAATTGATATATGTTAATTAATTTCTAAAAACATCATTTAAATGCAAATTCATTATTGTGTAATGTTATTAACAAATATATTACATCATTTGTTGTCAACGTTAGGTAATGTAATTTATTTAATTTTTATAGGCTCCTAATTTATTGTTACACATATAGTTTGTGAACGTTTGAGTTTTATGTTTAAATATTTACAAGTTTTATAATTAATAAAACTAACAGAGGTTCATTTTTTAATTGTAAATAATAGAGGTCGTTAGGTTTAGCCTGACCGGTAATGTTGACGTAAGGACAAGCATTTGAGTTGATGTGATGGTGGGAGTACTAGCTGAAAAAAAAACAGTCGTGCAGTGTACAGGGCATTAATTAGTATAGAGTCCAACGCTGGTCCGCTGCTATTCCCACCGCAGTAGTCCCACTCACATCTACATGATTCCCTTTGCACATTTCTCCAATCAGGCTAAACCAGATGACCTTTGTGGTTGGGGTGTACTCTCGCGTTTTGACTATTAAACAATAAAGGTGAATATCTGTTATTTTTACTATTAGGTCGTGTAATACGATAAATAACAGTTTCCTTGTTTTTAGGAACAAAAGATTTTTCAGAACTTGCACTACATACGTATGTCATGGAACAATAAAATACAAACCAATGCTGATAAGGAATTGGTGAGTAAGGCACGACACACAAATTCCTGTGTAAAAATAAATGTATTTAGTCATATTATTTTCTACTTTTAACATGAAAAATAATACCTTGTATGAATAGGACTTTTGGTCTTATATCTTTTATGCTGTTTTTCAACAGTATACAATTATTAATACAATCTTTTTCTACCTTCTGCTCTAAATTCTTACAATTACTTTTCTCGATTAGTGTATATAATTAACTACTCAATTGGCAAATTTAATTTTTAAGAAATCCCCAGCATTTTAAAGGAATCTAAGTAATGGTTTAGAAAGTTTATTAAATTTCACTACAGTAAACTCTCATTTATCCTGCCCTTTGCCCATCAGGTACCTCCAGTGACTTAACGTTTTTGTCGTAAATATGTAAACATTACTTGCATATTTTTCACTGCATGTCGATGCCAGTAACCGAATGACTTTCACGGCTACTTTTACTGTGATCCGCAGCTCCGTTCAGCGCCGTCCCGTACGCAGTTCTAGCTGTGTCGCTTGTGACGTACAAATATACAAATCATTTGTAGTCGTAAGTTGTTGCAGTGGCTATCTATAGTGAGTGTTACTGAAATGCACGTGAAATTTGTCTAAACTTTACTATAACTTTAGTTGAAAAAAAATTACTTTGGAGATATTGAATAAAGATGAAAGATAAGTTACACTTCCTAAAGGTATGTAGTTGACCGTGCTACAGGTCATGGAATCAGAAACATAAATATTGTATAATATACATTGTGTTTTAATGGGATATCCAGTAATCCGCCGTTCCAATAGTCCGGCAGTATCCAAGCCCTATATCTCCCGGATTAGTGAAAGTTTGCTGTATTAGATTCCTGTTATTTATAAATTTCATTTCTAAATGTTAAAGTGGCATTGATCTAATTTTTTAAAAATTACTGTCGATTGTACTGTGTTAGCTATTTAAAATTGCCGATAAAATTGCAATATGAGCTGAGTTGTAAACTAATATTAATAAAGTGTTATAATAATTTTAAAGAAACGAAATTTACTCTTATTGGTGTTAACGGTTTAGTCTTCTTACAAATTTCAATCCCAGCATATCGTTTCATAATAGATTATGAAGTTAGAAATGTGAACTCAAACGTGAAGTAGCTTATGGCTACATTTGACACAAACTAAAAAGATGCCATTTTATTATTTGTTATTCAAAACTTCCAAAACTTCAACCTATTAGAACCAAACTATATAAAGTTTAACGTATTGGTGCGTTGAAATACAAAATATTAAGCAATATTGGTATGTAGGCGATTTTTGTTTATGAACTTCTTTTCCTCTAGTTGCAGGCATTGTACAGCAAGAACCAGTTAAGGCGGGCTAAGTTGTCAGGATGTGGTTTCTTCAGCGTCAGTCTCCCCTTCGCAGTGAAGGTAAATCTGCCTCATACTCCATAAATGAACTAAATTATTACTATTATTGTTTATTTTCTGAATAATTGTAACTAAACAGGAACTTCCTAGGTTTGTATAACGAAAAAACATTAAAAAGTAACACATTTTCTTTACTCTCAAGTATTTAACTTTAACATCGACCTTTTATAAAATGAAGTATATATTTTAAGAATAAAGTATTATTGGATATGTAAGTAGTCAAATATTCATAAAGTTTATCCTATTGCATATGTGCACATTTATGATAACACAAATTATAATTATTTAAATGTAGATACAATAGTAACACAAGCAGCTCCTTTTAAATAGAGAAATAACCATCCACAGTATATAATTTTACACCTTTAACCTTAGTTGCCGCTTTTACAGGTTACTGGAATTAATTTGACGCACGCTGGGGTCTGTATGCAGGCAATAGGAATCAAAGGCCTGTTCGAGAAACTGTAAAATGGTGTTAAGACTGTAAACTACAATGTATGAAATACATGTACAAAAACTCTCCTGGTCACTTACTACTTTATATACTAATGAGTTGCTGGTCAAAGGAAATGAAGAGCTAAAAATACTACATTTTTTATATTACCAGCACTATATTAAAATCTTTTACCTGGAATGAAAATGGATAAAATAAATACAATTTCATGTATCTGAATTAAATAAAGTTAATACCAATTATTCATTGGTAGTGATATAAATTCATGGTTTAGGATCACTTTTGTTTAACTTGTTTTCTGGTTGAGTAATAACATAAAATTTATAATAAACTGGCAACCTCGCTTCCATAATAACACTCCCCTCAATGTAAATTATATTTTGTAAAATACTAAAATTCTTCTTATTTGCTCTCTGACTGTAGATGGCAAAGGTAATTAGTAGCTCTTTTATTGCGTCATGGTTACTTGTGCACATATGCACACACACACACACACACACACACACACACACACACACACACACACACACACACACACTCACTCACACACACACACACACACACACACACACACACACACACACACACACACACACACACACACACACACACACACACACACACACACACACACACACACACACACACACACACATTCTGAAACTCATAGAAACACACACATAAACACTCATAAACAAAGACACATACTGTAACGGTCTAAATCACCGTTTTAATTGGGAAATTAATAATTTCCTATTTTTTAAATAACAATATTAATATTTAAATAATAAGGTTTTGATTTATGGTATAATAAACATAGTAAAGCGTCAAGAAGTCAGTAAAATTTAGAATAAGTATTATTAAGACAAATTAAAAATTATAATAGCATGAAACTGTAATAACTAACTAAATTACGCAAACGAGAGTGAAGTTAAAAATTTTCTAAGTGCCGAAAAATGCTAACTTGAGAACTAGGCCACGTAGAACTATCATCGACATTTTGAAATGACTAGAAAAATCCATAATAAACAATAGTGAAAACAGAATTTAAGAAATTTAAATAACAAAAAATTTACAGCCGTTTTAAAATAATAGACATTTTTCAGTGTTCTAAAAACGATAACAAAATTATGCAGGTTAAAACTGATACGTTGTCCAACCCGCCCGTACAAGAAAGAAGCACGGAGATAGCGACGAGCTTAGAGGAGATGGGAAGGGTTACATAGCCGCAATAAATACAGGAACATAGGGACCTGTAAGGCAGTCTGTAAAAATTTTAATACGAGGTCGTAATGTCGGTCAGCGCTTAGGACAATCACCATAAGGCTAGATGGGACCAAAATAGCCACGTTTCCGCCGTCTACTTCCATCCATGGACGAGGGCTCCAGACCCAGCCTCCAGGACGTGGAAATGGAGAAATACTTCCATCGACTGACCAGGGATGGCAACTTCCAATGTCCAGGGACCAGGGAATCCAGACGAGAGTACTCTAAGACCGGCAGGGAAATCCTTGGCAAGTCATTTTCTCTATTATATACAGATTAACGTCAAATGTAGTCAGTCAAATTCATTACATTCAAATTACCAATTAAACTTAAACAATGACCATTCTATGTTGAAAAATTAAATAAATCTTAAAAGTAATAACATTAATTAGTATAAAAAAAATGTTTAAATAATGAATAATAAATATTAAATGTACAAAGTGGTTTTGGCCATAGGCCAAACATTTTCAAGAAAACCAGATTCATTAAATTTTAAAATTATTTATAATAAAGTGTGAATTTACCAATTCAAGACAGAGCTAAATGTATTTTATTTGGAAAGATAATTATTTTAGTTTAAAATCAGTAATTACATGCATTATAAAAACCTACAGTATTTGAATGTATCCTGTGTTGAACAACCAATAAAACTTTTAGTTTTTTCCAACTGATAAATTATAATTATAAAATCAAAGTACAGTTTTAATTAAATTTCATTAATTAATAAATATATAAAATTAAAAACCTAATGTTTCTTCAAACGAGTTCTCTCCTGAGAACAATTTTATTGAGCTATTCTAAAAATCAGTTGGTCTTTTGTATTGAAGTCCAGAGACGATGTCTACTAGCAGATCATGCTTAAAGATTACAGGAGCCTTTTATAGTAGGTATCTTAACATGATCATATTTTGCACGTCCCCTTGCTGTGCCTGCAGATCTCATGAAGTGGTAAGATTCTTTGAAAATTTTGTGTGTTCATATAAATATTGTTTCTTTCCAGCTGACTATTTTACTGACATGTGTGACTATATAAAGACCCAACAAACTTGCCAACCATATTAGGGGAGATCATACAAACGTTAAGGTAGACGTCAGCGGGAATAGGCTTGCATTTGGGCGTGGTACGTTACGCGGGAACACAAGACCAAATTTAGGGATCTTAACACGTACACAAAACTGTGTGAGCAGCAGATATATAAATATATAATAAATATGTGCCAACAACAAAACCACCAAAACCGAAGCGGAGCGCGGGAGGGACGTTGCAAACGCACACACACAAAAACAAACAAGTACCAACGCACGCACAAAGACACACATAGAAAAATACACACACGCAAGTTTATAATTAATCTATGTAAAGATTGTAAAGTTAACACTTATACCTTATATAAGTTTATTAAACTCCATGACAAATTCTTTATAGCTTTAGAAGTGACATACTTGGTGAAACTCTGGTTTCTTAAATTAGGCCTAACTATTTTCAGAAACGATTTGAAGACTGTTAACCGTTATTCTTTGTTGAATTGTATAAATACCCACGCCTGTGCTTTTTATAATAAAGGTAAGCTTCCTTTTGGATAATGTATAAATATCATTTAAAAGAGCATCAGTGAATCTCCGTCATCAATGAGATATAACTACTACAACTGAAGTTAAAACTGAGAAACTTTTGTGTACGTTATTAATGAACTTTTTTCATATATATATATATATATATATCAAAAGCTACTAAGGTTATTTAAATACAAGAATTATTATTTAATTTTTATTCTGTGTTTATTAAATATTATAATGAATTAATAATGAATATAAATTAATAAATAATTCTTGTAATTGAATAACCATTTATTAAAAAACAAGAAAACATATTATATATATATATATATATATATATATATATATATATATATATATATATATATGCATTTGAATGCTAATGTTCATACTGTGAAACGTTTATTAGCGTTTGTGAAACAAGAGATCATATATATATATATATATATATATATATATATATATATATATATGTAATAATTAATAAATTATTATATAATATATTTATATATATATATATGTAATAATAATTAAATTATTATATAATATATTTATATATATATATATATATATATATATATATATATATGTAATAATTTTTAAATTTTTATATAATATATTTATATATATATATGTAATAATTAATAAATGAATATATAATATATATATATATATATATATATATATATATATATATATATATATATATATATATATGCATTTGAATGCTAATGTTCATACTGTGAAACGTTTATTGCGTCTCTACTTTTTTTTAAGGTGAAAAACGAAAAATGTTTTATTATTGGTCTAATCTCTACAATGAAGTGTACAGTGGAGAATATTAAACACAACCTAAACAAGATTTACAGTGGAGCCTAGACACAATTCTCAATATAAGAATGCCTATTTATTGCTTAATTAATATATTAATTAAAATATGTTTATCTCATAGGTGATTGACTAACGTCAGAAATAAATTTTGGATTGTGATGTGGTGTTCATTATTTTTCTGTGTTCACAAGGTAATCTCATAAGAATTAAAATGTCTAGGTAAAAAATCTTTCTTAATACGCAATACTAATAATTTTAAAATATAATTATTAAATTTGCTTGGTTTTAAAATAGAAATGTTTTTAGTCATTTTATTTAGTTCGGAGTTTCAAATCGAATTATAAGACAACTTTGTATATTTACTTTTTTAAATCAAATTAATAGTATTATCTAGAAGACCCCCTTTTAAGTAAATGAATAAGGCATAACAAAGAAAATGTTTTAAAATAAATTTTACTTTTTAGAAAATATTACTGAAATTATAGAGTAGTTTGATATTACCATTGAGAAAATTTATTCTTTATGCAAATTCACTTTAAATCAAAGCAATTTACGAAATGGGAAATTTTATTTAACGTTTTTGCCCTTGCTCAAGTTTAGTACTCAATTTTAAAAAGCTTTTAGACTCTGAAAATTGAAAATATATTGCGTTATAGAAGTAATATATATATTTTGAAATCCCTTAATATATATATATATATCGTTCTCTTTGTAGGACAAAATGGAATTAGGTTAGCATTTTGTTGAATACTTTCTTTATTAACGCGACATAGGTGTTCCAAAAGCAAGTCACACAAAGCAAAACTATTTTTACACCTAAATGTTTGCAATGTTCTCGTTGGGTTATTATAATTTTTAATCTCATTTTACACCGACAATATGTTGTTCTCATAGATACCATCTTATTTTAATAAGGTATTGGGTCATCACAAATCAAATCCGATATACACTTGACTATATTTTGTTCAGATTACTTGACCAATTTCACACCAAATAAGAGGTATGATATTTATTATACGGAAGTGACGTTTTCAAGATGTTAGCTAGAATGTGATAAGTAAAGGGCGCATGAATAATCTTAAGAATTTTGAAAATCATTTATAAAAACTAATGTCAATAAAACAAGAACTGCAAGGAAGAACAACTTAAACAAAATTTTCTGCCTGAATTGTACAAATCAACAGGCAAATCTAGCTCGTAGTAAGCGCGTTGTATCATGTTTTCCTTCGATAGAACAGTTTTAATTGACGATAAGGTCTTTCAGATCAACGATATCGTGTGGGATTGGTGGGAAAACCCCTTTCCTTTCTCGTTACTCATATAAAGAAGTGGCTCTTCCCTGGTTAACGTTAAGGTCTGCCAGACGTAGAACTGATGTGGGGAGGAGGTCGGCCTAACTAGGTGTCCACTGGACAATGCGTTGGTCTGACTGACGTGCACGTCCGGTCCAGTTTCTAGGGAGTTATGCTATGGGAATGGGCAGGACTGCTGTCTTCATCGAATATAAAATCGTTGTTGAGTAGCTGAGGCATAAGCTGTAATTGTAACACATCCAGGTAAAACATTCCTGTCACTGTAGCTCGTAGACATAACGTATTTAGGAAAGTATAAAATGCTATAGAATCATAACGAACACGTAGGTAACGTAATCATCAAAGTAAAATAAAATGCTACAATTACTAAAAGGAAAGGAAATTGGGGACCTTTTCTGTTTTCACAAAATCAAAATATTTCCAAGGTGTTTTCAATCCAGCCCAAGTACATTATGACTTATTCTCTTCATTTAGATAAATCTTCTTCATTTTAAACTGCCTAACCCTAACTCGCTATCCATTGAGATATAGCAACTCATTTAGATACAACTTCTCCATTTAGACTAATCTTCTCCATTTAGATAAATCTTCTCCATTTTAAATTCGTCAACCTAAACTCGCTATCAATTTAGATACAGCAACTCATTTAGATACAGCTTCTCTATCTAGACTAATCTTCTCTATTTAGATATAGCACTCCATTTAGATAAATCTTCTCCACTTGGGCCTATGCTAAGCATTTAGATAAAACTTATTAGCTCTAATCTTATTTAAATTTCAAATAGTTTTACCAAAGTAAAATAGGCGTAATGTATTTGATACTTTCAATAGAACTTTTAATCCTTTTAGCATGATTTTGCTCTTTTTACTGTCTAGATATTAAATTAGAAAAATGAAATGTTTTTGAAATATCGTCGACAGCAGAATACAGCTTAGAAAAAAAGACTAATAAAATTCTAATTAATTGATATTTTAATATTCATCAGCCTCAACAGGAAAAAGTTCACGGGAATGAGAACAAATGCCTCGTTATGAATTCAGGACTCGGAAATTATTTATCTGCATGCATTACGTGCCATGAATAATTTAGTGCAATTTGACATCAATTTTCGTGTCAAAATACTTCATTCATGGTAATAAAAACTGAAAAACTATTATTAAAGTATATTGTATTAATTATCTATATAATACATCATAATAATATAATAATTTATAGGCTATTAAGTATTATAATTGAGGTTATAATAAATATTCCAATAATAAATTATATATATATATATATATATATATATATATATATATATATATATAAATATATATATATATATATATATATATATATATAGAGAGAGAGAGAGAGAGAGAGAGAGAGAGAGAGTTACCGGTTATAAAATTTTAAAATTAGAATATATTCCCCCCCCCACACACAGGCACAGGCATACACACACACACACACACACATTATTATTATTTCACTACAAAGTTTGTTCTTACTAGATTGCAGCTAATATTGGCAGATCAATTTCTACACTAAGTAAACAATAGAAGAGCACCTGCAATTCCGATACTTAAAGAGACATCCCAATATTCGCTGGTATTTAAGCATTGTATATCCCAATACTAATCAAGTATAATTGTTTCAGGTACATATTATACGCCACAAGTATCTAATAAATATTTAGCTATTTTTAAATGAAACATGTAGTGTGATCTTAAAATTTTGATTTTTCATACTATGTCATATTGGTGCAATCACAACTTTCTGGAACCTACACAAAATGTAATACAGATAACAGACTTCCGAGTTAGTGTGTTGTCGTGATACGGACTATGGTAATGTGACACATTTCCAGGATGTCTGTCTGTCTGGAAGAACTGGAATAGTTTAGTCGATTTGCATTTTCCTCTTTAGGCTCTTTGCATAAGCAAGCCCTAGTTAAGTTGTAGACGTCGCGACCCTTTCTCATTTGAATTTCTAATTTCCGAGAAGATGAAAGCTAATCTGTACGTTACAGACAATTTAAATTTATTAGCAGTTTTTATAAATAAAATCCCACTGTCATGTGAGAAACAAAACAAAATATAAAGAAAATGAAGAATACTACTTTATCAAAAAAAGATGCGTTAGATCAAACATACATATGCCTAACGACAATACTAACAAAGAAAAGAACAAAATTAAATATCTGGCATACATAAATTGATATAGTAACAATGAGAAACTAATAAGATAAAAAACATAATAGAAGAAAATATATTTACTGCTACATACTTAATAAACACATAAAAATATTAATTTAAACTAAAAACAATATATAGTGAAATATATCATTAAACACAATATAAAACAACTACAATTCAATATGCAATGAAGAGAAAACAAACACAAAAAAATCACAGTATACACACAAATTAATATCAACAGACATAATAAATTCTACATAACGAAATCATGCACAGTAGAATCATCACAGAAGATTCAAAGAACTCAAACACTCAAATAAATCTAGTTTTTAGACACGAGTCACGGTTTTACAAACATCAACTACAACCTAGAAATTCTCTCTCTACAGTAAAAGACAGTATTTCATAACATTAGTACAATATGAAATGTAGACACATGGTTGCACTTAAGTTTGTATCATAAAGTGCTCTGCTGTTTGCGAACTCTACAAAATGCCCTGTGTTAATACCTACCTATTCAGGCTAGTTCAGTCGGTCGCCCTTAAAAACAAGTTATATAAAAAAAATAAGTAAATTCTTACTGAGTTTAATACAAAAAATGTTTTATTTATTTACCCTAGAGCACTATTTATATTATTTTATGGTAACCGTGGCAACAGTTTAAGGTTGTACAGTGGAGGTTTCGACTACTACAAGGTGGGGGAGAAAAAATTCATATACATCTTTGAGAAATATATTTCTAGGTATGGAAACTTGGCGCAGAACCAAGCCGCGCTAAACTTCGAGTATGAAGATTCAGTTCGAATCCGTCTGGATACCACACATTCTATAATTAAATTATGGAATAAATATTTGAAAGAACTGTATTAACGTCATTTTACTTCCACTACAGGTTGAAAAAAATTAATTTAAATTTGATTGGAAAAGTATTTTATCAACGATTGAAAAATTGTACAAGATATATATCAGGAGAGTATGAGCTAATAGAAGGAATTTAATGCTGTGCAATTCTACTGAAAACCTAAATTGCAGTATTTAGAAAATTTTCAAAGCTTTAGATACACCTTGGATAATGACTTATACACTGCCCCTTTCACCAAAATATTTCCACGTATAATTTTTTTGTCAACTAATTTCAATAGTTTTGTGAAATTAAATTTTATTGAAAAAAATGAGATTGTTGATAATTGCCGATATTTGTAGATTTGCTGAAGCAGACTTTCTGAAACGTTTATTATAATTTTATATCTTTATAGTTTTATTTAAGAGGTAACAAAATGTAATTTATAAGATATATAAAGATAAACTACCGCATTCAAAAAATCTGCTTTAATGTAATTAAAATATGTAAAGAGTATTTGTTATAGTTTAATATTTAGGTTAGGGTTGAGGTAATTTAAAATTAGTAAATTATATTTTACCTTTTTATTTTAACCTTTCCAGATAATGTTTCAAGCAAGTATAGTTTTTAAAAAGGGTAACTAATACATGGCCACAGTCAAAAATCTACATAGGGGTAAATATTACTGTTGAATGTACCACTCTAAAGAAAAGTATTTTAGGTGTTATCGCAAAGGGGTTTTTTACATTTGTTTTCATGGTACTTTCTCACAAAAGAAACAAACTTATGAAGTAAATTATCAAATTATTTAAGCCCAATTTAAATTCTTATTGTATATGTTAAAACTCAGTTGATAATGTTGATACTTTAGGAACGGAATTTAAGTTGTAACAGAGGGAAAAGCAATTTTATGCAAGGCAAAATTTAGCTTTACTGCTATACTTTAAGAACGGAATTTAAGTTGTAACAGAGGCAAAAGCAATTTTATACGAGGCAAATTTTACCTTTACTGCTATACTATAAGAACGGAATTTAATTTGTAACAGAGGCAAAAGCAATTTTATACGAGGCAAAATTTTACCTTTACTGCTATACTTTAAGAACGGAATTTAAGTTGTAACAGAGGCAAAAGCAATTTTATACGAAGCAAATTTTACCTTTACTGCTATACTTTAAGAACGGAATTTAAGTTGTAACAGAGGCAAAAGCAATTTTATACGAGGCAAGTTTTACCTTTACTGCTAAAGAAGAAACTAAAACACTTTAAGAATCTATTTAAAGAAGATGAAATAAAACATTTTTTTTGCTTTTCTTCCTTTCTTAGCTAGGGAAGAAGGGTTACGTTTCAGCCCTTCATATTGATTTTATTTTCTCATAAATGTTCTACATAATTATGTAAAAGTTCAAGATTTTATCAACAAAAAGTAAACCAATTGAGGTAATTATTGTTATATCTTATTAAGGAATAATTGAGCCTGTCTTTTTTGTTTGTCTTTATTAACAGGAAAACCTGATTCGATTTTACTCAAAGATCATTAAATGTAATTTATTTATTTATTTCAATGTTTTCTTGTTTATGTACAACATTTTTTGCAAATAATGTAAAAATCAAAACGTACCAATATTTTTATCAATTTTTGAATTATTATAACAACTTACTTTAGGATTGTTCTTTGGATATTATCTAAAAATTGATTAGATTATCAACTGTAACGGGTCAGCTTTTTTCCTGGGGTAAGTTTTTATCTTTATTAAAAAAGTTTGTTAATTACTAATTAACAAATTTATTAACCTTACTTACCATGGGCTTCTAGTTCTAACGTCATAGCTCAGGCAGATACTGTCTGTCTATGGCGGTCTTCTTATCTTGAAGGTAGAACTAGGTTACTTGAAATGATAATTTAAAGCTTTAAAATACAAAGTTAAATAATTTATTAATCAATGACAAATTACAAACGAACAAATGACACCAATATGTGAAATAATTAACCTTTAATTACTGCTAATTATTCCGTACATATTTTAATTACTTATTAACGTTTCAAATTTATATATATCGAGAAGGTAGTAACTTAAGTTTTCTAATTAAATTTTTAGAAATCAATATCCAAAGGACAATTTCTACCGTTCATGTGTTAACCGTTTATCAATTAAAATTCAACTTAGTTAATATTAAAATACATTTTCTTTATTATTATCTAAAACGTACCTGGTTGTGCACTTCACTTGTAGAACACTGTAAACAAATCATTAATTACGGCACATCGCTTGTACATTAATCACTTAACACATGGCTCTTACAAATCAGCGCTCTTAAACAAAAATAATATAAACTTTTACTTATTTGAAACACATAAATAATCGCTTCTGACTTCTTCTTTAGTTGCATTAATAAAATTTGTTAAGTTGGACATTTTGAGAAGTTGAGTCGTTGCAAGGATACGCCAACTGAATTTCCCACCCTTACTTAATATTTTGAATTTTTTGATTGGTGCTTCGGATCAGGCGATATCAGACCATGTTTACGTCACATGGCGTGATGTGCTTATTACCCTAAGTTACTAACTCGTACGATATTTTTCTATTTCGCCCGCTAGGAGCGCTTACTACCTACGCTAGCTTCACAATGTGCACCAAGAAAACAAAAATTTTTTTTTATATTGGGACGATATAATTATTAAATAAAAATTAAATATATAAATGAATTTATATGTAACATCTTATTTTTCACAGTGTTACACAATAATACAAACTCTTCTCACAAGATATAAAGTAAATACGCAAAACCCATTCCTCATAATATGTTGTTACAATTCCAAAACGGTAGTCCATATAATATTGTTGTATTAATATCGTCTGAAGATGATTGCTTTGTAATCGAAACAAACATACGGATTTAAATAAATCGTGTTTTTGGTTAACAGCTTTTAAAATTTAAAATCAGAAATTTTTTACTTGAGTTTGAAATGAAGGATTTATTGTAATAAATTATGTTTTTAATAATTATTAAACTAACAAGTAACATGAGTCTTAAACAATATTAAATAGGTTTAACAACAATAAGTTGTAGACAGATTTGAATGTCAAACGGTTTTTAATACATTTTTGTCGTTTCGATACTACCTTGATTTTTCTTCAGGTGTCCAAAATAAATAACTTATAAAATCACAACCCAATTCTACAATTCCTTAATTAAAAACAACAGTAACTAGCACAATTATAAATTAATAAATTGTATATTAAAGGCTCAAGTATAAACAAAATAAAATAACTACGTGCTATTTAACACAGAATAACCTTCCTTTGTATTGTTTTTTTTTAGCTTATTTCGTAAAGATAACCTGAAATATAAAGATTAGTTACATTTAAAAATTACAATCTATGGTCAGATATTTTATAGCTATAGTCACTGATAATGATAACCATGACATTGAAACACGATTAAAAATAATTTTTATTGGTTGTAAAATTGTCTTTCTTATCAAATAATTAGTACAATTAATGCGTAAAAAAATTTAATTAAAGTCTAGGGGTAGGAGCAATAAAAGAAAAGCGGAGCAAATTTAGGTGCTTTAAGTAAAAAAAAAACGGAGGTGTTTTTAACAAAGCTATTATTTAATTACAATGGCATGTCCAAACGTTATTAATGAAATCAAATATGGACAAAAGAGAAAACAACAATAAAAGCAAACATTTGTACATCTAGAAATACCAACAACAATGAATATTCAATACTCATACGGTTTAAAAATTGTGAAAAAATCCCCCAAGCTCTAAAAAGTGTACATATCCAATTTAATTAACCAACGCAATATAAAGCGCAGCAATCAATTTCTACGAAATCGCCTTTATTTAGAATCAAATACTAGTAACAAATTAAAGATGAAAATACTCATCATCCAATTGACAAATAGATTGATAAAACAGCAAACATTTTATTCAAATCGTCAATGCAAAACATAAAATGAAACTCACAACATAATTAAATGTTTAAATAAAATGGTGAAATTGAGGTAAACTATGAATATGTAGGTAAAACGAAAGTGATTTTACACACATATGTATATATATTTTAACATTATTTTAAGCAATGTTACATATTACAGCAACTTCAGAAAACAAAGCGAGATATTATTTTAAAATATAAAATTAAAAAAATTGTAAATTATAAATTAAATTTTACTGGCGAGATATGAAATTCACAGAACTTGAAATGGAAAGATGCGCTATAACGTTGCGCAGAAGTTAAAAACTCGCAATAGTGACTTCAATTAATTCTCTCCTTGGTTGGTCTTGGACCCACACAGATGTCGCAAGATGGGGCAAGCAAAATGGATGTTTTAATTTTAAAGTTTTAATTATGTGAAAGTATCACTTATTATTTTATTTTGTTCCAAGAAATGTTGCTACACTAACACTCAACACCGGGCGAGGTTGTCAACCAACGCGAATCGAAAATGCTGAATGGCTAGATCTGATTCAAGAGCCATGTTCTACCTTACATATTATAGTTCAGATAAGTTATAATTTTAACATAAAGTGATGGGAGATCCAAATTTAACTTTCAAGCTTTAACTGGTCACGGCAAAATAATACGTTTTAATATTTTTAAAATGCGGGAAGTGATAATTAATTTGTATGATACAATATCAATTTCTTTTAATGTTGAATAAAGCTAAATTTAAATATATTTTAATTTATGTTAAAACAATCTCTTGTGGATATCATGGGCCATGCCATAGATTTTAAAATAATGTAATGTTTTCATAAATTCATAATATGTTGAAATAATGTAATGCCAGACATAAAATAGTGTAAACGTTTCAGATGTACGTTTGTATTTTGTATATTTTTCGATTTATTTAAATTGAAAATTTGTTGGTTAAATTATTTATTGAATGCACCATTCTTAAATTAAATTTAATTCTTGACATTCCAGGTCAAATAACTAGTTATGTAACGAATAACTGCAATATTTAACATCTAAACTTCTTGGGAATTTATATCCTAAAAATTATTTACGTTACAATATATATATATATATATATATATATATATATATATATATATATATATATATATATATTTTGAAACAACATAGGTTATTCAAATACAAGAATATTTATTAATTTATATCCAAAGCGTTTCGTTGATAAACAGTAAAAACATCATCAGGATATATTTTAAAGTATAAAACTAAAAGCAAATATTTACAATATAATACAGCCTATTTTATACTAATATATTTTAAAATGATTTCTATTAATAATTGTAATGTTGCCTTAACAAAAGACATTATTTATTTGAAAAAAAGTTTCCTGATGATGTTGGTACTGTTTACCAACGAAAAGCTTTGGATATAAATTAATAAATATTCTTGCATTTGATTAACCTATGTTGTTTTAAATTATTAAACAAGAAAACGTATTTTATATATATACGCAGTGTCAAAACAGTATTTTGCAGTTTTAAAACTACAAAATTTAAAACTACAAAATTATTAATTGCAATGTTATAGCCTATCCCCGAATTGCTAAGTTTAAATTATACACAATAAGTTCTGTATGTAGCCTACACAACTATCTCTAAAGTTTCGTTTCTTTATCGTAACTTTTGGTTTGTTACAAAGTTTACGTTAATAATTATATTTTCAGAGTTTTGCATGTCATATTAGTGTTGTATTGTTTTCAGAAGATTAAATTACTAGCATTTTCGCTAGTTTTCGACGTTCAAGTTTCGAATGAGTATTTTATAATATATTGATTTTCAATTTGTTTGTTTGCTGTGTTGTTTTCATGAACTATACTGTATGGTATTATTTTTCCATATTTACTAGCAATATTTTATGAATATCCTGGAAGGAAGAGATTGAAACAACCATTTCTTGTTGTTACGATTGTTATGAGTGGCTAGATATTCCTTTTTTGTCTGTATACTACTGTAATTATGCATGCCCAAATGTTTGGTCTCAGTAATTAATTTTACTACCGTTATCTCCTTTAACAGTGAATTTCGTAATGCCGTATAAAATTTGTAATATCTTACATTGTGAGAATCCTATGTTGAATATTAACAAAATAGCAATATCTGACTGTAAAGTTGAAATTTAATTAAACGCTTCAGTCGCTAAATGTTCTGCAGACAAAGTTGCAGTGAAAGTTAGATTTAGGATGATCTGATTGTATTTACTGCTCTCTCAAATTAACAAACTTTTATGCTCACAATTGTAATTAGGTACTGTGACATTTATTAGCAGACGAACAGGGCTTTTATTTTATTTGGATTTTATTTACTATATATTTTAAATATAAAGCTATACAACAATATCTATTAAATATCTTATTTTTTGAAAACTTTTACCAGTTACAATTCTTATTATTAACTTCATATTATTTTAAATAAATGTCTAATATTGAAGTTTCTTGATGTAATCATCTTGAATTCACTGATTAAACTAATTTTAAACTACTTAACTAAGTGAATACGTAATTGCTTACTTGCTGACGCGTTTCAAAACACACGTGACGTTCGTTCCTTTTACGAAGCTAACACTCTACTCTCGAGAGTAAAGGGTTAGCTTCGTAAAATGAACAAACGTTTTGCAAGTAAGCAATTACGTATTCACTTAGTTAAGTATTTTAAATTTTGTCTAATATTGTATGCTAATGATTTTAATTATAACCGATACAAACTTTTAACTCTTTTCTGCTACGTACACATTGGGATAGGTGAATTTGTATTGTGATCCATTCAATTTTCAACGATCACTTAGCATCCTTAAAGGAAGTGTTATTCTATACAGGCATTTTTGTAGTATTATTTCTATTCTTCAGGAAAGATATAATGACCGTCTGTTATATGGTTGTGCAGAAATGTTTATGGTCAATTACAGATGTGACGTAAACTGAAAATATTTTTCTTTTAAGATATTATTTGTTATAAAACAAAACATTTCTATACATATTCAATTTTCCATTCCATGCCCGAGCGCGTGTGTGTTATAATCCAAACAATTAGGAACGTTTAAAGGCCGTAGTAAATGCGTTTAAATGCACAGTATCAAAGGCCGTAATTAACTGTGTCAAACTTCAATTTTCACGTAGAAATACAATCGACATTTCATAGTGATCAGTGGGAAAAATTACCTGCGTCGCTGTTTACAGGTTAGTGCGGATCCAGAGGGAACCGGCCAGGAGTCTACATGCGCTCGGTAGTTAGACCCGACGGCGTGTGTTTGTTGGTGAGTGTGTGTACGCGCCCGCGCGCGTGTGTGTGTGTGTGTTGTGATAAATTGCAGGCATAAAGGTTTCTATCTATGACATAAGATTTTAGTTGGGAATATAACTTGATCAGCGAACACTTCCAAAATAATTACAGAGTTATATGTTATACTCGAATTAGAAAAGAAAATATGTACCCTCATTTTATAAATTTTAAAGTGTCAAGTATAGTTTGAATAATTTAACAGGTTGTTACAGGTAAAACTTTTTTTTAACATTTTAAACTGTATACACTTTTTAAAACTTAGTTTCAGAAGCATATAATTGTGTAAGAGTTGCAGAGCATAAAAAATATCATTGTAGATTAATTAAAATAACTTGCATTTCTTCCACTTCAGCTTTCTTTATATTTGAACGTTGCCCCGATTTTTAATTAGATGAAATAAGAGATGGATTTTTATTACAAATATAGCCAAAAATAAGAAATGAAAGTTTCTAGGCACTAAGGGCCTTGTTGACTCTAACCCTACTAAGTATGGAAAAGGTCGCCAGATTTAATCTACTGACTGGGCATAACTACCTGCTAAGCACTCTCTACCGGATCGGTGTACTGGAAGTGCAGAATGGTCGGCGAACACCTTAACCTTTATCCAAGTCTCTTTTGTTCTCCTTAGGGCCTCACTGGTCACTTTTGGGAGGCGCGTTGTCGAAGAAATGAAACTTGCGTTGAGAAAATTAAGTAACCAACATTTTCACAATTAGTAGTAAACTACTCAGCCTTCTATTTGATTTACCTTTGAGTTACCTTTGAGATAACAAAAATAATATAAAGAGTTAGCAAAACGTTGTTCACGCGGTAAATCAAATTGATACATCCTTTGGGATTAATGGCTACATCGGCCCCAACCAAGCCCCAAATAAATGAAACTTAAAGAGCTTTTCACCCCCTTACCAGAATTCCACTCGATATAAACAAACCAGTATTTATTAAGAGGTATGCGATAAACGTTGAATGCAATACAGTACACTGGAATCTCGCCCAGATTTATTTGTATCACTACGTATATTTGGTTAGGAATTCTCGCAATATGAATTCGAGGATTTGAATGTCGCAAAAGTGCAGATTTTATGAAATTCATTAATCATAATGTCAATCTGTTTTCATATCCTGCAAAAATAATTTGTGTTGTTAAGTACTGCATTGCAAAAGTAACGTAGTGAATGTTAAAATCAGTGTTTGCATCTGTGTATGTGGAATGTATGTGGAGTTTGTGTTCCGAGTAGATGTATTGTTTAATAACCGGATTCAGTAAAATTGTGGCTCATCTTCGTTCTTCTATTAATAGGTTTATTACTGATTTTTTAATAAAGCTCTTTAGTTTTGAGTTTCCGTTCACTTTGTTAAATTCACATATTTCATTGAGTCTTGTAAATTTTTGTACAATTTGGCGCTTCTGTTTTAAACGTGGTTAAAATAACATTACGTCGTCAAGAGTGTTTATTTCGGCAGCCTGAATTTCTTCACCGGAATCTTCGTGTAACACTTTACCGGGCTCACGTTCCGCACAAATGTTTCATTTCTTTTCCATGTTAACGAGATCTCGCAATGATAAAGCTCCTGTCTGCTTCAAATGCCTCAGTCTGATTAGTCACAAGCCTAGATAATATCGAGTGGCTTGTTCGTAAAAACGTCCGTGTGGCTTTATTCTCCTCGTTGTGCAATCGGCATTGCGTCGTTATAGCGATTAATTTGCTTGTACAATAATTCCAGCAACAAAGCCCTGACGTCATCTCTTCTCGACTTACTTTTTTAACGCAATTTCCTTTATTTTAGTTATCCGAACCTCTTCAACAATGGGTAACTTTACGATATATATTGACTTAATTTTATGTTTTGTTTCTCTACGAGCAATTTCTCCTTTCTTATATGTTCGTATTCATTTTAAACCGTCGCAGTTACATAGACGACCCTTTGCAACAACACAGTAATCTTGGACTAATAAATGTCCATGAAAAAACTCTGTCAATGTACATAAAATAAATACATGAAAATGTTCACTCCCACTCTCATTCGAAACTGATTAATCCTTAATATTTCTTGTCCCCATCATAAAAACACTCCTTTAAGATCAATCGAAAATCACCAGTGACAGATATACTTGCCCGTTAGATCTTGGCATTGTAGGATAAATCCTATGGAAAAAAACAGGACATTGTCGTAGTTCCAATGCCCACTAAAAACACCAGCACATATCACTGAATACCTAGCACATAAAGAATATTCATTAACACATTACAATAATCTGTGTCACAAAAAAAAAAACAAGTGAATAAAAATCACATTTATTTATATAAACATAAGTTCAAACAGGATGCCTCAGAAATATCCCCAAATAGTAAAGTGCAGGATGTAATGTAAAAAATCGTTATGAGGACATCAAGATGAACTCCAAGTAACAGTTATATAAAAATATTCTGTAACAGGCTGTAACAAATTATATATTTTGCAAACAGGTCGCATCTTTCAACAAAGATTTTAAAAAACACATACAAAGTAATTAATATGACGGTGACTTACATTTGCTAAACGTTGCTAAATGCGATAGAAACATACCATACTTACTGAGACATAACCTAGAAATTTTCGTCATTAAAAAAATTACCTCATCTAACAACAATAGCAATATATATATATATATATATATATATATATATATATATATATATTTATATATAGCTACTGTTTTAGCGGAGAATATTAAAAAAAATGCAGATGAAAATAATAAGAATAATAATCAATGTATTGCTTTTGAAACATTGAACTAAAACAAAGATCAACTGAATTAAGGTAAAATTACAATATTGATTATTTTTAAATGATTATTAAATGATTATTTTTGAATGGAATAACCTTCTATATCCTTCGCAGCTACTCAATGCAATACATTGGCTTCCTACTAGAAAATCAGATTATTTGTACGCGTTGGGGAACATAACAGCTATTCATGTAACCGAGTTCGAATCGAGAGCTATTGAGTTCGAATCCGACTATTCTCTTCAGCGTTTCATGTGCACTGGAATGAATCTTTTGACTCATATTTGGTTCAACGAATCTTTTTTATGTCTGAATCAAAAACAACGTTCTTTTCATTGGAATGAATATAAGAGAAACTCGTTTGTGATTGAACCTTCTTTTATTGTTGTTTGCTCAGTGATGACATGTTGCGTTTACTAGTTACACGAAATATATATTTCTAAGTCCTTTGAAAAAGCAATTTAACGAAAATGTAACTAATGTTTAATAGTTACAGCATTTTACTGAATGCCATAATTTGTTGGAATAGGTTTGCTAACAAGCTGTACGTATAATTATAAAATGCCAATGATTTGTTTCCTGGAATAATTTTATAATTATTTCTTCAGCTAATAATTTATAATTCAAATCTACTTTTACAAAACAAATCTATTTTTTTAAATGTGATGAACCATATAAGACTAAATAGTGGCAGGTTAAATAATATCACACAAACATTTTTTGTAATTATTGATTTTAAAATTAGGATTTGCAATTTTATTAACTAGATACATACAACAGAGAGAATATGTATATGTACATATACATATTGTGCTGAGAGAAAAGTACCGAAGGAAAGCTTGGAGGTGTCCTGTGTAGTAGCATAGGCTATATATATATATATATATATATATATATATATATATATATATATATATATATATATATATATATACATATATATATATATATATATACATATATATATATATATATATATATATATATATATATATATACATATATATAAATATATAAATATATATATATATATATATATATATATATATATATTTATATATTTATATATATATATATATATATATATATGTGTGTGTGTGTGTGTGTGTGTGTGTGTGTGTGTGTGTGTGTGTGTGTGTGTGTGTGTGTGTGTGTGTGTGTGTGTGTGTGTGTGTGTGTGTGTGTGTGTGTGTGTGTGTGTGTGTGTGTGTGTGTGTGTGTGTGTGTGTGTGTGTGTGTGTGTGTGTGAGACCTACCTGCCTCTCCATATAGCATAGGCTATATATAAAAGTATGTGGCCTACCTGCCTCTCCCCTGATGCATAATAATACTAGAGCATATTAACTTTTGTAGCTGACACATTTAAATTTACTTGGGCTAAAACGTTAATTAGATTTATTGTTTTAACGTAAGGTTTCCTTTCTTATGAATTTACTTTCTGATTTAGAAAATGTTTTGTTTAGAAAATATAGTGTTTTGTTAGTTACACAAGTTCTCAGAAGTTGATGTAAATGTCCATCTGTGAGTCTGAACCGAGAAGACTTAAATTGTTTCGTGTAAGAAAGTTTTTTTTTTAACAAATGAAGGTACTATCAAAAATTGTGAACATACCAGCTGCAAATTTTCTGAGTTCTGGGAATAAATCCGGGAGACTATCATAAAATGAAATTTTATTAGTATTCTTGAACAAGTCTTTTAAAATATCATTATATTGCAGCTCAACCAGTTCCATTTGCAAATTGTCTTCTAGATTAATAACATCAACATTGCAAGGGTTTTGAAACAGTCTTATCTCATAAGCAAAACTATGCAATTCACTGAAACGCAAGGAAAATTCCTTTTGTACAATTTCGATTGTACCAATAAATTTTCAAACTAAAAATCCTGGCCCAAATCTTTCAGTTCCTCAATACGACTATTACAATCAGAAAAATCGGCAAACATTTTGTGCTAGATGTGTTCTTTGAAAAGTTTTAACATATTTTCAAAACCTTTCAAGTCAAAGTACATATCACTAACAAATTTACCTGCGCTTGGAATTTTAGATTCAAATTCTTCAAATTACCAGTCATATCAACTAAAAATGCTGGATCAAACACCCATTCTAAGTATAAATGTTCTTTCAGGGCCTGCATTCAATTGATAGAACTAATTTTATTTCCGTACGCAATTTACAAAAAAGTCTTTCAAAAACCTTTCCACGGCTAAGCCAGCGTACTTCAAAATAATATATCGCATGTGCATATTCACTATTCAGCTCATCAAAAATCTCCTAAAATTGGCTGTGGTCATGTCCATAACTTCTAATGTAGTTTACAGACTGCACAACCAATTTCATCACATATTTGACGAATAATGCAATGAAATGAAAGCAAGGGATCATTTCGCATTATTCATAAAGCATTGAAACTTCTTTTATTTTGGCAATAAGTCCACCATATCTTCCTATCATATTGGAGCACCATCAGTTGTCATAGTTTTTAGCTTAGTCCAATCTAAATTCAGTGCTTGACTGTCCCTTGACAGTATGGCATGCTTTTCCAAATAAATGAACAAACTTGGTTGTGCCATTCAAACTATAAAGCGTAGCTAATTCCTCAGTTATAACAAAAAAACTGTCAATTAAAACTGATATAACAACAAACCCATAATTAAATTTAGGAGTTGAGCTGTATCACTGATATCGTTACTTTCATCCATGGCAAAAAATAAACTTTTCAGCGTTGTCTTTCAGACAAGATTTTAATTCCTTACCTATATCCTCAATCCTTCATGTCACTGTCCTGGCAGATAAACTAACTGTCTCTATTGCTGCTAACTTTTCACGACATATTTCTTCCACAAATGCCTTTACATAAGTTTTAATAAACTCCCCCGTCACAGTAGGCCCTACCACTAGTGACTATTAGTTCGGTAACACGGTAAGTAGCGAGGAAGGCCCCGTATCTCTAGTTTGATTTCTTTTGAAAAATATTCTGTTTTGAGACCAAATTTTTCTTTAGTAAGAGAACTCCCGCTTCACAGGCATCACCCATTAGCAAAGAGTATTTTTCCATATATTGACACCCACAATGCCTTTTGAAGTTATATTCTTGAATTACTGAAACATTTTCCCTACAAATCAAACACAATAGTCTGTCCGTATTTTCAGTTAAAAAATATATTAATGTCTATTCTTCATTGAATATTTTTCGCTCAACTTTGGCTTTCCTTTTTCTTTCATTTTACTCTTAAATTTTAAAAAATTAATAATTAAATGCCAGAAGGAGTTATATTACAACCCCAATGTTTGCTCTGGTTGGCAAATCTACCGTAGATTTTTACACTACTTTCGCTCGACAAAATAAAAGTAAGTTATGTCATAACCTACATGAAGTAGTGATTTTAGAAATTGTGCTGCAATTAATTGGAATTGTTATTATTCTGAGACGGACAAAAACATTCTTTATTCTAATTCAAAATGGCAATAAATTCTTAATTCAAACCTAATTAAATTCTTAAGTTTAAAAAACCTATTTTTGACCAGTAAACAAACCCGAACGTATTTCCAAGAGATATCGTCAAATATGCTTTCAAAATTTAATAGTCCGTTTCTGTCAAACTAATTGTAGATTTTAAAGACCTGTGTTCTCTTTTTCAATTCCTTCAATTAGTTCTAACTCTCTCTCTCTCTCTCTCTCTCTCTCTCTCTCTCTCTGATACATATATGTATATATATATATATATATATATATATATATATATATATATATATATATATATATATATATTTATATGTGTGTGTGTGTGTATCATGTTCAAATTTTCAATCTTTAATAAAACCCTTTTATTCATCCACTCAAGTTCAAATACATTGTTTTGAAGTTGCAGTAAATGACATTTGATGTTAATATAGTTTTTTAAAATAATAATTCATTAATTAAATTTAATAAATTTTAATATATGTAAAGCAGCTGCTTCAACGCATAGGTTATGTTACTTAATTTATAGGCTTTATATGTAATTATTTAATAAAAAGTAACAAAATTAAAAATTCTTTTTTTTTACTTAAGTAGGAAGAGACTTTAAAAATGATTGTTCATATTTCTTGTTTTTCGGTGTTAAATGTTTTAAACTGTATGCGTACCATCAACTTTCTCAACCATTTCCTATCTCTTTAACCAACCTCAGTTTATTGTAGATGGAACAACTATTCGTTGTTAATAATCAGTAAAGTCGAAATCTTGGAAAACACGTCGTGACATTAGCAGAAATCGATCTTATATATCATAAGGCACAATACCACAAGAGTACAAGGGACTTCACTTCTCGAGCAATGCCATGTGCTAGGACGATTTATTATTTGGTTCTTTATTTAGAAGATCATCTCTTCACGCTGAATCTGAACTATAATGTTTTACAAATTATTTCCTTATGTTTGATAAGAAAAAACCAAAAAGGTTTTCTACTCCCAATCAAGGTTTTGTTCTCTCAGTCAATACCAGGAATATATTTTATTAAATATACTTATTTAATAAAGTATATTTATTAATATACTTATAAATCACAATAATAAATAGAATTCCATTTCATATTAAATATTTTAATTTAACAAATCTGAACAATTTTGCATATGTAATAGTATTATTATTACTTATTATTACTAAAACTCGGAGGGACCTTATCGGTGTAGAGCACTAAGCTTATGTAATAGCAATGAATTAATACATTTTAATTAAAGTTAGACATTGGAAACTACTATACAGACATCGTCAGTTGTTGAGAGGTTATCAGGTTAGCCAACCTGGGTATATTTATTATCCCTTATCTTTCCACTGCAGATCCCTAGGCGAATTAATTCCTGTGTTGCGTTCAGGACATGATTTGATATTGTAATACGAATTAAATTTGCTTGTATTGCATTACAAAGTAGATTAAATTTTAGTGAAATTATTTTCTAGTATTTATTCATTATATTTATGTATGCTTTGGAACAGGACAGTTTTTGCCTGTTAATGTGGTTGCTTTTTGTGAGGATTTAGAAAGTGTAATTTTTTATCCCTATTTCGTTTTTACGTGGGACTGTAAAACTGTTCAATCTTTTACCGAGATTATTATCCCTTGGGAATTCTTAATTAATATCCAGTACTATCAGTCCCAACATGTGTTACACACACACACACACACACACTGCAACGGTCTGGGAGACCGTGGCAAATGGGAAATAAGTAATTTCCTGTTTTTTAGAAATAAAGCTGTTTTTAAAATAATCAAGTAGGGAAATATACAATTAATAAAGAGGGAAAAATTAAATAAAACAGTAAATAGAATAGTTAAGCTAAGTTAAAAAATGTTATAAAATAAATTTGTAATAACTAACTAAATTTGAACATCGGGAGTGAAGCGAAAAAATTCTAAGTGCCTAAAAAAGCTATATTACGAACCAAGCCACGTAGAACTTTCATCGACATTTTAAAAGAATCACAATAAGCTAGAATGAACATTAGAGAAAACAAAATTCAAAAAACTTAAGAAACAAAAAAGTTACAGCCGTTTAAATAAAATAGACATTTTTCAGTGTTCCAAAGTTAATAATCAAACCATGCACGCTAAAACAGATTCGTTGCCCGACTTGCCTGTACAAGGAATAAATCGAGCGATAGCAAGCTTTGCAGGCGGGGTGAGGTAGGTTAAATTCACCGCTATATATACTTGGTCTCTAAGCTTTTAGAGACAGTCTGTAATAAATTTTTAACACGAGGTGCCGCGGGACGCTATGCTGGACCGCGAGTAGGACCGCCATCAGGCCAGATGGACCATAACCTCAGCGCTTTCGACATCCAGGACCAACAAAGGATGAAGGCTCCAGACTCAGCCTCCAGGACGCTTGAATAGAGGGAAACCACCACCGACGAACCAGGGATGGCGACTTCCGGTGTCCAAGGACCAGGGAATCCAGACGAGGGACCCCGAAGACCGGCAGGAACATCTTTGGCAAGTCATTTTCTTTATTCGATATCAGTCACGTCAAATTTAGTTAGTTAATTTTATTAAATTCAGACAAATCTGCAAGCTTAAAACAATGACTTCACTCTTTATAAAATTGTAATAAATTGTATGCTAAGTAAATGAATTTATGTGTTCAGAATATTTAAAATAATGAATATTAAACTTACAAAAGGTTTTTGGCCATAAGCCGTTTATTTAAAGGAAATGAGAAATTTTCGAATATTATAAACTTAAAAATTAAAGGTCATAAAATATGAATTTACCAATTCCATATAGGAGATAAAATATTATTATGTGTAATTTGGAAAATAATTTTATGTTTATGTCAATGTAATCAATCTATATGCAAAGTATAATTTTTTAAAGCATAAGAAACAAGAAGTAACTCAGTGAATTGTTTTGTTAATATAATTGTGTAATACTTAAAAGGATAAATTTTCTGTTTTATTTTAATAAATAGAATTAAATATGTCATAAAAATCAACATTATTTGCAATTCATCCTGTGTCAAATAACCAATAAAAACTGTTTAGCTTTTTCCAACTAATATAAAAATGATTATTAAATCAGTAAACAAATTTACTTAAATTTCATTAAATGGTAATAGATAAAGCCTAATGTTTTAAAGAGTTTCTCTCTACTAATTTCAAGAGCTAGTCTAAAGATTAGTTGGTTTTTTGTCTAAAAGTCCAGAGATTTATCTACTGGCAGATTGTGTTTAAGAGGACACAGGAGCCTTTTAAAATAGGTATTTTTAAACACTATCATATTTTGCACGTTCCCTTGCTGTCTCTGCAGATCATCATCAGGTGGTAAGACTCTGTGATTATTATGTGTATTATTCTAAATGTGTTTCTTTCCAGCTGACTATTAATTTGACATGTGTGACTATACTTAGACCATACACCATTGATAAACTAATTTAGGAATGTTTATACGTATTTTAAATAGTAGTCAGCGGGAATAGGCTTGTTGTGGGCTTGGCCCTACGAGCGGGAAACATACACTTAACTCAGGGAGTTTAGCACGGTTTTACCAGCAGGGTGATAGGCAGATTTCTGGTTGTTTATAAATATGTTTTATTGTAAACAATTAAATTTTACTGTTCTGCAAGAAAGGTTAACAAAACAGCACAACTACCGCGTAGAGCAGCGGTTAAAGGGACGATAGGTTAAAAATGAGGTGGGGGGACGTTGCAGAATTGGCGCCCGAACGGTAGGGACTTTGAACAGGTTCCCTATATCAAGATTAAATAGTTAAATAATAGAAATAAATCGAGATTGTTTAAATAAGTGGAGTCAAAATGTTTTAAATAATGAAATTAAATTTTTAAATAATAATATAAATTGAACGAATCCAAGAGCGTACAAATAAAAATAAAATAAATAAAATAAATAAATTTGAATAAAGATTTAGTCGAAAGAGCGGGTAGGAACCATCTGGCCTAAACCAAATCAAAAAGAAAGAAATAAGGGAATAAATAATTAATTGAATAATAAATCATAAATCAAAATGTCTAAACCCGAGATGGAGAAATTGATGGCCTTTTTCAAGGAAGAGAAACAATTGAGAGAGAAAGAGAAGGCGGAAGAGAAACAATTGAGAGAGAAAGAGAAGGCGAAAGAGAAACGATTGAGGGAGGAAGCAGAACAAAGGGCGAAGGAGAGAGAAGACAAAGAAAAACAATGGAGAGAGGAAGAGAAACAATTGTGAGAGAAAGAGAAGGCGGAAGAGAAACGATTGAGAGAGGAAGAGAGGGAGGAAGCAAAACAGAGAGAGAAGGAGAGAGAAGACAAAGAAAAACAAAAGGAGAAGGAGAGAGAGGACAGAGAAAAACAATGGAGGGAGGAAGAGAAAATGGAAAGACGACATTTATGGGAGGCTTTCCAGTCAAAATTCGATGACTATCAAAAAGAAAATGAGACTAAGACAAATCACATATATAAAAAGTTAAGCGAACATGAGACGGAAATAGAGAGACTAAAAACTAAAACGGAAACAAAAACGGCTAAATTAAACGAAAAGGTACAGAATATCCAAGAGGAATTTAAAACAATAAAACAACAAGTTGCAAAAGTAAAGCAAACAGCTGGAGCGGGAATAGTAACACAAGTTTGCTTACCATGGGTAATAGACAGGAACGGGGAGGCCACGTACCGTAGGATTGAGTTCTGGGGGAATGACAAAGAAGATCCAATGACATTCCTAGGGGAAATAGAAGACCTATTTTCCGAGATAGACAATACTATGGACGAGACTGCAAAATTAAGAATTGTAGAGCGATATTTGAAAGGGGCAGCGGATGCATGGTGGAAAGCCATCAAGAACAACACAGAAACTTATTCTGAATTCAGGCATGAATTCACGGAGCATTTCTGGAGTTATCGCCAGCAGGATCGGATACGCAGACAAATAAATCAAGGGCGCTACCATAATAATGGACCATACTCTATGGCAGAGTATTTTATTATGATGGTAAACAGGGCGAAAAACTTAGACCCGATAATCCCAGAGAACCATCTAATTTTCATGTTAATGAAACATTTTGGGAGTAACGTTCAGCTAGCTAGTGTGGGGAACCCCACAAGTAATATCAAACAAGCGATAGTTTTCCTACAACAGCTAGACAGCGTTACTGACAACGGTAATGGTAATGGGATCGCTCAAAGAAGTCAACAGAGACAGGTTGCTCCAAACCAACAACCTAACCCTAACCTAAGGTCCCATGGTGATACCGCAAAATACCAAGAGACCAAGTATTCTAAAACCTTCATCCTAAATCGCCTATCCCCGGACCAAGCGACCAGAAGCCAAAAAACTAAATATGAGGATCTCTGGCAACAATCAGGGAGATAAGTTAACCAGGTTAGAGATAAGAAGCAAAAAGAAGTCAAAAATAATTCAGAGCGAGAGACCGAAGGAAAAGCCGGTTTACCGTCATAATAAGATCAGCCTAGACGGTTTTTCCATGTCTATTAGGGACGATTTGTTAGAGGAAAGAATTGACTCGGTTATAACACTAGAGAATATAGACCAGTGTCCAGTGATAGATTGCGAAATTAAAGACCATAAGTTAATTGCACAAGTTGATACAGGTGCCCAAATGTCTGTGATTAAAACAGAAAAATACATAGCCCTAAAGCAAAACGGGAATTTATTCTATGAGCTACCTATAGCTAACGTAGCGATAGTCACAGCATTAGGGTCAACCTGTAAACGAGTCAAATTACAAACGATGCTACCTCTAACATTAAACGGACACACAAAGGAATTTGTTTTCTTGATTGTGGACAATCTACGGGTTGACCTCATCTTGGGAGCAAATACTTTGTGTGCGTTAAAAGCCCGGATAAACATGGAGAGATCGTTCATGACGTATGAGATTGATGGATATCTGCTGCACCAGGAGTTTCTTGTATCGAATAATAATAAAGATGATATAAGACAAGAGATAGGATGTAATGAAATTAATAAAATAATAAACAAAAATATTAACAAAAATGTATTGTGTTTCGGCGTTACAAGCGGGGAACAGGAAATAAATATAATAGGTTCGCCTTGTATAGGCGGGTCAATTAACGACGGCAAATTAACACCTGTAGAGCCGACATTGGAGGCCCCGATAGTGAATAGCGAGCAGACGGTGCTGTTCACGGGCAAGAATCAGGAAGATGGGTCCTTGTGCAAGTTAGGTGGTAACAAACTAAAAAGTAAACAAACACTAAACAAAAATATAACTAAAAATGTAATATGTTCCACCGATACAAGCGGGGAACTAAAAATAAAATTAAAACAATTGTCAACGAATAAAGTTAAGAACGAGATTACCAAAAATTTAAATAACAAGTTGTGCGAAAATTCAAGGGAGACTGAATTATTAAACTGTGAAAGAACGGAATCAAGTAAGCTAACGGGATTAAACAAAGCAAAAAATGGGTTAACCAAACCTACAACAAACAAATTCAATAATGACGAGGGAGGATTCGACGAGTTAAATAAAAATGGCTACAAGCCGAAACAAATAAAATTCCAACAAGTTAGGGAAAGACCTAATTGTCGGGAAACTAATCAGTTAGACTTAACAAGAATTCCAGAGCACTTTAATTCTAATCAATCTTGCTTGAAAACGAAGTCCAAATTGTTCGCTAAAAATAAATTTAAAAGTAAATCTCAGCAGTATCAGAATTACCAAAATAAACCAAGTAAAAATAAATCAAAAACAAAAATAAAATACAGGAATTATGCACAATGGCGTAACGCAAAGCGCAAGAAAGAAAACCAGAACGAGTAAAACATATCTTAAACTAAATACGATTAAGTTGGAAAATACAAATAATCATTTCATATTAAACAAACAAGAAATGTTGAAGTTACAAGAATTGATAAACAGTTATTGAGACGTATTTAATGAAAAGGTTTTATGAAGAGTAAAAAATATTTTAAACTAAATACTATTAAGAAAGGCAGTACCAAGAATAACCGCTGTACTTTAAATAAACAAGAATTGTCTAGGTTACAACAATAACAATAAAATATTCAGATGTTTGAATGAAAGACCCAGCGAGTCGAACAAATGTAAACAAGGGCTCAAGGTTAAGGCAATCACCAGTGTTTGTAAACACGGCCACAATGAAATATCCGGTGGACGGGCGGGGAACGAGTTTATAAAATATTCCTTACAACAAATTAAGCCGGACGTACCAGAATAGTAGAGGGCAAAAAAGGCCTAAATGTATTTAAAACAGGACGAAGTTAATAGAATGTCACGGAATTTCCAAAAATGTTTAACAAGAAATGTTTACGGGATATATGAGGCAAACTTAGGAACAATAACCTGATTTGTTACAATTAATCAAATCAACTGTGTTAACAATTATAAAATATCTTATAATGTATTCCATAAAATTGTATATGATATTAAAAACATTAAGAAGCTTTATGACGAGTAAAGGGATTCTAGAATGTGAACTTTACACTGATCATGAACCAAAAAATACGGAAATGCCAAATTAGAATATTGTTCAATAATAGAACCAGTACGCGAGCGATAAGCTAAATTAGGCAGGAATTAAATTGTCAGAATGATTAACAAACTGATTTAAAGTAAAAACAAGAATAAGCAGTAGTTGAATAAGGCTAAATCTAGACTTTAAGATTAGCTACTTATTTGTAAAGGGACAAATGTTTAAATATAAAACAAACTATTTAATAACTGAACCAACATTACAAAAGTATTATTCAGGAAGTCTTTGTGTACTGAGCAAACATTGGCGAGCTACATTCACTGCGGAAATCAAACAAGCTGGTTAAATCAAGCAACAATCAGGGAGATAGCAGGCGAATCTTAATGACTTGTACAACAAATACGCGGTCAGACCTTGCAATATAAAACAAGAAATTTGTGTGCATGAAATAGTGGGTCGTTAGATCAGACTTTGACTGTACAATATAAAACAAGAAAACTTGTGTACTAACGATCAAGGTCGCAACAATAAAAAGTTTGCATTAAAAGCAGAAGCAATAGGATTTATCAAGTGGACTTCGATAATCTGGACACAAGCCAGTCTTATAAACTGTACAATCTAAAGATAGAGAATTTGAAGGCAAGGTTCGTTCCGTTTTAATATGATAAGTAGAATTGTTGTTGTACTTTATTAGAATGTTTACAAGCCAGCTCATTGACCTTGCCAGGTAGTTTGGAATGTGGAATTCACGTAATAGTTAGCCGGTACGACAAGGAAAGGTCTATCGGAAAATAAACAAATTAAACTGGATAAACTGTATTTCCACAGCTGACACAGTAATACGTAATACTTAAGATATAAAAGGAATATGTTTAAAAAATAGTATTGTAGAATTAGTTAGGTTTTTAATTGCAAGTAGGCTTGTTAGGAAGTCATTGTTTTTAAAGCCATAACTAGTATAAATGAAATTGACGTGGTAAATAGATAAAGGAAATGACAGCCATTAGTGTGGTGAATAATGTGTCAGTTGACAAAATAAAATTTAGTGTAGACAGAAGTGACTAATAAATTTCTAATGACTTGTGTTTGAAGTGTTTCAGGGTGAAAACTTCTCAAGAGACAAGAGAGTAATAATAAGGAAATCTTTGTAATAGAATAAGATAGTTTATGTAAGAGTAAGATAAGGAATTGGTAAAAAATATTTTAACAAAGTAAAACATTTTTAACCTCTCAAGCAGGGAAATTGAAACGGTCTGGGAGACCGTGGCAAATGGGAAATAAGTAATTTCCTGTTTTTTAGAAATAAAGCTGTTTTTAAAATAATCAAGTAGGGAAATATACAATTAATAAAGAGGGAAAAATTAAATAAAACAGTAAATAGAATATTTAAGCTAAGTTAAAAAATATTATAAAATAAATTTGTAATAACTAACTAAATTTGAACATCGGGAGTGAAACGAAAAAATTCTAAGTGCCTAAAAAAGCTATATTACGAACCAAGCCACGTAGAACTTTCATCGACATTTTAAAAGAATCACAATAAGCTAGAATGAACAATAGAGAAAACAAAATTCAAAAAACTTAAGAAACAAAAAAGTTACAGCCGTTTAAATAAAATAGACATTTTTCAGTGTTCCAAAGTTAATAATCAAACCATGCACGCTAAAACAGATTCGTTGCCCGACTTGCCTGTACAAGGAATAAATCGAGCGATAGCAAGCTTTGCAGGCGGGGTGAGGTAGGTTAAATTCACCGCTATATATACTTGGTCTCTAAGCTTTTAGAGACAGTCTGTAATAAATTTTTAACACGAGGTGCCGCGGGACGCTATGCTGGACCGCGAGTAGGACCGCCATCAGGCCAGATGGACCATAACCTCAGCGCTTTCGACATCCAGGACCAACAAAGGATGAAGGCTCCAGACTCAGCCTCCAGGACGCTTGAATAGAGGGAAACCACCACCGACGAACCAGGGATGGCGACTTCCGGTGTCCAAGGACCAGGGAATCCAGACGAGGGACCCCGAGGACCGGCAGGAACATCTTTGGCAAGTTATTTTCTTTATTCGATATCAGTCACGTCAAATTTAGTTAGTTAATTTTATTAAATTCAGACAAATCTGCAAGCTTAAAACAATGACTTCACTCTTTATAAAATTGTAATAAATTGTATGCTAAGTAAATGAATTTATGTGTTCAGAATATTTAAAATAATGAATATTAAACTTACAAAAGGTTTTTGGCCATAAGCCGTTTATTTAAAGGAAATGAGAAATTTTCGAATATTATAAACTTAAAAATTAAAGGTCATAAAATATGAATTTACCAATTCCATATAGGAGATAAAATATTTTTATGTGTAATTTGGAAAATAATTTTATGTTTATGTCAATGTAATCAATCTATATGCAAAGTATAATTTTTTAAAGCATAAGAAACAAGAAGTAACTCAGTGAATTGTTTTGTTAATATAATTGTGTAATACTTAAAAGGATAAATTTTCTGTTTTATTTTAATAAATAGAATTAAATATGTCATAAAAATCAACATTATTTGCAATTCATCCTGTGTCAAATAACCAATAAAAACTGTTTAGCTTTTTCCAACTAATATAAAAATGATTATTAAATCAGTAAACAAATTTACTTAAATTTCATTAAATGGTAATAGATAAAGCCTAATGTTTTAAAGAGTTTCTCTCTACTAATTTCAAGAGCTAGTCTAAAGATTAGTTGGTTTTTTGTCTAAAAGTCCAGAGATTTATCTACTGGCAGATTGTGTTTAAGAGGACACAGGAGCCTTTTAAAATAGGTATTTTTAAACACAATCATATTTTGCACGTTCCCTTGCTGTCTCTGCAGATCATCATCAGGTGGTAAGACTCTGTGTTTATTATGTGTATTATTCTAAATGTGTTTCTTTCCAGCTGACTATTAATTTGACAAGTGTGACTATACTTAGACCATACACCATTGATAAACTAATTTAGGAATGTTTATACGTATTTTAAATAGTAGTCAGCGGGAATAGGCTTGTTGTGGGTTTGGCCCTACGAGCAGGAAACATACACTTAACTCAGGGAGTTTAGCACGGTTTTACCAGCAGGGTGATAGGCAGATTTCTGGTTGTTTATAAATATGTTTTATTGTAAACAATTAAATTTTACTGTTCTGCAAGAAAGGTTAACAAAACAGCACAACTACCGCGTAGAGCAGCGGTTAAAGGGACGATAGGTTAAAAATGAGGTGGGGGACGTTGCAACACACACACACACACACACACACACACACACACACACACACACACACACACACACACACACACACACACACACACACAAATAATTGTTCAGACGTAAATAAAACGGACTATTGCCGAGCAAAAATAGGATTTATTTAGAATCGCACATGAGGGGTTTCATATACCTCTAAATCTTTTTATACTTTCTTTAGTGTTATAAGGTATTTGGTTTCTGTGCTTAGAGTAATGGAATACCCAATATTATTTTTGAGCAAATATCATTGTTATGTTTGGCAGAGTCTATTTACAATCGATGAGATATACAGTATATTTTTATATTGAAAGCATATATATTTTAAATCCTTTAAACGGACTGCGTTATTTATTTAAAAGAAAGGATATCTATGAATATTTTATTAAAAACCTTCCATAACGTACACTTTTAACAAACTGAAAAATAATTAAGTGTCCATATTCCACTAAGGATCAGTAATACTACTACCACGATATACCACACTGACCGGTTAAATTGCCACTAAAGGCAAAGACTCTTCAATAACATCCTATATACTCTGCAAAGGCCCTTTATAATTTCGACTTACATTAACGTCGGTTTTAGTGGCTCATTGCTTATCAGCCTAACGTCCCTAATTACACATCCCTTATTATCTTTCAATACTACTGAAAAGGTCCTACATCTTTCAATTGAATAGCCAGATTCCGTTTTGCTGTAAATATATCTGAGATCATCAGTCTCAAGGCTCGAAAGCCCTCTTCTCAGTGGCAAAATCATTAAATGTACCAAGAAAAGCTCTTTTAGGTCTTTTCGAGTAGAATGTAAGTAATATTCGTAAAACGAGTGTAAGGTAGGTTCTCCCGAAAGCCCTTTTCTCAATGACAAAACCATTAAATGTACCAAGAAAATCCCCTTTAGGTATATTCGATTAGAATGTAAGTAATATTCGGTAGACGAGTGTAAGGTAGGTTAGCCCGAAAGCCCTTTTTCTCAATGACAAAACCATTAAATGTACCAAGAAAATCCCCTTTAGGTATATTCGATTAGAATGTAAGTAATATTCGGTAGATGAGTGTAAGGTAGGTTAGCCCGAAAGCCCTTTTTCTCAATGACAAAACCATTAAATGTACCAAGAAAATCCCCTTTAGGTATATTCGAGTAAAATGTTTATTTTATTTGTATCTTACTGCTTTATTGTATTTTATTTGTGGCACAGTACTGTTCAAACTATGAAAGCCAATGGTTAATAGTATTGATATTATCTATAGGTCAATTATGAGTAGTTATATACAACAAAAATTAAACACCAAAACAATAAAATGCTCTAATTTTCTATTCCCAATTACAACCATTTTTAAGGGCTAAAATATTAATTTATAATAATAATAATAATAATTGAACAATATATTTTACTTTAATTGTATTATTTTTGATATTGAAGTGTATTCTTTTTTAATGAATAGAGCTATACTTACATTTGTAATTTCCTAAAAGCGACCACTTGGGAATTTAAGTATAGAGATATTTATTAAAACTAAATATATATGGTTTCAAAATTTATGTACGATTTATTTTATTAAACCAAAATTATCTCTGTCTCACCTTATGAGTTTTTCACTTCTTGTCTGTCAGTCTATCTATCTGTCTCTCCTTATCCTTTTTGATCACTCTCTCTATTTATCTACCTATGTAGTTCTCTTTCTTCCACTCTGTAATCTCCTGTCTCTTTCACTCTATATTTGTCTCTTCTCTTTTTTCCTTTCTCTCTCTCTCCTTTACCCTCTGGTTGTATATCTCATTCTCATTCACATTCTCTCTCTCTACCTACCCATCTTTATTTCTCTCTCTTTCTTTCTATGTTGGTCTGTCTCTATAGCTGATTTTCATGTTGGTCAGTTTAGGAAATTAGACATGGGTATATTTCTAAACTCTGTTTCTAATTCTTTTCAACTGATTTTCCCTCTCTGTAACAGCCTTTGTTTGTACAGATGTTTGTCCTTATTAAAACAAAAATGTTATTTCTAGTACACTTTTCCGGATAAATATTCTGACACTCCTTATGACTCAATGGTTGGTTTTAAGTTTTCCAATTTTCTTTGTGTTCTTTAATTGTTATTCAGTTTCACTCGTAAGTTTATCCACTTAGTATTTTCGATATCAAAATCAGAATCTTGGTTGTAGTAGTTTTATTATATATATATATATATGAAACTAATAAATCACTAATTTTGAGTAATTTTTCCACCATTAAGTGCAATAATTTTACCTTGAGTGATGAGGTACCTTTCGGTCTTTGACCATTGTCGAATCACTGATTGTTCTCTGCTGTGGATGCTACGTCCGTGGAGCCGGTGTTTGTAGAAGTTACGCGCACTATTTCTTGATCTGTGTGTATGAGGTTTCTGTATAGTATGTCTTCTGTATATGTTGTTTGTAAATTCATTAAGTTGTTGTGTATATTTTTATAAATGTGGTATTTTTCTAGTGAGTTTAGTTCTATTGGGTTGTTATTTATAAAAATAAACAAACATTTGTTAAAATAACAACCCAATAGAACTAAACTCACTAGAAAAATACCACATTTATAAAAATATACACAACAACTTAATGAATTTACAAACAACATATACAGAAGACATACTATACAGAAACCTCATACACACAGATCAAGAAATAGTGCGCGTAACTTCTACAAACACCGGCTCCACGGACGTAGCATCCACAGCAGAGAACAATCAGTGATTCGACAATGGTCAAAGACCGAAAGGTACCTCATCACTCAAGGTAAAATTATTGCACTTAATGGTGGAAAAATTACTCAAAATTAGTGATTTATTAGTTTCATAAAGTCAGTGCAACGGAAAAACAATGGATAATTTTAAATATCTGGAATATATATATATATATATATAAATATATATATATATATATATATATATGTGTGTGTGTGTGTGTGTGTGTGTGTGTGTGTGTGTGTGTGTGTGTGTGTGTGTGTGTGTGTGTGTGTGTGTGTGTGTATGTGTGTGTGTTAAAACGGCCAAAAAACCGTTTTGCTTTGAGACTGCAAACGGTTTGATTGCGGCTAGCCCAAAATCTTTTGAAACAGTGTCATAAGAAAAATGTAATATATTGTAAATTAGATTGAATAACAAAAGTAAGTATAACATTTTTAAGAAATGAACTACCGAAGCTCAAATATAAAATTAAATAAAAGATACTGGTATTAAAAGCAAAATAAATGAAAATAATATAATTAAAATAATGTAAGAATAGAGAAAAATAGAGAAAGAGTGTGAAATTGCCCCAAACACAATAAACTGTCGAGGGGAGAAGAAATATGTCGAAAGTAGCGCAACTCACAAACGGAAAGGTTTAGAAACGTCAGTGCTTCAAAGTTTGTAGCAGCATCTCAAATCACGATAGAGGACCATGGTTTAAGAAATTATCAAAAATTGCACCGAAAGGAACACTTAAGACGCCTGGCTAAAACAAAAAGAGAAAGTATAAAACACAACCACCCTTGCAGGTCTGAACTGGCTTGCCTAAAGTAAACAGAAGCACGGCTGGTTGTAAGGGTGGGGAACCGCTCGTCGAGGAGTAAGGGGAGACGCAGACGAGACTTTGAAAGAGACAGACGTATTTTTGGCTAGGACATCCAGAGGCGTCTCCAAGATGTTGTTCCGTGGCTAAACACGATGACTAGCCCCTGATGAACGTGACGATGCCCTGCTTTGAACGCTTCCTCGAAAACGAACTTTGTATTATTTTTGTAAAATGTATTAAAGACGGCCTAGTGCGTTTCGCTGCTGATCCAAGGAGTCCAGGACCACATCCGAGGGATAAGAGGAACAACCACAGTGAACGTTTTGGGGCAAGTCTGAATTTTAATAGTATAAATCATTTTGTCTAAATTTAAAAAATTGCTAAAGAATAATTACCAAATTTTGTATTAACAATCAAATCATCATTTATTAAAAAAGTAAATTAAAATAAAGAAAATATGTAAGCAATTGACTTATTTTTAAAAAGCTTCAAAAAAGGTGGTTATAAGATAAAATATTGTTCCAGTAATTTATATTCAATATGAAAAGCAAATGATTAGAGTTACAGTGAATTAACGGGAAAATTAGTCTATACACTTGAAATTCAAATTAAGAAATAAAGAAAAGTATTCAAAAGTTGATGTCACAAGTATCAAGAGAGTCTTGAAACAAAATTATAATCACAATTTTAACAGGTTCTATGTCCATATATCCCAGAGGAAGATAGCATAATTATATGAGGGAGCACAGAAATATTCAAACATAATATTACTTAACAGTAAGTTCACCTGTTGCTTTCCTGAAATGGTTATATGGACATGCAATAAAACTAATTAATATAAATTATTTTCTTTTCAAATTTGAATAAGTGAGAAAACTTAAGTATGAAATTTGATTTAAGATATGGCCTGTTCAAGGATAGACTGATGAACGTTAAAGGGCTGGAACAATAATTTAAGCAAAATTTTAAACAAATTTTAAGAATATTTAGTAATAATATCAAAAATCGATTATCATGTATTTGATGTAAAACTAATTGCTTAATAAAAGAATTAATGTAAGAGGAGCTAAATCTTGAGAAAAAGTAAAAATCAATGTAATAGAATAAATTTTTAAAAAAATTTCAAATTTAAAGAATTAAAACAATTTATGACAAAAAGTGATTCAATTTATTAAAACCATCCTGTGGTAAAATTATTTAATTAAAATTTATAGAAAAGTTTAAAATCATTAAAAAGAGTAGAAATAAATCAATAACATAGAATTAAGAGAAAATTCGTTAAGAAATCATTTTAATAAAGGTATAACAAAAAATAGCTCTTAAGTAAGGTAAAAACCTTGTGGTTGATTTTTTAAAACAAGTCCAGGAATTTATTCACTGGCAGATCGAGCTCGACACACCACAGGTACCAGGAACTGGTAAGTCGGGTGAGATCATATTTTGACCGCGGTCGGAAAGTTAAAGGGTTTGGCGGCGGCAGTGTGTGTGTGTGTGTTTCAGCAATACTTTTCATTCCTAGCTTGTTGGCCATTGAATAAAATAAACTCTTAATGTAATTATAATTAAGTTAATGAATACCATGAAATAACCAAACACTTATTTATAAAATAATCAAGTAAAATTATTCTACAAAAGAAGGAATATGTGATGCATGAAAAAGTTACCTTCACAAAAAAATTTAGTGTAATTTATAGAGTAAAAACTATATAGTTTTTTTTTATTGTGAGATGTACCTACAAGTAGTACATTTGACAATAATGTTTAAATGATGGAAAATATATATATTGTTGAATTTCCTTGACAAATAATATTTACGTAATTCTCTATGTGTTAATACGATTTTTTGTACTATAATAGAAGAAATATTAATTTTCTATTCCATTGTCCAAAAAACGTACATACAGGTTAAAGTAATAAATGTTTTATGCTAGGTTCTTTTAGGAAGTTAAATATTTTACCAGGTTCTATTTTAGTGTACATTTTACGGTTGCAGATTTTTCTAATTTTGATATCGCTTAATAATTACACTGAATAGTTCTATTGTAATTCAAAATTACGTATTGACAGAAACACACACACACAGGCTCCCCTCCACACACAGGCTACCCCCTTACACACAGGATCCCCTCCCCACACACACACTATTTTACGTTTTCCTTGTGAGCAAAATATTAGAGGAAAAGAATTATACAGCTAGTAAATAAGAGCTTTACCGTCCTGAAATCCGTTTCTGGAATGCATTATTGTGGCATTCAAGGAAAGTGGTTTTATAGCTTCATAGAATCCTCCTTGATAACAAACTTCAAAAGAATTTATAAACTGTTAAAGCAAAATATGAATACAGAAAGCCTCTTGTCAATTACATAAGCTTACTTTCTTGTTACTATGACGACGTATTTCTAAAGCAAGCTTTCAAGAACTTTATTTTTCATGAGTTTAAAACTGAAACATCAAAAAACTTTCTGTACCTTTAGATTTGCCTGTTGTAGAGTTTAAAGTAAATGATAACATCTAAGTCTTTATTCCAAGAAAACAGGTTTTAGGTTTTGCACTTCCTAAACAACAATAGAGGCATTAGCCTATATTTTGCCAAACTAAATTTTACATCTACGTTAGTTTAAATTGATTAAACATTTTTAGTTTTGAGGAGTTTAGTTTTTAATTAATTTTTAAAATAGTTTTATATAAAGTTTGAACATTTTAAAACATTGTAAACATTTAAAATACGTAATTAATTATGTATTTATGAAACTTTATATTCATTTAAATTGTATTTGTTATAATTTAAATTCATATGTTCTTATAAATAACTGTTAACGTATTTAAGGCACTAACGGCCCCAAATTGAGCAAAACTCTAGTTTAAAATGGTTTAAAATAACGCATGAAGTAATACTTTGAAGTTTCGTTTAAGTAATACAAAATTTAAAGAAAAACATAAATAATAACTTTTTCAGCATTTCTTTTAAAACTTTAAATTATTAAAATTTATTTTTTTGGTAATTAGCAGGTCTTAACCTAGCTTGACGCCGATACACAGTAGCTCTGCTTCCTTAGACCCAGTACACTTGTGTTCTTGTTAACAATATTTATATCCTCTTCAAAATGTTTACACGTCACTAAATTAATTCTGCTCAAGTTCTTAATCTCCTGTCCTTCATACGTGACCATAGACCGTATGGCTGTCCATAGAGTAAAGTTTCTTAAATATCGGGATATAACCCTTGGCCACTGACTATTGCTTAATGCTTTGTTTTAAACTCTTTGGGACAGATGTACACTTGTAGTACGCTAACTGCTGTACTAACTTGCTAGGTTTATTGGGTTGGTAGTGACACCCATGTGTTTTTAACAGCTTTGTGGCGATGATATATATATATATAATCGGTTTTCAAAACATTCTACTATGTCTCCTGGCAACAATTCTCTAGTTTTCTCTGTCGCATCTTATTCCAGGCTTCACTCTTCCTTGTTCCTTCTTGGACGTTTCCGTTTTCTTTTGCCCTGTGGTTTCCATATCAGTATATGCTTTGGCAGCCGTTTTTCACTCATCCTCTGTACACTACCACAATAACCGTTTACAGTTACCCCATCCGTTACTGCGTATTAGATATCCATTATTTCTAATTAGTCTGTCGTTTTGGTAATTTCATTGGAGAAAGTGACGTCGCATCCGAGGTATGTAATTGTCAGTGAAGTAGAATTGATTGATATATTAAATTGTTATGTTTAACTTCAGCACTGTGACGTAGATAAACCATCAAAGATGTCATTAATTACGTAATGCTTGGGAATTTCGTTTTTACCTAGCTTACTCTTCAATACAGCTTTTACGAAACTATAATTTCTTTTTATAATTACTTGACGGTAAAAGTTTTTAAGTTAGGTAAACTTAATGTAAAATATTTTCCTAACTTTTAGATGTTTTTCCGCAACATTAGAAAAAGTTTTATTCATACCTATTTTTTTATGAATACACTAACATAAAACATATTATAAAAATTAATTAAATTTTTTTTAGTTATAAGTTATAATAATAAAAATAAAAGGTGAAACCTCTATGACATTCAAAAAGGATCAAATGATTTGGAAATGTATCAAGGGGTTCCCAGATTTACAGCCGTCTTTGCAGCAGGAGCAAGAATCGGACACATTGTGACTGAGACCTATCTTTTCAGATTTAATCTGAGTGAATCTCCACTCTGCCCTAACTGTAGAAAAGAGGAGGAGACTCTAGAACATATCCTCCTTCGATGCTCCTCACCAATTCCACCAAGAGCAGCTCTTCTGTCTGCGCTGGGAAGCCAGGGAAACATCAAAACAATACTGATCGATAAACAGTTTTGGCCCTTGGCTGTAGCAACTTATTATGGACATCGGACCATCGGAGTCACATGACCCTGGACGTCCGCAACAAGAAGTAAGACGTAAGTATAATAATAAAAATACAATTTGTAGGATTATTATTCAAATTTTTTAAAACCACATTATATTTTTATCATATATTTAATACTTATTGTCAAGCTGTAAGGGTAATTTGAACATTTGTTACATGATAACTTGAATTTAAATGTTATTTACAATTCCAATTTGTCCTAAAAATATCATAGTCTAATATTATTACCACAGCAAAAATATTAAATTCATTTCATGCTAGCATATCAATAGCATTAATCGAAATACACTGTATATCCATGTGTTATAATTTAACATCGGCGCATCAAATACTGAAGAAAAATTTACAACATTTTTAATCGATTGATGTAAATAAAGAATTCTACGGGTTATCAGCAATCGGTATCCTCATTAACAAACGCGTTTTTAAATTGAACAATATTGAATTTTACTCGAGGTAAAAGTATTTTTAACGAATCCAAATAAAATGTCTGTCGTCAATCAACGCCATAGGCACTGCGCGTATCGTTCCATCAGTAACTGGCTGAAATCAATTCGCCATTTCCATGACAAATAGCTCGCTCGTACTAACGACAGTTTGGTTCGCAGATTCTAGGTAGTGTACGAGGGGCGATACAACTCATTTTGATGAATTTAAATATGTTACATTTGTTGCTGATATCGATATCTGTTATCCTGGAAGTCACTGTAAAAACGCAACCTTGCCTATCATCAGTGTGATTTAGGAATTGTGAATTATTCAGCGAATATTATTTGTGTTAAATGTCATCAAAGTTGAAAGTTCATGGTATTTATCATTTTAATTGGTGAATGTAACTTCTAAATTCTCCTTTGTATATTCTATAGTATAAAATTCATTCTTGCGGACTCGTCTTTTTCAATATTTTTATTTGAAATAATTTTTTTAACCTTGAGTTCAGTGATTGGATTCATCCAATACGACTTATTAAATATGTTATAGTGTCAGAACTTTACATGTGTTTTATAAAAGCAATCCGTTTAATTAATAAAATGAAAAAAACAACGGTGTTTATCTTGTCACAGTTTTTTAAGTTTCTTGAGTCGTGGCATTCTTGGGAGCACCCAATTTTCATTTTACTTACAGTCGTAATAAATCACACTTGAATTGTAATTATTATTTATAAATATGAGTCCTTTATAATGCCTATAGTTTAAAGACTGCATTCAATTATTGCTTTGAAAGTTTAGGAGAATATAAAATTTATTATGGAAATTAAAATTTTCATATGAACCCCCTCAGATGACGCCGACTACTCGTGAATGCCTTAAAGCGTGGCAGAGCTGTATTATGAGAGGGATGTTCGGAAACCCTTGGGGAGGGTTGTTTAATTGTTTGCTACTGGGTGATGCCTGTTGGCTAATATTACGCTGTCGCAGTCTAGTTGTCTCAAATATTTTTAGAGCGACATTAATATGGATAGATATTTGAATACATAAAATACTTTCATACCTCAAAACCGTGAGCGCAAGATGTTTGAAAATAAATAACCAAACAAACACTGACTAGATAAAATATATGCACATAAATAAGTCGCAAAAGAATAAAGACAAACCAAAGTATCATGCGATTTAATTTGTAAGAAACTTAAGGTTTAATACTTTTTCAATGAAAATAATGTTACCGATACTATTATTGAAGACGACTAATTATTTACACAATTTTCTACAATGTAAATCAAACATATTATTTAAAAAAATTAGAAATATTGACATTATTAAGAACAGAATATCAAAGAATAATCATTTCTAACAAACATCAAAAGAAATATAATATGTAAGTTTGTGTGTTTTTAATTAGTATAAGCCGTAAAAAAGGTTAATCCTGAGAACCCAAATAACTTATTATAATATTATTGTTACAGAAATTTAGTTGTTTTCAAATCTTCTGTTATATCAACGGACAAGACAGTTACATATTACCAATTATTATTAATACCTAATATTATAAAAAAATTTATATGAAGAAGCTTTTTCTAATATTATAATGAATAAAACTTTATTGCTCTAATAAAACTAAAATTAAAACCTGAAATCCTATATTAAAAAAATTGCAAATACCTGAACTTGTTGTCAAACGAAACATAAATTATAAGTAGATTACTTTAAATAAATAATCATATGAAAAATACAGAACCACATACGTTCATCACAAAATAGTTTACCTTTTGAGAGAAACTGAAAACTCGTATTTAAAATTAACCATATACTTTGTAACGGTTGAGCCTTTTTCCTGGGGTAAGTAAGTATTTATCAGGGCTTTACTAAAAATGTGTGTTAATTACTAATTAACAAATTAATTAACCTTACTTACCAGGGGCTCCTAGTTTTCCGTTTTCAGCCAGGCATAATAATGTCTTTCTGTAAACGATCTTCCGATATCATTGGAAGGTAGAACTAGGTTACTTGAAATGAAATAAGAATTTAAATTTTTAAATTACAAAGTCATACAATTTATTAATCAGTGACAAATTACAAAAGAACAAAAGACAGCAATGTGTCGAGTAATTTACTTTTAATTACTGCTAGTTATTCCATACATTTTAATTACTTATTAACCTTTAAAATTATATTTATATCGGCAAGATAGTAACTTAAGATTTCCAATTATATTTTTAGAAATGAATATTCAAGGGACAATTTCTACCGTTCATGTGTTAACCGTTTATCAATTAAAAAATTCTTCAACTTAGTTAACATTAAAATACATTTTCTTTATTATTATCTAAAACGTACCTGCTTGTGCACATTACTTATTTTTTAAAACACTTTAACACATATTAAACATTGCCCATGGCTTTTGGAATCACTAAACACTTAACACATCGCTCTTGCTAATCAGCGCACTTGAACAAAAATGATATTAACTTTAATTCATTTGAAATACATAAATAATCGCTTCTGACTTCTTCTTTAGTTGCGTTAATAAAATTTGGTACCGGCCTTGACAACTTAAAATTTGGAATACTGGAAGCTTATAAATTTCTAAGTTACGTCCGAAAGTGCCATTACGTCCGTCTCGTTCAAAGACTTTTGGAGAACTGGGGCTTCTGAAGGGGCACGCCAACTGAATTTTCCCACCCTTTGGTTATTATTTCGAATTTTTCGATTGGTGCATTGGATCTGGCGATATCGGACCATGCTTGCGTCACATCGGGTGATGTCAGTTTTTTTTAAGTTAAGCTACCAACTAGTACGATATTTTACATTTATACCCGCTAGGGGTGCTACTATCTATGCTAGCTTCACAATGAGCAGAAATAAAACAAAAATGTTCTTTTATATTGGGATGATATAATTATTAACTAAAAATTAAATATATAAATGAATTTATATGTAACACCTTATTTTTAAGAGTGTTACAACTTGACGGATTTAAATATCCACATATTATAAGACCTGTAATTTTTAATGGAAGGATCCTGAGTCGATGTCTTGATAAGTCATTGTTTGGTTTTGGTGACCTAAAACAAACTGACATGAATTTTACAGCCCTGCTTAAATATCTTAGAAAACAATCGGCTAGTATATTATAGAAAGCAAAAGATTGCAGTAAATTTATTCTTACTAAGAATAATCCCATTATCTATTAAAATAAACCTTCAAAGTCGAAACGTAAAATAAAGGATGAAATGATAAGTCCTTCTCTTTACGTCATGCGTAATATAATTAAACCCAATCAATTATTTCTCTTCAAAGTTATCTCTGTCGAAAGCTGATTGTGGATACTACAAATTTATCTTAAAACATGCCACTTGTGAATTATAAAAGGATTTTAATTTCACATTATAGGTTATATTGGAGCTGCTACTAGTAATTCAGCAAGATATTCTAATACTAGTCTAACCAAAACGAACAGATAAATATATACTTCCTGTGACATTTTCAAGATCAAATACAAAATCACGGAGTTTACACCTTTCTGGAGTTCTCAAGAATTTCGCTGTTCAGTCTTTCTCATTAAGGCGCAGATGGATATAGTGAAATACTCTTTTAAAAAGAAATGACGAACTAAAAGTAGCAATGATATTAACCCATGCGGGTAGCCCTTTGATGTTTAGCCTAATCTACATTGTAGAGATTTAAAACTCAAATTACAAATCCACTGCAGGGCTAAATCTTTATCTTGAACCAGCAATATCGTAACGACAGACACTGTATTATAAAAATAAAGTTTTTTAAAATAAAGAAATTAAGGTTGTGTAAAAGTAATACCAAATTTATTGTTTATTTATGTCCTCAACTTTTTAATCTGTTTATCTCTACTCCTCAGTAAAGAAAGTGTGATGAAAAATGAAAAACTAAGATTCAAGGCAAACTGGAAAAACCGACTTCTTCAACAATGTTTCACAGCTCCAGTTCATCAATAATAAATTTCATTAGATTTTTGGTAAACCGCAGTCCAACGGAAGGATACCAAAAGAGAGAAACTCATGATAAACCTTAAAACTGAAACGTTTAGTTCAGTGCCTTGCACGGGACTAAAATTACAAGGAATGTCTTTAAACATTATTGAAATAGAACTCTTTCGACAGCACGAAAAATGTCCAGTAATCATTATAGCCTTGTTGAACTGAATAGCGTTTATAAGAAATACAAACAACTCCTCCGACACGTAGCAACAAGATTCTACAAACATATACCATCCACTTTATTTCCTCACTGCGAAACTACGACTCATCCCACGACACTCACAGACGACCGTGTTCCCACTGATCGTCTAGCTCTAATCATAAAATGGAAATAAAATCTACTATTATTAATGTAGTCCACCGTTCTGTTTCTTTTGAGACAGGGGCATATCCTCAGGGCTGCTGCATAGCTTGAATGGAAGCACTAAATTTGCCTAGCTTCCCAATTCAGTTTCAACTAGGTAGAAGAACAAGAAGTTCATGTCACTTTTACCATAGCCTCACTAACGAGGTATTTGTAAAGTAATACCCCTTCTTATCCCTTACCATAAAGATATCCCAGCCTCCAAAGTTTCTACATGATCTATTGCAGGGTTTTTCATACCGCTGTTAGTGCTGTACCTACAGTACCGTTTCATTTTATTATCTCCTGATTTTCCATGGAAAGAGCTTATCAGCTTTTTACATCGACGATAAATCTCGTTTCCTTCACAGGCGGTACCAACCGCATGCGGAAGTAGAACGAAAGCAGCTCCCTTCCTCGCTAGAGGTTGCCTGTTATGAGAACTGGACCCAGATTCAGGTAAAAAATACACACTGGTATACACTTTTCTTATTACACAAATATTATTCACAATATAATTTTGTCTACCAAGTTACCCAAGTCAGTGATTAAATTACATCCAGAAATGTATAATAGAGTATATATTAAAAACCAATGAATGATTTGATTTTATACAATCATATATTTGATTTTGTTTTGTTTGTTTCTGTATTGTTCCTCCTTAAGTGTGTAAATATAGTTCTGCTCTAGTATGTTTCGAAGTTTCTAAAACTATTTCTGTTGTCAGTGGTAATATAAAGATGTTTTTAATCTAATAAATTTCAATTATACTTTCATCTGATCCTAATTTTGAAATATAAATATTATTCATTTTATTTTTAAAAAAATATTATGTACTACCGTGGTTTCTTACATTTTCAATCTTTTACGACAAATCGCTTTCTAGAAAAAAAATTACGAAAACTTATAATGTTTTGCTTTTTTACATAACCAGAGCAGACATGTCGCTTACACTTCTTGGTCTCTTCCACACAGCTGGTTACCTTCTGTTTCACTACGCTGTATCTTTTACCCACTATTATTTCCCGTCGCCATCTGTAACGTTACTATGGGTAAGAATGTAGGAAGAATATAGGACGAATATAGGAAGAATATAGGAAGAATATAGAAAGAATATAGGAAGAATATAGGCAGAATATAGGAAGAATATAGGAAGAATATAGGCTCCTTAGAAGAACATTAGCTTTAGTATTTTTCATTATTTTTTTCAAAACTATTTTAAAGGACGTTTTTAGGAATCCACTGCTGTTCCTTAGATAGATTCTCCATACCCTCAATTGTAAAAAATAACAACGAATTATATGCACTTTGTAAATATAAATTATAGGTTATAATAACTGGTTGATATAAGATATCTTAGCAAAATATTGATTACATAAATTTATTCCTTAAATCCATATTTTTTAAATGTTATATTTAAAAGTAATTTTTTTTAATATTGCGAAAATAATTGTAGGCCTACTCATGTAAACGTAAAGCTCATTATTTTGAGTGAAATTTAAAATTAAAAAAAAATTATTTTACATATTAATTTATTGCATATAATGCTCGTATTTGTATACATAACATTCTTACGGAGTAAAACCTTCAAATACTAATACATTACATTTCAAGGAGGGACAGTTTTATTGTTCTTGTACGAGGAATAAATACTTGTAGTCCCGCCTGATAAAGTAGACTGAAATTTATAACTTCATTTACATCAATGCTTATCTTACGTAATAATTTTCACCGCTAGATGGCAGCAGTGTCAATTTGAATTACAACTAGATGCAAAACTACTGCATTTAACTTTAAAGGTACATTAGATTCTGAATAAAGAACAGTATCACCCGTTAAGTGTCACGAAGCACGGTATGTTGCCTGGCTTTAGTTAATTACAAAGGTTTTCTATCGTTTATAGAGTTTATTAGATGACAATTTTTCAAATGTAATATACATAAATCTTTACTGTTAACTAAAACGACCAAGCGGTTATTGAGTAGTTTGTTTTGTAAATTATTACGGGTTTTTCTAATATTTATTTAAAATTTAAATTACAAAATGTGTGAGGTCCAGTTGGATTCGAGTTGAGAATCTATATGTCCGAAATCAGGCGTCTCCGCCAACTTTTTAATGTCTAGCAATATAGTTCTGAAAGATGTATATGAATGTATATGATTACCTGGTAATCATGTAAACCTCTATTGTACAACCGTTGATGTGGTTACCAAACATAATAAATAGAGCTCTAGCGTAGTTACAATTAAATTTTAGGAATTTACTTAAATTGTTTTTAATATTACTTTTTGTACTAATTATGACACCGGATCTCTAGTCGTGGATTTATTTATTACCAAACTAATCTCAATTTATTCGTAACTGTGGACGTCAACAATACGGAGCGTCCTGTTTTTGTCCATACTCGTTCAAGAATGTTCCCAATGCAAAGAAACGTCCTAGCTGGTCGCTGTACCTACTTACGACTCACATTAAGTTCGTTTTATATAATCTTTTGGACTCGAAACAAATGTTAAAGACAACCTGAACTAGATGGGAAGTTGTTTTAAATGGATAAAATAGGTATAAATACGTTATTTAATTAAACACCCATAGGCAAAGATAGGGTAAATTGCAACGTTCATCTTACAACACCAAACCATCCAATAAAGTGGATTGGGAACCATCCCTAAATAGAAGTGTTGGATAGGTGTCTATTACTCTTTTTTGTATCACAGGGGTTTTTGTTTCTGTGGTAAGTAAAGACAATAAAACCAGAACACCATACGCACTGTGTCTCACGTTATTGTATAGGAAAATGTCTATTAATAAATCATTTATTACCTGTAACATTTTTTTACCTTTGGAAAATTTTAAAAACGTAGAAAGGGGTTACCAATGGAAGCATTATATATATATATATATATATATATATATATATATATATATATTAATACAATATATTACCGAATAAATTACCTAAAATATTAAATTCACTATCTCCATCCTTTAGTCCCATCCTTTTTCCCGCTTCCGCTCCAACTCCCCTCCTCACCTTTCCATCCTACATCTATGTCCTTATTTCTCATCCCCCTCATCTTTCTTTCTTTCTTCATCACTTTCTGCCCTTACTCCCTTATATAATTCCTTCTTTTATATTTCTACCTTTCTCCAGGATTTATATGAATAAATCAAATTTAATGGCTTATATTTGGAAAATTATACATATAGCAAATGTTTTTGAAGTAATATGAACAGCATCATGAGGAATAAATCCGTTTGGAAATACCCTAAGGGCAAATGGTTTTCTATAGGTGTAAACATTGGTTAAAGTATGCAAAATTAACATCCAATAAGGAGCTTTCTTCGCCAGATGAGAAAAACTCATTGATGCAATTTATTACTGAATAAATTACCTATTTTATTCACTCTTTTTCAGATGCTTTTCCCTTTTTCATCACTCCACACACTTTCTCCGTCATCCCTGACACCCCTTATTTTTTTAATTCCTCCCACCTCATTGTCCTTGCTTCACTTTCCTTCTTTTTTCTTTCTCTTTTTAGGTTTTTCTACCCTCACATCTTCTCCTATATATTTACTTCCTGTATATTTCTGCCATCTTTCAGGATAAATCCAATTTAATTCCCTACACTTGGAAAATTATACATAAAGCCAATGTTTTTGATCTAATGTAAACAGATTAATGGTGAATATCAAAGTGGAACACTCTCTAAGGGGTATAATGGTTTTAATATTGGTAAATATAATAATCCAAATTAAAAACAAAAACCAATAAATGGACTTCTGTGGCAGACGAAGAAAATCTATTATTGCAATTTATTACTGTGACCTTATTATCTTGTTTACTGTTAATTTGTTTTATAATATAAATTGTTTGCTTATTAACTAGAATAGAATATTGGATGGGACATGCCTATGTTGGATTATGTTGTAAGTATTGATCGACAATATAACTCCAATGCAAGACCAAATATTATTTTTTATTTGTGCAAACATTTTAATAATTTAATTGGCCATTTCTCAATGTATGTGTGCCAGAGGAAAAATAATTAAAAACCAGAAATAGCATGTACTTGAACATTACTTGTTTTCATTACACGTAAAGACTTTGTCTTATAATATCTGGCATTTAGTGAGAATAACATAATTTATAAATTGTGTTTTAAATGAAACGAATCAATTAGTTTTTACAACCTTCATTTTGGTATAGTGTACTTCTTGGTTTCACAGTCTGAAATCAACTTATAATATTAATATTACACACACACACACACACACACACACACACACACACACACACACACACACACACACACACACACACACACACACACACACACACACACACACACACACACACACACACACACACACACACACACACACACACACACACACACACACACACACACACACACACACACATACACATACACACACACACACACACACACACACACACACACACACACACACACACATACACACACACACACACACACAAACACACAAACACAAGTCACACACACACACACACACACGCACACACACACACACACACAAAGACACACATACACACACACACACACACACACACTCACGCACATATATACAAACATACACATACACTGAAACACACTCAGACATTCACACTTGCTCTTCTACTGTTGTTGGGTTCACCTCGTCAATGCTGGATGAGATTCTAGCGAAACGTCGGGACTGCGAATTTATGGACTGCAGAATGAACGGATGTACTCCAGATAGTAACTATTCATCATATTTTTCCATCCGTGAAGGAATACGTATCAGCATATATATATATATATATATATATATATAAATATATATAATTTATATATTGTTACTCTAAAACTTTCTATTCTTGCTATTACTTAATCTAATAAAGTGTAACCCCTTGCTACCTCTTTCTCGAAACAAAGTTAAACGCATTATATATATACAGTTTACATTGTGCCAATCGATATCAGACAGAATGATTCATTCTGATCCACTTATCACTTTAATTTATTAAATGGCGTGCTAAACTAGGACAAATCGTCAGGTGTTTCGTGTGATGGACTTCAATATAGACATTAATTGATATTAATATTTTAGTATTGTATTGTACGTTGCTGTGAGATAGAGGTTACACGTAGCAGATATTTTAACAACCAAAACTGAATCATTTAGATTTCCTACAAGGACAGCACGAGCTAAATAGGTTAAATCAAAAACCTGTAGAGAAATGCACCAAAAAATTACTAATATTTGCTTCCTAGTTTTGTATTTCTTTTTAAAATGTTTTGGGGTGTTGCCAGTAAAATATAGCAGGGAACACAAAAGTAATCAAGAAGTACGTGGTAAGTCGTTATTAAAAGTAATAATGTTACAGCTTTGCCAAAAATTACAGATAATGCAAAAAAAATCTATGAACTTTTTAAAATTGTAGTAACCTAATTAATTTTCATAAATTTAACATTTTTGTAGGACCTTCCTTTAGCTTAGACCTATAGATCTGTTTACGTTGATATACTGTTGTAAAATATACATCAATATACTTTATCATTTTGGTTTTATTTTGATAGGGCAGGTATTGGCCCTGAGGTACTTGTGTTGCTTGTAACGTATGTTAATATCTTACTCTCGTGTCATTCAGTAGAGGTGGTTCTTATGTGAAATGTTTGACGCTATTAGAGCATTATTGAATCATCTAGTATGTGTGGTTTTAGTTTACTAGGTATATTTTTTGTATATCACTTTTTTTTGTTTAGAGGGGATTTATGGTTTCTGAAAAATCTTACATTTTACTCCTATTAGTTTTATTGTTCATTCTTTTTTTTGCGCCTTCAGCACACAATGGTAGAGTGAACATTAAAATACGGCAAAAGAGTGGGACTTATTTTACATACGGTTTTTCCATGTAAAATATTATTGTATGTAACAGGATTGTTGACAGTTTTCATAGTGAAATATTTTCTATTTGCAAATAACTAAGTCTACTAACAATGAGCTGTGACGTCTCACAGATTTGTTACTAAGAAAGGCTCTCATGTCGGATTCATGCTTGTATTTCACATTATTCAGATTTTTTTTATAACCACTACAATACATCCTTAGAGTTATATCTGAGAAGCAGACAACAAAATGTGATCCATAACCAGTTTATATACTGAAGCTAAATTTTAAACCAGTTACCACGAATCGAACCTACCAAAAAGCTTAGTTTAATCATATGTTAGTACAATCATTGTTTTAAAATTAGTTTTTAATATACCGGTATTTTAAATCAAACATATAAATAGATGTAATTGTAAATACCTGATACTTTCAAATTATTTAATTAAACCTTACCTTCTTCTTTCTTTAAAAGAATCTAAGAATTTGTTTTAATCTTTCAGATCATCTCATCTCCTCTTCAGTGGGATATTCAGCAAATGCTTTGTTACTATGTCTAGGTGTGTTAGGCTTCTATTACATTTTTCCTTACCTAAAATGGGAAACCTTTAGTGACAGGCTATATGCTACATACATCTTCTTTCATTTCTTCAGTTTTGGTTGCTCAGTGTTCATCTCTAATCTCTACAACAGGAAAGTATTTCTAGATCTGTGCTCACAGTTTCACAAACTCTACCTGCAGCTGGTGGAGGGGGAACTCATATCCCCAACATGCTTTGTGGCTTTCACACTCTTTCATTTATTAATATTCACTGATTGTATTTGGAGTGCTGTTGCAAATAATACCACGGCAGCGATGAATATCTTCTACCTGAATATACTCAGCACAGCCTTGTTTGCCAGAGAATTGATGATATCTGTGATGTGTTTCCTGGCAGAAAGATTTTACTACAACATCAACAGAAGACTCCGCCTTTTGAGTAAATATGAACCAAGCTCAATAGCGTTGAAGAAACTGAAAGAAATTATGACAAACTTGCATGAAGTACAACTCTTAAATGAAAAAATCCAAGAGAGTTTTCAAATCGATTTGGTAATAATGTTCTTCGGTTTGATATTTCGTTCTGTTGTATATACCTGTTTCCTTGTGGTTTCTATCAATAGTTCCAGTGTCAATATGGCTTCATTCTTTTCTAATAAATTACTAAATTTATTCAGCAGAATTATATTTGTCTCAAATCGTTGTCAGCAAGTGTTGAATCAGGTAAGTGTAAAATATTCATATTCTTCTGAAAGCATGTAATAGTAATGCATTTTTTTATTTAAACACTTTATAAAGATAAATTCATTTTCACAATTCAATATATCGAACGCTATAATTTTTATTTTTATGCAACATATTCAGTAACATATTTCATGCTAATAATTATGTGTTTAAAAATAGAATTCGTCTATATAATAAATACTTTGTCACTTTAGCTCTAATCTAATTTTTAACAAATTGTAAACTAAAATCAGTAATCCGAAACTCATTTAGTTACTGATTATTTTTTAAAAAATGAGTCAGCTCACCGATTATTTATATATTGTACGTTTTTTCACATTTAAATAAAAATATAATTGATATATGTTAATTAATTTCTAAAAACATCATTTAAATGCAAATTCATTATTGTGTAATGTTATTAACAAATATATTACATCATTTGTTGTCAACGTTAGGTAATGTAATTTATTTAATTTTTATAGGCTCCTAGTTTATTGTTACACATATAATTTGTGAACGTTTGAGTTTTATGTTTAAATATTTACAAGTTTTATAATTAATAAAACTAACAGAGGTTCATTTTTTAATTGTAAATAATAGAGGTCGTTAGGTTTAGCCAGACCGGTAATGTTGACGTAAGGACAAGCATTTGAGTTGATGTGATGGTGGGAGTACTAGCTGAAAAAAAAAACAGTCGTGCAGTGTACAGGGCATTAATTAGTATAGAGTCCAACGCTGGTCCGCTGCTATTCCCACCGCAGTAGTCCCACTCACATCTACATGATTCCTTTTGCACATTTCTCCAATCAGGCTAAACCAGATGACCTTTGTGGTTGGGGTGTACTCTCGCGTCTTGATTATTAAACAATAAAGGTGAATATCTGTTATTTTTACTATTAGGTGGTGTAATACGATAAATAACAGTTTCCTTGTTTTCAGGAACAAAAGATTTTTCAGAACTTGCACTACATACGTATGTCATGGAACAATAAAATACAAACCAATGCTGATAAGGAATTGGTGAGTAAGGCACGACACACAAATTCCTGTGTAAAAATAAATGTATTTAGTCATATTATTTTCTACTTTTAACATGAAAAATAATACCTTGTATGAATAGGACTTTTGGTCTTATATCTTTTATGCTGTTTTTCAACAGTATAAAATTATTAATACAATCTTTATCTACCTTCTGCTCTAAATTCTTACAATTACTTTTCTGTAGTGTATATAATTAACTAACAATTCGTAAATTTTATTTTTAAGAAATCCCCAGCATTTTATAAGAATCTAAGTAAAGGTTTAGAAAGTTTATTAAATTTCACTACATTAAACTCTCATTTATCCGGCCCTTTGCCCATCAGGTACCTCCAGTGACTTAACGTTTTTGTCGTAAATATGTAAACATTACTTGCATATTTTTCACTGCATGTCGATGCCAGTAAGCGAATGACTTTCACGGCTACTTTTACTGTGATCCGCAGCTCCGTTCAGCGCCGTCCCGTACGCAGTTCTAGCTGTGTCGCTTGTGACGTACAAATATACAAACCATTTGTAGTCGTAAGTTGTTGCAGTGGCTATCTATAGTGAGTGTTACTGAAACGCACGTGAAATTTGTCTAAACTTTACTATAACTTTAGTTGAAAAAAAAAAATTACTTTGGAGATATTGAATAAAGATGAAAGATAAGTTACACTTCCTAAAGGTTTGTAGTTGACCGTGCTACAGGTCATGGAATCAGAAACATAAACATTGTATAATATACATTGTGTTTTAATGGGATATTCAGTAATCCGCCGTTCCAATAGTCCGGCAGTATCCAAGCCCTATATCTCCCGGATTAGTGAAAGTTTGCTATATTAGGTTCCTGTTATTTATAAATTTCATTTCTAAATGTTAAAGTGGCATTGATCTAATTTTTTAAAATCTATTGTCGATTGTACTGTGTTAGCTATTTAAAATTGCCGATAAAATTGCAATATGAGCTGAGTTGTAAACTAATATTAATAAAGTGTTATAATAATTTTAAAGAAACGAAATTTACTCTTATTGGTGTTAACGGTTTAGTCTTCTTACAAATTTCAATCCCAGCATATCGTTTCATAATAGATTACGAAGTTAGAAATGTGAACTCAAACGTGAAGTAGCTTATGGCTACATTTGACACAAACTAAAAAGATGCCATTTTATTATTTGTTATTCAAAACTTCCAAAACTTCAACCTATTAGAACCAAACTATATAAAGTTTAACGTATTGGTGCGTTGAAATACAAAATATTAAGCAATATTGGTATGTAGGCGATTTTTGTTTATGAACTTCTTTTCCTCTAGTTGCAGGCATTGTACAGCAAGAACCAGTTAAGGCGGGCTAAGTTGTCAGGATGTGGTTTCTTCAGCGTCAGTCTCCCCTTCGCAGTGAAGGTAAATCTGCCTCATACTCTATAAATGAACTGAATTATTACTATTATTGATTATTTTCTGAATAATTGTAACTAAACAGAAACTTCCTAGTTCTGCATAACGAAAAAACATTAAAAAGTAACACATTTTCTTTACTCTCTAGTATTTAACTTTAACATCGACCTTTTATAAAATGAAGTATATATTTTAAGAATAAAGTATTATTGGATATGTTAGCAGTCAAATATTCATAAAGTGCATCCTATTGCATATGTGCACATTTATGATAACACAAATTATAATTATTTAAATGTAGATACAATAGTAACACAAACAGCTCCTTTTAAATAGAGAAATAACCATCCACAGTATATAATTTTACACCTTTAACCTTAGTTGACGCTTTTACAGATTACTGGAATTATTTTGACGTACGCTGGGGTCTGTATTCAGGCAATAGGAATCAAAGGCCTTTTCGAGAAACTATAAAATGGTGTTCAGACTGTAAACTACAATGTATGAAATACATGTACAAAAACTCTCCTGGTCACTTACTACTTTATATACTAATGAGTTGCTGGTCAAAGGAAATGAAGAGCTAAAAATACTACATTTTTTATATTACCAGCACTATATTAAAATCTTTTACCTGGAATGAAAATGGATAAAATAAATACAATTTCATGTATCTGAATTAAATAAAGTTAATACCAATTATTCATTGGTAGTGATATAAAAGTCATGGTTTAGGATCACTTTTGTTTAACTTGTTTTCTGGTTGAGTAATAACATAAAATTTATAATAAACTGGCAACCTCGCTTCCATAATAAAACTCCCCTCAATGTAAATTATATTGTGTAAAATACTAAAATTCTTCTTATTTGCTCTCTGACTGTAGATGGCAAAGGTAATTAGTAGCTCTTTTATTGCGTCATGGATTTTGGTTATTTGTGCACATATGCACACTCATACACACACACACACACACACACACACATACACACACACACACACACACACACACACACACACACACACACACACACACACACATTCTGAAACTCATAGAAACACACACATAACCACTCATAAACAAAGACACATACTGTAACGGTCTAAATCACCGTTGTAATTGGGAAATTAATAATTTCCTATTTTTTAAATAACAATATTATTATTTAAATAATAAGGTTTTGATTTATGGTATAATAAACATAGTAAAGAGTCAAGAAGTCAGTAAAATTTAGAATAAGTATTATTAAGACAAATTAAAAATTATAATAGCATGAAACTGTAATAACTAACTAAATTTGACAAACGAGAGTGAAGTGAAAAAGTTTCTAAGTGCCGAAAAATGCTAACTTGAGAACTAGGCCACGTAGAACTATCATCGACATTTTGAAATGACTAGAAAAATCCATAATAAACAATATGGAAAACAGAATTTAAGAAATTTAAATAACAAAAAAGTTACAGCCGTTTTAAAATAATAGACATTTTTCAGTGTTCTAAAAACGATAACAAAATTATGCAGGTTAAAACTGATACGTTGTCCAACCCGCCCGTACAAGAAAGAAGCACGGAGATAGCGACGAGCTTAGAGCAGAGGGGAAGGGTTACATAGCCGCAATAAATACAGGAACTTAGGGACCTGTAAGGCAGTCTGTAAAAATTTTAATACGAGGTGTTAACGGTAGTAATGTCGGTCAGCGCCTAGGACAACCACCATAAGGCCAGATGGGACCAAAATAGCCACGTTTCCGCCGTCTACTTCCATCCATGGACGAGGGATCCAGACCCAGCCTCCAGGACGTGGAAATGGAGAAAGACTTCCATCGACTGACCAGGGATGGCAACTTCCGTTGTCCAGGGACCAGGAAATCCAGACGAGAGTACTTTAGGACCGGCAGGAAAATCCTTGGCAAGTAATTTTCTCTATTATATACAAATTACCGTCAAATTTAGTTAGTTAAATTTATTAAATTCAAATTACCAATTAAACTTAAACAATGACTTCATTCTATGTTGAAAAATTAAATAAATCTTAAAAGTAATAACATTAATTAGGATAACAAAAATGTTTAAATAATGAATAATAAATAATAAATTTACAAAGTGGTTTTGGCCATAAGCCAATCATTTTCAAGAAGACCAGATTCATTGAATTTTAAAATTATTTATAATAAAATGTGAATTTACCAATTCAATCTTTAAATAAGAAGATAAAATATTTGATTATGTTAAATTTTGAAATAATTTTGTTAAAAATGTGTAAATGTAATTGACGAATTATATATGAAATGTAGGATTTACATATGTGAAAAATAACGAACATTTCATTCCATATTTGTAAAGATAAAGAGAGAGTTAATGTATTTTATTTGGAACGATAATTATTTTAGTTTAAAATCAGTAATTAAATGCATTATAAAAACTTACAGTATTTGAATTTATCCTGTGTTGAACAACCAATAAAAACTTTTAGTATTTTCCAACTGATAAATAATAATTATAAAATCAAAGTACAGTTTTAATTAAATTTCATTAATTAATAAATATATACAATTAAAAACCTAATGTTTCTTCAAACGAGTTCTCTCCTGAGAACAATTTTATTGAGCTATTCTAAAAATTAGTTGGTCTTTTGTATTGAAGCCCAAAGACGATGTCTACTGGCAGATCATGTTTAAAGATTACAGGAGCCTTTTAAAATAGGTATGTTAAACATGATCATATTTTGCACGTCCCCTTGCTGTGCCTGCAGATCTCATGAAGTGGTAAGATTCTTTGAAAATTTTGTGTGTTCATATAAATGTTGTTTCTTTCCAGCTAACTATTTTACTGACATGTGTGACTAAATACAGACCCAACAAACCTGCCAACCAAAGTAGGGGAGGTCATACAAACGTTACGGTAGGAGTCAGCGGGAATAGACTTTGCATTTGGGCGTGGTACATTACGCGGGAACACAATACAAATTTATGGATCTTAACACGGTACACAAAACGGTGTGAGCAGCAGATATATAAATATATAATAAATATGTGCCAACAACAAAACCACCGAAACCGAAGCGGAGCGCGGGAGGGACGTTGCAAACGCACACACACAAAAACAAACAAGTACCAACGCACGCACAAAGACACACATAGAAAAATACACACACGCAAGTTTATAATTAATCTATGTAAAGATTGTAAAGTTAACATACCTTATATAAGCTTATTAAACTCCATGACAAATTCTTTATAGCTTTAGAAGTGACATACTTGGTGAAACTCTGCGTTTCTTAAATTAGGCCTAACTATTTTCAGAAACGATTTAAAGATTATTAACAGTTATTCTTTGTTGAATTGTATAAATATCTACGCCTGTGCTTTTTATAATAAAGGTAAGCTGCCTTTTGGAAAATGTATAAATATTATTTAAAAGAGCATCAGTGAATCTCCGTCATCAATGAGATATAACTACTACAACTGAAGTTAAAACTGAGAAACTTTTGAGTACGTTATTAATGAAATAATAACCTAGTTCATTATATATATATATATATATATATATATATATATATATATATATATATATATATATATATATGTATATGTAATAATTAATAAATTATTATATAATATATTATTTAATATATTAATATATATATATATATATATATATATATATATATATATGTATTAATATTTGTATATATGTATATATATATATATATATATATATATATATATATATATATATATATATATATATATATATATATATATATGTGTGTATGTATATATATATGCATTTGAATGCTAATGTTCATACTGTAAAACGTTTATTTCGTCTCTACTTTTTTTTAAGGTGAAAAACGAAAAATGTTTTATTATTGGTCTAATCTCTACAATGAAGTGTACAGTGGAGAATATTAAACATAACCTAAACAAGATTTACAGTGGAGCCTAGTCTCAATTCTCAATATAAGAATGCCTATTTATTGCTTATTTTCAATAGGTGTAGCGTGAATAGTCCATAAAGAAATTCTTACGATAAATACAAGCCCCTTAAATGTTGAAGTATTTTACGTTAGCGTATATCCTGTAGTTTATTTGATAGAAATACGTTTTCAAAATAGTGTTTCACTCAAACCCCGCTAACACGATAAAGTCCGATAGTAATTAAAACTCAAGTAGCATTTACAATTATTTGTCAATCTGGCAGTTAATCGTAAATGTAATCATTTTCCCCTTTTGCAATTAAAATCTGCGGCCCCCTTTGTAATGTAACAACTCATTTACCCTCCATTAGTTGCGCAGACATTTAATTATACACAATTCAGTTTCCTTTTCTATTAATTCGGATTTGTTGTAGAAAAATCTTAATCAAATAAGTCTCCCAAATTAATTGGTTTAAATTAAGGATTTAACAGTTTTTATATTCAAACGATGTTAGCCTACTATATGTAAATAAAATTACATCGCTTCATTTTACAGTATTTTAATTATTATTTCCATACTTGCTACTAAAATTTGACATTTTCAAATCAAAAACGTTATATCCTTAAAAATAGTTTTAAATTTATTTCTGTTACGTAAAACAACAAAAATATATACAAATTATATATATATACAATTTCAATACAAGTAGAGTTTTAATCGATTATTAGATTATATGTTTACAAACAGATAAGATATATGTAAAAGAAAAGCTCCATCATCTATAATAACACTCTAGAATATGTTTTGCAAACGCTCACGAATAAATCGAAAATTGACAATCGAACTCTAATGTGATATATCTAGGAATAAAACAACTTTACATTTGCAAATGACATCAGCCAGACTTTGTTTTTTAGAGTATGAAATGAATAAACCACATCCTCGCCACTTGAAACATTTACGTGGAGTCATAAAAGAAGGAATATTGTGTTTCCTAGATGTAATCCGTAATGGACCTTGTACCTCCTGTTATAAATCCAAGCAACTTATAGCCTGTATAAAGAACTAGAAACGCATTCACACTAAAGGCATTCATTTTTTACTTAATGTAAAATGTAATTAATGAAAGTAGAATTTATGGTATATATTTTACTAATAGTTTTCATTTTAAATTTATAAAAAATATAAATGTTTTATCTGTATATAAATAAATTTATATAACTTTTAATTTTTGCTAGTCGTTATTGATTGATTTTATTAAAACCCAATACTTTATCCGATTGTCATGGTCAGTAAAATCGAGCAAAGTATTAAATGAATTTAAAAAATTTCAACATATTTGCAGTAGGTAAAACTATAAAATATTCTTGAAATTTGTAGTCCATTACATTCTATGAAACTCATTCACTGTTACATTACTTGATGACTATTTTATCTTTAATTTATTTTGTAAATTTGTAAAAACGTACTAAGAAAGAACGTTTTCGATTGCTCTATGGCGATTTTCATCAGTGTCTAAATTTTCTGCTTGGGGTTGTTGTTAGGGTAAGCGGTGTGGGTTTTAAAGACGTGTTTTCGACATAATGCCTTTAAAACCCGTCAACGGGTTAAAAACCTAACAACAACTCCAAGCGGAAAATTTAGACACTGATCAAGATCGCCAAGAAGCCATCAAAAACGTTCTGTCTCTGTAAAGTTTTAATTATTTACAAAATATATAAATGTTCGGATGGTCATAAACTATTGTAAAAGGCATTATACAAATTTACTTGGAAATAATGTTGCAAGATTATTTATCAAAGCTCCTGTGTTATCTACTTAGTCTAAAAAAAATACTTCCAACGTCACCAATTGGATTGTTAAATCTTAAATATTACCTTGTTCAAAATTATATTACTTTTTATGTTCGTGTTATATATATATATATATATATATATATATATATATATATATATATATATATATATATATATATATGCTGATACGTATTCCTTCACGGATGGAAAAATATGATGAAATGTTACTATCTGGAGTACATCCGTTCATTCTGCAGTCCATAAATTCGCAGTTCCGACGTTTCGCTAGAATCTCATCCAGCATTGACGAGGTGAACCCAACAACAGTAGTCTCGCTCTTCTACTGTTGTTGGGTTCAATGCTGGATGAGATTCTAGCGGAACGTCGGAACTGCGAATTTATGGACTGCAGAATGAACGGATGTACTCCAGATAGTAACATTTCATATATATATATATATATATATATATATATATATATATATATATATATATATATAATAACCGTAACAACATAACTGAAGGTGTCGTCCATATTCACTGAAATACCCATTAGCAAGTTGCTGGAGTCTTGTAATACCCGGAATACAAGTCACCTACAATAGCTTTGTTAGTGATAATATTTTAAAAACATACACTGTTTGTTTATTGAATATACTAATACATTTCAGTGTAAAGTTAGAAATCCTTGAAATTGTCATTGGGGGTTAGCTCATGTAGAGATTCGATGTACGTTTCCATCGAAATAAAGTCCTAACTGTGATCTTAGTCTGTTACTAAGTCATGTTTTATGGAGATGGACAAAATAAAAAATTCCCTATAGTCTCTGTTCAAATTTGGAAATCCTGTGATTCCCGATTTTATGAAAGAGGGTTACCAAAGCATCTCAGTGAAGATATAAGCCGCTAACCTACAGCGATTCTTCAAGTGTCGGTTTTTTGGAAAGATTAGTTCTTATACATCTTTCGCCTTTCTTATAAAGTTTGAAATAGGGATTATGCAGCAAATATAGCGTTGAAGTCTATTATGACAAATATTACTTTAATGCTCCAAAGTCCGCCAACAATGGTAGTGCTACGGGGTGATCTTTCAACTGTCCATCTTTTAATGAAGAGGAAGGTATCCTGGATATTATGACTAGGTATAAGATTTGGCTTTCAGTTATCTAAGTAAATCTTTAGAGCTAACAAACCAATGGTTCTACAGTTACGAAGGGAAGTTTCCCTGTGCCGACCTTGTAACCACCCGGTTATTTGTAATGTGTGCTTTAGTTACTATAAAACAAGAAATCTTGTTTACATATTAATTATTATTTACACTTCAAATGACTGAGTTAATAGTTCTCCTTACCAATTGTATCTAATGATTTCACTTAATCAGATTCGCTGTCTATTCAAATCATTCTAAAGAAAGATACAGTAAAGTTCTAGTTTGATTATCCCAAAAAGATATATTTTTGAATATATTTAAAAATATTACACTTTTAAACTTTACTTAATAATAATTTAAAGTCTAATAAAAATAATTAATATAAAAAATGCACATCCTTTTCATATGGGTTTGCAACGGTAGGTCTGATACACACTGTTTTTGTTTATTTACTAATTTGATTCAATGAAACATATGAAGAAAATAAAGGTTTTAACATATCGTGGCAACCATTTGGACTTACTTGTATTATTTACAGATTTGAAACATTACATGGCTCTACTATATTAACATAGTTAAATTTTAAACAATATAAAAAAATAAAATAAAGCTACTTAATAAAATTTACTAAAACATTTTTTTTCGTTATTAAATTTTGATATGTAGCTCATTAAATCGAGATTTTTTTATCAAGTTTCTAACAAAAAACAAATATATATATTAATGATTGAAGCCCATGACGATCTTTCATCTGACACATCTGACGAAAGACAGAAAGAAAGCGGTTCATTTATACGGTTTCCACGCCAATCAATTATAAAAAATCAAAGATGACTTTAAAAGGATTCATTTGTTTTTGAATGTTGAAGGAGGTTGTTAATGAAAATCCCATATATAGTTATATTCGTATTGAAACAAGGCGATGTAAACATTTCTATTGCTTCATCCCTTTAAAAAGCGTCTTCTCCTAAAAAGCATATCCTTGCTCTGCAAAATGTAATATATATTTATTATAGGTTATACTTTTATTTACATTTTAATAGCTTTATTTATTTTTACCTTTTTTTATAATCATCACAGTTTATTAATGTGCTACGATATAATTGTACTTGTGCATTTTTTAAAATTAATTTTCCTCATTAAGAAGCGTTAAGGTAAATCACATTTTTACACTATTGTGAAATTTTCTACGTCACAGGCGTTACTCTCTGCATATTAGTCAAGTTTTAAAATGCATATACGAATCGACAGAGCAAAAGATTTTGATTGATGTGAGTCTAAATTGGTCACAGTTCAGTAGCAGAACGTCCAAGAGAACTATAATAATAAGAGTATATTGTTTGAAAATAAAATACTCAACTAATTGAGGTTTATTTCGTATCATCAGGTAGGATTTGAAGGTTAAATTCGAGAATATGCTTTGGAATATAACTATCAAAGTAGTGAAAAATTATTAATAAATATGTTTAGTTGAAATTACACTAGCAATTTAAAATCCAAACTCTTAGACATTGGTCGGTCCCCAAAATAAAAATATTAAATATAATTGCTCATAAATACTAACTAAGACGATCATTATCAAAATCTAAATTTTTAATTTCATTTCACGTAATTTGGTAAAAAGACACAATTACGACAAAATAAATACAATTTAAATTAACAGAAGGATACTAATTATTAAAATAAAATTATTCACAACAAAGTCTTCTGCTGCCAAATTTTCTGTAAAATATATTTATTTTGATAGTTCAAGGGGAAACATATTATAAAACCTGAATAGGTGACAAACCAATTAAAACAAATTACCAATATGACGAAACTGGCCGAAAACAGATTAGTATAAAGGGCTTAACGAAAACAATAGAAAGAAATGAAAAGTATGATCCTGAAGGAAAGAAACCAATGTTGAACTGTTTAAAGATACTTCGTGGAAGAAGAAGCAGACAAGAGACAAAGAGGAAATTTTAAAAAATATAGTTTTTAAGTAAATTTCTTTCTTCTACCGTGTCATTATATATTTTCCAAATTTAAATAAAGTTATGTCAAAACAAATATTACCATTGAAACTGTATTTTATATATGTACACTTAAATGATGTTAAAAGGTTTGTGCCTTATCATTGTAGAGATCATAGTCAGACCCTTTCAGTTGTTTGTGAGTCTCAGAGTACATCTACAATGTGCGGGGTTATCTTTTTGAAATAATTAAAAAGATACGTGATATTCAGTACAGTTTAGTCTTTAAAATGGTTGAATTTTATTTGAATTTATAAAATTGCTGATACAGAGAACACGTAGCACTTACTCTGGGTCAAAATAAGACGATCACGGAAACTCCACACAATAAACAATATAAGAGACATGAGAATAAAAGCAACGATTTAAAATTTTATAGTATGTAGCTTATTAAAGTGATTGTGGTAATTTTTTTATAGTTTGAAACTCTTTATGGACAATGTTACTTGAAGCATTACAAGCTAGTCTGCTAGAAAGAATAACAAACGAAGACTTAAGCTGTTTAATGGCTGTCGAGAATGACATCGTAAGCTACACAAAAACAAAGACACTACTATGACATGATTACGTACTGTTGTCTAGGGGAGTGTAGATGGACAGTTAGGTTGAGAAAATAGAGCCAATCATGGAGAAGGAAGAGTTTACATCAAAGAAAGTAGGTTAGAAAGAAGAGATGAGGTCAAAAGAGAATTACAGGGGTCTATAAAGCAAGACGTTAAAGGTGCAATGTATATATATATCTTAAATATGATGATACGATGTCTTGTAATTATAGTATAGTAGTAATTAAATCCAAAACATGCCGTAATATTTTCTGTATACGTTTTTGTTTTAAAGTTCGTACGAATTTAAACGGAAATTTAAATTTAAAAACAATGAATAATACTTTTACAAAGGATAGTTTGGCTAAATTTTAACATAACAAATGATTTTATATCTTTGATTACTAGTTAATTTTTAATTATGTATTACATTAAATATCGCAAGTAATGTTAGTATAAGGGAATCACATTAAAGCTAAAAGAACATGGAGAGTGCGGAAATTGGGAAGGAAACGTTAACTAGTTGCCGTTGCGTTGTGTTTAAGAGAGTTTTGTAATGGTTGCCGGCAAAGTGGCTCACTTTAGGTAATTACAACATTTCTTGAAGACTCCACTCCAGGGAGTAATCAAGCGAAGTAGAGATGAAGTAAGAAACCGGAAGCCTTGTGACAAATGAAAATTCAACTCTTTAAATGAAGTATTTTTGCACGTTGGTAATAACATTATCACATTGTAGTTACACGTTAATAATTTCAAAATAGCCTAGCATATTATTATTGAATAAACATAAAATAATACAAGCATAAAACGATGTAAATATAAATCTCATCCAATTAATGTGCAACTGAAGTGAAATAACAATACGACACTCCTATTTATTACGTCACTCAGCATAATTTGCGCCTTTTGAAAAGTCACGAAACTTGTCTTGTAGAATGCCTTCAATAAATATCGTACTGGGCTTAAAAGCTGCTTATTTCGTGTTCTTAATTGCAAATTTTTGTTTATAGAAAGAAATAGTAACTTTTGGTTATCGACAAGGGTATATGTTTAGTTACCCCTATAACTTACAGTAGTCTATTTCTATAGATGATCTATTATGTAAACTAAATTATCAGGATCCTTCTCTGTTCTAGGGAACTGTATTCCCGTGCATAAATAACGTGCTCTCAAATGTGTGTCTTTCATTTGTATTGAAAAATACAATAAATACATATGATTAGACTATACAAATAGATTTTAGGTAGGTGGTAGGTGGTGTATAAAATGACGAAAGTATGCCTTATTGAAGTTATTTTATGTTTATTAGATGGATAGATGCATAGAGTGGAGAACATTAAAAACACTTAAGAATATAGAATCATTTCAACTACCCTATAACAATAGAAACTCTGGGTCTCCTATAAACACTGCAACGACACATAAAGTATTGATTTTCGTTTATTTTTATTTTAATTTACTATTGTATAATTTATTAATTATATATTTACTTGGTTATTTGTGTTAGTTTTTGTTCGTTTTAGAATAAAATTTTCTTCATTGACTATCTTGATCAAAACCTATTAATTAGACTAATTTATTTGTCCAATTTTTATTTTCACTTCATGTTTACTCCCTTATGCTTCCAAAACCTTCACACTAATTTAATCTATTTTCTTACACTTTATTTCCTCTTATCCTCTTCTTACTCCTTCCAATCTCTTGTGATACACCTCCATCATCTTCTCCACAAATACTTATCGTTTGGGTCGCGCAAGATAATGGAATAGGAAGGAATCCTATCTAACAATCGGAGTTAGTAAATTCACTACTTAGACCGTCAAGAAATAAACTCTTTAGTATGATAAAAACCAATTACCCTATATCTTTGCATAACTAGCAAATTTTCCCCAGATTTTGGCTTTAGAGGTTTTAAATTTCATGACACCAGTATATCAAGGAAACTTTGAGAAGTAAATTAATCGTGTTATTTATTTCACATATTTTAAAATAACAGGTTAATATCTATGAACATTAATATCCTTTAGTCAAAATTGACTACGACATTTTAGCAAATTTAACATTTAGGATTTTAATACAGTATTTATTTTTGTTTGAATTTTTATTCTCTCTTTCACATGTTTTGTTATTCCCAAATACAATCCCTCTGAAATATTTCAAATAGTTACGCTTTCATGTTTGTTATTTAATCTAAAATTTAGAATTTTATAATGTTCAAAATTTACAAATAACTAAGCATTAGAGCTTTTATTAACAATATTAACAATAAAAGCTGTCTATTTGGACATGTCTGAAATAAACTAATTTGCCAATTTATTATGGATCTGCTTTTAGAAGATTAATTTTTCATTATGTGGTCCTGATTCAAACTATTAGTTAGAAATATAATTTATTATTATTATTCTGCAAAGTCGAATTTATGTAAGGGTTTAAAATGCCCCTTCAAGTACAACAAATTGATTATTTTCGAATCACTACTCAACCTTATTCCATTTTATGTTTGGTTTATTAAAGAAACTGCATATAACTATACGCAGGATGTTCTAAAGGGTATTAAAACGATTTTATTTTATTTAGTTGAAACAATAGAGAGATAATTTCAACTACAGAATAATTCTTGAATTTTGTAGTCCATTACGTTCGGTGGATCTTATTAATCACTTAAACAATAGTTTATGACTATCCGAACCTAAAATTTAGTAAATTTGTTAAAAGTTACTGAGACAGAACGTTTTCGATCGCTATGTGGCGATCTTCATCAGTGTCCTCTGCTTGGAGATGTTGGGTCAAGGGATGACGGTTTTAAAGGTAGGTTTTCGATAGTATCAATAAATATATGTGATTTTTAATGTGTTTTTTCGTTTAACATGTTTGTACTTTGTGTTTTTTTGTGTGTCTGTAAATTTCATATTGTTCTAGTGTTTTGAGATGTGGTCCTTTTTTGTTGAACTGTAGGATTTCTAGGTTATGGTAAATGTCTGTGTATTTGTGTCCTGTTTCACTTATGTGATTGTATCAATAGGATAACTTTTATGTATCTTTTATGTGATAAAAAATAAGAATAGCATACAAAACTAATAACAAGTTACAATACAATATACAACACAACACCAACAAAGATAAACTACAAGCACCAGGAGTATACAAACTGAACTGCGACGAATGTAAAAATTCTACATTGGACAAACAGGTCACAGCTTTAAAAAAAGAGTCGAGGAACAAAAACAGAACACCAACTCAACATTTTACAATCAAATAAAAGAAACAGGACACAAATACACAGACATTTACCATAACCTAGAAAACCTACACATCAACAAAAAAGAACCATGTCTCAACACACTAGAATAATATGAAATTTACAGACACACAAAAACTCAAAGTACAAACATATTAAACGAACAAACACCATACAAATCACACATACTCTTTTGATACTATCGAAAACCTACATTTAAAACCGTCACTGCTTTGAACAACATCTCCAAGCAGAAGACACTGATGAAGATCGGCACATAACGATCGAAAACGTTCTGTCTCAGTAAGTTTTAAGAAATTTACTAAACTTAAATTTCGGATAGTCATAAACTATTGTTTAAGTGATTAATACAAAATAATAGTTTAGTTTGACTAAATAATACTGTAATATATCATAACACATTAAAATATAAAACATTACAACTTTTTTAATTTCAAACCTGTAGCATCTAAAAAAATTGATTTTAATTGCAAAAATTAAATCTTTTAATTTCTTGGTATTTAGCTTTTATATTTATATAAAACAAATATTTATTCCGTAATCTTTTTATGTTATAGGTTCAATAATTCTTTTATTAATGTTACAACCTAAAGCTTCTTTATTATTTGGGCAGCTGTATCCTGCAGATGTCTGGGCATTACAAATTTGAAAATATTGTAACCGAACAAATACTCCTTTTGTATCCGTTGTCCAACCGATCCTTCGCAGCCAAATAGGCTGATCAATGTGGACACTCAGTTAACGCACAGAGTGCACCTGTGGCTCCGATAGTTATATTGATGTATCGCCGCTTGTATTTCAAGCTTAGCTATCCCAGTCGTTACTAAAGTGTCGTTTACCAATTGACTAAACATTAATCAATGTGGAACGTGTTGCAACGTTTTGAAGCTTCCACTCAACTTACAATAATAAAATGAATCGTCTCGTCATCAAAGAAATCAACACTAATAAAAACTTAACATGCGTCTTCTTTGTCAAAGATAATTTCGAATGCTTTGTTAGGACAACTTGCGTGTCAAGTTGTTCGTTACAAATAGTTATGTTTAATATTCACTGTGCGTATGGGAATCACATAATTACAGAGGAAATAATAAAACACAGTTTTCAGACTTCAAGGTCACAGTTAGTGCAAGGTGTAATAAAATGCACTAGTTATATTATCAATTCTTTTCACATAGGATATCTTCAATTTATAACTCTCACTTTAGATGCAGAGAATTTTAATTTTTTTCGAAACCTTTTTGTATATATATGCTGAAGAACTTATGTTGGTTTTGTGCTTTGTAAAACTATTTTAAAAACTACCTAGGGGATTTATCTAAAGATAAATGTAAGACCAACAATGTTTGCAGTAGAAAATATTAGGGATACCGTCACAATTCTTATTTAGCGTAAGATCGAAAATATATATCAATATATAAATGTATATTAGACAGAGTGGCGCCGATAAAATTGATTGTCCTTTTTTCAAAAAAAGGGAAGTGGGATTTCAAAACGAATATCAACGGATGTTTACCTGGAGTAGTACTGGTGAGCCTCTACGAGTGTCGTGAATGCGTATTAGCGTGAAATTACTCAAATAAAAAAGGATATTACTCAATGTACATGGATAGAGAATAGAAAATGGTTTATCGTAGATAGTAAACCTATTATGGCTTGATGTGTAGGAACGAACGGTTCCTAGCAATTAGGTGAAACATGTTCAAAATTTCTTTAATTTATGTTAGTTATCTGTTAAAATAAAGTATCCATTACATCGTTCACTGACGTTAAAACGTCTTAAGACGGTGAAAATTTTAAATTGCTTTGAGCGAAGATAAATTACAAGATCGTTATATGTTTTACTTTGAGATATATAACTTTCTAAAATGTTTTAAAAACTTGTGGAGTGTTTCCCCTTAAACATAAATACGTGTTTTATATTTACGTTCTTATGAAACATTTTATTCTAATGGTAAACCACTTGTGCACATCCTTCTTCTAGTTATAATGTCCTAAAACGGGGAAAATTTTAAAAATATCTGAAATAGAAAATTTATTCTACTTTAATGAAATAGAGAACATCGTAATTTTACCACGCTTGGATATTAGACAAACAATTATCTTTTGGGTAAAAAAGATATATATATTTTATTTTTTTCCAATAAAAACTTATATGTTAGTGTACGTAAAAAGTAAATCAGTTGGTGATAACAAATTATGTGGAGACTGGTTACGCTTTTACTGGTGAAAGCTCTTACTACAGAATAAGGGAGAGGTAAGAATGTGCTGTTCCCAAAAGGAGTTGGGCTTACGTTGAGTCTATCGAATAGAAATACGATCATCGTACATTTTTGAAGGCCTACTTTGAAATAACAGTGTAGTTGACAGTTTCAATCGGTTATAAAACATGTTTTAAAATGTTTGTATGTTGTATGTTTCTCTTGATAAATAGACAGATATTCTCGTAAGGGTTTAAATTATATTTTGCTAATTGTTTTTCCGTAATAAACTTAAAAATTAACCAGGTTGACCCATATTTATTGAAAGACATTTATTATAAAACCTCCTTTCAGATTATATCTTGCTAAACTTATAGCCTACATAAAAAAAACATGAGAAATTCATTACTATTTCCATCAGGCATATTCATGTAAAGAAATGTTTTCATATCAGTCGTAACCCCTTCATCACCTTACATAATGTTTCCTTTCTAGAAATAAAACAATAAATCATTTATATAGTTTTGTTGCATTATTTTCCTTTTATTTAAAAAATAATAACGAAACAATTAATGGAGATCTTGTAACTTAAATTAAAATTATTATATGAACGTAATTAAAATTAGTCAACTATATAAACTATATTTATTAGGAATATACTGTGGATGAATTGAATAATAAATACACAAAACCTCTTAACCACGAACTTTCTTTATTTTACCCTTATGTACATTTCAGCTATTAAGTAACCATCCTCAGAGGGATAACATACAAAGATTTGTTATGTTATCCCTCTGAAGATGGTTACTTGGTAACTGGATTGTATATAAGGGTAAAATAAAGAGAGTTTGTGGTTAAGAAGTGTTTGTGTATTTATTATATTATTTATAATTTAATAAAATTTTAACAATAGAATAATAAAATCTAGATATAATAATTCTCAAATAATATTTTATTTCTTGACTTTATTTGACAGATTTTAACGTTAAAAAGCCTTTTATAGTGGCTTTAAACTACATAATCAATACTGAAGCGAGGCATTTTATTTGTGGAAATAAGTTAATGATCCAGTTAACAATGGTAGAGCATAATCGACAATTAGCCACCCCTTCCATTTTTGAGTAGTACATTAAAGCGAGGGTGGTATTTTACTCGAGGTAAATATATTTTCAACGAATTGAAGTGAAATGTTTTGTCGTCCATCAATGCCGTCAACACTGCCTGGAATGGTCGATCACTGCCTGAAATCAATTCGCATGACAAATAGCTCGCTCAACCTAACGACAGTTTGCTTTGCATATTTAAAAGCTACTTTACTCAAAAGAGTTGCTTGTATATATAAACGATAAAAATACGTACTAAAAAAACAATAATAATATTAAAAATCAAATGTGATGTATTTGGAATTGAAAACAAATAATTAAATACATAGGCTTGATCCGTAAAGCTAATGTATATATATATATATATATATATATATATATATATATATATATATATATATGCCTATATGGGTTAGTCAGATACACATTTTTGCATTTGTAATGCAATTCGTTAAGTTTATATAGACTTCAAATACTAAATTATTTTAGTGAACGTTTATATTTTTTAAAAGTTTTTCATATTCTTATCTGTTCATAGTCTAATTATAGATCAGAAAATTGTCTTTAAATTTTAATTACACATTTGAGGTAACCTATTAAAGAAATTATTTAATTAAACAATTTAAATTCGAACATAGGCTTACATACAAAAATCTCCATTAAACATTTAGGACAATTCATGTCCAAAAATAATAATTACTTCAAAATATTTTATTAGCTTTTTCCTATGTGAGAAAAAACAATTAGAAAAAAATGTCTCAAGTCTAATTAGGCATTTTAGCCTAACAATTACACAAAATATAAAAGAAATATTTTCAAAGTACACATTTAATTATTTACGACAAACATTATAGATAATTTCTCTCTAATGTTACTAATTACTTTTAAGTATTATATAAAATTGTATCCGATTGTTATATTTATTAAATGTTTTTTATTTTGAAGAAATATTTTTCAACGGCGAAAATCGATTGTACCAAACATTTTTATTGGTTTTTTGCAGTATAATTATGTAAAAAAATTTTACAATGCAGACACGATTAGAACATTTGCCCAGTACATTTCTTAAGAACATTTTATGAACTCTAAAATCAAAGATTCTTTGAATTTGGATTTTATTTTAATAAAAGACGGTCAATATATGAGTCAGTAACGTTTATATTCAAAATAAACTCATGCTTCAAATCGATATTATTTATTGAATCATATATCAACCGTATTTTATTAATATCAACACTGGTGAGTTTACATATATATACAATAGATTTTATTAAAAGAGTTTTCAGTTTTGGTTTGGAGAATTCTTCAATATATTTGAAGATTTAACAGGAAAGCTGTAATTTCACTGAGAAATTTGCACCACTAAAGGTGTAACTATATGAGAAAGTGAAAATCGAATGTCAAAGTAGTGACTTGATATGTGCAACGAGATGGTAATCGCTGTTGCCTAGCAACCTGTATTTCTACATATAATCATATTATCGTCGTATGTCTGTATTAATATTGGAATGACGTTTGTTGTGCTCAATAGATATGTTTAAACTAATGATGTATCACCAAAAACAGGAATAATTCGAGATAATAGAGGGCAATGTTTTTTCACTTGTAAATAAATATAATAACTGTATAAACTATTATCTACAATATGATTGTAAACTGTAGCTCATATATTATGACAGCTCAATTATAGACAGAAAGATGTATATACTAACTTTGTTAAAGAATTAACAATACATTTAGAATTATTATTTATGGTAAAAATGAAGTTATTGATAAGTATATGTAAAAAAGCAAACTTCCATTACAAAATATTTGTTAAGTAACAGAAGTTAGTTTATTGACGTTTACGAATATTGAATTTTAAACCTAAACAAAAATCTTGCACATATTTGAATGCAATCCCACTTCAATACATTTTGCAATATGCTATTTTAAAAAAATAATTCAGGGCGTTGTGACGGTTTAGTAAATCAAATAAGGTGGGGCATATTTACTAAAGGACTCTTGTTTGAACTATATTTATTTAAACGGGACCCGAAATGTATTTTCGATGTGGGATTTATTTTTAAGGCTGTTACTAAGTTTATTGTAAAAACACTTTACTGTTTCTTCTTTCAGCGTAAAATGAATTCATTTTGTTATATATACGTAAAAACAACTGATGTTATTAAGATAGAAGAATTATTTATTAATTTTTATTCAAAGCTATTTGTTAATCAACAGCACCAACACACACACACACACACACACACACACACACACACATATATATATATATATATATATATATATATATTTATACCTTATATATACTACATACATATAGCTTAGAAAAACGAGTTCCAACAAAGGAGAAGTAAAGATACTCGAAAACAGCACAAAAACCAACATTAAACAAAAATACAAAGCACAATAGAAAACCTCATAGTAGAAACAGAACTGGCAATAAACCTTATAAATTACGAAAAAAGATAACTTTAGAAACACAGCCGAAATCAACAAAATCATTAACAAATAATAAAAAAGGGAAATCACATCAAAAATAAAATACAAATAAACCTAATAAACAAATTGAAACAAAATAATACAAAAATGAAATAATTGCAAAAAGGCAGACAAAAACAAAGCTACAGTAATCATATCAAAAACAGAATATAACAAAAAAACAGAAGATTTCTTAAAATCCAACAATTGCATAGAATTAAACAACGGCCCAACTAAAAAATACCAAAATGAAACCATACAATTAGCAAAAAACAATGACAATTTATTCAGCCAAAAAAATGATTACTAATACACGATAGACATTCCAAAGCCCCATAAAATGAACGCCCTCATCAAAATACATAAAATCAACAATCCCATAAGAACCCTTATAAATTTTAAAATCTCACTTGCCTATATAATATCACAAATAATCGCCAATAACCTAAAACACGAACTTAAATTGGAAAATAAATACACCATAAAAAAACTCAAATCAATTAACCGAAATAGTAAACACAATAAACATAACCAAAAACAAAAAAAAAATTATATCATTTGATATCACAAACATGTGATCTAATATACCAATAAACAAAACCATCTAAAGAATAAAAAATAAATTAACTGTTCTTAAAACCAACCCCAAATACACAAACCAAATCACAAAATGCCTAAAGACCAACTAAACTAAAACTATTTCATATTTAATAATAAGATATATAAAGAAATAGATGGCTTAGCAATGGGATCACCCCTCTCAAGTATAATATCAGAAATTTACCTTCAAAACCTTGACGAATTAATCACACAAACCATAAAACACACGACCCTATTGGATACGATATGTTGACGATGGAATATATATCTCACAAAATAACGCAATAAATAATAATATCATCTTAAATGAAATCAACAACTTACACCCTAATATAAAATAAACCATGGAGGAAGAAATAAACAATAAAATAAACTATCTAGACCTAACAATAACCAGAAATACAAGTAACATTGAATAGTCAATTTATAGGAAACCCACGCAAACCATTAATACAATACCAAACTACTCTAACCACCCCCCTCAACATACAATGGCTGCTTACAACTCGCTCTTATACAGAATGCTAAAACTGCCTCTAAAAAATGAAGAAAAAGCCAAAGAAAATCAAATAATATATCAAATAGAACAAAAAATGGATACAATAAATAAACTATAGATAAATTAGAATTTAAAATATTAAAGAAATTAATACAACTTAAAATCGAACTACAAAACAACAACAAAAGGGCTACATTCACATACACAGAGTACAACATAAAAGAAATAACTAAAACACTAAAAAATAATAATATTAATATAGCTTATAAAAACACAGGAAACAAATAAACCAACCGGAAAAACATTTCCCACACTTAATAACGGAATATACAAAATTGAATGCCAAGAGTGTAATAAAATATACATAGGCCAAACAAAAATTAAATTAAAAGATAAATATCAAGAACACCTCAAAGCATACATCAAACCTGAATCTTATAACTCAAACTTAGGTACACACGCCATCAAAAACAAACATACATGCCCCATATTAGAAAACGTACACCTAATATAAACAGTACAAAAAGGCCTAAAAACTGCAATCTGTGAACACTACAAATTTATAAACATACAAATAATATCATAAACGAACAAATACAAATAAAATCAATAAATCATTCAATACTACACAAAATTAGCCCCAAGACAAACTTAAAAGACTCCTACAGTGCAGTGAAACCGATAATAGAACAATAACGGTACACCACACCTTGTGACAACGGAAATTCTACACAACTCGCAGTCTACTACAACCCCCGGTCAGTGATTCTTGATGATGGAGATGATACCAATCTTTGAAAGTTAACTCGCATAAATGAAAAGTACAATTCATGTTTAAGTACATATAGTGAAAGTGATAAGTGAATACAAGAAAACAGTGTTGCAAAGCTATATATATATATATATATATATATATATATATATATATATATATATATATATATATATATATATATATTAAATATGGTGATATGTTTTCTTGTAATATAGTTAATATATTAAAGATATTTCAAAAACAAGAATATATATATTCATTAAAAGTATTCTTGTTTTTGAAATATTTTAAATATATATATATATATATAAATATACATACACTTTAAAAACAAATAGCTATCGGAATATACACAACATATTACAGTAAAATAATAATATAATAAGCATATTAGTCATTAAATACTACAATACTCGTATTAAAATAGCAATAACATAGGAAGAAAGTGGTATTTCAATTATCAAAATGATTATTTAAACATTAATTTAAAATAGATGTATAATTTATGAATTTTAGAATAACTATTCGGTGTAGGAATCATATAGTTACATGTAACTTCAACGTCCAATAATTATATTGATTTTTCATTTCAATAATATTATTAAATAATAATTCAAATGTACATTTTGTTTTTAGTTAACTAAAACAAAAGTGTTTATCATTAGGTCAGCGATAATGAATATACCTATACTGGTTAAGGTCAGCGATAATGCATATACCTATAATGGTTAAGGTTAGCGATAATACTTATACCTATACTGGTTAATGTTAGCGATAATACATATACCTATACTGGTTAAGGTTAGCGATAATGCATATACCTATACTGGTTAAGGTTAGCGATAATGCTTATACCGTTACTGGTTAAGGTTAGCGATAATGCATATACCTATACTGGTTAAGGTCAGCGATAATGCATATACCTATACTGGTTAAGGTTAGCGATAATGCATATACCTATACTGGTCAAGGTTAGCGATAATGCATATACCTATACTGGTTAAGGTCAGCGATAATGCATATACCTATACTGGTTAAGGTTAGCGATAATGCATATATCTATACTGGTTATGGTCAGCGATAATGAATATACCTATACTGGTTAAGGTTAGGGATAATGCATATACCTATACTGGTTAAGGTTAGCGATAATGCATATACCTATACTGGTTAAGGTCAGCGATAATGCATATACCTATACTGGTTAAGGTCAGCGATAATGCATATACCTATACTGGTTAAGGTCAGCGATAATGCATATACCTATACTGGTTATGGTCAGCGATAATGCATATACCTATACTGGTTAAGGTCAGCGATAATGGATATACCTATACTGGTTAAGGTCAGCGATAATGCATATACCTATGCTGGTTAAGGTCAGCGATAATGCATATACCTATGCTGGTTAAGGTCAGCGATAATGCATATACCTATACTGGTTAAGGTCAGCGATAATGCATATACCTATACTGGTTAAGGTCAGCGATAATGGATATACCTATACTGGTTAAGGTCAGCGATAATGCATATACCTATACTGGTTAAGGTCAGCGATAATGCATATACCTATACTGGTTAAGGTCAGCGATAATGGATATACCTATACTGGTTAAGGTCAGCGATAATGCATATACCTATACTGGTTAAGGTCAGCGATAATGCATATACCTATACTGGTTAAGGTTAGCGATAATGCATATACCTATACTGGTTAAGGTTAGCGATAATGCATATACCTATACTGGTTAAGGTCAGCGATAATGCATATACCTATACTGGTTAAGGTCAGCGATAATGCATATACCTATACTGGTTAAGGTCAGCGATAATGCATATACATATACTGGTTAAGGTCAGCGATAATGCATATACCTATACTGGTTAAGGTCAGCGATAATGGATATACCTATACTGGTTAAGGTCAGCGATAATGCTAATACCTATGCTGGTTAAGGTCAGCGATAATGCATATACCTATGCTGGTTAAGGTCAGCGATAATGCATATACCTATACTGGTTAATGTTAGCGATAATGCATATACCTATACTGGTTAAGGTTAGCGATAATGCATATACCTATACTGGTTAAGGTTAGCGATAATGCTTATACCGTTACTGGTTAAGGTTAGCGATAATGCATATACCTATACTGGTTAAGGTCAGCGATAATGCATATACCTATACTGGTTAAGGTTAGCGATAATGCATATACCTATACTGGTTAAGGTTAGCGATAATGCATATATCTATACTGGTTAAGGTCAGCGATAATGCATATACCTATACTGGTTAAGGTTAGCGATAATGCATATATCTATACTGGTTATGGTCAGCGATAATGAATATACCTATACTGGTTAAGGTAAGCGATAATGCATATACCTATACTGGTTAAGGTTAGCGATAATGCATATACCTATACTGGTTAAGGTCAGCGATAATGCATATACCTATACTGGTTAAGGTCAGCGATAATGCATATACCTATACTGGTTAAGGTCAGCGATAATGCATATACCTATACTGGTTATGGTCAGCGATAATGCATATACCTATACTGGTTAAGGTCAGCGATAATGGATATACCTATACTGGTTAAGGTCAGCGATAATGGATATACCTATACTGGTTAAGGTCAGCGATAATGCATATACCTATGCTGGTTAAGGTCAGCGATAATGCATATACCTATGCTGGTTAAGGTCAGCGATAATGCATATACCTATACTGGTTAAGGTCAGCGATAATGCATATACCTATACTGGTTAAGGTCAGCGATAATGGATATACCTATACTGGTTAAGGTCAGCGATAATGCATATACCTATACTGGTTAAGGTCAGCGATAATGCATATACCTATACTGGTTAAGGTCAGCGATAATGGATATACCTATACTGGTTAAGGTCAGCGATAATGCATATACCTATACTGGTTAAGGTCAGCGATAATGCATATACCTATACTGGTTAAGGTTAGCGATAATGCATATACCTATAGTGGTTAAGGTTAGCGATAATGCATATACCTATACTGGTTAAGGTCAGCGATAATGCATATACCTATACTGGTTAAGGTCAGCGATAATGCATATACCTATACTGGTTAAGGTCAGCGATAATGCATATACATATACTGGTTAAGGTCAGCGATAATGCATATACCTATACTGGTTAAGGTCAGCGATAATGGATATACCTATACTGGTTAAGGTCAGCGATAATGCTAATACCTATGCTGGTTAAGGTCAGCGATAATGCATATACCTATGCTGGTTAAGGTCAGCGATAATGCATATACCTATACTGGTTAAGGTCAGCGATAATGCATATACCTATACTGGTTAAGGTCAGCGATAATGCATATACCTATACTGGTTAAGGTTAGCGATAATACTTATACCTATACTGGTTAAGGTTGGCGATAATGCATATACCTATACTGGTTAAGGTTAGCGATAATGCATATACCTAAACTGGTTAAGGTTAGCTATAATGCTTATACCTATACTGGTTAAGGTCAGCGATAATGCATATACCTATGCTGGTTAAGGTCAGCGATAATGCATATACCTATACTGGTTAAGGTCAGCGATAATGCATATACCTATACTGGTTAAGGTCAGCGATAATGCATATACCTATACTGGTTAAGGTCAGCGATAATGCATATACCTATACTGGTTAAGGTCAGCGATAATGCATATACCTATACTGGTTAAGATCAGCGATAATGGATATACCTATACTGGTTAAGGTCAGCGATAATGCATATACCTATGCTGGTTAAGGTTAGCGATAATGCATATACCTATGCTGGTTAAGGTCAGCGATAATGCATATACCTATACTGGTTAAGGTCAGCGATAATGCATATACCTATACTGGTTAAGGTCAGCGATAATGGATATACCTATACTGGTTAAGGTCAGCGATAATGCATATACCTATACTGGTTAAGGTCAGCGATAATGCATATACCTATACTGGTTAAGGTCAGCGATAATGCATATACCTATACTGGTTAAGGTCAGCGATAATGCATATACCAATACTGGTTAAGGTCAGCGATAATGCATATACCTATACTGGTTAAGGTCAGCGATAATGCATATACCTATACTGGTTAAGGTCAGCGATAATGCATATACCTATACTGGGTAGTTAATGAATAGTAATATTCATTCTGATATTTTTGACTTGATAATTTAATTTATTTGGAGTTTGCATTCTTTTGTTTTCTGAAGAAAGTAATAGTTACTTCAAACCCCATTTTCTCCATGGAATGTTCAGACATAGTAATGCAATTACAGCAAAAAGAAAGTCTTGCTCATTGAGGTCATTTACTGAGGTGAATTTAATGCCCGTATTGTGACGCTTACTGACGCAATGAAATTCAATTTCCTTTTTCAAAAATTGTTACTAATGCAGTAATTTTATTGTTTAGAATATTGCTGTATTATATTTATTTAATAGATATTTTTAATATTTGCTTTGTTAACAAGAGTTATATATGCAAAATGAAGGGCACAGTGGTACAATATATTACAAATTAATTTACAATTTTTTTGGTACAATAAAGTTACACAAAGCTTACAAAATGTAATTAATTATGCAAAACAAAAAATAGTGTTTAATGTAAAAGATCGAGGAAGAAAGAAAAGGATCTAGAAAGAGATATATCTTAAATTTTACAATGAAACAAACTTTACCTAATAAAATTAATCATCGGAAAGTTATTCTTAATAAAATATTCCTAAATAACTAAACATATAAAACTTTACTTTTGTTTAGACTGTTTATTCTTTTTGAGCAGAATGAACGAACGAAGGAATGACCGACGAGGAGAAAATGCTTAAGACACAACGTATAAACCTTATTTATTGCACAGATCACCAATGATATTTAATGTGAGCACTTAAAATGTTTATACAAATTTCTCGACTAAGAGAAAACACATTCATAAATTACTATCTTTGAAATGATAATATCTATAGCTTCTACTAATTCGAAAAGATATTTAAAAATCTAGACCCAAAATTGCCTCTCATATTTCAACAAACTTGTTAAATACAAGAACGACCCAAAGCCACGATCTGTCAACGTCACATGCTTTGTTGCTACGTATTTATCATAACGCAATCCATCATTGTGTCAAAAACTTTTTTGGCAAGTTCTTTCAGTAAAAGCTATTTCTTGTATTTTTGAAAATTTAGTCAACCGCGTCGCTGTCAATGCTACAGGCACTAGGCGAAGCGTTTCATTTGGTTATGTTTAGGTGTTTCGTTAAACGTCAATAATGTAACTAGTTTCGTTCTATAACCTAAGTTTCCGTTTTGAGAAATTAAAACTCATTTAACATTGCTGACCTTCACAAGACACCTCGTGTACTGCAGTTTCGTTGTAAGTCACTATTGAATTGTTTTCAAATAATTTTACTTCTACTTTTTTTGCCCAAGTAATTTTAATTATCCTTCAACCTATAAATTTTGATCGTACAAACAAAATAAAAACACAAAAAATATGTTGTATAATGTGATATTTAACACGTTTTTAACACTTGAACAAGTAATTTTAATTATCCTTCAACCTATAAATTTTGATCGTACAAACAAAATAAAAACACAAAAAAATATGTTGTATAATGTGATATTTAACACGTTTTTAACACTTGAACGATTTAGAACTTTATATTAGTAGTTCTCTAGCCTCGTGCGTATAAAACGTGCCATGGAGTTTTATTGAGAAATATAAACATAAAATGAACCAGTAAGTGAAGAATAAGTTAGAATGGTTAATTTGATAGTCGATGGTAGACAAGTCAAACATTGTGAGATATAGAAAATATTAGGTCTAGAAATAATGAGAAATGTTTCAAGCGAACAGAAACATAGGTATACAAGGAAGAGCAATTATAAAGCAACAGCAAGTTGTGCATCAAGTACATGTTCAAACCAGTTAACCTTAGCATTTGTATAACTATAGTTTAAAGCGTGTTTGCTGACAGCAATGTAGTGTGGCCTTTGAAGCCAACATGTGAAATATGCTTGCAGCTCAGAAAAGGAGGTTTTCTGTTGCTGGCCTGGAAAATCGAGATTAGAGGAATTATAGTTATGAGTTACAAGTGTTTCACACACACACACACACACACACACACACACACACACACACGCACACACACACACACACACACACACACACACACACACACACACACACACACACACACACACACACACACACAACGCAACATACGCACTTACACAGACACACACACACAATACCATATTATTTATTATTTAAATATAGATACTAGAATTAATGCCAGTGTATAACCATAAACAAATAAATTAACAGACAGTAAATAAACCATAGACAAATAAATAAATACATTAACACAGCCATGTCAATAGACCTTAAAAATTGTATATTTAAAATAAAATTTAATACCAAAGCCTAAGTGAAAATATAAATTTAAAAAATTAGGAAATTCTTAAGCTATATTAAAAATAAATTTAAGGAAAGAGCGAACAGGCCTTGTATATGTTTAAAAGTTAACTGATAGTTCATAAGTATAACACAATTTTAAGATAGTTAAAATAAACTTGCAACTATTTATTTTATACTAATATGAATCACAACAGGTTGGTGCATAGGCCGCAAATGTTCACTCGTGCAACAAACAACTATATATCTTGGAAGTGCTATTACAATTATGTTAAAGGTTGCAGAAGTATTAGGCGTTTTAAGCAATTATATTTTTATTATACAAGTGTAATCTTAAATTACACAAGTTTAAATTTATGACATACCCCGATTGCTAACTAACTAAATAAAAAAGTACCAACCATAATTAAAAATCTTTTATTTTCATAATAATATTTACATTTCGATTACATGGTAACCTTCTTCAAAAGTACTGCTGATGATAATTACCATGTAATCCAATTGTTGATAAAGTAATTTTTAGTAATATAAACGACTTTAATATTGTAGTTAGTGAGTTTTTATTGTAGTTAAAATTAGTTCTCAGTACTGAAGAAGTTTTATTAACCTTAAATATTATTTAATTGTTTGAACTTAAACTCATAGTTAGTTAATAAAAGCGACGTACTCAGTTTTAAATAACATTGAACTGGGATTTTTTTAAAACCAGGCTACGCTGATATTTACTATCTTGTCTTAAATGAAACGTGAACTTTTTAAATAAATCGTAATAAAAATATTATTTTAAAAAACTAAAATAAAATACGTTTTAAACGAATATAACATCAAATAAAACTCAACAGCTTCAAGAATAATCTTTCGAACGACGGAATTACAATAAAAATGAAATCTTTTATCCAACACTTTGACATCACGTTCCACATTGACTCCCGTTCCATTTGAGCTTGGATTTCCCTTTCTTGTTAAATGTACTCACTCATTTACTTGTGTAAATTTCTCGAAGGAATTGATCTTTTCTAATCTAAATCTGTAGGATCTTGAATAGTGCTTAAAATATAGATTTTTTAATTATTGTTTGTATTTATTATTATTATTTGTCTACTATTAATTTCATTGTAATATTAGTTTTATTAAACAATTGATTTAAATTCATATCCTGAAAACATGAATTTACACCAAAGGATTTTAATAGTTATTCGTTACATACCTATCTTAATTTATATTGCTTTACATTTTTTTAAAGTATATTATATTCGATACGGTCCCAAATTAGGGTTAAAATCTTTATGTAACGGAGAAAGTCTATTGCAATGATTCAAAAATATTCAATTATTCGGATAAAATATTATAATAAGTAATAAAAGAACAAAAATTACCATGAGAAGCATAATTCAAAGAATGTAGAGTTTCTTAATATAATAAATAGTATTATATAATATAATATACTATAATAATAATATTATATAACAAATATATTTTTTTGTTATCTTAGTATTTATTATTGTATTAGTATTAATTTTTTTGTATTTAGTCTATATTTATTAAATATTTTTTTGTATTGTTATTTTTTGTCATATATTTTATGTTGTTTGTTAGTTTTAAAATGTATTTATTATTTATTTTAATTTAAATTTAGTTTTCAAGCAGTTATTTGTTCGGTAATAGTAGCTAACATCGGTTTTACGTCCCGTAATGGAATAAATAAATATTCGGAAATTTACATTTTTTATATTTCGTTTTATAAAAGAAATTGTAATATAATCATTTACAGTATTGGACATAATAAATGTGTTTAAAACGTAATTTTATAAGGGTTAAAAGTGAAAAACATTAAAGAAAAGGGAAGATCAGTAAGAATTTAGGATAAGGAAAAAAGATTTATTGACAATATAAACACCAAAGTAGGAAAGAAAAACATTTTTTGTCATTGTCACGTCCAAAGTGACCAAACGAAAAGGTGCCAAGACAAATTCTGCTTTGGACATTTAAAATTGGGCGAAAATGATGAAGACTAAAGTGTTGGAATGAATTCATAAGTCAATCTTTGGGAGAAAACCTACACTGAAATACTGGAACTATAGAAAGAAACCAGCGACTGAGTTCCTGATAACGGAGTAAAACGCTGTGAGACCGGAAATGTATATCTCATTAGGTGCTGTATAGGTATCTTATTAATAAAGTTGATATAATGTCCTGAAAATTATAAAAAAATTAGACAACATATAGAATTTTATACTTATGTAAAGTGTATGGGGTCCAAGAACGATAAATCAAACCCAATGAGAATAATTAGGAAAAGCGTTTATTGGCATTTATAAAATAATAAACACAATTAGGTGAAGAAAAGATACTTTGAATCAAAAATAATTGTTATCAAACAGTGAAAAAATTCAACGGAAATCGAATATCCAAATAGCGTGCACAATAGTGAATAATGTACGTCCAACTCTACACGGAATTAATTCGTGTTTAGAGAGCTGCAGTAGGTAGATAAGGGGCAATAAATATACCTAGGTTGGCTAAACTTATAACCTCTCAACAACTGATATTACCTGTTTAGTTGTGTCCGGAATATAACCTTAACTAAATGTGTTAGAATGTATTGCACATGCCAGAGGTTTTACGCTAACACATGAATATTAATAAATAAATTTAATAGACATATACTTCTTGATTTTATTAATCATTTTGGGGGATTTAGCTAATCGAGAATTTGTATCGCTTTAATGTTACATTAAAAGTTACGATAATTAATTAGTAGAGTATTTCATTAAAAATTTAGTGCAAACATGAAATGAAAACTTATTCGGGTTTTGAGTACTAAGAACGGTTTTAATAAATACAAGCGTTTATAAACGGAATGTTTCTGCATTTAAATCATTGGAATGATTTAAATTTATTAGTGAAAAGAAATAATTCGTGTAATTAAAAGATTAGATATTATGAGGAAAAAGTTAGAATGCGAGGAAAAGATTTTGCAATATTTTTTAAATAAATACAAAATGGAAGTAACAATTGTTCGACATACATCAGTGTGATCTATAATGTTTACGATGGCCTTCTACTATTATAGTTTGAGTAGACATTACAATAAAATATTTAATTACGTGCCTCTTCACATGGCATGTAATGCGAACGGTTTTATTACTTGCAAAGTTAAAAGATCTATTCCAATGTTTGGAGAACTTTCCTTATGTTTCTATCAGTTATTATGTTTTAAGTTTAATATTTTGCTACAGTGTATGTAACAAATACTTGTGTGTGTGTGTGTGTGTGTGTGTGTGTGTGTGTGTGTGTATGTGTGTGTGTGTGTGTGTGTGTGTGTGTGTGTGTGTGTGTGTGTTTGTGTGTGTGTGTGTGTGTTTATGTGTGTGTGTGTGTGTGTGTGTGTGTGTATGTGTGTGTGTGTGTGTGTGTGTGTGTGTGTGTGTGTGTGTGTGTGTTTGTGTGTGTGTGTGTGTGTGTTTATGTGTGTGTGTGTGTGTGTGTGTTTATATATATATATATATATATATATATATATATATATATATATGTGTGTGTGTGTGTGTGTGTGTGTTTGTGTGGCGACGGACTCCACATAACCGAGCCGGGGCTCATCCAACACCACCCACCCTCGAAAAACGAGTGCACATTTTAGTTTAAATATCTATAATTCTTAAAATAGAAACGTATGATTCCTGCAAAAATTTAATAACCCTTGCAAAATTAGTTTTAATTTAAATGCTCATTCGTTGCTAATCTCTTGTAAATTTAAAATTGAATTTGGACTTAGTGTGTAAAATATATTTAGAAAAGGAGTTAGTCATGAAACTGTCTTTTTATTAAATATCTCAAAATATTTTCCTTACAAACAATATTTTCCTTACAAACAATATTTTCCTTACAAACAATATTTTCCAACTTGGAACAATGAGATTTTATGAAATTGTTTTATATAACTGAAATATCTTGGTATTACAATTTCCCCCCAAAAATGCTAATTTTTATTTTTATTACTGTGAAAGAGAGAAGATATCCCTACCCTTTGTTATTTTTTCTCGCACTATTTACCTGTGTACTGCATTCTTTGTCAATTGCCATATAGGAACCATTTTTCCTCTTACTTCTCCTTTGTTACATCGTCCATGTTGGCGTGCTGCGGACTGCATAAGCGTTGGTAGCTATCCCTTCTTTGTTCATTCCACCTTTCTATGCAATTCCGTAAAAATTTTAACATTTAGATTTCTGCAATCTGAGTATATTTATATCTCTAACCTAGTTGTATTTAACTCTTTTACCTTAAAACAAATATGCTTCAACAATTCACGTTTTGTAAATTTCCGCAACTTTATTCTCAGGAAACACGCAACACAAAGATGTGTAATAATAAGCCCCCCCCCCATAAGCGTTAGAAAATACACGGTTACATCTTAGGCAGCCGCCCAGATTTCTTAATAGTGGATTTCCCATTGATCTTACACTTTTTTCAAAATGATGTAAAAATGTTGGAGCGATATCGACCTTCGACCTCGTTGACATTTAAGGAGAGTGTACATTTATTGGTTTAAAATGTTTCAAAATTAAATTAACTTATCCTTGGTAATCTAATTTCGTGTGGTTTAATTTTATTGTCTTCCTATTTTAGCATTGGGGTGGTAGTTAGTTTCATTATTAGGGGCGAAGGGAAGCTGACAGATTATTTTCCCCACTGGTTATAATTCCAAGGTAACTTCGTTTAATGTCGTCACAATTTGGTAGACAGCCGTCTGCCGTGATGATTCCGCATTAGAACCTAGGTTAGTAGACATGTGTTCTTCCTACTAGACTACTTAACCATTGGACTTTATAAGAATAAGAACAAAAAGTACTTTATAAGAATTACTTCATAAGTCATTTCAATAATGATTTTATTATATATCCCCACGCAACTATAGTAAGTATAGTAAAGCTATAGTAATGTTGTATTATACCACAATATACAATACCACATTATGTAGTAATGTTGTATTATACCACAATATACAATACCATATTATGTAGTAATGTTGTACTATACCACAATATACAATACCTTATTATGTAGTACTGTTGTACTATACCACAATATACAATACCACATTATGTAGTAATGTTGTATTATACCACAATATACAATACCATATTATGTAGTAATGTTGTACTATACCACAATATACAATACCACATTATGTAGTAATGTTGTACTATACCACAATATACAATACCTTATTATGTAGTAATGTTGTATTATACCACAATATACAATACCTTATTATGTAGTAATGTTGTACTATACCATAATATACAATACCATATTAAGTAGTAATGTTGTATTATACCACAATATACAATACCATATTATGTAGTAATGTTGTACTATACCACAATATACAATACCTTATTATGTAGTACTGTTGTACTATACCACAATATACAATACCACATTATGTAGTAATGTTGTTTTATACCACAATATACAATACCATATTATGTAGTAATGTTGTATTATACCACAATATACAATACCACATTATGTAGTAATGTTGTATTATACCACAATATACAATACCATATTATGTAGTAATGTTGTACTATACCACAATATACAATACCTTATTATGTAGTACTGTTGTACTATACCACAATATACAATACCACATTATGTAGTAATGTTGTACTATACCACAATATACAATACCACATTATGTAGTAATGTTGTACTATACCACAATATACAATACCTTATTATGAAGTAATGTTGTATTATACCACAATATACAATACCTTATTATGTAGTAATGTTGTATTATACCACAATATACAATACCATATTATGTAGTAATGTTGTACTATACCACAATATACAATACCTTATTATGTAGTACTGTTGTACTATACCACAATATACAATACCACATTATGTAGTTATGTTGTTTATACCACAATATACAATACCTTATTATGTAGTACTGTTGTACTATACCACAATATACAATACCACATTATGTAGTAATGTTGTATTATACCACAATATACAATACCATATTATGTAGTAATGTTGTACTATACCACAATATACAATACCACATTATGTAGTAATGTTGTATTATACCACAATATACAATACCATATTATGTAGTAATGTTGTACTATACCACAATATACAATACCTTATTATGTAGTACTGTTGTACTATACCACAATATACAATACCACATTATGTAGTAATGTTGTAATATACCACAATATACAATACCACATTATGTAGTAATGTTGTACTATACCACAATATACAAAACCACATTATGTAGTAATGTTGTACTATACCACAATATACAATACCTTATTATGTAGTAATGTTGTATTATACCACAATATACAATACCTTATTATGTAGTAATGTTGTATTATACCACAATATACAATACCTTATTATGTAGTAATGTTGTACTATACCACAATATACAATACCATATTATGTAGTAATGTTGTACTATACCACAATATACAATACCACATTATGTAGTAATGTTGGACTATACCACAATATTCAATACCTTATTATGTAGTAATGTTGTATTATACCACAATATACAATACCTTATTATGTAGTAATGTTGTACTATACCACAATATACAATACCTTATTATGTAGTAATGTTGTACTATACCACAATATACAATTCCTTATTATGTAGTAATGTTGTACTATACCACAATATACAATACCTTATTATGTAGTAATGTTGTACTATATCTCAATATACAATACCTTATTATGTAGTAATATTGTATTATACCACAATATACAATACCATATTATGTAGTAATGTTGTACTATACCACAATATACAATACCACATTATGTAATAATGTTGTACTATACCACAATATACAATACCTTATTATGTAGTAATGTTGTATTATACCACAATATACAATACCATATTATGTAGTATTGTTGTACTATACCACAATATACAATACCACATTATGTAGTAATGTTGTATTATACCACAATATACAATACCATATTATGTATTAATGTTGTACAATACCACAATATACAATACCTTATTATGTAGTACTGTTGTACTATACCACAATATACAATACCACATTATGTAGTAATGTTGTATTATACCACAATATACAATACCATATTATGTAGTAATGTTGTACTATACCACAATATACAATACCACATTATGTAGTAATGTTGTACTATACCACAATATACAATACCTTATTATGTAGTAATGTTGTATTATACCACAATATACAATACCTTATTATGTAGTAATGTTGTACTATACCACAGTATACAATACCATATGATGTAGTAATGTTGTATTATACCACAATATACAATACCATATTATGTAGTAATGTTGTACTATACCACAATATACAATACCTTATTATGTAGTACTGTTGTACTATACCACAATATAAAATACCACATTATGTAGTAATGTTGTATTATACCACAATATACAATACCATATTATGTAGTAATGTTGTACTATACCACAATATACAATACCATATTATGTAGTACTGTTGTATTATACCACAATATACAATACCACATTATGTAGTAATGTTGTACTATACCACAATATACAATACCACATTATGTAGTAATGTTGGACTATACCACAATATACAATACCATATTATGTAGTACTGTTGTGAAAACCGTATTTAACTACGTATTTAACTTAATCCTGCCTTTACGCTCTATTGGTGCTAATCTGAATTTAATTCAATAAGTGAAATGGAAATAACTCAATTATTTATTTTTGAAGAAAATTGACCTAAACGTTTTTGCAGATTTATTATTTTTATAATTAAAATATTAATCACTTGTGAAAACTTATTTTAAATAAAATATTGAAAAACACAGGATTGCTTTTATATTATGATTGCTGGGGAAAATATTTGACATTATGATGAATTGTATACGGACTTGGCCGACGTCCCATACCGACGTGGCGTTGACAGATTACGATTTACTGTTGCGGTGTTTGAGTCAATTAGACCTGTTCTATGAGGAGGACAAAAGTAGCCAGTTTTATGTGCGCGGTTACTTTTGAATAAGATATGAATAAGATATTTAACAAATCTGTAATTCATATTAAAAACATAAAATATTTGTTTCCGAACGTTTTGTAACAAAACTGTGTATTGTGAAGGCTTATTAAAAAAAACTATATCCTTCTGAAACAGGATTTGGTTTAGGTTATATTTTCTCCATACGTTTGTTATAAGTAACGAGTAACTCGATTTTAGTGTTTTTAATCATTAACTTGATTATGTAATAAATATTTACCATGTAATTTACAACCTAAATATTATTATACAATACCAATTTCTCTCTTGCGTGCAGACACAAGTACATACGCACGCACACCCACACACGAGCTCACAATTAACTTTCCTCTTTGAAATGGATAATCGTAAGTTATGCAGATTCTCCTAAAAGTGAGTGATATTAAATTTATTAAACATTAAAATAGCTGTGAAACTCAATAAAAAACCGTGGAGAAGTTGAGATTATTAATCGAGGAATGAATACTCCTAAAATTTACACACACACACACACACCCACACACGAGCTCACAATTAACTTTCCTCTTTGAAATGGATAATCGTAAGTTATGCAGATTCTCCTAAAAGTGAGTGATATTAAATTTATTAAACATTAAAATAGCTGTGAAACTCAATAAAAAACCGTGGAGAAGTTGAGATTATTAATCGAGGAATGAATACTCCTAAAATTTACACACACACACACACACACACACCCACACACGAGCTCACAATTAACTTTCCTCTTTGAAATGGATAATCGTAAGTTATGCAGATTCTCCTAAAAGTGAGTGATATTAAATTTATTAAACATTAAAATAGCTGTGAAACTCAATAAAAAACCGTGGAGAAGTTGAGATTATTAATCGAGGAATGAATACTCCTAAAATTTACACACACACACACACACACACACACACACACACACACACGAGCTCACAATTAACTTTCCTCTTTGAAATGGATAATCGTAAGTTATGCAGATTCTCCTAAAAGTGAGTGATATTAAATTTATTAAACATTAAAATAGCTGTGAAACTCAATAAAAACCGTGGAGAAGTTGAGATTATTAATCGAGGAATGAATACTCCTAAAATTTACACACACACACACACACACACACACACACACACACACACGCGCGCGCACACACACACACACGCACGCACACACACGCACACACACTCTCTCTCTTTCACTCACACACACACACACACACACACACACACACACAACACACACACACACACACACACACACACACACACACACATATATATATATATATATATATATATATATATATATATATATATATATATATATATATGTGTGTGTGTGTGTGTGTGTGTGTGTGTGTGTGTGTGTGTGCACATACCTAAATTATGATGTCTTTTAATTTCTTTTTGTCCAATGACTATCTTGATACAGTCTAGGCATTCGATTATACAAAATCCTGTTTTTCAACTGTAATTTATTGATAATTCTCTCTGTATTTTTGAATACTATGTTAATATTGCTAGTTTTTTAGTATTTTAGTTATTCCTTTTGTGATGTATCCCATGTATGTAAATATGATCCATTTTTTGTTGTTTGTGGTTCATATTTTGTTTGTTATACAAGTTATATATATATATATATATATATATATATATATATATATATATATATATATATATATATATATATATAGGCTTACGCAATATAATATTTTCATAAAGTAAGAACTTTTGTCAACTACTGTTGTAGTAGTTACAATAAATCCCATTTGGGAACTTGAATCGTAACGGATGTTGGTTTACGGTAGAATGTTGGTGAAATACCATTAAAATACGTCATTTATGTTCAATTATGTCAAATATTGTGTGATAATTTGATGTATTTGGGTAATTCGGGTGAAACGTTTAATTGGTATTTCATGTATTGTTCGGTTGTGTGTTATTCCTGGATGTCTGTAGTTATGTTCATTAATATTAGTTTTATTTAATGGCTAGTTACATCTTAACGGTATTTTGTAGTTTTCTAGTTTTATTACGTTTTCAAATTCATGACTTATGTTATTTTAGGTTTATTGTTTTTAGATTTTTTAATACTATGATTGTTTTAACCTAAAATTAAAGTATTTTTAAATGACGTATTAAGAAAAAGGTCATCATGATCATTGGTCGAGAAAATCATACTCCTGAAATTCAACAGGTTTGTTTGCTATTATTTGGTGTAGCAATTTCATTTATAATTTGTCTAGTTTTTGTCAACATTTCATATAAATATTAAGCTAGAGATATTTAGTAGAAGGTGTTGTGACTGTGTTAAGTCATGACTATTCTAATCATGCGTGTAAATCATAATAATTTGGTAAGTCCATTGAAGCTACAGTAGGATTCTGTATTTTTCCCTTCATTTCTTCGAATCCATTGACCCTTGAAAAGACGCACTTTTTTATATAGCAGAGCTACACACAACAATAACAAAAGTTTATTTACATAAAATGTTTCAATAATAACTGCAAGCAAAGTAACAAAACTAAAGCTGTAAACAATTGTTCAATTGTACACTCTTTAAAATTGTTTAAAAAATTATTTAATGCTTTGTCAATTTTTGTAGAATATCTGAACTTTAATTTGCATTATATTCCGTTCATATTTAATGATGTTATTAAAATTAGAATTACAAAGCTACTATTGAATAAAATGAGCATGATGACAGTGTAGAAGTCTACTTGGGGTTAACTGAATCTAGGCGTAAAATTTCATCTTCTTGCACGCTAATTTATTGAAAAAAACTTTAGTAAAACGTTACGAAAACATGTTTGAATTCTTTATATACCTCAGCCCCTCTATAATCCGTCACTTCACTAGTCCGGCCACTCGAGTTTCCGGCAAAACTCTAGTCCTATTGCTCGACTACTGAACATTATTATTGTTGCGTTTGGATTAGATTTATATGAATTTACATAACATAAAATGTTTTACGCTATGAATTATGATCTGTAATAATTTAGGCGAATTAATAGTCATTCTTATTGCATTTAGTCCGTTAATTTACAATGAACTAAAATTATATTTCTCCAATAATACACAATATTAATATAAATTACATTTAATGATGTAATAAAAACCAGACATTCATACAGTGAAATTAAAATGAACCAATTTGTTCACTTAAATAGAACAACGTCATCTATATAACTAGAAAGCTATTCCCTGTTATATGGTTTTGTTTATTCTTTGATGAGGGAACTGCGCTGTATTATCTGATACAGGTTTATTCAGGCAGAACTAACACAGAAATAATTTATGTTAATCCAATGTAGGCGTTAACCAGAAGCGCTTTGCACGTTTGTTTTGTATTGTGTGGGATTTGAAATGTTTTACAATATGTTAGAGGGACAATTCTGTACATTTTATAATGCATGTTTCACCACAAGTGTATATTTCTAGCACAAATGTATATTTCTAAAACAGATGAATGAAATTTCTAAGAAACGTTATGCCTTTTAGGATTCATAGGTCCTATATGACCGAAACTAGTTGACTCCCACATTCTATTCTATAGGGGCTTACATACTCCTCTTATATGAGCTTTTCACAGGGAAAATATAGGTAATCTTCATAGCCTTATCTATAGTAGATTCTGAATCTTTCTATTACCGTTATAATGCCCCAACTATGAAAGTTATGTTTTGGATATGATTTCTTAAAACATGTTTTTCGGGCATTTTGTGTTAGATTAAACACAATCACTGTTTCTATTGTAATGGAATAATTGTTCTAGATACCTGGTCACAGTGTGATATTAGGAAACGCGTGGGAAGTAGCTACAAGTTTGATGCCAAAAGTAGACTTGTGATGGTATCTAATGTTACGTGCCTATTTTAAAACTGTCGTAACAGAGTCAAAGCAACAACTTTTTTTACCAATCATAAATCTTAATTTTAAAGTCACTATATAAACACATTGGTACTTGTTAACGATCACCACACGCAATGATAGTATTGACATGATAAATCGACGACATGAGGTATGCAGCTCAGCCAATCAATCAACTTATGTCACATAATGCGTCCATCAATCAAAACATTTTGTTACGGATTTATATGAAAAGGTTGAAAAGTAAAAACGTCTAACAAAATGAAGCAAAGTATTGTATGAATCATTATTTACCGTTGACCCGTGAGAAAGATAAATATGTAGATTAGTATCATTAGAAAAAAAAAACACATAAAACATACACAAAACTCACAAATTAATCATTATTTACTCATACGCGTTTCATTGTCAAGGTCATCGACATTAGTGAGTGATACTACTACAAACTTTAGCTTACTACTGTTGTAAGTCATTAGTTGTAAGTTAAAGCTTTTAGTAGTAAAACTCACTGATGATGATGACTTTGTCATTGAAACGCGTATGAGTAAATAAACGATTAAATTGTGATTTTTGTGGATGTTTGTTTTTGTTTTTAACACACCCTCACAAGCTTAGCCTAAAGAATATATGAAAGTATCATTAGTGACCATAAAAGTTATGGTATATGTTGAGGTTAAAGGGTAATGAAAATTAAAATTAATAATATACTCATCTTCATTTCTGTTAGGAATATTTCTATATGTTTGAGTACAATATTTTGCCATTCCTAACGTTTCAATATTCACAATATTGACAAAAAACTGTACTTAAACATTAATAATAAAAATTAATAACATATTGTTTTATATTCGATATAGCAGAAAAGGTGTTGCACATAAAAATAGTTAATTTTTCGAGTGCTAACTAATAATGTAATCGATATCACTGTATGAAATGTGGAGAATTTTATAATCAATTATATAAAACATTGCTCAAAGGTTCAATAGTGTTGACCTAATGTCTCTTCTTATATTTTTTAAAACAAAACGAGGTCACTTTCTGCCCAAGATCCATTTATTTATTTAGGCAAAACAGTTTAGGATGCACAGAAAAATGTCTTCATTTGATTAGACTTCAGACATAGGAGAGCTATGAGTAGCCCAAAATTATTGACACAATAGTAGCTTTGACAAACCTAAAGGTAAACATTAGTAGCTATCCTGGATATTGGTCGTGATTATCTTCAGAGCCCTCTGATGGGTGATCGAGAAACCAACACAAGCTATGAGTACGTTTAAACTCCCAGAATAAAAAATAAGTAGTCCTATATAATAACAAGTATAGCGCTAACCATGTAATCGTGAACGTTGTTTTGCGTGTATTGCCACTTCTAAAAACACTTTTCATACTGATAATCTCCTATCCCAAAAAACTTCTGGATCCAATATCTTTACATATGTAATATTCTTAAGGCTATTTCAAGAATGTGCATCTAAGTAAAGAAGACGTAGGTTTTGGCAAGTTGGAGGGGGAAGTTGTAGAGTTTGGCTGTTAAGTAAGAAAGAGATGGTTGTGTGATGCGAGTGCAAGCGCTGGAATGCGTGCATAGCCAATCTTGCTCCTACCTTGCAGTGTAGATCGGCAGCGCTGTCCTTATACCTGAAACATTCGTTATATAAACAAAACCTTCGTTCAGTTTCACAGAAACATTTTTTCACAAAGTGGATAGTTGAGTAATCTAGTAGGTAGAGCACGTGTCTACTAACGTAGGTTCTGGGTTCAAGTCCATCACAACAGAATTTCTATGTGCTCTTTTAGCCTCAGTTAGAGACAATGACTATTAATCGACAACAATAGAACAATAATGAGGACCCATATACAAATAATGAGCTCTTTATCTTTTTTAAATACCGTGTAGCTTAAGTGAGAGAAATGAACAATCCAGCTTATCATCATAATAAACTGACTCATGATTGACTCTGACCATAAAATATACATTTTACGACCTCGAAAACTTATAAAATCAAGTTTGATATACTTAATATCTTAGAGACTAAATCATAATACTAATTTTAAAAATACTTAACTAAGTGAATACGTAATTGATTACTTGCTGACGCGTTTCAAAACATTCGTTCCTTTTACGAAGCTAACCCTCTGCTGGCGGCATCGGTTATTTGTAAAGGCTCTACGGGAATTGATTTATGACTGTGGAATGGGGTGGGTATTTGGATTTGTGTCATATAATAGAAAAGGTTGTTGGCTTCAAAGTGTGTGTGATCATTTAATACGTTTTCTTTATCTGTTACGTAGTGTTTGTAGATTTTATATTTTTCTAAGGTTGTTAGTTTTTTACTTTGTTTTAATGTGTGTAGAACATTTAAATTAGTGTGTATATCGGTGTGTGTGTGTGTGTGTGTGTGTGTGTGTGTGTGTGTGTGTGTGTGTGTGTGTGTGTGTGTAGAGTGTTTTTAGGTGTTTTGCGTAGCTGGATTTAGGGTATGTTTGTTTTTTTTGGGCAATGTGTTCTTCGAAGCGTGTATAGAATAACCTGCCGGTTTGGCCGATGTAATAGTTGGGACAGCCGTTACAAGTTAATTTGTAAATACCTGAGAGTTTGTATATGTCAGTTTCTTTTTGAAAAGTTTGTATTTGCTGTCTTTTTAAAGTGCGAAGTAATTTTAAAATTAGTTTAATCAGTGAATTCAAGATGATTACATCAAGCAACTTAAATCATAATGCTTGCTAATAAAGCAAGATTAATTGAAATTCCTTAATGATTACACTTTAACACTAACAGGTCGAGGTACAAATATCTTAATTTATGTATACAAAACGTCTTATATGAAATAAGACATAACATTTCCTCTAAACATTTGATGATATTAATGAAACGTACCTTGGAATTACCAGCAGAGGGCAAAATAATCTGTGATAGCTTTACTGTAAGTTTCGCAACTCTCCCTCCCCCACCCCGAACGCTTAATTACGTAGTAACATAAAATTAAAATATACCAAATTAGGTTACCAAGGAGAAAATAATGTAATTTCTAAAAATTTTAAACCAATAAGAGAACACGCCTTAAATGCCAACGAGGAAGTCGTGATCACTCCGCTTTTTTCTACATCCTTTCAGAAAAACTGAAAAACTGCAAAGCGGTGGCTGCCAAAGATGTCACTTAGTGTTTTTTAACCCTTTTAGGGGGGGACTATTTATTTAACATCGCTTTATGTTGCGTTTTTCCCGTAGAAATAAAGTTCTGGAAATTAGCATAACGTGAATAATTGAAGCATCCTTTTTTAAGCTAAAAGAAGTAGATACAATTAAATTAGGGACAGTAATATGATTGGTTTAAAAGAATATAAATTATAGGAAATTTAAATTTTCGAAAATACGTAACAGGTTAAATGAGAAGATCAAACATAGAATATATAGCTACCAACGCTTATACAGTCCGGAGCATGTCAACCTAGACAATGCATCAAAAAAGATGCGGAAAAACAAACAGTGCGAAGACAAATAATAAAGGATAGAGCTACCTTCTCTTTCTGTCACAATAATATAAATTAAAATTAACATGTCTGTGGACAAATGAAAGACCAAGAAATTTCAATTTTATAAAACATTTTCATAAAGTGTCATTGTTTCAGTGTTGTCATTTTATAACGCATGTTTGATTATGTCACAGAATCAAAATGTCTGCTATAACATACTAAATAAATAATAACTTTAAAAGGGTTATCAAAGTTTATTTATGATTACAAGAAATTGTCGAATGTATATATCTGTTTGTAGGGAAACCCGTCAGTTTTCTTTCACCCTAATAAAACTAACTTCTACCTCAACGATAAATTAGGAAGTAAATTGAAATTAAAATACACAAAATTAGATTATCAAGGAGAAAGTAATTTAATTTCGAAACATTTTAAACCAATAAATGAACACTCACTATAAATATCTCTTAATTAACTAAGGAGGCATTAAACAATAAATACTATTCATTCCTTCTTCATTTATAAAGATATATTTTAAATTTTGTTTCTAACGCTGGATAAGAACAGAGTTTTTAGGTTCATAAATAATTTATTACAAACAGAATCTTTATTTTGCTATATTTGTTCGAAAACAACGATTTTCTGTGTATTATCATTCTCATTAATTCTGTTATTTTATACTTGTAGACATTTCTTCATATTTATCACTTGTAGTTGTATATACTTGGTGTTTATTCTTTATTATTATTTTTATTTTAAATTTCCGTGCTCATTTCTTCGTTTAATGTTGTAAAAATGTGTTTTATTTTTAAAATGTTTTGGAAAAGTCACATGTTTTAATATTATAAGTAATTTATTGCTTCAGAGTAAACACATGAATTTACTTGCTGGCGCGTTTCCAAATATACGTTTCATTGACGAAGCGGACCCGTTACTCAATGTTTTTATATATTAAAATTGAATTTTAAAATCTCCTAACATTTCAAATTTGAGTGCTGACGAGCTAACATTAAGTAAATAAATTTATTAACCTTCCTTATAAATGTTGACTTAACAATTTAATAGAATTTAGTTGTCTACAAATTAATTACAATAGTTTGATAATGGTGAAACCAAGATTTAATAAAAGTTGACAAAATAATTTCATTCCAGTATTTTTAACCTTTACCCAATGTTTCATTAGCAGTCAATTTTGAAAAAAATTTCCTTTCTTGTATGGTTTTATGGAGACATAACCATTTCTACGAAACGGTTGTATTTATTTTTAAAGCACTTAAAGCTAATAATAAATAGATAATAAATATTCAAATAAACAACTTTTTCCGAATAACAGTTAATCCAACTAAGTACATTTAGTAATATTTATGTTATATTTCTGTCAAAGTTATTGTCTGAGAACTTAGTTGTGTTAAAGTTACTTCTAGAAAGGGTCAATATTTGCTTGGGTCTTACAGAAACCTTTCTTTAGTGCTTTTCATTTATAAGTACATTTTTCTAAACCAGAAAACCTTCCTATAATTTTTAGTTTGTTTTTTATGTTTTTCTGAAAGATCCATTCCGTTTACTCTACTCTTGGCATTTTTATTTAATGATCAAACTATACAACCACCCTACACAGTGAAAAGTATCTTTAACATATTTCCCCCCTTATCCCCATATGTGACCCATTATCGGTTCATTTATTTTTTCCCGTGCTTTCAACCACAGAATAAAATCATTCCTTATGACAACTTAATCACAAACTTTTCCAGATATTTAAAATTTTGAAGATTTGTATTTCCGTGAGAATAATATTGAAATAGTGAGTAAAATAAGAATATATAATAATAGCAACCATCACCATACATTTAATTATTTTAGCGATAGAAGGTCCATTTCAGTTGAAGATCCTGGTTAAGCAAAGCGATAACTTTTCTCACTCCGTCAATTCTCAATGACAGGGGATAATATCCTTAGTCTTTCATTTAGTCCTACCTTCATCACCTAACCAATAACATTCAAGTAAGGCAAAACGTCACTATTGGCGAATAAAGGCCTTTAGTACAAAAGACGACCCCATTCAAAACTATGTCAACACTGTACCGCAGGACTTAAATCCAGATTTCTACTGTGAAAAATACATTACTCCCGAGCTGTTTCAACCTTTTATCTTGTAAAGAAGATAAAAGCACCTGTGTCGAAACCATCTGTAGACATGTTCGATTGGTACAACCATTGGCCATCAGTGAACAATTTGAAGAACCAGCACATGTGGTGTCTAGAACGGTGTAAATCTAGATCCAGAACCAGATACACAAAAAGCAATGTGTATACGTATTTGTCTGTCAAAAGATCGGAAAAGGGTTATGAGGTTTTATACTGTTGAAAAGTAACACTAAAAACTTAAATTCAAAGGTAACTTTCTTGAACCAAGAACATTTCAGACTTTTTTTATAATGTAATAAATATAGGTTTACATTGCTTCAGAGATCTAATGTACTTATAATGATTTGTAAGTTCTTATTTAATTATTTATAATAACATTTTAATAAAACTGTCACAATTGTTATAGTTAATTTTTGGAGGCCTTCAGAACCAGGTATCACAATTGTGACACTAGAACCACAGCATTACAAAAAAAATTAAAAAATTGAAAACACTATTTTTGTTAAATTTAGACCACACAATTTTTTGAAGAAAATAAAAAAAATTCAAATTTACCTGGCTTTAGGTCTGAAAGGAATATATTAAAAGTACGCTGTAATCGTGAGGATGACTTTGTCGTTGATTTTAAAATATATTTGGAACTTGCAAAATTTTTAGGTCCACAATGTACAATTGTTGACTTATTTTCAATAGGTACATGATTTACACATATTGAATTTAAGGTGAATAGAAAAAACGACTTGAATGTAACACTTTAGCAACATTATTGCATCATAAAATTAAACTCGTACTTTTTAAAAACATTTTCAACAAGCTGGTTTAAGTTTAAGGTTATTTTATACAAACGGACTGTATTCACTTATTTAGTGAAAGAAATAAAACAAATGTCAGGAGATCTAGTTATACTTTTAGCGCTTAAGTTTCTTATTTTGAGGGAACACTAAATATAATCATATTACGCTGAAACATGGGTTTCAGGGAAATTTTGTTCTGAACTATTTAGCGAACGAAAATTCATCTAAATTTTAGCTCTACAATGAGAAATTAATGTAAATTATGATTGGAAAATGAACGCAATTTTAGGTGTTGACCTACAGCAGTATCGTGGTACTGAAACTCTTATAAAGCACAGCATTTATATGTATAAAGACTATTTGTTTTTAGACTAAGTTATTTAACATTAGGAAAAAATAAATTTTATTTTACCTTTTTACGAAAATTTATGAAATTTCTATATTGATCTTGAAAGAATTAGTAAGAATTTGTCGTTATTTTAGGCTATTCCAATAAAATAGAACAGTTTTTATACGTTATAGCCTACATGTAGTCTTTGTTGCTCCCAGTCATGTTCTTTGTCTGGGCCTTTTTGGAGCAAACTAAATTATAAAGATTAAATAAATAGAAACGATTTAAGCTTTGAAGGTAAATACGTTTGTTTTGCATTGTAGACAACTAGTTGCGATGGAAGGTTAAGCAGTTGTCTAACTCTCTCGCATATAAAAACGGTGGGGAACGATACTTATAACAACGAGGCACGACAAATACCCCTAATGACAAGTAAGCTATAGCGAATCGGCTGGCCAAGTCTCTTGCTATGTCTCGCGACCTATATTATATATTTAAAAAAATCAATTAAATTTGAAATTTGGTTTGGTTTTAAAAAAAATTAATAATTTTTAAAATATGACACACTCTCGGACGATCACATTATTTAACACTCTTGAGAAATGTTTGAATTTTTATTTACAATCAAATGGGATCAACAGTAAACGAGAAAATTACATATTAGTTTTAAATACTATTTATATTCTTAACCTTTTATCAGTTTCTAAAATAGACTGAGGTTTTGACAGAGCTCAACGACAATCTGTCTATAAACGTCCAATATTCCTGAAAACCATCTAAACCTAATAAGTTAGACGTTTTGTAGATTTAAATCTTGAAAATATTTGCTAGAAAGTCAGAACTATAACATATAAAATCAAACGTATTTTATTAATCACAAATTTTTATTTCGAATAAGCCTACATTGACACTAGTTGTCAACATAGGTACTTTTATCCCTTCACGCATTGATATTATAGGGGCGTGATAAATTGACGGCATGAGGAATGCGATTCAGCCAATCAATCAGCTTCTGTCACATATTGCCTCCATCAATCAAATCTTTTTTGTTGGGGATTTCCCGAAAACGTTGAAACGTAGCAAACTGTTGAGTTCCATGTTTGGCAGAATTATGCTTTGCGTATATCACACTTTGTATAACTGTGCAATACATTCCAAGCTGTTTACCTTGGACGGGCTAGAGGGCAAACTTAATATTGATTTGGAAGGGCGTCGGTTATTACCGCTATTATTATGGACATTGATGATGGGTAACTGTTAACAAATGTAGTGACTTACAGTTTTGGAGTCGCAGCCAAGAGTACTCAGTTTAATCAAAGTAGTAATACAGAGGGTCTCAAGGAAGCCCTTATCGTTCTTCAAGATACACGATACCTTTCTTTACGTGACCTATCTTTAAGTAGAGAGGTTATCTTTGTCCTGATTATGATAGATTTTATTCTTGTCCTTGATCGTAAGGAAAATTGGCTGTATTATTGTGTAGGAGATAAGAATGTGAACCATCATAGCAAGTTTTGTCTATAAGAGTATCTTGTAGTACAAGGCCGTCTACTAATTCTTCATTCAAGTAGGGCCTACCATATAAACATTTAATACACACTGTGCCTTATAAGATGAGTTATGTACACCAAAAATCTCGTAATATTCAATATTCTACCTCTCCTCCTCTCTCTTTATCATTTTTTTCTCTCTCTCTCCCTCTTTAAAAATACACACATTACTTCTTTGTTGCTAACCTAATCAATCAGATAATTTATTAGTAGTGATGGCCGATCCAGTGACTTTACCGGATTTTTTGATTTTAGTGACATCACAACGTTTGGATAAATGACTTTCACTGATGACTTTAGTACCTGTGACAAATGGTGTTGTGACAGCTCTGTATGTGCCAATAATAGTAGACCTACCACACTGGTGATATAGTTTATTTCTCTTGGCTTTTCTAGATGGCTCATTTTAATTAAAAATAAACCTCTATGAAATTAAAATCAAACTACCGAGTAAGAAATAGAGTCTATTGTACACAACACAATCACCGTCGTGAAACCTTACAATAATCGACCACCCACACACAACGTAAATGAGTAGAGCCAACCCCTTTCCTCCTTCAGTCAACGATACTGCACGATGATCGGCGTCTTGAGCCGAGTTGGTGGGAGTAGAGCCAATGATAGCGACCAATCAACCAATAAGAGCCGCGGTAAAATATTAGTAAATTTTCAACCAGCTATGGCGACCTTTTGCCATATCACAACACAGACAACATCCTTCCTCCTTCAATTACCTACACTGCACGATGAACGGCGCCGTGAACCGAGCGTTGAGAGTAGAGCTAGTGATGGTGACTTATCAACCAATGACAGCCGCGGAAAAAATCAGTAACTTTTCAGCCAGCTATGGCGACGTTTCCCCCAAACAACAGAGACAACACCCTTCCTCCTTCAGTTAACTAAACTGCACGATGAATGGCGCCATGAGCGACATATCAACCAGCTAGAGCCAAGGTAAAATATTAGTAGCTTTCTAGCCAATTGTGACATTTTGGCAATTTGCAACAGATACAACCTTCGATCAATCCATTGTATTTCTGGAACTGGCATTTTCCTTATTTTGTCACTGGTATCACCTGCGACATATTAATATCAGTGACTAGTCATCAAGACAGAATCATCTACCACTCTAGGTATTAGTAACACACGACTATAGTTATCGACCTATGAAAATAATCATAAACACATTTCTGTTATAACGAAATAAGTCTATATCATAAAAGTTATTGATAAAACGTTTCTTATAAAAGCTTCGATAATTTACTATGTTCAAATATCGCAAAGCGTTAGAACCAAATCTTTGTGATAAATATTTAATGAGTCGGTTTCACCTATTCACTTACAATTATGGATAGATACTCTCAATGTTTATATTCGCAATAGTATTGCTCTTGCTGGTCCCATCTTTAAAGATTATTTCGTTAAACTCTTGAAAGCCCAGTAATCTGATTCTGGCTGGGTAATTCTGGATATTTGCTTAGTGTGTTTAGATCTAGCCCTTATAATTTACTTGCTGTTTATACTTCAACTGTTATCAAATTTACTATGCTAGAATAAAATTCCTTGTCACTTTTTTACACATCTTATGTCAATTCTAAATTCAATCCCTTAATCCGTCCACAGCTTTGGAACTATTAAACGTTTTATTAATAATTGGTTTATTTGACTAATAGGGGTCGTAGAAATAAATAACTCCTTACAGTTATGCTATGTGTAGTCTTCCGAATACACTCACTAGTATACAGTCTGATTTTAGCAAACACTGAGTGTTTAATATATTGTTTGTTAAATTTTTTATAGTCACATTTTTTAAAAATCAGTCCATTTTCTATTCTTACAATAACTATATATACCTACGTTTAAAAATTAGAGTATTATGTAAATTATCTAATTGGATAATACTGGATATTAGTTAAAAAGAAATATTTTGCGGTAAAATACGTTCTAAACAATAAACAAGAGATTTTAAGTATCACAATTTATAAATATTTGTTAAGATTACCACTCACGTGTAACTACAGACAAATATGCAACCCTTACTTTGTAGTGTCTGCAGATTACAATATGCGCCGTCTTTCTAGCTTAAAATTATAGTAGGCTATTGTAATTGTAGATAAATTATTAAATCTTCTTTAATGTTAGGGCTAACGATAAACCAAATTTTGTTCTAAAGTCATAAATACGTTTAAGTAAGTGATTTTCAAATTGAATGACTTCCAGCAGGAAACTAAACTTCTATAAAACGTAAGAGTAAATTCAATTCATTCCATGTTCCACAAAAATTATTTGAAAAATAACTCTTTCAACCCTCAGAATCAAAACTACCTCCCGCCACGCCCACTAGACATATTACCCTGATTATGTAGAAAATAAAATAAATGTCGGAAAGCCCAATTAAATGTTTGAGCACAAAAGTTTGTTAATTTGAGAGAGCACTACATACAATCTAATTATGCTGAAATATAGCGTTCAGTGAAACTTTGTCTGTAGAGCTTTTGGCGAATGAAGCGTTTAATTAAATTTCAGCTTTATAGTCAGATATTACTATTTTATTATTATTTGAAAAATAGTAAAAAATGAACATTAACAGAAATAGAAACAGACATCAATGGTATATGTATTATTAGATAATGACCCCCAAAAAACTTATTACGTATACACTTCCCATCTGTACTTGAGTGTATTGTGAAAGAGTTTTTTTTCAAAAATTATACATGAACAAACATTAAATATATTTCATTGTAGGCTTAAATAATAAAGAAATTATTATAATTAAATTTAAACAGTTAAATCTGTTTAAAAAATTGAGTTTGACGTTTTTACAACGTTCCTACAGTATAACGAGTGAATTTTTGACTGCATTTTATTTTATATTCTATTTAGATAAAATAATTTATTTTTATAGCTTCAAAGAACACATGCGTACAGTGCGGACCACGTAACCGTGAACTTGACCTTGAGACATCGCAGTAGGAAAAAGGGAGGTAGAGGGTCAGTATAAATACTTTCTTACAAATATAAAGACTGTCAAAACACTGATTTACATGATACGGCCGATATTAGATTAATTAGCTTCAGTATGTAAAAACAAACATTCTTGAAATATATGTAGAGATATCGGATGCAGAAGCTGTTGATGTATCGAAGATTCTTAAAATGTTTTCAGAAGTAGTAGTACACGCAAATCTAAGTTCACGGTTACACGGCCCACACTATACTCCTTAGTATACAGGCCTACCTATTTTGTATACTAGCCTTGGAACATAACCTAATAGCTTGGCTTAGTTTCTCGTTCACTCGTCAGAGGGCTCTGAAGATATTCACGACCAATACACAGGATAGCTACTAATGTTTACCCTTAGGTTGACAATACTGATATTGTTTCAATAAATATGGGCTACTCAAAGTTCCCCAATGGCCAAGTCGTACTCAAATGAAAACATTTTCCTGTGTACCTTAAACAAATAAGGTAGTGTTATTCCTAAATAAACTTTTCTTTCGTAAAAGTATATATATATATATATATATATATATATATATATATATATATATATATATATATATATATATATAGAGAGAGAGAGAGAGAGAGAGAGAGAGAGAGAGAGAGACTTTAAATCAATAACTTTCAAAATGATTCTTTAGAAATGTTAAATACTATTTAAGATTTGAAAAATGGTATACAGTTAATACTAAATATTTGTACAATTTTATGCCACTCCTACCATGACTGTATGGATTACATTGTTGAACACAGTTTTAATTTTTTTATTATTTAGGCCTAAATAAAACTTGACTCTATAAGTGACACTGCAGTGAGCTGCCTTCTTTGCTATATGGACATCAAAAATAATTTGTAATTAATTTTCAATAACCTTTACCCATGACGCATACCTTTACTTTTATCATCAAGTCATCATACTAATCAGTAATACTTATTTATCTAACCTAAGGCTAAACGGTAAAACATACTTTCCTTCATTATGTAAGGCATCTTATTCAACAAATTATTACTTTTCAAACTTTTCGGAAAAATCCACAACAAAATGTTTTGATTGATGGACGCAAAATGTGACATAAGTTGATTGATTGGCTGAGTTGCATTCCTCATGTCGTCGATTTATCTTATCAATACTATCATTGGCTGTGGGGATCGTTGACAGTTGTCTAATGTGTTTATATAGAGACTTTAAAATTAAGATATATGATTGGTAAAAATGGTTTGATTTTGTTGTTTTAACACTTTGACGACTGTTTTATAAAAACTTACAAAGCTTCTAAAAGTATAAATACCCTATAAAGGAAACTCAGTAATATGCTGTTTTTCAAGTTAGAATAGTTATTTATAAATTGTTCTCGTACTGTCAGAACAACTGTTCTCTCTAAAATTGGACGAAGCTAAGAGCACAAGAATAAATAACATACATTTCAGTTTATAACTGTTCAGAAATATTTACTTATGAATTATGACTGTTATACTTACATTGAAATAATCAAAAAAAAAAACTTGTAAATATGTTACCCTTGCCTATAGTAGCACTAACTTTTGTAATCTTTGAGGACGATCCTTACGGGAGTTGTGAACTATGACAGAAACAATGAGTTACGGACTGAGTTGGTAATGAGACACATCTCATTCCTACAATTACTATAGACAAGCGTAACATATTTACAAGTGATTATATTATAAAACCAGTAGCTCACGCGGAGATGGAATCAACAAATATTAAATTAATACCTGAAAAGTTGAACATAAACTTACGTTTTCCAAACAGAGTGCGCTGAAGTATATCCCTATAAGTTCTATAAATTTTAAACAATTTTATATTCCCCAAAATAAACAATGTTTAATATTTTTTGAGTAAATGTTGTGCAAGGTTTTAGAAGTGATAAAACCACTTAAAAAAGGTAAAGATTTTCTTTGTCTCTACAAGTTTATCACCCCAATAATAAAATAAAGTCAATAATTAGGAAAAATCCGACACCATAATAAGTCTGTTTTCGACATCAAACTTGTAGTTACTTCCTACACGTTTTTGTTATCACACAGGGACCAGGTACCTAGAACAATAATTCCATAACAATTGAAGCAGAGATGGAGTTTTATCCAACACAAAATGCCCGGAAATATGTTTTTTAGAAATAATATCGGAAACATAACTTTCATATTTGGAAAATTATGGCGATGATAGAAAGATTTAGATTACCTTATACTTAGAGCTAAAGAAATTACCTATATTTTGCCTGTGAAAAAGGTCAATTAAGAGGATTACGTGATGCCCTATAAGATAGAAAGTGGGAGTCAACTACATTCGCCCATATAGTGCCACACATCTACTTACAATTAACTTTCTCTTAAAGTAGTGTTTAAAGTGCGAATTCACATGAAAGCACAACAAATACAGAAAAATAAAACATAGCTTAGGATAATTACATAGTCATTGTCTGTTTTAATGTGAAGTTTTGTTGGGTTACAACTAAATCTTTCTGACGCAAATATCGTTAAAAACCTATATGCATCCTAATCGGCATAACATTTCTTAGAATGTTCATTCACGTGTGGTAGAAATATACACTTGTGATGAAACCTGCATTAAAAATGTACAGAATTGTGTGTCTAACATATTGTAAAGCGTGTCAAATCCCGCACTATACAAAACAAACGTGCAGAGTGCTTCTGGTTAACGCATACATTGGATTAACATAAATTATTTCTGTGTTAGTCCAGTCTGAATAAACCTGTATCAGATAATACAGCGCAGTTCTCTCATCAAAGATTAAACAAACCCATGTAATAGTGAATAGCTTTTTAGACATATACTTGACGTAACTCTGTTTAAGTGAATAAATAGATTCGTGTAATTTCAACTTATATAGGTATAGTTTAAGTTACATTATTAAATGTAATTATTGCAGTTTTGGATATTTGCAGAAATATAATTTTAGTTTAGTGTATGGAAGATGACAAAATGCAATGAACTAACTATGAATTCACTTTAATTATAATGTGATCATAATTCAAAACGTAAAACATGCATACGGAATGTAAATTAATATATATCTACTCCAAACACTACAATATTAATATACAGTAGTCGATCAATATTTCTATGTAAAACTAGGGTTTTGCCGGAAAACTCGAGTGGCCAAACTAGTGAAGTGACGGATTTCATAGTTAAAAGTGTTTTGTTATTACATTAGCGTCCAAGAAAATAAAGTGTAAGGCATGGCTACAGCTAACCTCAAGTAGCCTTCCACACTATAAGCTTGGACATTTTACTCATAAATAGCTAAGAAACTACCAGTTTACGTACCATCAGGTATCACGAAAGTCAGTTGAAATGCAATTCAGAGTTCAAATAATCTACGAATATTTATGAAGAACACTTTTCTTATAATTTTAAAAGAAGTTATAGAGAGAAAACAATTGAAGGAATTTTTAAAACTCTAATTTTGTTTACTTTCCTTGCAGTTATTATTGAAACATGTCGTTTAAATAAACTTCTTTTATTGTTGCGTCACTCTGCTGTATATAAAAAGTGAATATTTTCTAGGGCCAATGCATTACACAAACGTTAAGAAAAAGTACAGAATCCTACTACAGTTGAAATGGACTTTACTTATTTATATAGTTTATGCTCATTAAGAGCATAAACATATCTCAATACAGCCACAATATCTTCGATTTAAAAACTGTAAACAATATAGCATATAAAATATTCAATAATTGAATTTCAGTGAAATAGTTAATTTTGTTTAAAATATAGAAAGAATAATATTCAGGTGAAATGTTGGGTATTTAACAATATTTGTAATTACATTTTACAGATATCTGTTTGGTTTTTCAACCTAAATTTCACTTACCCTTTTAAATATTACCTATTAAATGTCGTGTACAATGATTTTCATATTACAATATATATGTTTATGGGAGAGATTCAAATATTTTTCTGGCAAAGTAGAATCGCTAATGTACTAATATACATATTGGTCTACATAGTTTGTTTATAATAATACGGGTATAATTATGTCTGTAATAATTATTATGTAGTTTTCAAATCTATTTTTTTAATTAAAATTAAATGTAATAATATTATGATAATTAAATGGTTTTTTCTATGTCTGTTAAAGATTCCCTTACCAATATTTTTCCAACAGGAATCATTATACAGTTTTGACCACTTTTTAGTAAATTACTATAAAAAATCTAATAAACAGAAACTTCGTAAAGTGACGAATTTAAGATAAAGTAGCATTTAAATGCTCTTCAAAAATTCATTTTTTAAAGATTGTGTGCTGGGTTTGTGGTGTGTTGTAGTGGGTGGGGGGGGGGGGGGGTAATATTGTTAATAATGATGACGAAATCGATTATGACAATTGTCTAGTGCAGTCAACATAATTCTGTCTTTCCAAATATTAAAAAATTCACTTTACAATGTGTCTAATAAAAAGTTACAATTCACAATCTCAATAAAAAACGATACACTAGCAAATAATCTCTTTAACAAAATTTATTCAAACCTGGTTTGTATTAGAATGAGATTAATGTTTCATTCACGTTCAGTGGGAACAGCAGTAATGACTAAAACAAAATTACTTAAATAAATAATAATTAAAAGGAATGTAAAAAATTAGACAGAATATCACATATCAAATATTTTCACAAGTCAGAACAGTAAATATAAAAGTAATAAAACAATGTCTGATGATGTTTGTATAGAGTCTTTTTCTTGTTCAGAAGGAAACAGAGCGGAGAAAGGTCTATTTTATTATAGGAACGTCAACGCAGTACTTTTCTGGCTTGATCCTTTAAGTCTTTGAGTGGTTGGTTCTGTAAAAATAAAGCTAAAAGTTCCTTTACACTAATTTCCTTTCACGTTGACAGGATTTGCATTTCTTCTGTCAAGTACAGACTCTGACAACTATTCACACTAAAAGCATGGCATGAGCTGTATGAATGTGACTAGCATTATTACTTTAACGACAATGTATTTACTAATATTGAGTAATGACATCTGTTAATATTTTCACATAGGATTTAATTTCATAGTTTCTTTAGAAATTTTAATGCTGAGATATAAAACTTTAATTGCATTCAAACAAATACATTCAGCCAATTTAAATATTATTTTAATTCTAAATTTAAATTTAAACATTTAAATTGGCAAAAAAATTAAAATATTTTACATCCATTATCGGAGCCTTTTAGACATTGCCAATACTCCCTAGAACATTTAACAATAACCATACGGTATTTATTAATATTCTTTCCTGATTCAAAGAAGTATATATGGAAAACTATTCACGTGATATTTATGTAGTTTGCATTTAATTTTACGAATATTGTTAAGTATACACACACACACACACACACACACATATATATACATATATATATATATATATATATATATATATATATATATATATATATATATATATATAATTAAATATGATGATATGTTTTCTTGTAATATAGTTAATAAATTACAAATATTTCTATAACAAGAATACTTTTAATGAATATATTTATTCAAAGCTTTTCGCCGATAAAATAGTATCAGCAACTTCAGGAAAATAGTTATCTAATCTAATCTAATAATTAGATAATTATTTTCCTGAAGATGCTGATACTATTTTATCGGCGAAAAGCTTTGAATAAATATATTCATTAAAAGTATTCTTGTTTTTGAAATATTTTTAATTTATTATTATTATTAGTATTATATATATATATATATATATATATATATATATATATATATATATATAATGCAATATGTAGTCTTGTGTATTAATAAAGAACATAAGTAAAATACAAATACAAGAATTATAATTGAATTTACAATTGAAAGCTTTTCGTTGTATTCATTGTATTAATATTAATCACATATTTCCTAATATAGATAATATGATACTTGTAAAAGAAATTAACAAAGGCCTGAGAATGAATATTTATGAAGCTTTAGAAATACATAAATATAATACTAATAATGAGTTGATAAATGAAAAAATACAAGTAAAATCTAAATTTGATAATATATTCAATGTTTGTAATATTAGGGCATCAAAATAAAATTTTTTTAACAACATTATAATTGATTTGGCAGTGATATGTATTTGATCTAATTTGCACATATGTTTATTTTAATGGTTTAATATTCATAATGATGTTGGTACTGTTAGCCAACGAAAAGCTTTGAATTGTAAATTCAATTATAATTCTTGTATTTGTATTTAGATTTATGTTCTTTATATATATATATATATATATATATATTTATTTATTTATTTTACACGTATTATATGTATATCCATTTATTGTGATATATATTTAGACATTTTGTTCAACAGCCTACATTAAATGAACAAGGAAGTTCATTTAGAAATTTATGTTGTGTTTATAGATTACAAAGTGTTACTGAAAAGACATTTTTTGGCGAACATTTCAACTTTGGCAACATAATGCAATAACACAATTATGATATGGAAAGTAAATAACAATACGTAAATTAAATGACCGTTTATTACATATTGATTATATATTTTGGTTAAATACAGTTTATAGATAAACAAAATAATTATACACAGATCCTAAACGTGTTGCGGAAATATTTTATTACGAAATAGTCGTCTGATATATGTTTAAAAGAAAATTGCGCAATGGGCCTTACAAAAAAATTATTACAAAAAATAATAAAAATAACGAAATAAAATGAAATTATCCCTTTGTAAAGTTCGTAAAATAAAATATGATTTATTGAATGAGAAACCTGTATTGATTGGACTACATGTATATTGCATTATACGTTGGTTAAATATATATATATATATATATATATATATATATATATATATATATATATATATATATATATATATAGGCACGCTCTTCAACTGTTATTAATTTCACCTCGTCAATGCTAGATGAGATTCTAGCAAAACTTCGGAACTGCGATTTTATGCACTGCAGAATGAACGGTTATACTCCTGATAATAACTATTATATATATATATATATATATATATATATATATATATATATATATATATATATATATATATAAGTGTGAATGTATGTGTCTTAATAGATTTTTCGAGGTTCTAATAGATATACTAATGAAAATAGGGGTAAGATTTTTATTCGTGAAACAAATTAAAAAAAACACGCTTCCAGCTCGTGGGTTAGTAAGGAACGGGTATCAAAACTGGAAAAATAAAAAACTATTATGGAACACCTACGTAAAAGCTATATGACGATCTTTTGTATAATAATACAAACAGGCTTGTGATAAATTTAACTGTAAAAAAATTGAAATAAAAAATATTACAAGCAATTTTTATCAAGAAATTTGAAAAATGTCATTGTGACGTGGCATTCAATTGGGAATTATTAAATCATTTAACTGGGAAAGGGGTGAGCATGGCGTCGAGAAGATCGAGTTAGCCACCGGTGAATTTCTTTCAGAACCGGACCTAGAGGCGGGAGGTATATACGCATATTTTGTCTCAATCCAAGCCGGTCTCATAGATAAGAAAATACACGGGCCACGTAAACGTTTAACAAGCAGTATGAATTCCTTTTTCATTGCGCCGACCACAGAATATGAAGTAAATTCAGTTAAAAAATGCCTGATAACAATTTTCTACTGGATTTGATTAATGGAACGATTAATTCAACACATATTTTATGTAACTAAACTTCTTTAACATCATTTATTTCGGTTTCTTTACCTGAAAAACTAAAGTTTTCTGTTGTAGAGGCAATTCCTAAATAACAAAATTTATTAACAAAACCTTACAATCTGAAACCTATTAGTAGTATGTAATGTATTTTAAAATTATAGAAGTATTATGAAAATCCGGCTTATTAAATACTTAGACAATATGCAGTTCTTAAGTAACAGAAATCACGTTAGAGATGTAAAATCGACAGAGTATGTCTTGATACAAATAACAAACGGGATATATAATGGTTTAAGTAAAACGAATAAGACATCTGGATTAACAATAAACGTTTACAATTCCTCCAATTTGATAAACCATTTAAAGAGAGGTAAATCATCTCTAACAACATTAGAAGATATCAGTTTAGTAGGAACAGCATTGAACTTGAAATATTTTTAACAACAGGCGAAAGCAAGTAAAAATATATTATTGATATAGCTCACAACTCCCCATAAGTGAAATATTTCTGTAATGCTCAGGTCTGGCCACACGTTTCCTAATTTTTATAAATTATTTACTTAAGGAAAGATTTTCAGGTTTTCGAGTGCGACTGAATATGACAGCATTCTTCTACTCTGTAAAAAATATTACTTCTCTCTGGAGACCTATTTCATAAGGTTCATACATTCATGAAGCAGGTGTGGTAGTAACAGAATAACAGATTATGTTTTTTTGCAAAGTGTTTAGCTTTTTACTGAAAAGGTCACGATTATGAATTGAATTTGAAATATTAGCTGGAGTCATCTTGCTAGAAATTGAATTTGTACGTCTTTAGCAAATTAGCAAGCTTTAATATCTTGTTTTTTAACGAAAAATTTACATCGGTGAATAACACGTAAACATTTAATAATGTCTAATATAAGAAGAACAGTGCTTGCACACATTGTTTAACATGAATTTTAAGAAATGTTATGTTTGCAAAGTATGTTATTTTGTAAAATGTCCTGGCTACTGTGTCAGAGATAGCTAGGAAGATTTATCTCTCTTCCCCACTGACGATAAGGTCTGCTACACGGTCGTAAATAGAGCTTGTGTGTATGGTGTATCACGCTCAATACAAACCGGAAGCGCCCTTATGAAATTATATTTTGTATAGAAACAAAAATTAGTAATAGTAATTAGAACATATCTCGATGAAGAAATTGAGAATAGTCAAATACGTCATCGAAGTATCGTTGATGACGTCATTATGACGTTTGTATTTGATTATTAAAACGATCAAAATGAATAATACCATTACGATGAAATATTTCAAATTAATTTCCACCAAATGGTAGAAACAGTATTGCAATATTTGAAGTTTTGTTGGAATTTGACATTTACCTGTAATAAAAGTTGGTAATGCTTTAAATATCACCGTTAGGCCCAAATTTAGAACACTTTGTTTTAATAGAAGAAACGATTAGCTGAAACTCTAATTTTTATAGAAAATAATACTATCTTCTACCAAGTTGTCAAGTATGTGAACACGTTGCGCGATATATTTGTAATTTATAAATTGTAATTTTTTTAAATGCAATTGTTCAGTACATTTTCCACCATATCCAAACTAGTATATGACTTAGTATTCGAATGGTTTCCAGCTGCTAAAGATAAAAATGTAGTTTTCTACGGACTTTCCCTTGTTTCTTCTATTTATTAATTTTATTTATATATATTTATTATTTTTATATTCATTAAGCCCACTTCTATTGTTAGGTAGGCAGCTAATCTTCCTTTCTCCTTTCCCTGATTTAAACCACTTACTTTATCCGTAAGAAAGTAATGATCTACCTCCCGATGCCGTACTTTATTGCAACCCCTGTATTCCAAGAGGTAGGTTTCTCAGGTGAACAGAATCCTGAAGTTTGTCATAAAGAAATTAGCCACCGATAAGCTTGTTATTCTTTTTTCGGGGTCATGGATCCATTGAGTGACAATCTAGCTGAAATACTATTTTCAGATTCTGCGCTAGAGATTCTTAAATTAATATATATAATTAACAGGTAATAGGAAAATAAAAATTTTTAACTTTATTTAGAAATTTATCAATTGTTTATAGTACAGGGTTTTTATTTATTATTATTAAATTATTTTTTTATTTGGTTATTTAAATATAGTTCTAATTGAATTTAGCTAGATGGTGTTTATGTAATTACTTGATGAATACTTATACCTTATTAACATATACCCTTTAATAATCAATTTATTAAAATTGTCATGATTTTAACCACTGCTGTGTTGTTTACCTAATGGATGGTTAATTTTTAAAATGAATTACAATTTGAAATGGCAAAATTACATTATGATAATAAATACAAATTGGTGGGTAAAGTATACTTTTACTGTTTCTAACCCAACCTCCTTTTCAGTTTTGTTAATTACATACTTTTGCAAGTTATCTGTTTGTACTTAAACATTTAATTACTTTATTTCTCTCTCCTTTTATTATTCAAAATAACTTGAGTTCCATATATTGTCGTCATTTGATATAACATTATTTTTTTAAAGTTTTTTAACAAATATTTCCTAATGATCGTGATTTTTGAACAAAATGTAACTTCTTAAAACTTAGAATGAGTTCTTCATACATTTTATAACATAATTAACATTCATACGCAACAGAAGATTAGACTTAAATAAATTGCTATTACTATTGCTTAACATTTTCGTTAATATACATTGTGTTACTAGGTTATCGATAAAGCCATCTTGAAAGTAAAGCCTATTTAAAAATGTATCATTGACTACCTAAGGAGTGTAGTCAAGATTAAAGTTTATTCTGTATTTAAGTTTTTAAATAATTTACTTAATAAATCTGGAATATTAAGAAATAAAATCATTGTTAAAAAAATTAAATTAATACTTTGTCAATGATGTTGGCGTTGTCTAATTTCTTTGAACATACTGCTTCTGAATTTTGGAACTGTTGAATCAATTTAATTTAATTTCTGGTCGCTTCATCTAGATATTGGAACTTGCTTCCTGGGTTATGGCACCTCCCAGTCTACCCTCACACAACTAATGGCTATCTTATTCTATTTCTAATACGTTTGAATTTTCACTATGTTAAACACTTCCGCCTCAGTCGGCGTTCTTGGAGAGAGTGTTTCAAATGACGCTAACTGCCTCGCTTGACAGAATAGGCTTCTTTTTTACTTCCTACTGGCCAATAATATTTTTCATCTTATGACAATGGCTGGTTGCTGTGTTCAATTTCCTGGAATATTCACTTACAGACTTTTTATACTACCGATGATTTTGTTAGGTTGATTTGTTACATTTTCTATCCTTCCTTAGCCAAATTTCACTTTTATATTTGTTCAATTTAATTCCTTTTAATTTAGCGTCCTGGTCCAACACTCACTCTACAGTCAGCCATCTTTCCCAGTTTTTACAGGCATTTATAGCGGATGAACACTTTCAAATAGCTTTATTGGACCTGTTGTGAGGCTACGTATACTACAAACGTGAGACTTAGTGAACGAGGCTAGTTCTTAGGCTATATATAGCTTGCCTAAACTAGATTGTTTTATAACATTTCAACCTATTGATTTGACCTAAATATGAACTTCTTTTAGTTTCATTTTACTTGATGGCTTCCTGTTATTATTATTTGGAATTTAATTAGCTAAATTAAATAAGTAAATGGTAAAGTTTCTCTTTGGGTAGATCTTGCCACACTTATATATATATAATAAATTAAAAATATTTCAAAAACAAGAATACTTTTAAAGAATATATTTATTCAAAGCTTTTCGCCGATAAAATAGTACCAGTATCTTCAGGAAAATAATTATCTAATAAAATATTTTTACAAAATTAAATCATTAAATATATATATATACATATATATATATATATATATATATATATATATATATATATGTATGTATATGTATATATAAATAAATATATATATATTACAATATTATTTCTAAATTATTGACCAGACACAGCTAAATCTTGTATCAAATATGGTAGTTACTTTAGGTATTTTGTTTTTACAATATTACGTAATTTTGATAAAAAAAAAAATGTTAGCCTCATTTTGATTATTTTTGTTTGTTTGTTTTGATTTAATTAAAAACTGAAGTTTTGAAAGATTTTGAGGTTATTTTATTTAATTTGCAATAGATTTACTAAACACTTGTTCATAGTTGTAGCAATTATAATGCACTTAATGTTTTGGGTATATTGTCAGATATCTTAAAAACCACTTAATTTTCAGATCTGTGATATTTCTTTATGTTTGTCATTTTACATAAATTTCCCACGTCAAGTGACTGCCTAAATATTTCCCTATGGTTTCATTGTAACGGGGGATTTTAAATCCGAGTGAATACTCTCGCCACCTCTAACTCGTTAACGAAGCCTTTCCAGACCTATGCTTACATAAACTTTTTTCATTAGTTTTACCTGAAAACCAAGCTCCAAAAGTTTCACCGTTTCATCCCAGGACTTTTTTTATTTATATAGGGCGTACATTTGAATCTTGTTTCATCACGAAACAAACAAAATTATTTAGAGGTAATTTATATTGCAACTTTCTACAAGTAACGTCTGCAATTGTTGACTGGGTATTTTCTTTATTTACTAAATAAATCCGGGGTAGTAATAAATAATTAAAATATTCTTTGTAGTATATTTTTACATAGGTTTATTCCACACAATAATAAATAACCTGTCTCGTTCCAGGTCTATCGGTACAAAACCTTTAACATATTTTACGTTGAAATAATGCTTAATTGTAAACCAAACTACATTGTTACATTAAAATGCTATACATATTGTGCATAAATTATTGTATATTAAATATAATTAAAATTTCAAGAGTTTACTTTCGGTGATGAATAAAATAGAAATAGTTTTAAAAAAAACAAATGTTCAACTTCTACAATAAATTTTTAGTGCCAAATAAATTTAAATGAAAAATAAAAACTTAAGTATGACCTACACAAAGTGCACATAAGAAATAATATGGGAATAATATGAAAATTGCCTGTTTTCAGACACGGCAACACGTGAAGTCTTTGAAGAAGTATCATGTGCTAGCTTTTAATTCGTTTTTGGTTTCATATGTTTTAATTCGCATTTTAAATATACAGTAAACGTAACATAGACACTTATCCGGTGTCGGAGTTTTCTACCTGTGACATCTCTTTGTAAGAAGAAGAATATATCAACTAAAATGATTTTAAGGATAGGGTATAACGTTTCCCTAGATCTAGGCTAGAAAAAAATTATCGTATTGGACAGATATTCTGGGTCGCCTGAAGTAGACTTTCTCGGTTGTGTATAAAAGTTACTTTTTGTAAACATAATTGTAAATATACGATATGATACAAATATACAACAATCTTTCTCCAAGTTTGTTTATTTTACGAACTATAAATTTGCAGTAGGAGATATAATGTGTTCCAATACACATGCAGCTTTAATCAGGCGCAATGAGGATACATTCAGTGCATATTGTTTAGTACAATTGGTAATGTTAATCTAAAATTATAACAAAGGGACGATCTCGCCAGATGTTTTGTACTTTGTAAATATGATACGCTTTGTGTAAGGCTTGTCTGTGACTGTCATAAACACACTTTAGAGATGCACTCTTTGCTATGGTACATAATGTAAACCATGCATTATGAGTCCTATCGTTGTTTCCTAGACGTTTGCGTATGAGATATCATCACATTCCGTTTAGGAAATAATAAATATTGTAATATATGCTGATCGCTGTCTTATTAGTTTTTTTTATGCAGACATCATCGTTTTACGCTCTATTTTGTCAAGTTTGTATAACCGCTACCTACCCATGTGATGCTTCATCTCGTATCTTTAACTACTCTTCTGGATCATTACTTACTTTTTACTGTTATTTTGCTCTTTGTACAAAACCTGTTGGCATTTTCAAACCGCTGGAATGTTGCCTACTTTAACTGTCGTTCGTCTTTGTTATACAGTATTTTGTTGCTTATTCAAAATACTATAGTTTAGGTCCGTAGTTTTGATATATATATTAGTCATCTTCAATTATGATTAAGTTTTTACTTTACCATAGGATGTAGGGAAATCCATACATCTACAAATCCATAAGAAAGGGCCCTAAAATGGTTTGATATCTATACAGTAGCCTCTATACCTTATACTAAAGACAGTATTCCTTTCACTAAGCTGTACAAATTAGTTGAAAACTCCGTTTTTAATCATTATTAAAGACGTTGTCCTAAATCTCCAGGTTTATTTCTATTGAGCAGTTTACCCTGATCTATACACGTCTCGTAAATAATATTTACATTACTACATTTAGTCGTCCGACCTAATGTGTTCCTGTGGGTCTTGGAGTTTTTTTTAAAACTTTCTTCATGGAAGATACGGTCGTCCTATCTTAGCTCTACTGCTGAGAGATGACTGACTCCTAAGTTATAGCTTTGGCCTATCTGTGCTCTGATATTAATTGAAGATGAGAAAAATGAATACATAAAACCTCAAAATGCAAATAAAAGAACAAAGTACCTATATAAAATCTTAAAATATCATTTAACAATTACAAAATATAAATCTTAAACCCTCCAATTACTCAGTGTTCTAGAATATATTTTTAAATCGCAATATATTAAAAAAAGAACTAAACAGATAAAAACATTAAACTGTTATAGTCTGATACACGGTTGCTATTATGCTCCCATCAGAAGCTATTGCAAGCTGTAAATAGACAGTGAAATATCCTCTATTTCTTCAAGGACCAGTGCTTTACCATTATTGTTGTTTTTACAATAAACACCTAACGTTTAATAAGGTCGACAGGGCTCTATTTATTAGAAAATACATCTGCACGTTTTAGTGACAATTGTTTTCTGACGGAATACGTTTAAAACAGTATTTCCAGTAGCACTAATTGTAAACGTCGTTATTAGGTTAGAACCATAATTTTGTAAAACAAGTCCTCTCGTTTACAGCATATCTTAGAAAAATAATTAGAATTTAAAGATTTTTGTAAACGATTTTTTAAAATATATTGTAGCTTAATAAAAGCAATAGAAAAAGGTTTTCCTGATTGTACCTTTATGAAGAGTAACGAGGAGTGAAATGTTTTATCACACCATACAGTCATATGTCACAAATCCAGGACAATTTAACTCAATACAAATTTACGACCTGTGTTGTAAATTTTACAAATTGTTGTCGTGTGTTTTCTGATTTTATTATAGCCTTCTTCAAGGTATAACGTACACTAAACCAATAGCATATAGATCTATCATATACCATTTTGTTGTAGTTCAACAATAGGGCAAAGAATACTAGCGTTTGTTTACTTTTATATAACATTTTTAATTACGTTCTTTAAACACTGCGAATCGTACGATTGATATAACTCGAGGACTTATGAATAATGACGACTTTTAGTAATTGAGGGTAGTGTAAAATGGCGCAAGAAAAACAAAACCTATACTCTTGCCTTAAATGGCGATAATGTGCTTATATTGATTGAAACGCGTAATAAAGCTTGACTTATTACTCAACACTTTACTACCCCTACATCTGGTCTTTCTTTTGGCCTTTAAGGAGTGAGAGCAAGCGATGTTCACTGCAACTGTCTTAAAAATTTCATCTTTCTTTAAAACACATTGATCAGACTACAGTGCACTCTATCACTTGGGTATAGATCAACGAAACTCCGTAGAAAATATCAATACCCACCATCTACGTCTCAACTGATGTTGCGTTAGACGTAAGTAAGTTAAGGACTCTTCGTTAGAATAATAACACAGTATTACGTAAATCTAATTATTACTGAAAATTATTAATAATATAATGCATTATTGTGATGAAACATTGTGACAGTCACAAAGTACTTCAGGGAAATAATTTCTTTCCCCAGCAGCTGACGGTAGAGTTTGTGAAATTGTGAGCACATCTCTAGAGTTACTCTTTTGTTGCATAGATGTGACATTAAAACTAAGCAAAAAAGCATTGAAGTAATCAGATAAGGCAAACATAATGTAAATACGGCATCCAAATGTATCATATTTAAAGGAAGGCAGATATTTGTATAAACAAAATTAGACACACATAGTAGCACACAAGAAACATTTATTGTATAGCCACCTGAAAAGGAGCAAGAAAGATCTGAAAGAGTGAATCTACTTTTAATACTAATAATTAGAAAATAAGGTACTTTTAGTAATTAAATAATTTATAAGTCTATATTATAAACAATTACACTCAAATAATCATTTAAATAGATTTGGTTTAAAATTTATAAGATCACATCAAATAAATATTGTTGAAATAACAGTTGGTAGTAAATGAGTAAAAACTTTAGCATGGGCTGATTCCTCATTTAATAAAATGGGATTCATGTGGTTTTAATGAAACGTGTCATTTGATGCTAATTAAAAAAAAAAAACGTTTCTGTTACAATTTTCGTCATGTTGGTGTAAGAAAAAACAAAATACTCCATTAATTTTAATAAGTAAGCAAAGAGCTATTATAAAGATCTTCAGGTTTAACATCGTAGATTGTGAAGAAAATATAACATTATTTCTATATATCGACAAATGCATCTAAGCTGGTATAAATAATTTGTGTACAAATAAACAGAATTTATGTACCATGCATCAACTTTTGGACGTATCAGATGCTATGGGACAAAGCTTTATTATTAACACCAATAAAAGCGACTCAACAAATGTTCCCTGGTTAGTTCTGAGCTTAGTAAACCTTAGCGGCAAAACTCCAAAAGATTTACAGAAATAATACAATACTAAACAAACAAACATCAGTTGTGTTTCTAATCATATTTTTAAGCTTTGATAGCCCTAATTGTAAAAGCAGTCTCCGAGTAGGTTGTTTTGTTTGCCAGTTTAAAAGCTAAAAAACTTGTTAGTAAATGCTTTGAACGTTGTACCATTGTATTGTTGAAATGTTTGTACAACTAAGGAATTACATGACGTCACAATATAGTTTCTATCGCCCCTAATACCCACTATACAGGATGCATAAAACGTCTTGCGCTAGTCTATTTCTAAGCAATTTGCTATATTAAAATGGTAGTAATTGGGTTGAAACAAAACAATTGCCTTTATACGTACTGTCATGTACTAAATAGATTTCGACATTTTAATTTTAGATCTATTATATAGATATAATACAATTGTGCACTGAATTTTGTAATAACATTATTATTATTTATTGATTTTTCTGACGTTACTTTATGTAAATATGTTTTAAAGAAAAATATGAAAATAGGGTTTTCCATGCTGGAAAATATGTATCAAACCAGACTGTTTTTTGAAAATAGATGTTTCCATGCAGGAAAATATGTGACAAAAGAGAGACGTATTACAAAATGACAATTATATTATTCATATCTTTTTTTTTTGACTATCTTCATTTCATAGCACGTTTATTAATATTAGTAACAGTAATTCTGCGCCAACTCAATGAAATAAAACCCTTAAATTCCTTGACAGCACTGGTTTACCTTGATTTTCCGATTTCCGATTTTAAAGTTCATTTTATTTGATGAATAATTTGCTCTAAAGCAAATATGATAGTCGATCTGTTTACTTTGAGTCCAGTCTTTAACTTTTACTTCTGCTAATATTTAGTGTTGGTTTAATGAACATAATAGCACCAAAAGGAGTTTAGTTGTAACAGCTGGTTCAAGATGACGTTTCTCAAGACACATGAACATTTGGATATTGTATTCTGACTGTTCACGGCATTTACTACAAATTAGAAAAAGGATGTTAGGGTGACGGCAGATTGCACACTTTTGAATAAATATTCTTGTTTGTTGCTTCCATCTTCACGTGAGCTAATAGTTTTCACCAAAATACTTGTAAATATTTTACAAACTTCCCTATAGTAGCACTTACTTATATTTGTTGACTCAGCCCGTAACTCCGTAACTCTACTAGAGTTACGGTCTGACTGGACAAAGGGACACATCTTCCGAAACGGTCGCTTTAACAAATATAAGTAAGTGCTACTATATGCAAGTTTGTAAAATATTTAGAAGTAATTTAGTGAAATATTCTTGTCTTGTACTCATGGTAAAGGTGGAAATTACTAGTTCCTTATGCCAGCCTAGAAATTAGGGTGAGGGTAGATTGCACGCTTTTGAACAAACATTCTTATCTTGTACTCATGGTCAAGCTGGCAATTACTCGTTCTTTGTACTAACTTACAATTAAAATTGTTGTACAATTTAGCGTTTTCACCAACGTTCAGATTGTAAGGACTTGGCAAGGGAGAGAGTAGTAAGCAATCAGTGAGTTGTACTGAAGTTACATTTAATTAGGTGTATGTTTGTTCTGGAAGTTACGAATTAGTGTCTATAAAACTGTTTTAACCGTTAGAACAGATAAGCATATTTATAAACCTAAATTATTTAATTTGGAAGTTTTTCTAAACTCATTTTATTCGTAGGCAGTCATGTAGAGTTTTCGATTAAATGAGTTGGTTGAGTTAGTTTAGACCGACAACAGTTCTTGGCGTTTCAATAATTCGACTTCGCGCCTTCCAGTAGCGGCCAGTTTAGCCCGACAACAGTTTTTGGCGTTTTAACCATTCGACTTCGCGCCTTCCAGTAGCGGCCAGTTTAGCCCGACAACAGTTTTTGGCGTTTTAACCATTCGACTTCGTGCCTTCCAGTAGCGGCCAGTTCAGCCCGACAACAGTTCTTGGCTTAACAACCATTCGACTTCGCGCCTTCCAGTAGCGGCCAGTTTAGCCCGACAACAGTTCTTGGCGTTTTAACCATTCGACTTCGCGCCTTCCAGTAGCGGCCAGTTTAGCCCGACAACAGTTCTTGGCATTTCAAACATTCGACTTCGCGCCTTCCAGTATCGGCCAATGAGAGGACAAGTAGCGAAGCTTGTTGTCGGCCCACCGAGGCTATTCTCTTCTTGATTGCTTCACAAATTTTTTTCTTCTGAAGATGACTTTTGTCGCTGCATGTATACGCATACATCCGTTCGGTGTTGGCTGGTTTAGCATTACCCAGGTTGCACCTCTAGGAGGCCTGCTATCTTTAAAGACACGACTAAATGAAAATAATCAAATTTTCTGGTATTTACCATTGTTTTTTTTATTTTGACTTTGAAATAAAGTACTTTAATTTTTCTATTTCAAGACAAGATACAAATTTACAAGTTAATTATAAAAGGACTTTTATTAAATTCGGCAACCGCTACTTAAGTCCCTGTAATTAACTACTGCCGGGGAACATATCTCGCTTCGTCGCACTTAACTACACATAATGTTGCGCATTCAGGATCTATCTTTTACGTTGAAAGCAGAAGCTTTGCATCTCTTTGTTATGCAAATTGACACTGCTGCCATTTAGATGAAAATCATTACATAACATTAACATTGATGTAAATGAAATTATAAATACCACTGAACTCTTAAGACGGGACTACACCTGTAATAAAGTAATACATTCACATACACTATGACCTAACATAGATATTATTATGTAATATAAAACATACGAATATAAATCGTAGCTCTCGGGCACGTCAAAATATACGTAAATATATTATTTTCTTTACGAGTAATAAATAGATGTACTCCCGTCTGCTCGCATTTACCATATATTTTACCATGGTAAAAATTTAATTTTTTATCACTAAAATGTATTTTTCTTTAATATTTCAAGGAAGTTTTGTCATATTGTTTTTTATAATTTTACCCCCAGTAAGCTGTTTATTTGAAATCGATCTACTTTATCAACCAGATATCAGACTCATGGGGTCAATAGACTTCAAGTGTAACTTAATCCTTATGAAAATTGACTTTGGTCACTGTTGTCTGGTATTTTTTGTTACTTTTTCGAGTAGGGTACATAAAAGGATGTAGGGCTAGCGAAATCTTTTTTCGTGTCTGATTGATTATTGTAGTGAGTTCACTAGAGAAAGCGTGTTCGTTTTACTCACAAGGAGTTAACTCGTGAATGCTGGAAGGTTACATCGACCTCGTGCTACCAATAGCAATTTCGAATGTAATATGTGTGATAATTGTTTGTATTTTCTTACATAGAAAATTAGATGTTCTAGTTATGATAAACTTCTTACATAGTAATGGTGATTATTGTAGATCATTATGAGGAACGACTTAGAAAATGACTTGATAGGGTTGAAAAGTAGTAAAAAGTATAACTTTACTCATTTCTGACAGACAAAGATTCTCGCAATGGTAATAATATTATGAGGCAGAATGAGAACGTCTGTTTTATCTGTGAAACGAACCAGCAATTTATCAATTGTTAAAATTTAAAATGTAAATTAGTAGTAAAATGTTTTTAGCAAATTAAAGTATAAAATAATGAGTAATCAGTGAGTTTTTTGTTGTTCTTATGTCTACACAATTTTTCATTATTCTGTTCAAAATACAGATTTGGAGCGAATTAATAAATTTGTTTCTTAATAATGACATTACATTTTATGTATTATTTCTTATTGTTTTACTTCGGAGAACTTAAACTACAACGATTGTGCAAAATATTATGTTAGGGATGACACAAAACGCGAGGTCATACTATATTATACAGTAGAATGCTTTGAACTGTAATCCGGAATTGCCGAAAATTTGAAGTTTTGGGTTGATACCTTAAACTCTATATTCTGCCAATCTAAAATTAATTATGGGTAATACGAAATATAACTTTATAATTTGAAGTGATTTGTTTCCATATGGGCTCAAATTTCAGGACAGTAGAAATTGCTTTCTACTTTTCGTTTAAGGTTATTGTGAAGGTGCCTAATTATTGGCCAGAATTCTACCTAGCCGGTGTCGTCGAAACTATCGACAATAATCAATCGACGATCTGCTCAGTCATCGATTTGTGGTTATACTAGTGTGCCTCTTTTAAATTAAGATACGATCTTTGAAAAGTTCGTTATTTATACGAAAAAGTGTATGGAAACTTTTTGATCAAGATATTTTAGCAGAAGTGAAAAACAAAAAAAAGTGCAGAATTGTTGTAATTAGAAGAAATTCAAGCTGGAGGGAGTCCCCGATCCTTACAATATCAAAGGTACTTCATTGGCATGAGTTTCGGCGGAAACACAAAGGAGACAACAATGTTTATGACGGTGTTTTTCAACCCTAATTCTACTTGAGGATTTTTCAAATGTTAAAAGAGTTAATTCTACAAGACATTTCAGCATTACAAAATATTTTGACAAACTTATTTTGTACTGTATATTTACGTACTGCATATATTAAATTTTCTTGATAATGTTGATCGCAGTAACATTTAACTGAACAGAAAATAATTATAGGTTTTATGATACTATTATGCCTTGGTTTATTGCTTATTAAAATTAGTGTTAATTATGCATGTGTTACCTGTTTTTTAAAATACAATTTACCAGTGACACAATGCCTTGAAACGACCGAAAAGATCGTCGTAGAAACAAAAAAAGCTTTACACAGAAGACGTACTTTCCACGTTTTATAATGCTAGTTTTTGGCTATTTCGAATTTTTCATAGACAAATTCGATATCGAATTATACAAGTTATACTGTTTATATATATATACTGTATATAAATCATTATATATATATATCAATAATAATTAAATGTAATCAACTAAACTGACAACTGTTTATAACTCCGTTTTCAACATGAAATTGTACTTTGAGAAGAGCTGTCAGTAACCGTTATCATAGAACCATTTGTATGAGTGATTTGATGTGTAAACAAACGTGATAAGGGAATCATATTTCACTTTAATTCCTACTTCAAACGTTACTCTATGGAAATAATATTAATAGATTTAACCTAATGAAGAATCTGGGACTGAAATTGGATGCACAGTCAGTGTTGGTCATAAATTTGCTTACAATTCAAGAAAGGGCATAGTTATTACCATAAATAAGAGTTTAGTTGGTTTAGGATAAAGTGAATGTGTTTTTTCAATACTTTGAAGTTCATATCAGCAGGCACGTCATAAATATTATTTTTACAAAAAACATATTTAACAGTATTTTAAAAGCTGTGTTATATATATATATATATATATATATATATATATATATATATATATATATATATATATACATCACTTCATGGGTATGGATATTGTACATTCTTTAGTTTAAACTTCTTCGATGTTTAGAATAGAATATAATCATAATATTCATAATATTATATTATATATATTATTATATTATATAATTATTATTATATTCATAATTATCATAATATTATAATAATAAACATAACCATTACAACCGAATGTCACTGCACTGAAGTTTATTATGCCCAAAGTGTTAAAAACGCATCGTCTTATTATATTGGAAGATGTTCCTTATCCCTCAATGTCCTATGAATTACAAATTTCCTTGAGCCTGTAGATTATCCTAGATTTGAAATAATTATTTTTAATTATTTATACGATTTTTGAAATATCTCCTAGCTATTTAGAGAAACTAAAATAAGTTTTCTTTGATTTATATATAAATATATATATATATATATATATATATATATATATATATATATATATATATATATATATATATATATATACATATATATATATACATACATACATACATACATATATATATATATATATATATATATATATATATATATATATGTGTGTGTGTGTGTGTGTGTGTGTTGCAACGTCCCCCTCCACCTTCTTCTGCCGCTACTCTGCTATTTGTTGTTTGTTATATCCTTTCTTGCAGAATACCAAAGTTTTGTTGTTTACAAGAAAACTTATTTATAAACAACCAAAAATCTGCCTATCACCCCGCTTGTAAAACCGTGCTAAACTCCCTGAGTTAAGTGTATGTTTCCCGCTCGTAGGGCCAAGTCCACAACAAGCCTATTCCCGCTGACTACTATTTAAAATACGTATAAACTCTCCCAAACTAGTTTACCAATTGTGTATGGTCAAGGTATAGTCTCACATGTCATTTTAATAGTCAGCTGGAAAGAAACACATTTAAAATAATACACAAAATAATCACAGAGTCTTACCACCTGATGATGATCTGCAGAGACAGCAAAGGAACGTGCAAAATATGATTGTGTTTAAAATTACCTATTTTAAAAGGCTCCTGTGTCCTTTTAAACACAATCTGCCAGTAGATAAATCTCTGGACTTTTATACAAAAAACCAACTAATCTTTAGACTAGCTCATGAAGTTAGTAGAGAGAAACTCTTTAAAAACATTAGGCTTTATCTATTATCATTTAATGAAATTTAATTAAATTTGTTTACTGATTTAATAATCATTTTCATATTAGTTGGAAAAAGCTAAACAGTTTTTATTAGTTATTCGACACAGGATGAAATGCAAATACTGTTGATTTTTATAACATATTTAATTCTATTTATTTAAATAAAAAAGAAAATTTATCCTTTTAAATACAACACAATTATATTAACAAAACAATTCACTAAGTAACTTGTTGTTTCTTATGCTTTAAAAATAAAGCATATAGATTGATTACATTGACATAAACATAAAATTATTTTCCAAATTACACATAATAAAATTTATCTCCTATATTGAATTGGTAAATTCGTATTTTATGACATTTAATTTTTAAATTTATAATATTCGAAAAATTCTCATTTCCTTTAAAATAAATGGCTTATGGCCAAAAACCCTTTGTAAGTTTAATATTCATTATTTTAAATATTCTGATCACATAAATTCATTTTATTTAGCATACAATTTATTTAAAATTTTATAAAGAGTGAAGTCATTGTTTTACCTTGCAGAGTTGTTTGAATTTAATAAAATTAACTAACTAAATTTGACGTGACTGGTATCGAATAAAGAAAATGACTTGCCAAAGATGTTCCTGCCGGTCCTTGGAGTCCCTCGTCTGGATTCCCTGGTCCCTGGTTCGTCGGTGGTGGTTTCCCTCTATTCCAGCGTCCTGGAGGCTGAGTCTGGAGCCTTCATCCTTTGGTAGTCCTGGATGTCGAAAGCGCTGAGGTTTTGGTCCATCTGGCCTGGTGACGGTCCTACTCACGGTCCAGCATAGCGTCCCGCGGCACCTCGTGTTAAAAATTTATTACAGACTGTCTCTAAAGTCTTAGAGACCTAGTATATATAGCGGTGAATTTAACCTACCTCACCCCGCCTGCAATGCTTGCTATCTCTCGATTTATTCCTTGTACAGGCAAGTCGGGCAACGAATCTGTTTTAGCTTGCAGAGTTTGATTATTATTTTTGGAACACTGAAAAATGTCTATTTTATTTAAACTGCTGTAACTTTTTTGTTTCTTAAGTTTTTTGAATTTTGTTTTCTCTAATGTTCATTCTGGCTTATTCTGGTTCTTTTAAAATGTCGATGAAAGTTCTACGTGGTTTGGTTCTTAAGATACCTTTTTTAAGCACTTAGAAAGTTTTCGCCTTACTCCCGATGCTCAAATTTAGTTAGTTATTACAAATTTATTTTATAACATTTTTTAATTTAGCTTAATTATTCTATTTAAGGTTTTATTTAATTTTTCACTCTTTATTCTTTGTATAACTCCCAACTTGATTAATTTAAAAACAACTTTATTTCTTAAAAACAGGAAATTATTTATTTCCTATTTGCCACGGTATCTTAGACCGTTGCAGTGTGTGTGTGTTCGTGTGTGTGTGTGTGTGTGTGTGTGTGTGTGTGTGTGTGTGTGTGTGTGTGTGTATGTGTGTGTGTGTGTGTGTGTGTGTGTGTGTGTGTGTGTGTGTGTGTGTGTGTGTGTGTGTGTGTGTGTGTGTGTGTGTGTGTGTGTGTGTGTGTGTGTGTGTGTACCTACAAAATAGTTTTCTCTTTGGAAATACGTATTTTTAATGGATTCTGAATTTTAAAAACTACTGAATATATTAAACTGTTGTACCTAAATTACTATCTTCATTTTGATAGTAAATATTTCGGGTGAGCATCTGTATTTTAAATATTTAACTTATTCAACTAAAATAAATACTTGTAATTCTTTATAAAGCTTAACTTTATCAACCCTTTATTTGACTTCTTAATTATTTCCTCCATCTCCTTTTTCTCATTTTAGTGTTGGGTTTCGTTTTCCTTGGTTATGTTGCCAGTAGCGCAGATCTCGGCAACTTCCATTTTCATAATTTAAAAAACCGGTTAGTTGTTGAGCCAGCTGATAGCGTGTCTCCATGTTTATTAGAAAGCCCCTGTGATGTGTATGTTGCTATTGCGGTTACTGTATCAGTAATGTTCTGATTACGAGATACAAGTTAATGAGTGTTTAGTTTTATTATCTACAGAAGTTTTCTTATTTAAACAGGGAGTTCGCCTTCTAAGAATATAGTTATACATCATTATATTTTATTATACCGGTTGGTTCTAGACCACTGCCCTACATGCCTCTCATAACGATCTACACGACTTAATTTCTAACTTATATTCATGTTGTAATCGATTTCTAATGAAACATTGTCCTCATATTAAGTAAAGTTAACAGAATCCATCATTGGAAAGTTGAACATATCCGCATTCAACTTATGAAACATATCGGTGTCGTTATCAAGAACCGGTTCTAGTGAAGCCAAAAGTTTATAATTGCAACAATATCTATGTTTAGAAACACATTTTCGATGAGATCTAAACAAAAGAGTTTGATCATTCAAACGAACTGGATCTTCATACGCAGAGCTTCATCTTGGTCATTCGACTTTCAATGACTTGAAAGCGTTTTAGAAGATAAGAGCGACTAAGTGATATAGCGATATCTTAGGTCAACATAAATTTTATAAATCTTAATTTTGCAGTTAATTAATTGCCAGCTATATAGGTTATCGATATTAATCCAGTTTCTTAAATGCTATTCAACGTAAAAGCTCTATACTGTAAAAAACGTTATTGTAAAAAACCATAAAGAAATAATATATTAAAACATATTTGGTAGAGCGTCAAGCGTTAACGAGGTAGAATCTTTCTGTGAATTCAATACTTTTATAAAATGAAACATTAGATAGATAATTAATATTAATAATAATAATTATATATCGGTTATTTACTACATAACATTAGGAATCGCTTAAGTTTGTGTTTAAATTTCTGTATGATCTTCTTTATTACTATTATTTTTTTAATATATAACTCTCCTATATATATAACAAAAGAAATACAAATACAAGAATAATTTATTGAATTATACAATTCAAAGCTTTTCATTGGCAAATAGTACCAACATCTTCAGGAATAATGTTCCTGAAAAATATTTCTGAAGCTGTTGGTCTTGTTTGACAATGAAAAGCTTTGATTTGTTTATTCAATAAATTATTTTTGTTCTTGTATTTTTCTTATTTTTTTCATTACCACACAAGAATAAACATTTGGATATATATATATATATATATATATATATATATATATATATATAAATATATATATATATATATATATATATATATATATATATAAATATATATATATATATATATATATATATATATATATATTAAATATGTTTTCTTGTAATATAATATATTTTTAAATAAATAAAACCTCTAAACCACAAATAACATTTTATTTACACCTTATGTACATTTCGATTGCCCAGCAATTATCTTCAGAGGTATTTAAAAATACAACTTGTATTTTTTAAATACCTCTGAAGATGATTGCTGGGCAATCGAAATGTACATAAGGTGTAAATAAAATGTTATTTGTGGTTTAGAGGTTTTATTTATTTAAAAATAAACATTACGCCACAGTTGCTTCATATAGTTATAATATAATATATAACAAATATATAACACAATATTTTTAAAAAATCAAATCATGTGTACTACAAGCAACCATATGTTTATAAGAATTCTTATAAATGTCTTTGTGATATGTGTAGTTCAGATACGATCCTGCTTTCTAGTTGCCAAAACATTTCCCTAATGTCATTACCAGGAATCAATTATGTCCATCCTAATTCCACCTACCCTTAGTACAAGGGTTTAAACGGGTAGGCCACACCAAGTAAATCTAAATTTCCAGTGTTGTCTCTTAGATAATTTTCATTATAGTTTTTTTTTGTAAAGAATTAGATTTTTCATAAAACAGCAAAATATTATTCTTCAATAGCAATATTTTAGTTTTAATTCATATATTTGCACTGTAACCGAACAATAAGAATTGTATAAATGAACTGTATCATCCGTTCCTTTGAATCGAATCCGCACTATTAATGTACCTGAATCTATAAAACTTTCATAAATTATTCTTAACTAGCTGATCAAATTAATGGTAAAACAAATAAATAAATTGGAAGAAGGTTGAATGAAATATCTAAATATTTTATTAATAAAGTAAAGCATAAAAGAATTTTAAATATTCTCTAGTGGGTTAAATATATATGTATATAACATGCGAATTATAGTTTGGTAACTTTTTGAAATATTTTGATGTGTCAAGATAAATAGAATTAAATGAACGTCTTAAGCAAATAATAAATAATACTTTTTTAAATTTTCACACAAAGCGAGAGTGAAGATGACTCTGTATATATTTTATATTCTCAGGTACACAACGTTTATTATTATCATATAATTCAATAAACATATTTCTTGAATAATCAATAATACTATACTATACACAATTAGTTATAAAAAAAAGGAAACGGTTATATTACCGTTAGGTAATAGAATATCTGAAGAAGTGGAAAAACAAAGATTGCAATCCATTAATTAAATTATTTTATCACTGTAGACCTATATATAAGTTGTTATAGTATATCAACTTTACCATTACCACACTCAGTTTATATCAATAACGTATTTTACAGTATAATCCATAAACACTCAAAACATTTAACGCTAAAAGATTACTTTAGGCAGCGATAATGCTTTGATGAATTTTTAAAGGTTGAAAGCTTTGAAGAAGATACACTTTTTGAATAAGGGGAATTTAACGACATTTATGTTTTTTTTTAAAATTAAAAATGAAATTATTCAACGTCTAGTCTATTCACCCTTAGTGAATAATAAATTACTTAGTTGCACTTTTATCCCTAGGAATGATACCCAATAAGATTAAGGACTATCAGACTAAAAGGGTTTGACAAACACATTCCTGACAGATGCTCCTGTAGGATATGTTGATTGATAGAGAACGTCAGGACGAAAAGTGTGACGTGTTTTATATCAGCTCAAGCAAACTGACTGTTACTGATGAGCCAGGGTTTTTACAGTCCCATCAATCGCAGATGCCGCTGCATTATGTGCAAGTTGTAAAATGTAAGCTATATACTTCGCCCTAATATCTTGAACGTTAGGTTGGGCTGTTGGAGGCGGGGAAGAAGCACATTGCATCTTGATTTGCGTTAAAATCTATATAATTAGTGATTATTGTTTGATAAAATTACCTCGAAACCAATCCAATATTAAAAAAATAACTAAACGTTAAAATCTTATAATAAGTAAATTAGCTCTATTAAAACAACATAAATATTTGTGTTTTTTAATAACAATAATTTAATTAGTTCCTCTCGTCTGTTTTTTATCCTTCTTTCATAAAAAATGTCTTTTAATTTCTCTTCAACTCTAAATTACCCCCTATAAATGAATTTGCTTCCATATCTTTCGTTTCAGTTACATAAACTTATTTATCACCTATTACACATCTCTGAAAAAATGTTAATTTACTAAATCAGGTGAGTGAACAAAACTGTGTTTTATAACAATTGCACAGGTGCTTCGTAAGAGCCTATCATTACAATACCTTGAAGAGATCAATATTGGATCAGGAGAGGATTAAATAAATGATGATTCCTGGCATTACAAAGAAACATAAACAAATGGATGCCATATAAACACTAACTAACGTTTCAAAAAAAAATAAATGTTTTATTATCGTTTAAAAATAGAGTCAGTATGATTATTCCCTACAATGGATAGGATGGTTTTGCGAACTTATATAAGAATAATCTGAAGGCTCACATGTGTGTGGCCGAAAGTTAAATGGACCTACTCTCTTTCGGGGTCAAAGAGAATTCTCAATGTCTTGTTTGTAATGCAGTGCTTTGAAACAAATTAATACAATCTGTGAAATTTAAACGAATTGGAAACGAAATATGCGAGTGTAAACCGTAAACTTGTTAATAATTTTGCAGTACTTGTAAAAGAAAGTATTCAATTATTTAGGTTGTTTTTATTATCGCCAAAAGAAGCACTTCATGTTCTTTATATAGTACCTTATAGACTACCTTATGCACTCTTTCTGTTAGATATTTAGTTGATCCAATATTTGCACTTATACTTATTTATTCTCAAATGTTACAGGTAAACTGAATTCATTAGCTAAATTATAACAAAAAATATGAACTAATATTATAGTAACTCTTCATTTTTTTAGGTTAATGGCAGATCACATACCAACTCGTGTTTATAAAATACTATATATTTCGAATTTAAATTCAAAACGTAGAGTATTGTAAAAACATGAATTGTTCTGTGATCTGTCACTAACCTAAAAATAAAAATATAAAGTTATCAATGTAATGAAACAAACTTTATTTCATTCACTTCAAGTAGGCGAAATCCTAAATGAATCATTTTTCTATGTCATTTATTATGTCAGATGCGAGATAAGAAATCCCATTAATTATGAAATGCTGTGTTAAAAAACTTTGTCAACTTGTATAACTGGTAATGTTCTCAAGAAGCAAGCCTACATTCAAGAGTAAATAACTATTCGAAAACAATTTTTAGGTTTTTGTTCATACGGGTTTTGTTTACTCACAAGGGCAATGCCAGTGTTGTGGCGCTGATGTTAAAACATTTCATTCGGAGGAGTCATGCTAGCCGAATAGTATAAGCTAAATAATTCAGCGTTAAAGTAATAAACTCAGCATAACAATCTCGAAATTAGCAAAATCCTTAGCGGGGACATATCTCTCCTTCATCAATATGAATTTTGCTAGATTTGTAATATTAACCTTTGCCATTAAAGAAGTCCTTTTATTTGAAAAAGTATTTACCAAAGAGTTCAGGTCACTTCTTTCTGATGACAAGTGGCTAAATGTATTGACATATCTCCCAGATAAATTCTAACCTATGCTGGACATATCTTTAAAAGGTTAAAAAAACCGTAAATGTATCACACAGCCTTTTTCAGAATTGAATATTCTACAGACTGTCTGAAAAGAATTTTTCCTAAATATATTAAAGTATTCCTATAGCTTTCTAACTCATAAAAAGAAAATATCTAGTTTTTATTAAATATCACGAAATATTTTACAAACTTTGTATCTTCAACAATATCTCCATTGCAAGTTTTAATTAAAAAAAAGTCAACAATCTTTTATTTCGATTGTAAACGATGTAAAAAGCCTCCCCTGAGCTTTACACAAACAGTATCAATAAAAACAAAATTGTTTTTCTTCTTAATTAAATTAGATCGTGGACATTAAATTACACAACTGCGCGTTCCCACTTTTAAACAATTAAATATTTAAAAACGGAAGGCAGTATAAGGTTTCCATTAACTCTATCATTTATTTACCAATGTAATATTTAGTAGCTTAGGCATCTAAAGGTTACAATTATTCCAAAAATGTAGGACGATATTTTAATAATAATACAATTTTAAACTCTGAACTCTCGTAATGATTTTAAATTATTCATACAATTTTTTATCTTTTCTTGCAGCAATCTCCAAGTACAAAGGGATGTCTCAGAAGGAATTTACAATCTGATTTTCTGTGACTCTTTGGAAAATGGGTGTTGTAGTCAGGCTAAAACCTGAAGGGCTGAATCAGCTGACAACCCATTTATGAAGGGAAAGTGGCTCCACTATGACGCCACAAAAGGTGTAAGAATGGTTATATCTGTCCAATCGAAAAAAGAAGAGTAAGTAAAAAGTAAATGAATGAAAAGAGGCCATTTTTGAAAAATGTTCAAAAGGCGCCAAAAATCTTTGTTTTCTTGCAAAAAATTGTTTCAAAGTAATTGAGTTATTCATTATCTAGGCCTAACTGATTATTTGTTATTAGTTGTAATGCCTGAATTAAAATCTTTGTTTTCTTGCAAAAAATTGTTTCAAAGTAATTGAGTTATTCATTATCTAGGCCTAACTGATTATTTGTTATTAGTTGTAATGCCTGAATTCTTTTAAGTAAAATGTAGGTACACATTTCACCATAAAACATTTTATTTTGAATTTTGTAGTCCATTACGTTCAGTGAATCTTATTAATCACTTAAACAATAGTTTATGACTATCCGAGCTTTGACTATCCTTTTTTGTCTACAAAAATGTTTCAAACATTTTTATGAATAAATGTGTATTTTAAAATCTAACTTATTGTACTTTTATTTGTAAATAATACACTAATTCTTAAGACTAACCCAAAATTGGTGGAAATCAATTTGACACTTACAGCACTATACAGACGAAAAGCACCAGATGAAAATGTAACAATATAATCAAATTTAGGAAACGTGATTTTTTAAATTTCTGCCATGATCCATAGTGCCATTTGAAAAAAAAATAATTTTTTAAATCTAAGTACAGGAAGTCATGCATCAAACGGCAAGCTTTAAGCATAACGATGGAAATGAAAAAAAAAAGTTTATGTCAATGATTGTGGTGATTCTGCTAAAACGGTAATGTGTAGCGTTTATTTTGAGTAGCGAGACATAACCGTGTAGATAGTACAAATATATCCGTATTTCTATCAAGTGTTTATAATACAGTTGTACTCTTTTATTTATTATTTGAAAAATCGTCTTGTTTTATTCTATAAAACTAAATTTAAAGGCTTTTTAAAGTTAAGTTGAACCACGTTAGCCTCTTACAGCCCCGTTGATCCGCCAAGGCGGGTGTCCCTTTGCTCTTCATTTGAATAAATCGCGTAGGAGTTAAAGTTGCGTTCTTAGAAATAGGGCCTAGTTGTTAGCTGGGTCAGTGGAGTGTAAATTAAACCACCTCATTTAGAGTAGCAATTAAACGCTGTAGCTTTCACAAAGGACGTCAGCTCATTTAAATAAAAAGGCGTAAACAAAATTTTTTTTACGTATTCGAAATTGGGGTGGAAATGTATTTCTAATGAATGTTTACCATAACTAGTTGCCTATTATTCGAAAAAAAGCGTATGATATATTGTACTGAGCACAAATGATTTTGTTTTGTTATAAAGAGAGATCTTTTGTTTTATTTATTCCCACTTCTCAAAAAAAAAAAAAAAAAAAAAAAAAAATAGTAACCATTATTTAGTTTCGCATACAATCGTTGAATTTTATTTTTTGATTAAGTGTTTACTACTCTTATAATATTATAAAAACTAGAAGCGTCTATGGCATTAAAATTAAATAATATGGCTAAAGGTTGAAGACCTGCGATTAGTAATGCACAGGTATCGTTCTACCGGGTAAATTAGATTGTTCTAGAGATCTGCGTAGGCGTAGACGCATTAAATGGAAGTTTCAGACAACTAAGACAATGCTCCTGTTCCACCTGAAGTATGTAACAGATAATAAACTTGCGACGTTCCAACCCTTTGCTAATTACAAGATGTCTCTGTAATTGTCATCAAGGGGGATATTAAACTGTAGAGTTTACAAGAAACTTTGATTAAATTTCGGCTTATGTTGGCAATACTGTTAATTTCAATTTATTTTTAAAATATTTTAATTGCAGTATTTGAAATTTGTTTGCGTTTTAAAACAATTATTTCGTAATGTTTCTTTTCATATTATTTGTTATGCATATGTTGTAATGTGTGTTATAATGATGTTATGCAAGTTAAATCTTTAACACGATAATGGTTATCAAATGTTTGTATATGCGATAACTTATGCACTCGCTAAATAGTATAAATAAAAATAGGTAGTTTTTTTACAGGAACAATATTTAAATAATAAAGTGATTTATAGGTAAATAATTATAGGTATTTACAATAAATATTCAAAAAGAAAAAATATACAAAAGTAGGTTACCTCACTAAAACAGACCCTATTGTATCAGACGTTGCTTACAAATGATGGTTTACTAACATACATTACTCCCAACCACTTAAACACGTGACACATAGCGCTCCTAGAAGTAGTGTTCAAACGGCGGCTCATGCCATTGGTCAAGAGGCATTCTCGCTATAAATGACGCCATGGAACTGCAAATAGTGTACTTATAGTGTGGAAATATTACTAATAATTGTAGTACTCGTTTATAAACTAGTTCTTATATTACAGTCAGTATAAATATTTTGTTTAACATTAATTCTGAAATTCGCACATTCCATTCAGGTATACCCACTGGGTCAATGGCATAAAAGGTCACATCCGTTTATTTTAACTACCTGAGTGGTACAAGAGAATTTTATAAATATTAGTAATGCTTATTATACTTCCTTATCAAGTGCTTGAATTTCTTTGTAAACAAAGACGCCCATAAATGCTGACCAAAGTTCATACCTGCCTTCAGATAACTCACGTTGCGTAGTATTAGGTCTGAACTACTTAAACCCTTTAAGTACCTGAGACACAACGCGTTATGTAAAGCTAAGAAATAAATAAATCAAACAATTATTAATTAATCAAAGTCACCAATTTGTATTTAAATAGACAACTTGTATTTATAACAGTCATCAAGGCATATAAAAATATAAATTAATTAGGTAGTTTTCAATGTACATGAATCATATTAATATGTTATAAACTACGAAGTATCATATGTTTCATTTTCTACTTAGGGGAAGAGATTTCGTGCATTTTTTGTGTGATTGTGGGAGTAAATTAAAATTTCCCAGTAATTTATCTTCATTATAAATATATGTAATTAAAAATATTGAACAAATGTATTTAATATTTGTATTCATGAGAGTGTAAGTTCGAATATTGTGTTTACTTCTAGCGTCGACTAGACAATTGTTTTTCGAAACAAATATTTTAATGGAGAACAGCACCAACTCAAATCGTTTTGAAAAGGTATTTTAGTATATTAATCCAAATCACTGCAAAATTCCTTATGGTTCCTAATATTCCCACTAGGTAGTAGGGATTAATGAGAGATTAAATATTATGGGTCATAAGATGTAACAACCTATCCTAGTCTCTTAATGTGGGAATAATACAATTTCTACTGGTATGTAGTCGCATACGTATGTACACCAACATTGACATAAGCTAATGTAGAAGATCTATATAGGTTGGAAATTTTAAAACCAGAGTTACTAAAAACATTGAGAAGAATATTACACTGACATACATCTTTGATGGAAATAGTTTACGTGTTTACATACGTAATTTGTTGAATGGTTACTGAATACAGAACTGTTAGATGCATTTAATCGTTCGTCAAGCATAATTAATGACTTTAAAGCTAGTTACTGAGTTTCTACTCTATTGTTGAGAGCAGGATTACAATAAGAACTAACATAAAATAGATAATTTAGGTCGATCTAGTACATATAGACATTGGTAGTAAATACGGTTATTTTAACTAGGTTTTATTATTTATTTGTTCTAATTACGCTTTAACTAACTATATACACATATATTTAATTTCTAATATAACAAGCAAAAGTTTATTTGATTGAGCAAAGGAGTTCAATGTCGCCAATAGCGGGTGATCAACAAGTGTATATTTACATTATTTCTTATAAATATCAGGTTAGTGTTGACAAAATTTAAATAGTTTTTTAAGTCTACATGTACTTAACATTTATAGGTTTAAAGATAATGATTAAAAATACTTTCAAAAATATTTGTTTTACACTTAATGAATAAACAGGTCATAAATATAATTTTTATATTTATATAAAAATATAAATATTGTTTATATAAATATAACATTTATATTATATATTTTGTGGCTTCATTATTCATTTTTAACTTTCAATTCATGTTTTTTGTTGTTTATTTCATTGATCACTATTAAATATATTACAGGTTACACACACACACACACACACACACACACACACACTATATATATATATATATATATATATATATATATATATATATATATATATATATATATATATGTATACCAATGTAATGAATAATAGTACTTTAATGTTGATTCAATTTATATTTCTCTGCTTGCTATTAATATTGCGATAAAAGTAAATGTTTATTTCAGTGTAATGTAATTATTTGATACCTTTCCTAAAATTATCTAGGTTGAGGTTGTAATTAAATCCGTTGAGAGAATAATGAAAAATCATTAAATATCTCCTTTGATATGTCAAGCATATCGCAATACAAGGTTTTTTAAAATATTATAAGACCAATATAAGTCAAAGTTTTGTTTAGGTAGCTAGATATTTCAATCTTTTCAATAATTTTAAAAATATTAGGTGTTTAATGTTTCTGATGTGTATTCATTTTCATACCAAAATATAAAATGATTAAATACTGTGTATTTTTAAAAATCCCATTACTTGCTGTTGCCTTTCTAGCCAAAGCGATTTTGAGCTACACAATTTTAAAATATTGCGATATATGTGATACTATTTGCGGTATATTGGGTAAACTGGATTTTCGTAATATATAAATTTAAAAGTTAGGGTACGCCACAAATTTGATCTGTTTAACTATTAAAACACATAAACAATGCTAGCTTATAACAAATATATTGAAGAATTTTATATATTAGTCAATTCATTTTTCAACAATGATTAAAAAAGAATATGTGGTTATTAAAATAACTTTACACTGATAAGAAATAGTAAATGTGTTTTTTTAATATTCAACAGTAATCAAACTCCTAGCTAAAATGTTCAAAACGAAAAGATTTTTAATTGCTTAACGATTTCTCTTTCCAAATAATTTTATTTAAATTTGTTATTCATGTACCTTGAAGTGAACAACATTAATATCAACAGTAATAAATGAAGTTTATAAAGAAATAATAGATTACGAATAAAATAATTAACATGAGGGAACTTGATTTACCATAGTACAGATATAATTTGAAAGAAGAAAAACTTTAGGGTTTCTAACTTAGAATTTAATAACTGATTTTGAGTACTCTCATTATAAAAATATGTAATATATACATATATTATTATATAAATATTTTTACAATATATAAGGATTAACTTTAGAAATAAGTGTTATTTCTTTCGAAATCCAATTAGTTGAAATTTTAAATGGCGGAAACACTTAGAGTGAAGAAAGTTAGTGTGAGCGTAAATACGTCTGTTAAGGACAGGAAGTTTACTGAGAAATCTACGTTTCTCGCCTCACTACGATTATACAAATATTACTGTATCTCGTTAAACAAGTGTATTGATGGATTTGTACGACGTTTAAAATTTAATGTTATTACCGTAAAGAAATTAAATCCCTGTTTTTGCTTTTACAAATAATGATTACTTGTACAGGACTGCTTATGTAAGGAAAACCTAATCTACAAGGGTGGTTTAGGCCACCCTCTACCCTGATTTGATCTTCGTATTTAATCTAAGGAAAGATAGAGAACTTTAAGAAACTTATAAATATTGTTGTACATGACCTAATTATAATTCTGAACTAAAAACAGACCTAAGCACATCAAACTCTATGAAGTAACACATGTTCTTGTAGGAAACGCAATTTGCATGCAGATTATCTGTATTAATAATTGTACGACAACTTTACTGCCTCATAAAACATCCAGGTGTAGCATAAAAAAGGGCGGAGTAGCATCAAGAGAATAGAATAAATAGGTCACTCATATTTGACGCCGCGTTTATATCTCAACTGAGCCATAACGCAATACAAAACTGACATTAACGCTATGTGAATAGATATTCTACTGATAATATTTACATATTCCTTCTGAAGTTATTTCTATTAGAACTACATTTTAAGAAGCGAATCGGTTGTTTCCCCAACATCGTCGAAAATACGAAAGAAATTATATAGTTCATATATATATATATATAGAATAATAAACTAAAAATATTTCAAAAAACTTAGAATACTTTTATTGCATATATTATTCAAAGCTTTCGCTGATAAAAGAGTACCAGCATCTTCAGGAAAATAAAAAATTAATATATATTAATATATAATATATATTCACCATATTTAATACATTTAATATATATAACTGTGTGTGTATGGGTGTGTGTGTGTGTGTAATGTTACCTATATAAAATGTATACATGTGTATAAACTTTTTAAATTTAGAAGGATATCAATTCAATTAAACATATAGCATTGTTATATCAATAATAATATAATATAATATCATTAATTGCTATGGTTATCAATAAGATAATTACTTTATCATGATAATTCCCACTCTACAACACTTTGAAAATGACTTCGAAGCAGCTGTAGGCCACACGATATAATACAATACAATATATTATGATATACGAGATCTCTATGATATTTTACATGGATTGCCTTATTTACATTATCTCCTTCTTTATTCTTTAAAGATTGTCAAACAAAATTACCTACATCTGACATGGTTTAGAATGAAATACGCGGTAATATTAGTGACAGTAAAATTAAAGAAAATAATAATAGAAAAAAATTGCCTTTTAGGAGTTGTACTATCCTATCTTGAAGCAACAATATTATAAGTTGTAAAAACAGGATGTTTCTCCACTAATTTAAGTTATTAAAAATAAACGTATTTAAAAAAATGGTCAAGACAGAACCGGAAACTGGTGACCAGATTGACTTGAAGCAGAGAGAGGTAGTGGGCATTATATTATTATTAAATATTTATTGTTAAAAAAAAAAAAAAAACTTGCTATGATGCAGTCAGCAGCTATCTGTATAGTTTGGCGGCAGATAAACAAAGCGACTAATATTTCTGCCAAACCACAAGTTCATTCAAGCGGCCAAAAACGCAAATTGGTTTTTCTAAACCATTATATTTTTTTACACATTTTTTTTATCACATCATTATTATTTTATAAAGATTGCCATTTCTGGCACAAGTAGCGTTCCGTGTTTTGCTGTTATATTATATTGGGTATCTCCCTTAACCTTCCGTGTGACCTCCAACATTGGATGAAATCTCTAAACATGTAATGTTATTCTTTCTATGTCTCTTACATAGTTTAGGTGATTTCAATATCCATACTTTCTACAAAAATGACTTGTCATATTGCTATATTATATTAATTCCTGTAAAAGACAAAGTAAGTGAATTGAGTCCCTTGTGATTGTTTCTAGGTATTTACGTGATAATATTTTCATTGTAAAAATTGAACATTCTTCGTTTGACAGTTCCGCTATAAAAAAGGAGCGGAAGACTAAAATGATACAACTCCATGAAAAATTAAAGTTTCCATTCAATACGACTGTAGTTGCGTACGTTACAATATAAAGAGTAACAAACTATTCAATGGTGTTACTATTGTAACGTTACAGTTGGTTTTTATTACTTCTTTGTTGTCAATAATCTATAAAGGCAGATCAAGAATTGAATTAAATTGCATGAGCATTTATAATGTATAGACGTCAATACATATTACATTAAATATAATGTATTTTAAATTGTCAAGTTAATATAATAAATAAAACTCTCAAAGTTTTATATTGTTCATGCTTTAGATGTTAAATTTATTATTTCTTAGTTAAACATTTTACCATCCTTACTTCTAATAAAAAAAAATTTTCTATCGTTTTCTATTACAGTCTTTCCTTATTTAATCCCCAATGTTTTATTGATTTAGTATTGTTATAATATAGTTACGTAATAGAACTCCTGGTAAGAAAAGTTACTTTTAAAAATACGTACACCCTTTTGGAGGTAATTATTTATGAGAAAATTCTCATCTAGTAGAAGATAATTTTCATTCGAAACATAATTTGATTTGCGTCATTATTTTAGAATGTCACCCTTTATCTAAACATCCCTTTGTCAGCACCACACGTGTGTTTATATTTAGTTCAACCACAATTTAGCTGAAACTCAAGTAAATTCCACTTTTGCTTGAATTGTAACAATGTAACACACGACAACTGTGGCGCGGCAATGTTGCACATACCTTGGGCCGAAGGTATTCAAGTATTTACTAATTGTATTTACAGCGTGCTTCACGTTGTGCCAATTAGCTTTGACCATTCACCCAGAAACGTTGTGGAACACGGTTTCGTTAATACTAGATGGTTAGAGCAGCACGAGGAATTTATAACATTACAATATAAGGCTTAACATTACCTTTGCAACAAAAAGTCTCAATTTTAAAAATAATTTTTTAAATTTGGTAACAAGATTGAAAGTTTTAATGCAAATTAGATAAGAGGTAATTATATACTACTAATTTATTCTATGCTTATTGTCTTTATAAAGATAAATATTGTTTCGATTAAGTTCAATGTTTTATGTAGTTAAGCATACACATTTTAAAAATAAGTCATAGATTCAATATTTATATTTCATTTAATTTATAGTGTAAATTTACATTTTGTTTAAAAAATGTCTTCCTTGAACTGGTGTTCACAGATTGTTGGTTCGTAATAGCTAGGTTCAAAGCGTCTAAGGTTTCAGTTTACACAAAATCTTTTCACAAGATCGCGATTCTCCTCTATGACCAACACATCAAAGAAATATCTCAGAGAGAAAATCTTGCCTTTTTATCTATAATATATAAATACGAAAAAAATACTCCAAATAATATGATGTGGTTCTGCTCTTATTATTTAGCCTTGTAGTAAACTTGGGAAATATTGTCCAGATTTGGTCACATCATCAAAGCTTTTGGATCCGACCATTGACTCTGTGTTAAACGACTAACAAACTCTAGCGAGTAGCCATAAAGGATATGCTAGACGACAAAAAAACCTCTAACGACTAACATCAGACGATTTTATATACGACAAATAAAACTCTAGCTACCTAGATCGGACGATATGCTCTACTGCTCGTCGAGAGATGTATATCGACTGACCACAAAAAGTTATGCTGACGCTTAAGGAGCCTTTAGCGACTAAACGATTTTCTAGGCCACGAAAATAAGCTCTGTCAAGATACCAAGGTCTATATTCTAGACGAATATAAAAGATTTGTATACTGAACATTTACGCTGATCAAGACAACTAATAGTACACTGACGTACAACAACAATAACCCCGAAACGAGAACCGAAACTTGTAGTCTATGGAAAGGATCTCCCAAATAACAATATCTGGATTTAATTGAACAAACCTATCAGCAATCTTAGCTTACGGCTACTTATTTTTTCTCAGTTAAGTTCGGAATCATTAGATCCACACGCCAAGTTTTAGATATGTTCTGTAAATATTAAATAATCTTTTAAGCTAATTGGGATAATTTTTAATGAATTATTAAAATAATATTCGGTATTAACCTGGATCTTCCTTTCCTTCTTCTCTCCGGTGGCTTCGAATCCAAAGCAACTCTCCGTAATCTTCCCTTCCACATCCTCTTTACGTCTCCTCTGAATCTCCTACACAACTGTCTCCTTCTTCTTTGTCATGGCTAATGCTTTCATTTGTTCTATGTTCTCGTCTACAGATTTGACACGATTTCCTAAGAACGTCCTTTTCTACTAGATTACACTTGCTCTTGTCTGCTTGAGACATTACCCATGTTTTTGATGCGTGCGTTAAGATACGCTTTACTATGGTGTTATATATTCGTTTTTTCCGTCCTCTTGTGTTTCCTTCATTCCACCATATTCCTTTCAGTCTTTTTACTGCTCTTCGTTTCTTTCCCACTCTATGTTTAATATCTTATTTTTACATACTATTTTATTTCCACTCATAGGTAGATTTTAATTTCTTCGCCCCTTTACAACACCAAGTTAGTCTCAATGAGGTGTCCAACGCACATGCATTTTATATCATCTATATTGATTTGCAGGCTTCATTTTCCGTATTTGTCTTTTATTTTTCGTGTCATGTTCTCCAAGTCTTCTTTTTCTTTAGCTATAAGGACTTGGTCTACCGTAATGTAAAGTCCCGGCTCAGAACAATGTCACATTTATGCCGCGATAATTATTGGATTTTTGCGTCTCCTTTCTATTTGTATATAGTTGCCATGTATTCTGTTTTCCATTCTTCTGGTAAATGATCGTAAGCCTTCTTTAATTTGGCTCATATTCATTGTTCTGAGTTTATCTGGATTGGTCTTCTATTCTTTTGCCCTTATTTCATTGTTTCTGGTAATTTTATTACGTCTATATACGTGTTTTCAATCTCCCTGACTACTTCTTTTTTGAGAGAAACCATCAATAAATCCGTTAGTGAGAGGAACTTCAATGCAATACTGCTACAATAGAAAAGCATGAAGGCAAAGTTTAGAAATCGAACCGCGACGGCAGACGATTTAATAGCGTTAAAATGAACATGATAGTCAATAAGTGTAAAAGGAACACTCCACTATTATTATAACTAAAGGTTGTAAATAATGTCTACTAAAGGGTAGTGCTAATGCTAGCTAACAGTTAGTACTACACCTAATCTTGACTCACGATTAGTACTAAATGTTGACTAAAGATAAGGAATAATTTTAGCAATCAGATCAAATGTTCAATATGCGGTGGAAAAAGTCGAAGCAAAAGAGTTATAAGACATAATGGATTAAAAAATAGTACGAATCTTGAGATATGGTCCCCGTTAGAAACAAAACAAGTCTGGCAATACCTGAAGATACTCAACATTAGAAATATCAAACAAATCTAAATAAAATTAGTTTCGTAAACCTATAACGTAGTTTAGGAACGAAATACGTTAAAACTTGCAGTTTTTGGGTTGTAGGCTACATCTTGAGGCTTTTTGTAGACGTTACACTTTTATGTATTTCCTTGGCAAAAAGAGCATTTTGCGCGAGGTCAGCGCATTAATCAATGCTGTGAATTACTGGCCAGACTGTTACTCAGGTGTGTTGTGTTGGTGTGAGTATGTCTTAATACGATAGTTATTATATTGTGTGAGTAAGTGATATAATTAGGATATAATACAATCCAAAAGATAATACTGAATATTTATTTCCATTTACAAAATGGTTTCATATTAAAATAATAGTTATCATTGGCAAATTTGATTTGACCGAGATAGGAGCCTCAGGGTGCTATTTAATTAAAGCAAACCAAGAGAGATTTTATTGTTCACAGAATAATAACATTGGTTTAAATCTGACCGAACATAAATAGCGCTTTTATAATAAAGTTTTTTTAGACTCAACCACATTAAAAATATTTAGCACACAATACAATATGTGTATTTACTTGTTGGGCTGTTTTTATACATAAACGTAGTTTTACAAAATCTAATAAATGTTTTATTACGAAATACTGATTACTAAATACCATAAAAACATCTTAAAAGTAGTCTACCGGGTATTAAATAAAATCGGTTTATACCAAGTACACTGTCAGTAAATAATTGAAAAAAACCTTTAGAATGAAAACGAAATGATAATACTGTTGAAACCTGAGCTTCCTCATGTAATGATTCAAAACGAATCATCGAACAATGGTATACTTGACATATTTTACTACACACACACATATTATCCAGTATTACAACCTGTAGGGTTCCTATCCTATAGCTGAGGTAGAAGGGAATCAGCTTTTAAGTATGCAAACATATTAACTAAAGTAATATTACCTATAACATTTGTATGCTCGTAACTGTATATCAGTTAGCACCATCATCAACAGGTGCAGAATGTAAAAACTTTACACGCTACCAGGATATCTGATTTCCAGTTCTCCTACTCCGTACACTGGTGGCCGTACATCGTCGTACTTTAAAACTCCGTCAGTTGAACTAACCGTATTTTTGGTTGGCATTGTTCTTTTGGATTAAAACCATATACGGTGAAAAAAATTACTTTTTTTTTAGTATTTCTTTAAGGTAAATATTTATACTTAGTTTTTCTTTAATTTGTGTGATATATTTAATATGGGCGATGCATACGATTATGTTTTAGAACTTATTTTAGATTTCATTTTGCCCTCATAATCAGCAAAAATATCCAATAAAAAATTATGTTTACCTTTAAGAGTGTGTTTGGGACGTGTAAATTGTCGCTATCTATTTTGGATTGATTATAACAAATGTAAGTATCGCAGACCCTTGAATATCGGATCATAGGGTAGGTAGATATATAGATGAATGGATAGGAAAATAGTTAGATAAATTGATAGATAGATAATTTATCATATATATATATATATATATATAAATATACATATACATTTATACACACACACATATCAATTTCACTATATGTACTTAAACAATAATCTTACTTGGTATTTATTCCTTGTTTATGTACTTGTTTAAGTACATATAATGAAAGTGATAAATGAATACAAGAAAACAGTGTTGCAAAGCTACAAATATATACATATGTAGACAGATAGATAGACAGTCAGATAAATAGATAGACAGATAGAATGATTGATAGCTAGATAAATTGATTAGAAGATGTGGCGAGAGGAAAAATAGATATAGATATGCAGATATATATAAATATATATATATATATATATATATATATATATATATATATATATATATATATATATATTTATATGTATGCATGTATGTATGTATGTAGACACATAGATAGACAGGGAAATAGGTAGAATGATAGATCAATCGGTAAAAACATAGATATTATATAGAGTTAGAGTGAGAGATAAAGAGAGAGAGAGTGAGAAATGAAGGAAAAGTATAATTAGAAATAAAAAATACATTGTCCATTTTTAGTTTGCATCTAAAAACGTTTACAGTCCTACTATGTTTCAACGTTTAATTGTTACAAAAATAATTGACCAATACGACACTAGGTCGAGTAAGTAAATTATAAGTAACATTTACATCGTTTTAATTTTTGAAATAAAATACAACAGCCTTGGCCAGAGACTGTAGAAAATGTCGCTTTAAGCACCGCTAAAGTATTCGCGACACGTCCTGTGTGAAGCTAAATACTTCGCATGGATTTGAATACAAACATGATATTTATTCTTTTGTCCCACAATGTTTAGATCGGAAAGTATGAAGATTAAATTATAAAACTTTGTTCGAAAAAAGGAATTGTTTTATGAACCGAAAACAATTAGTAAATGACATTTTGTTATAAAGTTATCTATGGTTTCTGCAAAACAAAGCACACGTGATTTATGAAATATCACGTTTTAATAATGAACCGTTTCAAGTTTGTATGCCTAAAAATTGTATATAACATATTTTAAAGATATAAAAAATAAAACACATAAATTACTTCGACGGAGGTGTAGCACACTCTTTGTATTTTTTAATAAGTATTTACTGGGAGATCTAAGGAAATGGGAAAGAGTAACAGCTAATAGAGTGAGGCAGTATTTTACAACTAAACAACTATTTAAAATTTCAAATGCACAATATTTATTAAGAAAAAGTATTATTTTAGTAGTTAATACTTTTTATATAAAACTAATTTTACCTATAAATAACTTAATCAACTTAGTGTCGTATTGACCAATGATTTTTGTAATAATTAACGTTGAAACGTAGTGATTCTGTAAAAGTTTTTAAATTAAAACTAAATATGACCAATGTCTTTTTTATTATAAGCTTCATAGATTTTTTTAATCTCTTCCATCACTCTCTCTCTCCCTCTTTCTCTGTCTGTCTGTCTTCTCTCTCTCTCTCTCACTCTCTCTCTCTCTCTCTCTCTCTCTTTCTATATATATATATATATATATATATATATATATATATATATATATATATTTGTAGTTATGCAACACTGTTTTTTTGTATTCACTTATCACTTTCACTATATGTACTTAAACAAGAATCTTACTTGTTATTTATGCAAGTTAACTTTCAAAGACTAGTTATATATATATATATATATATATATATATATATATATATCCATCTATTTATTTATGATATATATATATATATATATATATATATATATCCATCTATTTATTTATTCATCTATCTATTTATTTATCTCTTTAATTATCCACCCATCTATCTTTTTATCTACCTATCTATCTATCTGTCTGTCTATTTATCTATAAACATCTCTGTCTATCTACCTATCTGTCGATCTATTTATTAATCTACATATTTATCTACTTATTCGTCTGTCTGTCATTTTCATTTCAAGATTCATACTTTTCGTGATCTCTCCCTCTTTCTCTTCTGCTCTCTCTCTCTGTCTATATATATATATATATATATATATATATATATATATATATATATATATATATATATATATATATATATATAAGTATATCTATCTATTTATCTATCTATCTATCTATCTATCTATCTATATGTATATATCTGTTAGTCTACCAGTCTACCTATCTATCAACCTATTTAGTTTTATGTCCATCCATCTATCTATCTATTTAATTATCTACCCAATTATCTATCTATCTATCTGTTATTCTATCCATCTATCTGTTTGCCTGTCTATCTATATATTGTCTGTCTATCTGTCTATCTATCTATCTATCTATCTATCTATCGGTCTATCTATTTATTTATCTACCTATCTATCTATCTGCCAGAAAGTCTGTGTGCCTGCTTGCCTTTCTGGCTGTACATCTACCTGTCCATTTTTTTGTCTTCTTATAAGTGGAAGAACAAAAGGGGTTTTGAAATTTGATCTTACAAACCTTGAGATACCAAAATATCCTCATGACATGAAGGCCCAGTACGGGGTTTTGGCTATTCTGTATTACTTCATGACTACTGACTCTAAATGTAGTAAAATCCAAAACTACCAACTCGAAATTCTTTCAAACACTCTTTGTCGTCCCGTTGGATCACTGTTAGGGATTACTTCAGGGGGTGAATTGAACAACAACAAATTCTGTTTCAACTTGTAGCAACGTTTACGTGTTCATTTGGCTTCTTATTCTATCATTTGTTTTGCAACATACTCATCACTATAAAATTTGCTATGCAATTTCACTTATTTTCACTTTTGAGCTTAGTGGATATCATGTTTTTTGTTCATTAATGGTAATGCCCAGGCAGGCATTTATTTGTTGTCACTTTTGGTTCCAAAGCTCACAGTAGAACAATGTATGTCTCGCGTCATCGTTTAAGCTTTCGCAGAGCTCACATTGAGCAGTGTCAAGTAATTTAAATCTATGAAAGAATTTACCAAAACATCCAAGTTCAGTGGGCGCTTGTGTGAGATAGTAGTTCACTTTTCCATCCCCTCTTTCTATCCATGATTTTAGACAGGGAATTACGCAGTGTGTCCATCTGCCAGTACTGTAGTCATTCTACTCCGATTGACAGCTCTTCAAGAGTCGTCACTTAGCAGGTTGCTGAACTATTTTATGTGCACGTTTACTTTCTTCTTCGTTCAGCGTGACTTTAATACAGCTTAGTTGCTCGTATACCTCTTGCAAGGAACAAATATAGCTTCTGGCCGGTGATGGTGGTTATTAATCGTTGAAATTAACATTCTACCATATTTGTAATATTAAACCCACGATATATCTTTACAATGGTTGCTTCTTTGATATTGCTAAACTATGTGAACATCTTGGTAATCAGTAGCAACATTATTAGAAATGAATAATCTCTCTTTCTCTCTCTCTCTCTCTCTCTCTCTCTCTCTCTCTATATATATATATATATATATATATATATATATATATATATTTATATATGTATACACAATATATTTCTATAATGTATGTAATACTTTTCACATATTTTAGATCAGCTGTTATCTTGCTAATAAATACTCTACGTAATGATAAACGTAAAATATTTATTTTTCCCTGTTCTAGATTAAAATTAAAATTTTCAAACTTGAACCTATTTTCATTTCCCTTCCATTGAGTTTGTTCGTAAAATTTTCATTGCCTCACTAAATATTAAAATATTGTTTAAGACGTGCTTTTGATCTTCTAGAAGACAAAATGCACGTCACAGATAACAGACGAACTTGCATCTGAGACAAGTCACAGATACCATCAAAGCTTACAATGTGATGTTAGAGATGAAGGGGAATTTTATAACAAATAAATTAAAAATTTATATAGTTATCTTGTACTTATAAATATAAAGATACAGTAAAAAATTACACAAAGAAAATCTTATAAATAAATAAAACCTATTAACATCATTACTGTGATTGAAATCATCCTTGAAAACTTTTCAATTAAAATATATAGTACTGTTTTATATTTTTCTATTTAAACATGATTTTGATACAATGTATTGTAAGAGAAAAATAACTTTAAAAATAGCCTAAATGAATGATCCATATTGACAAAGAAATAATAAATTATTGAAGTTATCTAGTTATAATTCATTTTATACAAAAATAATGAACTAAAAGTATAGGAAAACTATTTGTATAGTATAGTTTTTAATTTGGATTAAATGTAGAATTTTATTTAAACACAAGGATCTCATTATTATAAACAACACGTGAATAAGAATTGCAGTTATATTTTGACTACTTAAATTTTCGTCAGGTTGCGCACATATAGGTTACACTCTACAGAAAACATACAAACGATAAAATTCATTTGTACTACCATCTTCCTGTAACAGGCTTTAATCGGGTTTATTATTAAACCATCTCTTATTCAAGCAATGACAAATTTCAATTAATTCTATTGGTTCACACTCTCATAATATGTATATATATATATATATATATATATATATATATATATATATATATATATATATATATATATATATATTTAAAACAACATAGGTTATTCAAATATATTCAAGGATATAAATTAATAAATATTCTTGTATTTGAATAACCAATGTTGTTTTAAATTATTACACAAGAAAACGTATATATATATATATATATATATATATATATATATACGATGAGATATACGAGAGGATGTTTTAGTGGGTAAACCCCTAAAACGTACTCCGGGAAAACACTAATTCTACATTTCCGCGTCACCACTTGTCTCTAGCCGCACATCGTCTGACTATGACTCACAGTTTAAAACAATTTCTGATCCTGACATCGTACCTTCTTCCGTGTTGTTTTCAGATTGCCTTTGGCTTGGTTAGCGTACCTTCGCCTATGTTTTGGTACGATTTATCGATTTTTCCATATCTTTAAGTTCTCTCAGATTTCATTCGCTGATCAAAATGAAATGTCGATGGTATTTGTACGTGAAAATGACATTTGACCTAATTAAACATTGCCTTTGTCACTGGGAAATTACAAAATCGTCGTTTCTTTCAAAATGACATTACTTTTAGGTTTGAAGTTGAGTAAAAACATATCAAATACTTTTTTTTATAATTATTTAAAATTAAAAGTTTTAAATATTCAATTTCTCTTATTAGACGTTTCCGCATGTTTGGACCGTTAGAGTCTACAGTAATGTACCCGTTAGTTATATGAGGTTAGGACGATGTTGAACAACATATAGGATTACTACATTAGATCCAACGGTCAAACGATCAAATTCTTTTCCATACTACGATCATTGTTTTTTATGCGACAAGAATTATATTTTATATTTATATATATATACATTTCATATTTATCTTAGGAGGCATTTTAATGCTTTCTATTACTTATCAAGGAGGTCAAGCTTGTAATATATGAGGGTTAAATTTGTGAGCAATGGTGTGTGACACGAATGAGAATGAATTCCGCTGCAGTTGGAGCAATATTATTTATATTACATTATATTCCTCCTGTTCATGTACTTTTAACAAGATTTTTATTGATTAGAATTTTTATCAATCATTTAACACTTGTCCACTTTATAGCCTCATTTACTCTAAATGTGTGTTATCCCCTTTCTCCATACTTTTTTATGTTTTGAGTTTTATCCTACATGATGTAGTTCCAATTTGTACTTACCGCTGTGAATACATTTGAAAATTTAGTAATATCAGACTGCACCACCTTGCTCCTTTACAGTATCGCTTTATATTTCCCTGTAGATCTCTTTGATCAGTGTTTCTTCGACTTCATCTCTACTTTCTAACCTACTTTCTTAGTTCTAAACTATACCTCCTGCATGATTGGCTCTATTTTCTCAACCTTCCTGTCCATCTACACCCCCCTAGACAACAGTACGTAATCATGTTATAGTAGTGTCTTTGTTTTTGTGTAGCTTAGGGTGTCATTCTCGACATATATTAAACAGCTTACGTCTTCATTTGTTATGCTTTCTAGCAGACTAACTTGTAATATTTCAAGTAACATTGTCCATAAATACGTTTTAATTTTAAAAAAAATACCGCAATCAATTCAATAAATTATTAAAATTTTACATTAAAATTTTAAATCGTAGCTTTTTATTCCAGTGTCTTCTATATTGTTTATTGTTTACAGTTTTCTGTGATCGACTTATTTTGAACCAGAGTAGTTTCTGTGCCTACTCTGTGGTGGCGTTTTTTGATAAATTCAAATTTATTATTTAAAGACCTAAGTATACTGAGTACCTCGTTTCTCGTTTCGAATATTATTTCAAAAAGATCCTCCCTCATTGTAGATGTACTCTGATACTCAGAAGCAACTGAAAGGATCTGACTATGATCTCTGCAATGGCAAAGCTCAATTCTTTTGACTTCATAAAAAGTTTACATATATAAAATACAGTTTCAATGATAATATTTGTTTTGACATACTATTATTTAGTTTTGGAAAAGATTTTATGACACGGTAGAGGAACGACATTTACTTAAAAACTATATTTCCTCAAATTTCCACTTCGTCTCTTGGCTGCTTCTTCTTTCTCAAGGACTCTCTAAACATTTCAACATTGCTTTCATTCTCTTAGGGTCTTAATTTTATTGTTCTTTTTGTATTGTTTTACTCGTAACCCTTTATACTATTATCTTTTCGGACAATTTTGTCTTAATTGTAATTATTTTAAATCAGTTTGTCACCTTTTCAGGTTTTATAATATGTTTCCACATGAACTATCAAAACAAATATATTTTACAGAAAATTTGCCAGCAAAAGATTTTTTTGTGAATAATTTTATTTTAGTAATTAGTATTCTAATTTTTAATAAAATTGTATTTCTTTCGTAATTGTGTCTTTTTACCAAATTATGTGAAAATGTAATTAAAATTTAGATTTTATAATGATCCTCTTGGTTAGTATTTATGCGCAATTACATATTTATTATTTTTATTCTGGTGACCGAGTAATGTCTAGGCATTAGGATCTTAAATATTTAGTGTTATTTTAACTATAAACTTATACAATTATTAATAATTTTTTTTTTCTACTCCGATAATTACATTGTTAATATATTCTCGATTTTAAATTTCAAATCCTACCGGATGATACAAAATAAACCTCAATTAGTTGAGTAATTTATTTATAAACAATCTACCCTTATTTCTAAAGCTCGCTTGGACGTTCCTCCACTGAATTGGGACCAATTTAGACTTACATCAATCAAAATCCTTTGCAATGCCGATTCGTATTGGCATTTTAAAACTTGGCCAATATGCAGAGAGTAACACCAGTAACGTAGAAGATTCCTCAATGCTTAAGTACAATTTTGTCGCAGCACATTAATAAAGTGTGATGATTATAAAAAGAAGCTAAACATATATGAAACCTATAAAATGTAAAAATGTAAATAAAAGTATAACCTATAATATATAAACATTACATGTTGCAGAGTAAGGATATGCTCTTTAGAAAAAGACACATTTTAAAGGGGGCCTTTTGAAGTCATCTGATTTTTTAAACTGGTGTGGAAACAGTGTAAATGAACCGCTTTCTTTCTGTCTTTGGTCAGCTGTGTCAGATGAAAGATCACCATGGTCTGCAATCGTTAATATATTTGTTTGTTAGAAGATTGATTAAAACTTTTAATGAGCTAAATTTCAAAACCTAATAACGAAGTAAAATGTTTTAGTAAATTTTATTAGGTGGCTTTATTTCTTTTTTTAATATATTTTTTAAAGTTCAACTATGTTAATATAGTGATATAGTAATATAGTGTAATGTTTCAAATCTGTAAATAATACAAGTAAGTCCAAGTGGTTGCCTCGATATGTTAAAAATTTTATTTTCTTGATATGTTTCATAGAATCAAACCAGTAAATATACAAAACCAGTGTGCATCAGAACAAACGTTGCTTAACAATATGAAAAAGACGTGAATTTTTTTATATTAATTATTGTTATTAAACTTTTAATTATTATTAAGTAAAGCTTAAAAAAGTAATATTTTAAAATGTTTTAAAATTATACCTTTTTCGAATATTCAAACTAGAACTTTTTTGTAACCTATCTTTCTTCAGAATGATTTGAATAGGCAGCGAATCTGGTTCAGTGAAATCGGTAGATTAAATTGGTAAGGTAAAGAATTAACCCAGTCTTTTAAAGTGTAAATAATAATTAACATGTAAACAAAGTTTTTTGTTTTATAATAACTAAAGCATGCATTACAAATAACCGGGTGGTTACAAGGTCGGCACAGGGAAACTTCCCTTCGTAAATGTAAAACCATTGGTTGGTTCGCTCTAAAGATTAACTTAGCTAACTGAAAACCCCATCTTCTCCCTAGTTGTAGTCTCCAAGATAACCTCCTCTTCCTTAAAGGATGGACAGTTGAAAGATCACCCCGTAGCAGTACCAGTGTTGGCGGACTTTGGAGCATTAAAGTAATATTTGTCATAATAGACTTCAACGCTATATTTGCCCCATAATCCCTATTTAAAACTGTATGTAAAAGCCGAAAGATTTATAAGAACTAATCTTTCCAAAAAACTGACACTTGAAGGATGGCCGGAGGTTAGCCGCTTAAAGACTCATTGAGAGCCATTGGTAACCTGCTTTCACAAAATCGGGAATCACAGGATTCCCAAAAGTGAACAGAGACTGTTGGGAATTTTTGAGTTTGTCCATAATAGCCTTAATAATAGCCTCAACGTCCGTAACTGACTAAGATGACAGTTAGGACTTGATTTCCTTAATGGAAACGTACATCGAATCTCTAAATGATATGACCCCCAATGAGAATTTCAAGATCTACAGAAAGCCACAGATACCGTTAACATATCAAAGACAAAGGTCATTTTTACAAGAGAGCGCTATTGTGAGTTTGACATCTAAGTTCGGGGCATCCATTTTATAAAAGTATACATATATATCTGCGTATTTATAATAATTTAAAGTCGAAATGATCAACTATACTCAGGTAAAGGTATTTATACATTATATTGATCTACTCGTATTATTAATCACTTTCAGTGGTCTGATTATACTAGTTAATAACCATTACTTTTTTAAAATTTTTATTTAGTTCTGTAATTAATTATATATTTGTGGTTTGTATCAAACAGTAAATCTGAGTCCAAGAATTGGACCCTGATAGGGACACTAATATCCAAGATACGGATCGAAATAGGGACAGTAAAATTCGTGATCTGAGGCAAAAACTGTTAAAAGAAAATTTACTACAAGAGTTATTTTCTTATTCTTTTTTTTACCGGTCAAATTTGATCCAAGCTTACAGTGTAGAGAAGGTCCTACAGACCATTCATTGTAGACATGACCTGGGTAATGTAATTAATAATAAAAAAAATTGTTTGAAATTTATATACATATATATATATATATATATATATATATATATATATATATATATATATATATATGGCCACACATGCCATCAAAAACAAACCCCCATTCCCCACATTAAAAAACGCACACCTAGTAAAAAAAGGTTCAAAAAGGCCTCAAATTGACAATCTGGGAACAACTAGAAATTTATAAAAATAAAAATAATATCATTAACGAACAAATACAAATAAAATCAAAAAACGATAAATTATTCAATCTAATAGACAATATTAACCCCAAAACAAACGTTAAAAACTCGCACAGTGCAGTGAATCTATAAATAGAACATAAAAGTACACCAAGGTCGACGGGAAATACACTCAGCTCGCAATCTACAACCCTGTTCAGTATGCGTGAGGACAACGGCACAGCCAGCCGTTGAAAGTTAGTTCGCATAAATACCAAGTAAGATTCTTGTTTAAGTACATAAGTGAAAGTGATATATATATATATACTGTTTGCCAACGAAAAGCTTTGGATATAAAATAATAAATATTCTTGTATTTGAATAACCTATGTTGTTTTAATATATATATATATATATATATATATATATATATGTAAGTGTGTGTGTGTGTGTGTGTGAGTTCATACTAAGTCATATCAATTGTACTGTAATATATGTTCAGTTTCAATCAGAGAGACACTGTAGCCTATTAAACTAAATGTTACGCACTTATGTTGTTACGAAATATAATTAATCATATGTTTGTAGAAGTTTGTGTTTACGTTGTTTTACCTGAGCTCCTGTAACATCCCTGATACATCCGACTCCGAAGAATGAGCAAGGATATTAAAGGTTTTGTGTTCGTGTTACCATTATAATTTGTAATATAATTATTTCTTCAGAATTGTGGCACCAACCAAAGCCCGTGGATGAAAAAGAGTAACCCTCTTAGTGGCGGGTCACAAAACATGGTAAACAATTGCTAGGGGGGAAGAAACCCTTACAAAACAATGGCTACTGGGTATTAATATTATTTTTAAAAGCGAATTGGGTAATAGATCTGAAAACATTCTCAACGCATTATTATTTATATGTTTTAATACTAGAAATCTCTGTGCAATTTTCTAAATCCACTAGAACTGCATTTAACATTTCCTATCCTTCTTCCCAAAAATGCCTGTTAACTCCAGACAACTCCTTATCATCCCAATGGCGAGTGTGTATTCTTCAAATAGGTGACTCTAGATATGCTTGCATAGATCTAGTCTAAATAATCTACCAAGTGGTTTTATACTTCTTTTTAAATTCGCTATTCGTCATTACTTTCGAGAGGACAATGGTTACTCTGGTTGATTGGTCTAAAACTACATAAATAAAACATCAACTTATCCTATAATATTACAGAACTTTTGTAGAATAGATACTCTTCCGGAAAACTTTAGATTTACCTGTTGTTCTAGGGCTATATAACTTATCTAACTATAAAATCAAACCGGTTTGTTTGTAAATACATAATGTATGGTAACATTTGATACTGAATGCAATGTGTATGCTTTCAATCTGTCAAATGAGACATATCGATGGTTAATAATAAATATCGTAGAAATGCATATACACATTTGTATCTATAGCTTACGACATAACAAATTGGATTACTTCAAAAATATTACTTGAAAGCTTTTCCAATGTGTTTGATCAAAGTAAAGTGCACCAGTAATATTATTCAAAAGGGCTTTGTAGCATTTATATTTATTTGTTTTTGTATTTCAATGTAAAACCCAAATATGATAATCTGGAGATATTTTGTTTTCTGTATATTTCTGAACTACATAAACAAAAACTATTTATGTTTATGATTAAAAAGCTGAATCAAATGAAATCGTAACTCAGTACATTTTTTTAAGTAGTCAAAGGACCATATTCGAAGGTAGGACAGTGGGGCCTCAAGAAAATGTATTCCCAAACACTTGTATTTGTTGTTAAATGTTTTTTATATTTTATTTATTTTTTGTAGTTATTTTTTTAAATAATTACCACGACGATAAATTTTGTGTGAAATTATTACAAAAGCAAAATTTAATTTAATCGATAAAACTCCCTATACATAAATATTAATACGTGCTGATATTGGGATTGTTTCACTTATACGACCAAAAAATGTAGAGGGTTAGGCTCGGGTTCTAAAGATTCCTCAGAACAATTAAATTTATTACGATACAAGACGTGATAAAATGGGAAACACTATTTACGTTTTATTGAAAATAAAATTTGAGGAAAGGAGAAATTCTGCCAATCAATCTCTCTCAAATACTAACCGACATGAGTTAATGTTATTTACAAATTATTCAAAATCTAGCTTTATGTATGTTGTAGGTTGTACGTACAAAGTGAAACCTTAATAGCACAAGCCACTTAGCAAGTCCTAATAATGACAGGGTCTGGATGCTTTATGTGATACATTTACAATATTACAATTTCGGTTAAACAAACCTTTACAATCATACGTTCATTATTATTAAAATGTTATTGTCTTACAATGAAACTTAGTAAATCGTTTTTTAAGAATTGATTCGTCTAAGGAAAATGTTGAGGTAAAAAATTGAACAAAAATATAAAATGTGTGGAAGTAAACCTTAATCTATTAGCATTAAACAGACATCTGATATTCGAACATTGTTTGAACCAGGGAAATATTTCACAAATCATGGATTTAAACAAAACCAGGGAGCAACCGATAGGTTTTATCTTGTGCATATTATGTAGGAATATGACAATATAGTTAATTGAAAATCCAATAAAAAGACTGAAAAGTGGACTAAGAACAAAAATATTTATAGGCTATATGATCAAAGTATACATTATTATAACATATGGAGATTTATAAAAATAAAAATAATATGATTAACGAACAGATACAAATGAAATCAAAAAACGATAAATTATTCAATCTAATAGACACTAATAACCCCAAAACAAACGATAAAAACTCGCACAGTGCAGTGAATCTAAAAATAGAATATAACGGTAAACCAAGGTCAACGGCAAATCCACTCAGCTCGCAGTATACAAAAACCCTGTTCAGTATGCCTGAGGATGAAGACAAAACCAGTCTTTGAAAGTACTCGCATAAATACCAAGTAAGATTCTTGTTTAAGTACATAAGTGAAAGTGATATATATATATATATATATATATATATATATATATATATATATATATACATATATATATCACTAGTTTATATAGTGTATGTATATTTAAATCATATATATATGTATATATACATATGTAAAAATGAATATAATATAAATCTATAGAGTTAATATTTTATTTTATTTTCAAGCAAAAATATCTAATATTCTCAATATCTTTATAGTAGCGTGCCACAAACTGAAATAGTTTTTTTCCCATTACACCATTTAAATAACATTTATCAAAATTTTTTAATACAGAAAAAAAATCAACTTTTTGAAAAGTGACATCTAATTTACCAGAGAACCAGTATGCCTAATATTTACAACAGCATTATTACTTATGGAACTCAAATATATTTCATATGGTTGTAGAAAAGCATTGACAATGAGCTTTATCGATTTCTAGAAAGACAATAACATAGGTTTATTATTGTACTACTAACCTAAACTTATAAACGTACATATGTTATTCTGAAATTATAGGTCTTTACCTATATTCGCTTCCAAAAAAAAAGATACACAAAAAAAGCCACCTTTTCTTACACGATTGTAACCGAAAGTGCCTTTAACAGTGTTAAAATCGACCATGTAATAGATTGGCGAAAATTTGTGTGTATTTTTCTACTTTAATTGAACACGTTTCTTCACAAATGCAAATTATTATTAAGGTGTACAATAATACAACAAATTACTTGAAAACATTTTCAAGAACGCAAGGAAGGGTTTTGCGGATCAATAAAATCTGAAAAAAGTAATAATGTTTTTTATCTATATATCTTGAATTATTTTAACCATATTTATATCAGCCCATCAAATTTAATAATACAACCCAAATCACATAAGAATATATTAATGGTACAGTAATAAATAAGAGATTGTCTTCATGTAAAATATTTTGTAATTATACTTGAGGTGTCAACAAATTTGTGTCTAGACTGTCCTTGAATGACAACATTGGTAGTATATTGTTTACACAGTAGGTTCAATTTCTAAGAGATAATACTTCAGAAGAGACCCTAAATGGACTGCCTATGATATATACATAAGAAAATCGCAATATTAGACGCCAGTTATCATAGGAATAGTTAAAGAAAGTTTATAGGTTAAATATTCCTCTGTAAAAATTGAATGGTTTCAAGTTTGTAGCTTTAAAAACGAATACACAGTAAACTCTTTATAATCCGGCCCTTCGGTTATACGGAACATCGCGTGATCCGGTGTTTTAGTCAAGGACGTAAAATGTAAACATCATCAATATGTAAGCACACCTTGTATATTTTTCACTGCATGTCGATGTCAGTGACCGAATGAACTTCACGCCAACCAGTTCTAGTTGTATACCTTGCAAAACTATATTTAAACTATTTCGAGCCGCATGTTGTTGCAGTAGCTATGTACAGTAACTGTTACTGAGGTGCACGTGAACAATGTCTTGCAGTGAGAATGAAAGCATAATTAAATTTTTGTTTTTACCGATAAAGAAAAGGTAACTTTTTAAAGTTCCCGTTTCAATATAATTTCAATTACAGTACAGAACTATTATCTCTTTTTTTAATTATTGGGCTGTATATGTAACTATTGTTTAAGGTACATTGGATTTGAATAAACCCTTCAGTAATCCGGCGTTTTAGTATCTACCAGTGTCCCAGCCCCATATCTGTCGGATTAGTGAGTGTTTATTGTATAAAGTAGTTTTTAAACATCTCGTCATTTCTTACTATTCTTCACGGTTATAGACGAAGAGCTGTAGTTCATGTAGCATTACCCAGGGTACACCGCGTGGAGGCGAACTACTTTGTACTCCTAAGCCTGGAATTGTAAGCCTGAGAAAAGCCTACATCCAAATCTGTGAACTCAAAGCACTAACAGATGTTATGATCAACGAGAGGTATGCGGCCGACGAATAGCTGCGTATGTACACAGATGGATCGGCAATGCATGACGCATGCGGAGCCGGATATTTCTCCTCAATTGGGCAAAAATCAATAGCAGTGGGGAAAAACGGAACCAACTTTGAGGGAGAAGTGACCGCCATCGGCGAAGCGGCCAGAGAAATTCTTCTGTCGGCCAACACCAAGAAGGTAGTTTTCCTCTCAGACTCAACATCCACGATTCAGGCGATCGAAGGGAAGGAAATAAACAACTGCCAGAAAACATTCCGCATGTTACAAAAAACAGCACAGATTGCAGTACAATGGGTGCCGGGGCACTGTGACATCAGAGGAAACGAAAAAGCAGATAGTTCGGCCAAGCATGGCTGCTCCATGGCCGCAGCCGATCCTCCCCCTCTCATACCGCAGTGCCTGACTCCGTGAAACGGGACAGGAAACAAGCTGCTGCAGGAAAGCAATGGGAAAAGATCATCCAGTCAATCATACCACTGGATCTTCCGAGAGGCGAAACAGTGGATTTGTTTAGGATGACCACTGGACATGACTACCTGCAGAGACACCTGCATCGCATGAAAGAGGTAGACACACCAATCTGCCCACTGTGCTCCGACAACGAAGGGACGCAGAGCATCTTATCACTTATGACGGCCTGAAGGATATCTTTCACGAGGAGTCCAGGGAAGGACTCGCTACATTATACTGGGAGGCACGGCGTCGAATGGCTGAGAGGCCAAGGACGGGCATTGTCTGAAGTAAGTAAGTAAGAAGTAAGTTACTATTCTTCACCTGCATTATTAAATAAATAACATTATTTAACTTCATTTCCTTTATCTTTATATCATCTTTTATTTATATCTAGCACTAAAATAACATGAAATAGCTTTTAATTCTATCTTTTTTTCTTTCTGAGTTTTAATTAGCGCCCCCAGGTGATCCGCTATATCAAAATTGCTCTCCCAGTAGCTATGTCTGGCTTCATTAGGAGCCTCATAGTTTTATTAACATCATATTCTGTACACACAATTGTACTAGACTATTATTTTTTACTTATTACAAAACTATTTTACACAAAACTCTTACCATCAAACAGAGATCTGTTTAAATTTGCTTTGCATGGAAATTCTTCGTAACGGAAAAACATTCTTAAGCTTACAAAGCAAATGAATGCCACAGAAACGACTGTTTCTTGACGCTATTACGTTTGGAGATTCCATCAAAAGATTGGAGTATAATGCGTCTTTGATTATAGGCTTAGCGTATTGCAAAAACACTGTTGAGCAATGACGTCACGATACGGACACAGCTAACGATGAAACCAGTGTACGGATTCAGAACACTTCTTTGAAGCTCGTTATGAAATGTTATAAAGGAACAACCGCTATTTTCCTTTTGGGATTAGTTGAACGTTTAGATTTTATGGAACTGTTGAAAAAAGTGTAACGTATATAAAGGTATAAAGTAAAATGTCTGCTTTAGAATTGCATACAAAACTCTATCATAGATTTATTTGTAACTGTTATATCCATGTTCTTACATATAAACGTACTGTTCCTATATAACATTTATAAATTGAAAAGTCTTCAATAAAATATTCGTTATAGAGATAAAGGTTCGTAATTTTTTCTCGATAAAACAAACTAATAAAAAAATAAAACCATTAATATATTTTAATATCTTTCTCTTCCTACAGAGATTGCAGTTTTTAATAAATGCGGATGACATGAGAGTCAAAATGCGGTTGACGTATGAGTCAGGTACAATTATTTATTTACACAGACAACTTTTCAATAACAGGTATGTTATCGTATCAGCCCTACAATACATAGGTACACAATTAAAAACGATGACGTATTTTCAGGGATGACAATTATTAAGTTTCAGAAGAATGCGAATGATATTATGGATAACACTAAAGCATTGTCATACATTTAAACACCACTTATTATAAAACATTAAAATGATTAGTAAAATTAATTGAAATTTTACGAGACGTTTTCAATGTTAATTTGATTTAATTTGGCAATTTTATAACTATAACTGTATTTTATCCTTGACTTGTAAGTTACTGTATATTTAGTAGTGGTCAGGGTTATTACATGTTTTTGGTACAACTAAATAATAAATAGTTTGTAATGGTTATGTTAATATAATTCAAAAATATTTTGACGTTACCCAAATTAGTTTTATTATGTTTTAGGTTCTTTTAATATTTTATAATTATAAGAAATTCCATTGTAGTTACGTTTATTTGTGAATTAAATTAATATTGTTGGTAATTTCAATCGCGTAATTATATATATTCTAGATCTGTTGACCTACCAGTTACTGAAACGTTGCCTGTATAAATAAATAGTTGTACCTGACTCCAAGTCAACCGAATTTACTTAAACTATAATAATTTTTATTCACATATTATTATTCAATTTATATTTTTCTCAGATTGTAGGCCTGTACTGAAGATACAATTGCTGTATATATAATTCGTAATATATTCCGATAAATAAAGACCATTGATGTAGGAATTATAAAAAACAAGGGCAATTTAAATATAATGTTTTTGTTATACACAAGCATAGACCAACATTGTAATGTTTTGAAACTTCTTAAGGTTTTTGTTCAATTGTAAGCAATAGATATTGAAATATATTTAATGGGATTTCTACACTCTAATTCGTGTAAATTTAATATACTGTATATATTATACATAAAATACACCTCTTCTGCTATATTTTGTTAATGAATACCTTATATAAAACCTGTATGTATATATTACACCTGAAATGATTTGTCTAAACCTTACCGTTGGTAAGATAATGACAGTTTAAGAAAGGAAGGATGAAAATAGGCCGAAAAAGTGCTATTGATCTGGAGTGCTGACAAATTATCTGCACTCAATAGGGGCACATTATACTGTCTCAAGGGTAGATTCACTCACCTCAAGTACTGCTGTCAAAAAGGTACAAGGACCGACTTTTACTCATTACTCAAGAACATTTCTGTTAGTGTTAATATCTGAAATGACATTGTATATATTTCATAATTTGAAAAATGATTACGTGTCACCAGTACCCTATGCTGCATCATTTTCGTCGTAGGAACCCGTGTAAAAAACTTTTAATATAAACTATTACATTGGATTTCTTAGTACTCTCTCAGTATAATTATGCATACCTAACCCGGTAGAGCACTGTCATAAGTTGCAATAAACTAAAACAAACATATTTCACACAATTTTTGTTTTATTTTAAGTAATGAACTTGTCCCCAGGTGCAGTAGTTTTCTTAAATGCTTTGTCCTCGTAATAAATATGTTAAAATATTATTGGCTCTTGTTTAAGACAACTATTCTAACATATATTTAAAAATTAACTAAGTCCTATGAAAAAAAACAATAAAAAAATCACTCTTCACAACAAACACATAATAAATAATACTCACAATAAAATACACACAAAGTATTCATTCGCTATAAATAAAAAACCACAATATTATAAACATACAAAATCTTGCAATGATTCACTTGTTAAATTATCTGCAGACCGTACCATGTATTTGGTGCAACTCTATAGTATCCAATCTTTAATCTCGTTGACTTTATACTTATGTTTTTGTATTTCATTGTTTTTGAAATAAAAGATTTGTTAATTCATTCGATTTAATCGATCACTATGAAACTCTAAAGGTAATTAAAAGATGGCTTAATGTTTTTCACATCATTATTCTACAAAGAATAGTTTATTACACTTTTTGCACAAATAGTGACAGTAGATGTGTAATGGACTATAGAACAGTTCTCAATCACTGTAATGTTACTACTCAATTATTTAACTAGTGATTCAGCAGTATAACTCTTCAATACGACTAATACAAATAATAATATTATTAATAGTAATAATAACAAACTATCACAGATTGGATATCCGGCATCACCAACAAATTTCTATTTTCGGTGTCAAGCTCCAGGTTGACTGTCAGTAAAGATGAGTAACCAAAAGCCAAATCAGGGTATTGTAGAATGGTTTATGAATATCTTCTGTCACACTGTTGCAGTTGTTTATGAGTAGTGATGGCCCTACAGTCTTATTTTAAAATCGTATAATCAAAGTAACGTAGATTTTATTTGTATATCGTAAATTAGTTAGTAGCTATTTCCTTTTTTATCAATTAAATATTATTATTATTTTACAATTAATCATTCTTTCAACAGATATATTGAAACAAAAATGAAGCGATATATCTTGACTTACTTTGTGTTGGTTTAGGTCAGTCTTGTTTTAATTGTTAACTGTAAATTAGACTCTTGGTAATGTCAAATTGATCCATATTACATTAAAAAATCGTCTACTTTATATATATATATATATATATATATATATATATATATATAAAATAAATTAAACATATTTCAAAAACAAGAATACTTTTAATGAATATATTTATTCTTCAGGAATAAATATATTCATTAAAAGTATTCTTGTTTTTGAAATATTTTTAATTTATTAACTATATTACAAGAAAACATATCACCATATTTAATATATATATATATATATATATTTATATATAAATATCGCAATATGTTTTCTTGTGTATTAATAAAGAACAAAAGTCAAAATACAAATACAAGAATTATATTTGAATTTACAATTCAAAGCTTTTCGTTGGCTAACAGTACCAACATCACCAGCAACTTTCAACTGATACAAATTCAAATAATTCTTGTATTTGTATTTTGACTTTTGTTCTTATATATATATATATATATATATATATATATATATATATATATATATATATATATATATATATATATCCTTTAAAACATATTAGATGTATATTTTATAAAGCTATAATTTTAACTTTATATATATATATGTATGTATGTATGTATGTATAAAGAAATATATATATTAAAAAATGTCACAAACATATTACGAAATTTACCTTTTACACTTAATATTTGAAGAACTTTAGAATGCAAGTAAATCTGAGATACCTTTAAAAAAAATGGATGATATCTTATTGTTTCCTTTAATGTAAAATTCCAGCTTGTAAAATTCCAGGTTGTAAAATTTATTACACACACATATATATATATATATATATATATATATATATATATATATATATTATAACTTAACTTTGGTTGTAATTTAAATTATTTTAAATGTTATTTAATCACCTTACCTATTGAAGTCACCTTTAGGTTATAAAAGAACTAACAATCTTATCAAAACTTTTACCATCACTTGCATTTATTTTCCTTAATTAACTCTACAAATTATTCAAAAAAATTTATTAATATTGAGCAGTGACAGGCTCGATAACTTAACTAAATTACAGTATAAAAGGTGGACTTCTGAGGCTTTAGATTCAATTAGAATTAAAACAGTAGTAAAATTATATTCTTTCTCTCGGGGTCGCTATTATGGGAACTTTGCTTTAAACTTGAAATGGTGAATAGAATTATATTTATAAATTTTGATGAATTTAAAATTTAGGTTAAACTAGAAGATAGATGTCTGTTGCTACACTTATAATTTAAATATACTTATAGTTCGGACGAGTCCCTGGAATCGTGGCTTGTTCACTTCCGCTAACACTTGACACAATAAACTTACTTTATATAAAAAAAACTTTTACTTCCCACTTTACTAAAATTTACTTAAAAAAACTATTTAAACTAACAAACTTCTCCCTTTACACTTTCATCCTTGTCCCCACCAACCTCCTGCCTTCTCCGAGACTCTTTTTCAACTCCCCCTAGTTCTTAATTTTCTAAACCTAACGGTACATGTTTAAATTTCCCCAGGCTATATCGGCCGTTGGAATTTCCCATCTTGGACCTTTGTCTATTTGCCGGACTCCACTTATAAACTTCCTGGAAAGAATAATGACCTGCCTTGGGTACCTGCTTTATCAGCACCAGAAAACTATTTGTATTTCTTTGCTAAAATATTATAGATGATTTATTTCGCAACTAGCTTAATTCAATCTAAAGCCTCGTACTTTATGTTATAGAGTCCCCAGAATTTTAAAATTAATTTTGTTTGATTTCTTAAATTTAAATTTTACAATATTTGAATGCTGACATCAAAGAACAATTTGTTTTAAATTCTTCACCAATCTTAAACTTCTAATACATTAAATTTTACTATAGTTAAACCTCTTATATCCTAAACATTTCACTTATAAATATTACATAATTACCAATCACATCATAAAAATTAATACTCTTTCTTTAAAATTAAATCTGAAAGTTCACAATGCCATTGTTCATCATATGATCCTAACCATTAGTTATTTATGCATGAAAATCTAAATCTTTTATACAATTATTTAATTACTTAATATGGGTTTGTGATACCTTTTTAACATTCTACAATTAAATTTACCCTTAAGTTTACCATTAATTATGGAAGTAAGTTGGTAACTGCTATTACCAAGACATTTCTTAATTTCGTAGGGCCCTTCATAAATTTCTAAGAATTTGCTGTTTACAATAATTGAATGCTATGACATAAAGAACAATTTGTTTAAATTCTTCATCCAATCTTAAATTTCTAATACAAATATAACCAACTTAATAAGGTTTATTACCAAAAAAGGAGAATATTAATTTCTTTTACTAAGACGAGTATTTTTTTTTTTTTACAGGGTTAAGATTCATTTTAAATAAAACAACCAAGCAATTGCGTTTAGCTAAAATTACATATTAAAATCACTAACTGTTAATTATCATTATCTTACAATTTTAAAACATGTCATTCAATATGCTGCATAATTAATTATTAAACTGAATACAATAATTCAATTGTTAAATATTATTAATACTAACCAAAACAAAGTGTTGCAAATATAATGTTATAATTATAGATTAAATTTACTCCGTTTAACATTGTTTTAGTGACATTGTTTTAGTGATCAAATAATTTAGTTGACAATGTCTCACTTAAAACGATTACAAAATAGCTGACAGATGCAGTAACTTAATTGAAAGCATTACTAGTTTATAAAAAAATTTAAATTTAATATGCATACGTTCCTAAATGGTTTATAATTGTAATACTGTTATACCTTCTCAATTAACCTCAAATTTCATTAGTTACCATAAACAAATAATTATTCTCCAATTTATATTAGAACATTCTGTGTAGATCATTTCTCTTATTAATTATTCCATAATTACAAATCATAACATACAAATTAACAATCTTTCTTTAAAATTAAATGTGGAAATTTTACAATTCATTTTACTTGTTTAGCTAAATAATAATTTTATCACTTCCTAATTAATTTTCCCTTTGCGCAGTTTATTAAATTTAAGTTCGTTATTCATTGTTTATTATTTTTTTTTCGTAGCACAGATATTATTATTATTTTTATAAATCAAGAAGTACTATATGAGTTTGGTTATTTACTGCAAACGTTCAACAAAGGGTCGCACTGTCCTTCTGAGATCATTGTCCTTGAGTCTTGCAGGTGTTTTCCTCGCTCAAATGGGGTATTTTTGTTTCTACAGCAAATTTGACCTGGCTCTGATGGTTTTTCATTAATTACACTTGGCTGGTTTGATTCCTTCACAAAACGATTAATTTCATTCCGTTGTCTAATCCCGTGTCTTTGACTTAATTGGCCTGGACTATGGTTTGATGTTAACAGAAAGTGTTATTTTTGTTGAAAGTGAAATTCTGTAACTAGGTTGAAGAATGCACTTTTAGTTTGTATTCCTATAGTGATTACAGTTGCTGTAACATTTGGGTCAAAAGGTCGTGCGAATTTCTTAATTATTACTTCCTCTGATATCCCTTGAACATACGATAAATTTTGTTCGACGTTCTCTATCATGTTGATAGGTCCCTTTAAAATTTCTACAGACGTCAAATGATTTTTGTTTTGTTTAAGGTGGTAATCCAACTTTTTTAACTCAAGGTTGTCAGTAATACATTGTCCCGTGTTAATTTTAAATACGTTTAAATCTTCCGCTTGTTTTTGTTGTTGATCTTCGCAAATTAATTCCTCGTACGCTACTTTAGTTTGTGTTGTATCAATTTTATTGTTTAATTCTAAGCTTTCATAATTCAATTGTTCCTTGTCCTCAATTAATACATCATTTATTTCTACCTTAAAGTCTTCATTGTTCTTAACTAAATTATCATTAAATTCTTCTTTAACTTCTTCATTGATTTCGTTATCTTTATTAATTATTTTATCTAATTTGTCATTTAATTCATCTAATTTACTATTTAAAGTTTCCTTTAAATCTTGTGTAGTTTGATCCATTTTTTCATCTAATTTACTACAGGTTTTTCTTAAATCTTGTGTATTTTGATCCATTTTCGCACTTAATAATTGCAGTAACTGTAGCATATCTATTCCGGTGTTAACCCTAGTCCCTACAATTGTCTCTGTCCCCACACCCAAATTTTTTTCATCTACTTTATTCATGATTTAAAGTTTCTTCCCTAATAATGTTCTATAGTCTTAATAATGTTCACAGTTTTTTATTAAATTTCCTTAATTAACACTCTTATTCAAGCCAACAGATTAATAAATTTGTTTATTAATTTATGATATATATTCACCATTTCTATTTAACTTTGCCATCTAGTTGGGCGCCAAATTATAACTTAACTTTGGTTGTAATTTAAATTATTTTAAATGTTATTTAATCACCTTACCTATTGAAGTCACCTTTAGGTTATAAAAGAACTAACAATCTTATCAAAACTTTTACCATCACTTGCATTTATTTTCCTTAATTAACTCTACAAATTATTCAAAAAAATTTATTAATATTGAGCAGTGACAGGCTCGATAACTTAACTAAATTACAGTATAAAAGGTGGACTTCTGAGGCTTTAGATTCAATTAGAATTAAAACAGTAGTAAAATTATATTCTTTCTCTCGGGGTCGCTATTATGGGAACTTTGCTTTAAACTTGAAATGGTGAATAGAATTATATTTATAAATTTTGATGAATTTAAAATTTAGGTTAAACTAGAAGATAGATGTCTGTTGCTACACTTATAATTTAAATATACTTATAGTTCGGACGAGTCCCTGGAATCGTGGCTTGTTCACTTCCGCTAACACTTGACACAATAAACTTACTTTATATAAAAAAAACTTTTACTTCCCACTTTACTAAAATTTACTTAAAAAAACTATTTAAACTAACAAACTTCTCCCTTTACACTTTCATCCTTGTCCCCACCAACCTCCTGCCTTCTCCGAGACTCTTTTTCAACTCCCCCTAGTTCTTAATTTTCTAAACCTAACGGTACATGTTTAAATTTCCCCAGGCTATATCGGCCGTTGGAATTTCCCATCTTGGACCTTTGTCTATTTGCCGGACTCCACTTATAAACTTCCTGGAAAGAATAATGACCTGCCTTGGGTACCTGCTTTATCAGCACCAGAAAACTATTTGTATTTCTTTGCTAAAATATTATAGATGATTTATTTCGCAACTAGCTTAATTCAATCTAAAGCCTCGTACTTTATGTTATAATATATATATATATATATATATATATATATATATATATATATATATATATATATGTATATATATAATTTAAAACATATTAGATATATTTTTGACTAGAACTTCTTGTTAAATAAGTTAGAAAAGTTAGTTCTGTGTGACAAACAAAAAGACTGAAATAAAATGTTAACAAATTAAATAACTGATCAATAAAAAAAGTAGATACAACTGAAACCTCTTGAAATAATAATAACAATCAACAAAACAATCGTACTTGCCTTTTTACCATATTTTTCATGCTGTCAAACATTTAAAGTTGACATACGGAGTCTCAAGTTGAATATATTAAATTCCTGTTTGTAAGCAAATAAATATTGGCTTTTATTCCAATTAATACATTTAGGGTAAATAATTATCTAGACATTTTTATTCTGAAAATCGAACGTTAAGAATGTACTATATATTTGTTAGAATAACTACTAACAAGAAATAAATAAAAGAAAAAGTGTCTAAAACAACTGCAGTACAGCTGATGACAAACTCTTCAAAACATCGGTTACAGTAATGAAATATAAACAATGCCGTCATCCAAACTTGCCACTATGCCTGCCTAAAGTTCCCACCAAAACATACCAGGTATTATCACAATCTTCTACATGACTGCTTGTACTGCCACTGATAAATTCGACATTATTCACTGTTCACTGATGTTTCTACACTTCACAGCTATATCTCTTTAGTAAACTATCAACTGTTTCATAGAAGATCGTGTTTACTTTATCTGTGTTCGTACAATAAAAATATTGTTGTCATATTATATTTATTATATAGAAATATAAGCATGAATTATATACATATTTCTATACTACTATACATTTTGTCAATATTTATTATTTTGTCTATAGGTCTCATACTATTTACTTCTGGTTATTTATGATTGTTCGATGTAAAATACACAGAAACATAGGACTAGCAGCTGTATTATTTTTTTTATGTATGTGGGTTGTTGAAAATTGTCTTCTAGTTTAGGTCGCTCCATCAACGTTTAATAACTTTGATCAACAAATGTATAGTAAACCAGCTGACTCGTGCCACGCTTTATCGTGGTAGATTGTGGTTTCATTTATTAATTAACTTTTACTTGACAGAGGTTACTGTCATTATTACAAATTAGGTATCATAAATGTAATCGCTTAGTAGATTGATTAATCTATCTATCAGTGCTTTGACCAATGCACTAACGAAGTTTCCACACGTAGGCTAAAAATATTGAGAAATGACAGTTTTTTAGCAATTGAATTTTTGTATTCAATGAGACACATAATATAAGATACGAATGATATTATTTATATTTTTAAAATAAAATAGTCAGACCTCAATTTTCAGCTGTAAATTAAGGGACACGCTTAGGAATTTTTACGGCAAGCAAGTAGGTAAAGTCTTTTTACAAAGCGCCTAAATTTCAATCCTTATATTATATTAATAATATATTTTATTATTCTCGTCTACAATAATAGGATATTTCACTTAAAATATAAGCTTTTGTGTTCAATAAATACTAATAGTAACATTATTTTTCAAAACTTGAAAATAAAAAAAGAATGAGAGAAATTTAAACTGAAATCAAATTACTGGGCAAAAAATGAACAATATTTAAAACATGTAAATACAAATTTTTACTGTGATATTATAAAATTTAAAAACATATGTTTTGTAGAAATACAGTTTTGGATAATAAAATTTAGGATGAATTTTAAAAACAATTGGTATTGTCTACATTTATAGATGTCTGCTTTATTTGTAGATTACTCTAAAATAATATTTGATATTTATCCCCAAAATTAAATTTATCTTCAAGGAACTTCTTCCTTCTAAAACATGGAATTACATTTTAGCATACCTAAATACCGCCACTAAATATTGTGATTACATGACAATATTACTATCTCAATATATTCGGTCAATTGCTTTACTTTAAATATTTAAAAAAATACAGTACTTACCTTTAAATATTTATCTTACAGTATTTAAAATTCGCTTTATCTTAAAAAAAAGCTATAACATGCTTGTAAATAAACTTAATATTCCATTTTTAGCTTAGGTTATACAACTGTTGTTTATAGTAAGTGTTTTCCATATTGTGTGGCGATTTATCGGCTCAAAAATTAATATGTGAACTAAAATTATTACTCTTGCATTATTAGTAAGAATATTTGGGAAATAAATGGCTAATTATATTTGAAAATAAATTATTGTTGAAAAATATTATATGTAGAGATATAATATAAAAATCTAATATGTATAATAAGCTCATAACAAAAAGATGGAAGGTTAAACTCCAATGGATCCCTAGTCATGTGGGCATATTAGGAAACGAAATGGCTGACGAACTGGCAAAAAAAAGGCGCGGAAGCACATCAGCCAGCAACCCCCATCTCACTCAACACTGCCAAAAAAAAAAAAAAAATAGATGGCGTAGTCAACACCTATATCTTAAACGACATGGAGAACCTGGCAAAAAAAAAAAAAAAAAAAAAATGGGATGTATTAGCCTCTAAGGGACCGCTTCCCAGTAATTTGGAGCGTTCTGAATTCACTGGCCATGACTACCTGCAAGAGCACCTGCACCGCATTTGCCTAGCAGATGACTCCACCTGCCCTCTCTGCTTGAATGGCACAATGAACGCCGAATACCTCAAGTCCTGCGCAGATCTCTCCGTCTACCCTGAAGACCCCCGCTAGCCGTTACTGAGAGACGCGGTGTCGAATGCCCGAAAAGCCAAGGACGGAAGTTGGCTAAAGTAAGTAAATTAAGTAAAATAAGTAAAGTAAGTAAAATAAGTAAAGTAAGTAAAATAAGTAATGTAGGTAAAGTAAGTAAGTATATTAAGCTAGAGACGATGACGTTTTCCATAGCCAGACGATATACGAGTGTAATAATCACCCGCAGTCAGTTTCGCTCGATTTAAACTCAAAGCTGATTTATTTCATTTAGGAATTTTATCTAATGTTTGTATCAAACAGATACAATTGACACGTGTCAAAATTTTATTTTGATTTATGTTCAAATAATAAATATATGCATAAATCACGTGTTTTGTTCTGACTTTCTCTGTTATAAATTCCCTTGAACGCGTATTCAATTATGTTCAACAAATACTGAAGTCTAAACGTATCGACAAAACATTATCACCAAGCTATCAGACAGAAACATTGTTTTCCTTTTTTATAAACAGAACTTTATATTTAAACGACATTTATTGACAATGGAGAGTTGAATACAAAGAAAGTATAACTATTTCTTAGAGCTCGTTGAGTTGAAATTGTTTTACTATCTTTGAGCACTTCCTTCTCTGAATAGAATTTAGTTACCAAACTTAACTTTCATTCTTCATTCAAGTCTCTGTTATTTTATGAGATCGTCTATAAAAAAATGTTGTCCTTCTGGTTTTCGGAGTTTTGTTTCTATGTGAAAATCCATAACAGTTGATCCCAAGACAATAGTGCTTATCTTGTCTAGAGACGAAAAAGATGGTTTTTGTACACATTATATTATTGTAGTTTATACAAAAAGAAAAAAACACTCTGAGGTCTGATAACAAGATCTTAACAGAGTTTATATCATATATATATATATATATATATATATATATATTTTAATTATGGTGATATGTTTTCTTGTATATATAGTTAATAAATTTAAAATATTTCAAACACAAGAATACTTTTAATGAATATATTTATTCAAAGCTTTTCGCCAATAAAAAAGTATCAGCATCTTCAGGAAAAATAATTATCTGATAAAAAAATCTTTTTTATCAGATAATTATTTTTCCTGAAGATGCTGATACTTTTTTATTGGCGAAAAGCTTTGAATAAATATATTCATTAAAAGTATTCTTGTGTTTGAAATATTTTAAATTTATTAAATATATATATATATATATATATATATATATATATATATACAGGGAGAATCAAAGAAAAACAAGTACAAAGCAAAAGAGGTGTCAGAATAAAATAGTGTGATATAGGTAATTTTTTATGATGACAGTTCAACTGAAATATTAGGGAGAAATAGTCATATCTGAAACACAATGCTGTATGTAAAGTAGTAACTCAATGCTGAAACTTAAACAGCTTAAATTAAATTTATAGCAATAACACAGTAATTTTAATTTTCCAATATATAATAAAATATTATAAAGATAAATTAAAACTATCCATAAGCGTAATAAAAGACAATATAATATAGATTTTAATTGTAAAAGCAAAGAAATATTTTGTATCGTAGTATAAGATTAAAATCTATTCATTATATTAGTTATCATGTCCTTTTCAAATTAATATTAAAGTAATATTAATTATGTATCGAGAATACTAAGTTCGCCTCTGTTCCCTTTTTGCGTAAGTACACACACTGCGGCGGGCAATATTCTCTTGGAATACATGCCGCAAAAATATAAAATGTAAAACATAAAGAGTCTAAATTTCTTGTAAGTAAAACAAACCAAGCCACCGTGGGAAGGTTTTGAAACTTAAGTTTAAGGCCGTTTGCAAGGGGAAGATGGTCAAAATTGGCCTAGAATTACCATCGACATTTCCAGAGATAAAGCAAGACGAGAAAAATCAAAAATAAAGAATAATAAAATTCCATCAGAAGCACCCTTAAAGAGTTATACGGCTTGATCGAAAAAATGGATTAAATCAATCGGTCTATCAATTTTGCGAGCCGTTACGCACTAGTACAAAAGAAGTGCGCGCGCCGATCAGGCGACATCGATTTAAGATCCTTATTGGTTGTCAACTCGTGGGAACGGACTGCAGGTGGGGGTGTTTTCCCGGGTTGTGCAGGCCAAGCGTCTTTTGAAGCCCCAGCTAAACCAGGACTCTCGAAGGGTAAGGTCGGTGTCGGGCGTAGCTCCGGTAAAACAATGAACAATAGTTTTGTTACCGTTAATAGTTCAAAAACTATGAGTGGCTAGGGAAAGTTCGTTTCGTTGAGATGTCGTGACGCTGTAGTTTCGTATGGGGCCCTTTCGCACTTCAAGATCGCAGCGAAAGGGGTTTGCCCATAAATTTCCATCAAATTATGTGCGAGCGTCGTTAAATGTGTGTGTTACAGCCTTACTAGAAAGACAAGGCGATGTGAACAGTGTAACCTAGCAAACAGTTTTAAAAGGGTGAGTCTAATTCTAACAAAGTTAAACAAAATCTAACTAAATTGATAAACGTTTTTAAAAGATTTTTCTATTTCTTTTCTGTGTTAAGAAATGCCCAAGAACTGTGTTAAAAGAAGGGCTTAAAGCTAAAATTTTACTGGTAACCGTTAAAATTTAAAAGAGGTGCGAATGGCATCGAAGAAAGAAGATGGAAGGATTTCAACCAAAGGGTCAAGCGAGCTGATCTACCTGAGGCCTAGCAGACACACAAAGGGATGGAGGATTTCAAAGATGGCGGCAACGCGTGGGAAGTCATCCAAGTATTCTTACGTGGAAGCAAAGCAACAGCCAAGCCGGTTTTTCCCCACCCCGTTGGAGAACAAACGGAGACACGGAGAAGAGAGGGAGAAGAAAGGCAAGCCATGCTTTGTGTGGAATCAGGTCAGATCTAAATTGTTTTCCCTTTGCAAATTAAAATTTTAATTTGAAGAATTTTTTCTAAATTGGGAAAATGTTATAAAATTTAAATAAATTTTCAAATCATTAACAGTAAACTTTAAATTTTACAAGTAAATGCTGGTGGCTTTGTTTTAAAGAGTGGGGGGTTTCAAGATGGCGATGCCATAAATGCAGAAATTATGTTGTATTTTATGAATGTAAGGGAAATAGAAATTTTAGATTAAAAATTATGTAAAGGGAAAGGGTTTTAAATAAACAAATCAAATAAAGGGATTTAAATTAATTAAAGAGTTTAAAATCTTATGAAGGTGTAAAGAATTTAAATAAAAGATGTGTTGAAATAAAGTTAAATATAATTTGCTAAAAGTAAATATCCAAGATGGCGGACAAAGGCCATTGTTTACTACAGCTGATTTGAAGGCTATGCTTTAGTTTCAGGTACTCCTATAAACAGGAGTGTTATTTCATATAATTAAATTAAACTAAATTGGTATTTTATTTAGAAGGTGTCATTACGACGTTTTTCCATATGAAACAAATTGACATAAATTGTTTTCATTTAAAATAAACAAGGGTTCTAACAAATTGAAGCTTTTTAATGTAAACTTTTGATTTTATTTAGAAAAGGGTGAAATTATATATGTGTATAAAATAAATTGAATCAAACCAAGGTTTGAGTAAGAATAAAGGGGAATGATTTTAATATGGGTAGATTTTAAATATTTTAAAAGGTACAACAAAAGAGTTAAGTTAAACAAGAGATTTTAAATTTGTAAGTGGGTCTAGCTAACCAAATTAATATGTTAATATAAGTTTTCTTTTATGAATTATAAGTATATATATATTGTTTATTTCATGATTTATGCGTATTTAAAATAATATCTTGGTGGTAGAGTAACTTAGAAAGAAAATTGAAATCTTTGCAAATTGGTTTAAAAAAATGTAAGTTCTATAATAAAGGCAAATGGGCTTGTAGCCATTTAGCAAAGGTTACTAAAAATTTATTAAATAGCAATTTCCTTCAGAAATTGCATTGATAAATTTTAAATAAATTTTAATTAAACTTCAGTATGCATAATTGTCATGAAGAAAGGGTTAATTCAAATGATAACCAAAGGGTTACATATTTTACATTAAAAGGTTTTAACTATGATTAAATAAGTTGTAAACAAAACTTCAGTATTTAAAATTTTAATGAAGAAAGGGTTAACCAAATGATAACTAAAGGGTTTTTTTATTTTATATAAAAAGGGTTAAATAAATTTTAAAATTTGTAAATTTCTTTGTAAATGATCAAGGATCAGTTCAAAAGGGTGTAACTAGGTTTTAATAAATATAAATAAATTTCATTATGTGAATTTTCATGCCGAAAGGGTTAATCAAAGAGTAATCAAAGGGTTAAATATTTTCTAATCAAAGGGTTAAATGAATATAAATAAATTTGTAGATTTTGTAAATGAGTGAAGATATGTTTGAAAAAGGTTTTAAATATGTTTCAGTAAACATTTTTATTAAAATATGTATTTAAATATTATAATTTCAATATGGGAAGGTGTTTGAATTTATTCAGCAGATGTTTTAACAATTTTTATAAATTATGATTTGATGTTCAGTAAATATGTTGATAATCTTGTAGGAGATATGGCTATATGTTTTATATGAAATTTTTGTTTCAGTATGTACTTCATAATTGGTTTTTATATAATTTGATATGTTTTATGAAATTGCTTTTAGGTTGTTTGGTAAAATTGATTGAAATTTTACCTGCTAAAGTAAATAGAATTTGAATTTTAAATTGCTCATTTTAAATTGATAAAGATATAGAAAAAATTATATCATTTAAATGGCTATGTAAAATATGGCCATAAATAAAGTAGTGTGTTTAGAAAGTTTAAATAAATTGAACAAAATGTGAAAAGTAGGGATCTTTCGGAGTGTGTTGAAAAGTAAGGCTTTGCTTGAATCAACGAATATTTGTAATTTGTAACAATTAAAATTTTCAGTAAAAAGTTAAGTAAACAAAACCATATATTGACGTTTAAAATCGCAAAGGTGAGAACCTGGGATAATGAAATAAAATTATGACAAGTTGTAAAGGGTTATATTTCCGACAAGTAAGATTGACCGTCAAGTAGAGCGAAGTTTTACGCTTTGGCATACTCTGAATGAAAGAAAATTAAAATCGTAAATTCTTAATTTAAATTTAAATGTCAACTAAAATAAGCAGAGTTGGTTTCTTAACTGTGTTAAGAACCAACACAAAGGATATTTTTTTTTTTTGTCAAATAAATTGCAGACTGTGCATTGTAATATTAAATTTTAAATTTTTTAAAAGAATAAAAAATAAAGATTTTTTAACTAACTTGCAAACAAACTGAGTATTATTTTAAACAAGTTTCTTACACTCTCCTACAGCTGATATGGTCATTTCGCCGTTTAGATGTCTTTCAAAAGAACCCATCCCCCGGGACGACTTACCCGTTAAGGGTAGAATCCGCAGCAAGTTAGGTTTTTTCTTTTTTAAGTCCAGTGACTTGTTCTCTGGCAGATTTTGGCGAGCATTGCACAGCGTTCGTGGTTTTTGCTGCGAGCGGCTCGTTTCAAAATTCTTGCTCTGCAACGGGCGTTGGTGGGCGGGCTTGCGCACGCGTGCTGGTCAACGACGGAAGGGTTGACGGTGCCGTGCGTAGGTGCTGGCCGGGTCCGTTGCAGTTAGTAAGATGGCGCCCTAACGAGTGGGGCCGACGGGTAAAGTTGCGGACTTTCCCGTATAAATATTTCGGTCTCTATTAAAATCATAAAAAGACATGGCGAAATTCGACCTAGGAAGTGTAAGAAATAAATAATAAAATGTTAAAGAAAAGAGTTAGATTGCAGTTTTAGGTTAAAACACTGGTCAATTAATTTAAAAATAAGATAAGAAGATGAAAGTAAGGGTTAAATAGTTTAGTATGAGAAATAGATTTAAAAGAGTTAAGAAAATAAAGTAGGGGTAAATAGTAGTAAGTAGGAAAAAGGAAACGCATAGACGAATGCGCGCATAGGAAACACACGCACGACATCCAGCGACAACAAACGGAAGAAGAAATATGTAAGGAAACATATTCATAGTCTAAGTAGAAGGAGTAGGATAGGATTATATAAACAAAAAAAAAAAAAAAAAAAAAAAAAAGGAGGGAAGAAATAGAATAAAACAGAGATGATGGCATCACCAAAGCAGCAGGAGAAGAGTGAAATAGAGAAGTTCATGGAGTGGTGGAGAGAAGACAGAGAACTAGAGCGAAAGGAGGAAGAAGAGAGAGCAGCAAAGAGGGATAAAGAGAGAGAAGAAAGGAGAGAGCAAGAAAGAAAGGAGAGGGAAGAGAGAGCAGCAAAGAGGGATAAAGAGAGAGAAGAAAGGAGAGAGCAAGAAAAACAGGAGCGAAAGGAGAGAGCAGCAGAGAGGGATAAAGAAAGGGAAGAAAGAGAACAGGAGCGAAAGGAGAGAGAAGAAAAGAGAGAGCAAGAACGAAAGGAGAGAGAAGCAGAGTGGGAACAAAAGAAAATGAAATGGCAAAGAGAAAAAGAAGAAAGAGAGCAAGAACGGAGGAAGGAAGAAGTAAAGAAAGAACAAGAGGAAATAAGCAACGTCAGACAACCAGGACCAACCGTCTACTGGGAGAAACCGAGAGTGTGGGCCTACCATCAGATAGCGGGAACCCGAAGGATCGAGTTCTTCGGGAAGGAAAATGAAGATCCAGTTGACTTCATAAAAAAGATGGAAGAGCTTTTCGAAGAAACCGACCCCATGCTCGAGGAGGAGGCCAATCTTCAAATGATTGTAAGGAATCTACAAAGAACAGCCAAAGCTTGGTGGCTGGCAGTGCAACGGCCAGAAGACCAGTACGAGGAATTTAAGAGCAAGTTTCTTAACATGTACTGGGGATTTGCTGCGCAAGAGAAAATAAGGCGGCAGTTAGACACTGGGAAATATAACGAGATGGGACCATACAAGAGGTCTGACTACTTCGTGGTGATGGTTAGCAAGGCCAGGAACCTGGATCCACCAATACCTGAGAGGTACTTGGTGAGCAAAGTAATGGCACACTTCGAAAGGGAAATTAGCAGTGCTTGCATAGGAGTTCATCGGGAGTCCGTGGCCAACGCCATAGAATTCTTGGACAACTTTGAAACCGAGACCCGGAACATAGAAATAAAAAAGAGTATTAGTAGTATGAAGAAGAATAAAAGAATAGTAAAAGAAAAAGAAAGGCAAAAAAGAGTTACATCTGACAGAGGAGCGAGCAAAAACGTGCTGGAAGGAGAAGGCAAAAGGGAACAGCTACCCAGTACTGTAGAACAGCTACCCAGTAACAGTAAAGGAGGAAGAAAGGAAGAGATTGAGAGAAAAAGTAGGCAACAGGAAGCTGCAAAACAAGGAGGCCCAAAGAGTTCCAGTGACCTAGCCAAGATCCAAGAAGGAAACGGAAGTGCAAGCAATCTCAGAGAAACTCGAAATCAGGAAGCCCAAGAAGGAGAAGTCATAAGATCCACACAAGACCATCCAAATACATCAGTTGCTAACTTGGAAGCTCAGGAAGGAGAAGAAGTAAGATCTGCACAAGACCATCCAGGAGAGCTCCAAGAGATTAGTAGAAGAGCAAAGATCGACAAGGTGGGATGGATTGGTACAAGCGAAGAAGAGGGGCTTGTACTGGCGCCAGCCGAACACCAGGCTGACGTCGTTACCCCTATCGAGAACCCGGAGTGGCCGAGTCTCGGGGGGGGATTGGGACATGGATCCCAATCTGAGGGAAATGTTGGAGCAGAAGTGGCAAAGGAGAAACCAAATGCAAAAGTAAAACAGAGAGGTAGTAAACAGGAGAAAAAGGGAAAACCAGAAGGCCAGGAGGCAAAAGAAATAGAGCAAAAAGAAAGCAAGAAGGGAGCAGCAGCTGTAAGCAAAAGTAGAGGAGCCGATGGCAAGGCAGACAGAAATGTGCCGGAAGGGAGGAGCAAAGAAGGTCATACACGTGGAACTAGGGCGGTAAAAAGGGCAGAGCCCGAGAAAGCCGAAAGTAGGCACAAAAAGTATAAAGGACAAGAGGAAGAAATAGGAGGAAAAGTACAGAGAGGACAAGGAGGCCCAGAATGTTCCTACGACCATGCGGAAATCCCGGAAGGAAACAAGGATGCGAGCGAGCCAGAGGACAAGAAAAACAAGCGTAATAGGAAAGAAAAAGGAGGAGAAAAAAGAACTCAGGACAAGGCAAAACGAAGTAGACCCAGATACAGGATGAGGAGGAGATTAGGAGTTGTAAATTGGAAGAGTAGAGTAAAGAGAAAGAAACACAAAAATTTTAAAATTGGCCAAACACTGAAACCACGTCGAGTATACAATGTAAGAAACTTAAGTACAATACAGCAGCAGGATAAAAATAAATCAATTCTCACGAAGACTCAGGAGGAAAGGCTGGAAAAATTAATAGAGGAATACAAAGAGGTATTCAGCGAGACTCCAGGAAGGTCCAATAAGTATAAACATAAATTGAAAATATATGAGGATAAACCATTTATAAAGAGGAGTTATCCGATCCCTATAAACTATAGGAAACAGGTCCAACAGGAAATCGACGTTATGCTGGCCAACGACATCATCGAGAGGTCAAGAACGCCATACATCAACCCGATGGTAATGGTCCTCAAGCCAGACAAATCCATCAGACTATGCCTTGATGCTAGGAGACTAAATGACATCACTGTACCAGATTACGAAAGTGCACCAGCGATTGACGAGATTCTAAGGAAAGGAAGATGTAAGAGGTATATCTCCAAGATTGATCTCACGTCTAGTTTTTGGCAAATACCTCTTACACATGACTCCAAGAAGTATACGGGGTTCCTCTTCAACAACAAGGTGTACAACTTCAAGGTAGTGCCTTTCGGACTACAGAACTCCTTAGCGGCATTGGTTAGGACGGTGGATTTGACGCTGGGACAGGAATTAGAGGAAAACATTCTAGCATACGTCGACGACCTGTTATGCTTGTCTGAGACGTTCGAGGAACACCTCGAACATTTACGAACGATCTTCACCAAATTCAGGGAAGGAAACTTGACAATAAATCCAAGAAAAACATTTTTCTGTCAGGAGGAGGTGAAATTCCTAGGATACATCTTTACTCAGGAAGGGGTACGAACAGACCCAGAGAAGCTACAGGCAATACATGACTTCCCAGTGCCTAAAAATAAAAAGCAATTACAATCGTTTCTAGGATTTGTGAATTACTATGCTCGTTTTACGAGCAAGTATTCACAGGAAACCTCACCTCTTTTAAAGCTCCTGCGCAAGCAACAACCCTGGATTTGGAACTCAGACATGCAGGCGGCTTTTGATCGTGTCAAAGGGTTGTTTCTCGAGGCAGTAACGATTACACACCCAAGAGCAGGGCAGGATGTTTTCCTACAAACGGATGCCAGCCACATAGCGATAGCAAGTCAACTCTATCAAAAGGACGATAACGGGGATTTGGTGGTTATTGGATTCGCTAGTAGGACCCTCAAGAAAGCAGAATTGTCATACAGCGTGTGCGAGAAAGAACTGCTGGCCATAGTGCACGGCCTCAAGAAATTTAGACCACTTATATTAGGAGCGCCGTTGCACATCATCACTGATAACAAGGCATTGCAATTTTTAAACACCTGCAACTTCACCAACTCTCGCATCACCAGATGGACACTAGCGATCCAAGAGTACCAACCCTCCGTTATTCACTGCCCTGGCAAGGAGAACATACCTTGCGATACGGTCAGCCGCATGTACCAGGCACAAAGCGGGATCGGAAAATTAAAGAACGAGCAGGCAGTTATCAGGCTAAATGAAATGAAAGGCGAGAGACCCTCAAGACAAATAATTCTATCATTGAAAGAAGGACAAAGGGAACAAATAGATTTAAATAATATAACAGAAAATATACAAAGGTACCCGAGATACGAGGTAATAGAAGGATATTTGTGCTTTAAAGTGAGAGGAAAAAATAAAATAGTGATTCCAGAAGGGAACATTGAGCCACTCATAAACGAAGTACACCAGGTGTACTTGCACATTGGGAGAAATAAATTGGCAAAAATGCTAGGTCGGAGCTTCTATATAAAGAATATGTACCAAAGGGTTATGGAAGTGATAAGGAGATGCAAAATATGTCAATACGCCAAACATACTAACAGGTATTCACAAGCATTAACAAGACCAATCCTTACACAACAACCAGGGGAAATGGTTGCCGTAGACTTCTTAGGGCCCCTACCCAGGAGTATAGGAGGGGCGAGACACGTACTAGTGATCCTTGACGTGTTCTCAAAGTTCCTAAAATTATACGCTGTGAAAAGCCCGAACTCCAAAACCTCCATCGATCGCATGACTGAGTATTTTAATACAGTGGGAAAACCGATTAAAATTCTTACCGATTTCGGCGCGGCATTTACCTCCAAACAGTGGAAAGAATGGATCGAGGCAGTAGGAGTGCGACACATTCTTATCCCTGTTCGGCATCCCCAGGTAAATTTAGCCGAGCGTATAAATCGAGATTTGGGAAGAATTTTACGGACATACTGTAGTAATGCACAATCCTCATGGCAAAAATACTTGCAATACATAGAAAAAAATCATAACCAAATGCCACACGAGATCACAGGCTACACGCCGGCAATGGTCCACTGGGGAGTGGAAACAAACTATGTATGGGAAGGATATATCCCTGAGGATTGTAGGAATGCGGTAGTGGAGACTAGGAGGGAGATGCTTCAGAAAGTATTTCAGCGAATTAGGACTAAGGGAGACTACAGAGCGGCAAGGACAAATAGAACCTGTAAGGAGACGCACTTCCAAGTCAACGACCTAGTGTTAATCACAAGGCATAACCGCTCCAATGTGCAAAGAAAAGAGACAGAGAAGTTACTATTGATTTACGAAGGCCCATTTAAAATAACCAGGAAACTAGGGCGTAAGACCTATGAAGTGGCCAATATTGTAACAAATAAAGTAAGAGGAAGGTACGATGTTAAAGATATAAAATTATACGTAGACTAATAATAAACAAGGAAGCCTGATAGCTGACCTGACGTCAAAACAAAAAATGTAGGTTGCCTTAGTGCAACAAATATCGATCCAAAGTTGTGTATACAGTAGGAGCACTGACCCAAGCAAAAAATATAAGGAAGTAGCTTTACTACACAAGGTCACAGCTGTGTGGAGCGGCCGACTAATGCGTAGGCAAGATAACGCCAGCTGAAAGGGACAGCGCCAGAGAGTGAGAGGGGAACACCTGAACATCGTTCCTCACTTAAGATAAGGAGCCTAAGTAAATAACTGCTGGTAAATTGTAAGAACTTGGTTAGATATTTTGGAGTGTATTTATAAGAAATGTAAAATGTTTATATGTATATATGAAAAAAATAAAATAAAGCCACTAACGAGGGTATAAATGTAGGGAAATTAAGAAATGGAAAATTTAAGATAAAAATTTTTTTAATTTTTTAACTTTTAGAAAATAAAGCAAAGAGAAAACAAGATCAGATTTATTGTATCAAGCCTGTGAGTGAACAGTGAGAGTTGTGAGTTTTATAAAAATGCATAAACTTAGGGTTGTACTTATTAATATTGTGAAAGTGTTTTAAGTGTTTCAGTGAGAAGAAGTAGAAGAGGACCAAGGACAAATAGATATATAAGTAAGGTAAATTAAGAGTTAGCTAGCACCCACAAATAAAATAGGAAAACAGGTAAATCTCGAAAAATAAATTTTTTTTTGTATAAGTAATTTTTTTTTTTGAGATACTTTCAAAAATTTTTTTGTCTCAATTTTAAAGGGGGATCTTGCGGCGGGCAATATTCTCTTGGAATACATGCCGCAAAAATATAAAATGTAAAACATAAAGAGTCTAAATTTCTTGTAAGTAAAACAAACCAAGCCACCGTGGGAAGGTTTTGAAACTTAAGTTTAAGGCCGTTTGCAAGGGGAAGATGGTCAAAATTGGCCTAGAATTACCATCGACATTTCCAGAGATAAAGCAAGACGAGAAAAATCAAAAATAAAGAATAATAAAATTCCATCAGAAGCACCCTTAAAGAGTTATACGGCTTGATCGAAAAAATGGATTAAATCAATCGGTCTATCAATTTTGCGAGCCGTTACGCACTAGTACAAAAGAAGTGCGCGCGCCGATCAGGCGACATCGATTTAAGATCCTTATTGGTTGTCAACTCGTGGGAACGGACTGCAGGTGGGGGTGTTTTCCCGGGTTGTGCAGGCCAAGCGTCTTTTGAAGCCCCAGCTAAACCAGGACTCTCGAAGGGTAAGGTCGGTGTCGGGCGTAGCTCCGGTAAAACAATGAACAATAGTTTTGTTACCGTTAATAGTTCAAAAACTATGAGTGGCTAGGGAAAGTTCGTTTCGTTGAGATGTCGTGACGCTGTAGTTTCGTATGGGGCCCTTTCGCACTTCAAGATCGCAGCGAAAGGGGTTTGCCCATAAATTTCCATCAAATTATGTGCGAGCGTCGTTAAATGTGTGTGTTACAGCCTTACTAGAAAGACAAGGCGATGTGAACAGTGTAACCTAGCAAACAGTTTTAAATGGGTGAGTCTAAATTTCTAACAAAGTTAAACAAAATCTAACTAAATTGATAAACGTTTTTAAAAGATTTTTCTATTTCTTTTCTGTGTTAAGAAATGCTCAAGAACTGTGTTAAAAGAAGGGCTTAAAGCTAAAATTTTACTGGTAACCGTTAAAATTTAAAAGAGGTGCGAATGGCATCGAAGAAAGAAGATGGAAGGATTTCAACCAAAGGGTCAAGCGAGCTGATCTACCTGAGGCCTAGCAGACACACAAAGGGATGGAGGATTTCAAAGATGGCGGCAACGCGTGGGAAGTCATCCAAGTATTCTTACGTGGAAGCAAAGCAACAGCCAAGCCGGTTTTTCCCCACCCCATTGGAGAACAAAGGGAGACACGGAGAAGAGAGGGAGAAGAAAGGCAAGCCATGCTTTGTGTGGAATCAGGTCAGATCTAAATTGTTTTCCCTTTGCAAATTAAAATTTTAATTTGAAGAATTTTTTCTAAATTGGGAAAATGTTATAAAATTTAAATAAATTTTCAAATCATTAACAGTAAACTTTAAATTTTACAAGTAAATGCTGGTGGCTTTGTTTTAAAGAGTGGGGGGTTTCAAGATGGCGATGCCATAAATGCAGAAATTATGTTGTATTTTATGAATGTAAGGGAAATAGAAATTTTAGATTAAAAATTATGTAAAGGGAAAGGGTTTTAAATAAACAAATCAAATAAAGGGATTTAAATTAATTAAAGAGTTTAAAATCTTATGAAGGTGTAAAGAATTTAAATAAAAGATGTGTTGAAATAAAGTTAAATATAATTTGCTAAAAGTAAATATCCAAGATGGCGGACAAAGGCCATTGTTTACTACAGCTGATTTGAAGGCTATGCTTTAGTTTCAGGTACTCCTATAAACAGGAGTGTTATTTCATATAATTAAATTAAACTAAATTGGTATTTTATTTAGAAGGTGTCATTACGACGTTTTTCCATATGAAACAAATTGACATAAATTGTTTTCATTTAAAATAAACAAGGGTTCTAACAAATTGAAGCTTTTTAATGTAAACTTTTGATTTTATTTAGAAAAGGGTGAAATTATATATGTGTATAAAATAAATTGAATCAAACCAAGGTTTGAGTAAGAATAAAGGGGAATGATTTTAATATGGGTAGATTTTAAATATTTTAAAAGGTACAACAAAAGAGTTAAGTTAAACAAGAGATTTTAAATTTGTAAGTGGGTCTAGCTAACCAAATTAATATGTTAATATAAGTTTTCTTTTATGAATTATAAGTATATATATATTGTTTATTTCATGATTTATGCGTATTTAAAATAATATCTTGGTGGTAGAGTAACTTAGAAAGAAAATTGAAATCTTTGCAAATTGGTTTAAAAAAATGTAAGTTCTATAATAAAGGCAAATGGGCTTGTAGCCATTTAGCAAAGGTTACTAAAAATTTATTAAATAGCAATTTCCTTCAGAAATTGCATTGATAAATTTTAAATAAATTTTAATTAAACTTCAGTATGCATAATTGTCATGAAGAAAGGGTTAATTCAAATGATAACCAAAGGGTTACATATTTTACATTAAAAGGTTTTAACTATGATTAAATAAGTTGTAAACAAAACTTCAGTATTTAAAATTTTAATGAAGAAAGGGTTAACCAAATGATAACTAAAGGGTTTTTTTATTTTATATAAAAAGGGTTAAATAAATTTTAAAATTTGTAAATTTCTTTGTAAATGATCAAGGATCAGTTCAAAAGGGTGTAACTAGGTTTTAATAAATATAAATAAATTTCATTATGTGAATTTTCATGCCGAAAGGGTTAATCAAAGAGTAATCAAAGGGTTAAATATTTTCTAATCAAAGGGTTAAATGAATATAAATAAATTTGTAGATTTTGTAAATGAGTGAAGATATGTTTGAAAAAGGTTTTAAATATGTTTCAGTAAACATTTTTATTAAAATATGTATTTAAATATTATAATTTCAATATGGGAAGGTGTTTGAATTTATTCAGCAGATGTTTTAACAATTTTTATAAATTATGATATGATGTTCAGTAAATATTTTGATAATCTTGTAGGAGATATGGCTATATGTTTTATATGAAATTTTTGTTTCAGTATGTACTTCATAATTGGTTTTTATATAATTTGATATGTTTTATGAAATTGCTTTTAGGTTGTTTGGTAAAATTGATTGAAATTTTACCTGCTAAAGTAAATAGAATTTGAATTTTAAATTGCTCATTTTAAATTGATAAAGATATAGAAAAAATTATATCATTTAAATGGCTATGTAAAATATGGCCATAAATAAAGTAGTGTGTTTAGAAAGTTTAAATAAATTGAACAAAATGTGAAAAGTAGGGATCTTTCGGAGTGTGTTGAAAAGTAAGGCTTTGCTTGAATCAACGAATATTTGTAATTTGTAACAATTAAAATTTTCAGTAAAAAGTTAAGTAAACAAAACCATATATTGACGTTTAAAATCGCAAAGGTGAGAACCTGGGATAATGAAATAAAATTATGACAAGTTGTAAAGGGTTATATTTCCGACAAGTAAGATTGACCGTCAAGTAGAGCGAAGTTTTACGCTTTGGCATACTCTGAATGAAAGAAAATTAAAATCGTAAATTCTTAATTTAAATTTAAATGTCAACTAAAATAAGCAGAGTTGGTTTCTTAACTGTGTTAAGAACCAACACAAAGGATATTTTTTTTTTTGTCAAATAAATTGCAGACTGTGCATTGTAATATTAAATTTTAAATTTTTTAAAAGATTAAAAAATAAAGATTTTTTAACTAACTTGCAAACAAACTGAGTATTATTTTAAACAAGTTTCTTACACTCTCCTACAGCTGATATGGTCATTTCGCCGTTTAGATGTCTTTCAAAAGAACCCATCCCCCGGGACGACTTACCCGTTAAGGGTAGAATCCGCAGCAAGTTAGGTTTTTTCTTTTTTAAGTCCAGTGACTTGTTCTCTGGCAGATTTTGGCGAGCATTGCACAGCGTTCGTGGTTTTTGCTGCGAGCGGCTCGTTTCAAAATTCTTGCTCTGCAACGGGCGTTGGTGGGCGGGCTTGCGCGCGCGTGCTGGTCAACGACGGAAGGGTTGACGGTGCCGTGCGTAGGTGCTGGCCGGGTCCGTTGCAACACACACACACACACACACACACACACACACACACACACACACACACACACAAACACACACACACACAGTCACACACACGCACACATCTCTCTCTCTCTCTCTTTATATATATATCTATTTATAAATACATATATTTGTGACGTATTCTTGCATCGTTAGAAATTATAATGAATTTTTGATATCTGGAGTACATCAGCTCATTTTCTAGTGCATAAAACGCGGTTTCGACGTTTTGCCAGAATATCATCTAAAATTGACGAGGTAAACCCAACAACAGTTGAACTGGGAGTATTCAACAGGATGTATCAAGTGAATGTTAGATGAGATTCGGCCGAAACTTCGAGTTCGTGTTTTGTCCAATAGAAAGTGGGCTGATGTAGACTGAATAATAACTATTTATCATGCATATATTTATTTTTTGAGAACGCATGAGGCTTTTGGGTAGTTTTTAGTGTGTGTGTGTGTGTGTGTGTGTGTGTGTGTGTGTGTGTGTGTGTGTGTGTGTGTGTGTGTGTGTGTGTGTGTGTGTGTTTGAGTGTGAGTGTGTGTGTGTGTGTGTGTGTGTGTGTGTGTGTGTGTGTGTGTATGTGTGTGTGTGTGTGTGTGGATGTCTACATTATCTCAGTTACCACTAACCCCCGACTTTACTCAAAGATTAACTGATTTACCTTTAACAGTTAATAAACTTTATAAACAAAATATATATCAAATGTCCATTCATAATGAATTAGCTACTTTTATTTTTATTATTAGGTTTTAAATATTTACGTTATTCCGTATGTCACAGTTGTTGAAAATAATAATTCCTAAACATTAAGTAAGGGAGCCAATATCTTAAAATATAACTTCTTAACTCTTTATATTATACAGATATGGGATAAAATAGAATTATAATAAAATGTTTATTAGGGGCAATAAAATATGGTTTTTATATATTTTTCAGATATATTACAGGAATTAAAGTCTTTACTGAGAACTCCATAAAATATAAAAGCAAGCAATAATCTACCTGAAAACATTCAGGCAGTTTTATCTTGAATGCTAAAATATCTGTTTTTAATTATCAATGTCCGTGCAAGCTAGCGTGACGCTAGGTAGTTTGTCACATCACATAGTTTATTACAGTTACCTCTAACTACAACTTGCAGTTTAAAATTTTATTGAAGTTGTATTTTAATGATTTAACTCTGGTTGTAGACATTTATTTATAGCTTCGGTTCTGCCATTGTCTCAGTTAAATAATGCCAAGTCTGTGTCGTCAATGCAAATAAAAGTCTACCGAAACGTCGGAACGGCGATTTTATGCACTGCAAAATGAATGGATGTATTCCAGATAATAACTATTCATCAGATTTGTCCATATGTTTGTTGTTAGTGTGAGTGTGTGTGTGTGTAAGTGTGTGATCCTAACATCTGATCCTTAAAAAAATCCAAAATACGGTTTCATCGTAATAGAAATGTTCTGACGTTAATGTCGCTGATAGGGCAGCAGCAATGGAATGGCTTTGCGCTGAAGATAGGAGCCTACCGATAGGTTATGTTTTGTAGAAGGATGGGCCTACCAAAGCAAGAGACCGTAATTTGTAAAGTGAGTACTCGAGGATTATTATTAGGTACGTTTTGGATGGGACTTAGAGATTCTATTTTGGATAATATGCGGACGGTAACATTTTCCCATATCTAGTTCAAGGTATTGTGTGTTACAGGTGGGTATCTGCGACAATCTGTGTGAAAAGACTCGACATTTCCATATTCCATACAGCAGAGGTTTCGCGACATGAAAACGCTGCATTATCTCAGTTACCACTAACCGCCCACATTACTCAAAGATTAACTGATAAATCTTTAACCAGTTAATAAACTTTATAACCAAAATATATATCTGTCCATTCATAATGAATTAGCTACTTTTATTTCTATTATTAGGTTTTGAATATTTACATTTAGTTATTTCATATGCCACAGTTGCTGAAAATAATAATTCATTAACATTAAGTAAGGGAGCCAATATCTTAAAATATAACTTGTTAAGTCTGTATATTAATGAGATATGGAATAATACGTTGTATAATAAAATGTTTATTAGGGGCAATAAAATAAGGGTTCATATATTTTTTTGGTATCTTGCAGGAATTAAAGTCTTTACTGAGAAGTAATTGTAATTCCATAAAATATAAAAGCAAACAATAATCTAACTGAAAGCATTCAGGCAGTTTTATCTTGAAAGCTAAAATATCTGTTTTTAATTATCTATGTCCGTGCAAGCTAGCGTGTCGCTAGGTAGTTTGTCACATCCCATAGTTTATTATAGTTACCTCTAACTACAACTTGCAGTTTAAAATTTTATTGAAGTCGTATTTTAATGATTTAACGATGGTTGTAGACATTTATTTATAACTTCGATATATTTCAGTTCTCCTATTGTCTCAGTTAAATAATGCCAAGTCAGTGTTGCTCCATATTGGTCAGGAAATAACTTTTAAAATAACAGTATTATAAAATAATATTCAAGTAAGATTTATTCCATATCGTGCTTTGACATCGAACATTCATTATCAAGTCGATTTATAAAAAAAGTCTGGCTAAATAAAATTTGAAATAAAATTAAGAATTATTGTGTTTATTTATAGTTTACGTTTAACAAGTAATAATATTAATGTCAATAGATATATTACTTTCTCGTTACGTATTTATTACATATATCACTAGAACACGAATTCAGGAGGAATCTGTGAGTCAGCAGTGTGTATATGAACTCTGTTATATAAGTAAGATAAAATTTATAGTATAATAAGGAATAAATTGAACAAAATAACAAAATTAATGAGGAAGTTACATTTTATAATAGATATTTGGACTTTGAAGAGTAGTACTAAACAAATTTTAGATTGTGAGTCTACTAAACAAAGAATTTTGGGACGTCGTGGTTTTTGCAACGTAAAACGCTTGCAGGTCTATGCGACCTAAGACGAGAAAATGGCAATGAGCATGATCGTGTAGACTATCTATAAATACGATATCTAGAAGAGTCTATTGATGAGGCACGTTTTGCGAATGGCAGGTGTCCAAATGGTAACGAGGATGAAGATGTAGTAGAAGATATTCTTGTCAAATATATGGACTCGAAAACGGACGGTACGAAGACGTGCCTTATCATTCAGGAGTTGGAGCCACAGACACAATGAATTATCTGACACTGATCCTGAGTGTCGGTTAAGCAGAGATTTAAAAAAAACGCCGCAGATCACTGAATCTATATAATCCTTCACGTAACACAACGACATTCCACGGGATATCGACTCTTCGCCTAAGTCTTTTCATCTAATGTCGACCGTTCACTTAACGTCAACCCTCTATCTGATGAAAACGACACACATAATCCTGCATTTGATCCTAATCTATTCATCCCACAATCTGGATATATTCGTGCTAAATATAATTATATATGGAACACTCGTTTTGATCCGGTCAATATTAGCCGTTTTGATCCATTTCGAATTACCGTGGTTTAAAGATGGAATGTTGAGGGGACTTCACGGGAATCAAACACACCCACATAAAGTTTCCTTCAGATCTTTGATGAAGCGATTGAGTTAACTAAGCTACATAAGTAGTCCCGTTTTGAAATATCCAACATGGGGAAAAACACAAGATAAAAGATTTGTCACTTGGAGTCCAAGGTATTTCAGCCGCACTAAAGCAAGCAGGAGCGTGGAAGATGTACAGTAGTCATCCTTCTGACGACTGCAGCCACCCAGTGGATGCCACACAGCAACCATCCATTATGTTCGCAACAACGAGCAATGTTCTATGTACAGTGTGACACCACATCTAAAAGCTTATTTTTACCATAAGTATGCAGATTTCCATTTATCCACCATGTTATTAGGGCAATTAATTTTTTTTTTACCGTGAGCAGGTTTTGCAACTCATTTATTACATTCATTCCTTTATTTCGTTCTGCATTTTTGTTTTAATTATAATATGTTTCACCTTATATAAAAAAGATTTGTTACATATTTGTCGTTCCTTATTCTAATATAACTTAGTTATGGTAATTTATATTTTTCTTTCTCATAGTAGGATCCATAGCTACTGCAACATTTTTTCCTTCAGCTAGAGAACTGCGGGATTTAACAATGCGAAACACTTTAGTAGAAAGCAATATTTTGCAAATAAAAATCAAATTGATGTCACTCAAGTAATCATGTGACAAAATTCAGTCATTAGCAATCCAGGCTTATAACTTTTGTACAAACTTTATTTTGTTTACTCATACATAATGTAATTAAAGTATATTATTTACATTTCATAACAGAAATGAAGGATATAAGAATTAACTAACTAATTATTCTAGATCCTCCTACCATTTTTATTTTATTGTTACACGTTTGTCTTCATTGTTTGATAAAACCCGTTAGCAATCTTTAACTATAAACTAAAGATTTTATTACAACCGTTATTTTGTGGGTCTTTTGCGTTATACGACCTCATTTCTATAAACGTTTTCTACGTTTATTTAGAGTGTTTCACTGGCGACCAGTAATCATTGTTACTTATCTTATCGCAATAGATTGGTTATCGATAGATTTGGTTATAATTTTATACATTACTATCTACCTATATTAAAATATACCTATGAAGTACCCAGTTAGGATAGATTTGGTTGTAATTTTCTGCATTGGCAATAAGTCTAAATATTTACAACCAAATCTATTCTGATTAGATACTTCGTAGGTATACTCTAATATAGGTAGGTAGTAATGTTGAATAAAATTATAACCAAATCTATCCTGACTTGATACAACCTGCACGTTTAAAGAAATGAGGTCGTATAACGCAAAAGACCCTATTTTGTATATTGTATAACTCGAATAATATAACAACAGTTTTTGCATAATATTACCGCACATTAGGCTCTTTTTTGAAGATACAACTGGTATTATTATTAATGAAACCAATAACGATGTATTGTGTTCATATAAAGCAACACGACTACTGACGTTCTGAAAGAAAATGTTGACTTAAACGGCACTAAAATATTCCAGACTCGTACTGTGTGTAGCTAAATACGTCCTGACTTTTGAATACAAACGACATATTTATTCTTTTGCACTTAATTTTAAAAAAAAGGAGACGTTGAATATGGAGTAATTTAATATTTTTCAAAACAATGAAAACAATGCACGAAAATTAATTGAACAGTAATGATACTTAAAGAGAATGCAGTGTGTTTGATTTATAAAAGAAGAGAATTGTGTTTTTTTTAAATCTAAGAATCATGATTCTAGTATGACAAGTTAAATAAATGGAAATATTCAAAACTTTATAAATTTTATTAAATTTACTTACTATATATAATATTTACTTTACTATATTTGCAGGAATCGTTGTCCTGAGTGACTGACTGAGAATCAACGTGGAGTCGAAGCTATGAAACCTAGAAACTTGAAATTTTCATTGTACGTTCATATAATAGATATACAACAGGAAATGTTTTTTCAAAATGTTAATTTCAGGGATAAAAATTGGATACTTCCGTGGAATTCTCTCCTATGAAATGCACAGAGAAAGTATAATTTCAGAAACTGTGATGGTTCTGTAATTAGTATAGAAGTTCGCACAAGAAAACAGGCCAGCGCCAGATGTTAAGATACAACGGGGGTGTTGCTTATGTAAATTTACATATATTTTTCTACTGTTCTGCTCATATACAAATTTTCAATTTCTTATAAACCGATTTACAAATAATTTTATGCAATATATATGTATCTTTAAAAATCTATAATTAATATCGATACTAAAAAATTTTGTTTTGTAAAAATCTGACAATTTTTATTGTTTTTGAAACGTAGGTTTTTCTAGAGTAAGTTCTTCCAAAAATGTAGTAATATTATCTCCGACTAGGAAAAAGATTGATATACTTTAAGGAGAAGTTCTACATAGAAAGTATGGTAAAAATCATTACGTTTATTAACTATATAATTTGGAAATTTTTAATCATTACCGAATATAATATAAATATTTACTATATAGTTATAAAAAGAATTTTTTTGTTATATTAAAATATTTTCCAAAATTTTAGAACAATTTTTCATTTTCAAATAGTCAGTCTCTGATCAAAATTATGCCATTTATATAATTCTTTTAAATGTTTTCTTACATTTTACGAGAATCATGATAAGTGTTAATTATGAAACTAACAGAATGTACTATTATAGGTCTATAAAATATCTCGCATTACTTTATCGTAAAAATAAAAACAGTGGTTGAAAATTTATTTAATATAAAATACACTCTTATAACTTTGTATTCTCTTTCCATGATCTAGTGAAAATGTATTTAATATAAAATACATTCTTATAACTTTGTATTCTCATTCCATGATCTAGTGAAAATTTTAAACATAATTCATAATGACAATAATTTAATAATGAAAAACACGAGAGATTCTCTTAGACCACTTATTTTGGTCTCCTTTCTGGAAGAAGAAGCATATGTCAGTGTATAAGGAAACAGATAGAAACAGAAATAAACAAGCGTTATCTATTTTGTGGCCAAAGGATATAAATCTACACCAAAAAACATTCCACTGATTTATTATTTTGGTATATTTTAC
>JBAIZL010000010.1:72417557-72420057 GCA_036971475.1 Prosapia bicincta | reverse complement strand
GACGTACTAAGCGCGAGACTGGTCGTCACTAAAATGTAGTCGCGTGTGGTTTGGAACCCTTTTGGAGGAGGTAACTTCTCCAAAAGTGGTCTCCAAAGTTTAACATCTATGTGGCGGCGTTCTTAAGAAGTTTGTGTGTGTTAGAGGTGAACAATATGAAAAATTATTAGAGTCAGTAAGGTAATTTATAAAGAACAGTGCTTCAAATTTTATATAAAACAGTGAACAGTGAAACAATCCAAACTTAATTAAATATCAGTTTTTAAATCAACCTTTTATATATGAACAGTGAAAAATAAATAATTAAATAAATAATTGAACAGTAAGAACTTAAGAACTGAAAGGAGGTGAGCAAAATTTTATAAGTTTCAAAATCGGGATATTAAAATTCTACTACGTCAACGCAGAAGGGACGTACTGGAAGGGTAGACAAAGGAATTCACAGCAGGGATCGGTCAAGATCGGTGACACTCGCATACCAAGATGGCCACCCCAGAAACAAACTATCTTGAGGGAGAAGAAAGAAAATTCTGCCAGTACTTAGGAGTGACCCTGCGATTAGGGTCAGGTTAATTTCTCTCGTTTCCATTTAATTAATTTAAAAATTCTATATTGAACAATTTTTGGGGACAGTTGATATTTAAAAATACTTCAATTTCAAATCAAATGTCTTTTGTAATTAAAGAATTTCAAACAATGGCTTTGTTTAATTCATGAACTAGAGGAGGTAGTGGTTAGTGGGGGAAATTCCCACCACAAAATGGAGGAGTTCTCCAAACTAGTTTATAAATATGAAATAGAATTAAATTGTTAGTAAATTGGAATTTTTTTTTAAATAGAGAAAGTTATAAATTGTTTTGGAAAGAAATTAATTAAGTAAATGTTAGAAATTAAAGGTTTTTTTAATATTAAAAAATTAGCGATAAGTGAATAAAATGTAAACAGGTGTTAAGAAATTGTTTATGCGTTTTGTACAAAAGAAGTCAAATAAGACAGATGATTCAACAGAAAAAGATTCTTTTTATTTTTTATTTTAGACCAACGTTAAATATGTAAAATTATTTAATGATAATCAAGTAAAATTATTAAATGAGAGAGGGTTAAAATTAATGAATGAGAATTAACTAAAATTAATTAATAATAAGCAATTAAAATTAATTAATGCGAAAGAGTTAAAATTAATTAATGGTAAAATTAATATTAATTAATGAAAAATTAATTAATGAAAAATTAATTAACATTTATAAATCAGATTTAATTAAAATATAAATGGGTTTAAGGGTTTTTGAAATTATTTGGAATTAAAATAAAAGGGTTGGAAAATAGAAAAAAGGGGACAAAACTAAAATGTGAAATAATTTCTTTGATTTAAAGTAGACAATAAAAATAAAAAGTAAATATTCAGCAAAGATTATGTGGTTCTAGTAAATCAATTGTTAGGCTAAGATTTTCAAGTTAAGATGTAATATGTTTGTTTAATTAGTTATAGAAGTATACAAAATTGTTGGCTCGTATAACTTGGTTTTTTTTAATATTAATTGTTTTAAATGGGATAAGATTGTTTAGTGGTATAACTTATGTTTTTCAAAAAGTTTAATGTTTTTTTATGGGATAAAATTGTGTATTGATGTAACTTATGTTATTCAAAGGATCAGTTTTTAAATTAAAAGGGTTAAAGTTATTTGTTGATGAAGTCAAGTTTTAAAAGTGCCATTGTCTAACTTTATGTACAGGAGTTTAATATCAAATGTTTAAGATTTGCAAAATCACATAAAAAGAATTGTTTATTTCAAAACAAATTTCTTACACACTCCTAAAACCAAAGGGTCATTTCGCCAAAAAGATGCCTTCAAAGATCTCATTCCCCCGGGAAATACGTACCCAAAGGGTTAAATTTCAGCAAGTTAGGCTTTTTATAATAAAGTCCAGTGACCTGTTCTCTGGCAGATTTTGGCGGGTCATTGCACAGCATCCTAGTTTGGCTAAGATAGTCCCTGTCAAAATTCTGAGCTTGCGGTGGAGTAAGGGTGCGGGGCGGGTTAGCCCGCGGGCGGCGCGGTGCGCGCTCCGCTGCAGTGTGTGTGTGTGTGTGTGTATGTGTGTGTGTGTTTGTGTGTTTGTGTGTTTGCGTGTTTGTGTGTGTGTGTGTGTGTGTGTGTGTGTTTGTGTGTTTGCGTGTTTGTGTGTGTGTATGTGTGTGTGTGTGAGTGAGTGTGTGTGTATGTGTGTGTGCGTGTGAGAGTATTTGTGTGTGTGTTTGTGTGTGTGTGTGTGTGTGTGTGTGTGTGTGTGTGTGTGTGTGTGTGTGTGTGAGTGTGAATATTTGTGTGTGTTTGCGTGTTTGTGTGTGTGTGTGTGTGTGTGTGTGTGTGTGAGTGTGTGTATTTATATGTCTATAACTAGTTAGTTTTAAGGATAAAAAGAGTATTTCTTACAGATAAATATGACGTCCTTCGTACAGCCAGTCTCTAGGCTACCCCCCCTAGTATTTATCAAAGCA
>JBAIZL010000010.1:72282557-72410057 GCA_036971475.1 Prosapia bicincta | reverse complement strand
CTGTTCCTTTCTTGTAAGATTTTTTCAAGCTGTTACTTACGCTGTTCTTAAAATGTTTTCCGATTATCCATAGTGCAGGGTTATTAACAGTGTGCGTGTAAAATTGAGGCGATACTCGAGAGTCTGTTTGATAAAAGAACTGAAGAGGGTTTTGGGAGCCCAGAAACCACTGGCTAATGAAGGATTTGATTGTCTGTAATGCACTGAAGATATAAAAACATAAGTCACACAGTTTTATACAAGATAAGAGTTAAAAGACTATTAATGAACTCACTAACTGAAAAGAGCTTAGACGCTTTTATAAATGTTAAGCGTATAAATAATAGTAGCCATAAAATTGAGTGAATTAATGAATAGTTATTTAGTCAAAAATTTTATTATAATTTATCGTACCCTTGTAAGAGCTTAACAATATTGTTATCATATATTAATAATGTAACAGGAAACAACAATGTTTAGGAAATACCATTACGTCAGTCCCATAAGAGCGATTGACATTGTATTTACGAGGCTGTTACAACGTGGTAAATATTTAAACTGTAAATCATAAGTGCAAATGAACGGTTAAAAAATAACCCGTTACAATGTTATGCAAGAGTTTTCGTCACTACTTAAATGTTTAATTATTTATTTATGCTATTATAAATGTTATTACGATTCTATTCACATTTAGAAACGTCACTTCTTCTAAATGGATGTTTCACACAACGTCTTTCTTGACAGGTAATGTGACATACTTTTGTTTGTATTCCTAAGTATCATATGCAATTTATATACTAATTGTCTAGACTCTTTGAATTACGTTACCCTTATACTAGAAATTATTATGGTGTTTAGTATTACGAGGCTTTTTTGCATATGAAATAAAAACTAGTTTCAATATGTATCCAATGCAACAATTTGCACAAAATGATCAATACGCGACTGTTTTTAAAATTAGTGTAACCGCAGATGTTTTTCCGAGAGACCACAATAAGGCAGAATTGTCGTATAATTTAATGCATTTTCCTTTAGTGTTCTTTGGGCAGAAAGGTCTAGAGATGTTAGTATATTATTAGACTTTAGACTTTTCCTAAACATTTTGAAGTTCGTCTGATATCTCAATCCTATAAACGTAAATATAAGCTACAATTTGCAATGAGAGACAGATGTGTTGAAGTATTTATTCATATATAAAATAAAGAATAATAATAAAAAATATATAAACTTTCTTAAGGGCATAAAAATATTCCGACACTATAAACATTATTTTATATATGTCCATAAGAACCAGTTATGGATGATTCTGGTTTTACGTTTGGGATAACAAAAAAAAAAAAAAAAAAAAAAAAAAAAAAATATTTAATCTATTAAATCTTTATTCCATTAAAATTCACCAATAGATTTTTGATTGACAAAAGTATTAAATAAGAGAGATATTCGTAAATATAAACGATAGTAAAAATAAGTATTTAGTATGTTAATGCGCATGCGTAAAGCATATGTTTGAATGCAAATATATCCGTATAGTGATACCTAATGTTAATGCGCATGCGTAAAGCATATGTTTGTATGCAAATATATCCATATACTGATACTTAATGTTAATGCGCATGCGTAAAGCATATGTTTGAATGCAAATATATCCGTATAGTGATACCTAATTTAATGCGCATGCGTAAAGCATATGTTTGTATGCAAATATATCCATATACTGATACTTAATGTTAATGCGCATGCGTAAAGCATATGTTTGTATGCAAATATATCCATATAGTGATACTTAATGTTAATGCGCATGCGTAAAGCATATGTTTGTATGCAAATATATCCATATAGTGATGCTTAATGTTAATGTGCATGCGTAAAGCATATGTTTGTATGCAAATATATCCATATAGTGATGCTTAATGTTAATGCGCATGCGTAAAGCATATGTTTGTATGCAAATATATCCATATAGTGATACTTAATGTTAATGCGCATGCGTAAAGCATATGTTTGTATGCAAATATATCCATATAGTGATACTTAATGTTAATGTGCATGCGTAAAGCATATGTTTGTATGCAAATATATCCATATAGTGATACTTAATGTTAATGCGCATGCGTAAAGCATATGTTTGTATGCAAATATATCCATATAGTGATACTTAATGTTAATGCGCATGCGTAAAGCATATGTTTGTATGCAAATATATCCATATAGTGATACTTAATGTTAATGCGCATGCGTAAAGCATATGTTTATATGCAAATATATCCATATAGTGATACTTAATGTTAATGCGCATGCGTAAAGCATATGTTTGTATGCAAATATATCCATATAGTGATACTTAATGTTAATGCGCATGCGTAAAGCATATGTTTGTATGCAAATATATCCATATAGTGATACTTAATGTTAATGCGCATGCGTAAAGCATATGTTTGTATGCAAATATATCCATATAGTGATACTTAATGTTAATGCGCATGCGTAAAGCATATGTTTGTATGCAAATATATCCATATAGTGATACTTAATGTTAATGCGCATGCGTAAAGCATATGTTTGTATGCAAATATATCCATATAGTGATACTTAATGTTAATGCGCATGCGTAAAGCATATGTTTGTATGCAAATATATCCATATAGTGATGCTTAATGTTAATGCGCATGCGTAAAGCATATGTTTGTATGCAAATATATCCATATAGTGATACTTAATGTTAATGCGCATGCGTAAAGCATATGTTTGTATGCAAATATATCCATATAGTGATACTTAATGTTAATGCGCATGCGTAAAGCATATGTTTGTATGCAAATATATCCATATAGTGATACTTAATGTTAATGCGCATGCGTAAAGCATATGTTTGTATGCAAATATATCCATATAGTGATTCTTAATGTTAATGCGCATGCGTAAAGCATATGTTTGTATGCAAATATATCCATATAGTGATACTTAATGTTAATGCGCATGCGTAAAGCATATGTTTGTATGCAAATATATCCATATAGTGATACTTAATGTTAATGCGCATGCGTAAAGCATATGTTTGTATGCAAATATATCCATATAGTGATACTTAATGTTAATGCGCATGCGTAAAGCATATGTTTGTATGCAAATATATCCATATAGTGATACTTAATGTTAATGCGCATGCGTGAAGCATATGTTTGTATGCAAATATATCCATATAGTGATACTTAATGTTAATGCGCATGCGTAAAGCATATGTTTGTATGCAAATATATCCATATAGTGATACTTAATGTTATTGCGCATGCGTAAAGCATATGTTTGTATGCAAATATATCCATATAGTGATACTTAATGTTAATGTGCATGCGTAAAGCATATGTTTGTATGCAAATATATCCATATAGTGATGCTTAATGTTAATGCGCATGCGTAAAGCATATGTTTGTATGCAAATATATCCATATAGTGAAACTTAATGTTAATGCGCATGCGTAAAGCATATGTTTGTATGCAAATATATCCATATAGTTATACTTAATGTTAATGTGCATGCGTAAAGCATATGTTTGTATGCAAATATATCCATATAGTGATACTTAATGTTAATGCGCATGCGTAAAGCATATGTTTGTATGCAAATATATCCATATAGTGATGCTTAATGTTAATGTGCATTCGTAAAGCATATGTTTGTATGCAAATATATCCATATAGTTATACTTAATGTTAATGTGCATGCGTAAAGCATATGTTTGTATGCAAATATATCCATATAGTTATACTTAATGTTAATGTGCATGCGTAAAGCATATGTTTGTATGCAAATATATCCATATAGTTATACTTAATGTTAATGTGCATGCGTAAAGCATATGTTTGTATGCAAATATATCCATATAGTGATACTTAATGTTAATGCGCATGCGTAAAGCATATGTTTGTATGCAAATATATCCATATAGTTATACTTAATGTTAATGTGCATGCGTAAAGCATATGTTTGTATGCAAATATATCCATATAGTGATACTTAATGTTAATGCGCATGCGTAAAGCATATGTTTGTATGCAAATATATCCATATAGTTATACTTAATGTTAATGTGCATGCGTAAAGCATATGTTTGTATGCAAATATATCCATATAGTGATGCTTAATGTTAATGCGCATGCGTAAAGCATATGTTTGTATGCAAATATATCCATATAGTGATGCTTAATGTTAATGTGCATGCGTAAAGCATATGTTTGTATGCAAATATATCCATATAGTGATACTTAATGTTAATGCGCATGCGTAAAGCATATGTTTGTATGCAAATATATCCATATAGTTATACTTAATGTTAATGTGCATGCGTAAAGCATATGTTTGTATGCAAATATATCCATATAGTGATACTTAATGTTAATGCGCATGCGTAAAGCATATGTTTGTATGCAAATATATCCATATAGTTATACTTAATGTTAATGTGCATGCGTAAAGCATATGTTTGTATGCAAATATATCCATATAGTGATGCTTAATGTTAATGCGCATGCGTAAAGCATATGTTTGTATGCAAATATATCCATATAGTGATGCTTAATGTTAATGAATAACTCAGTCATATTATTATAGACATTAGTAAAATATACAAGAAGAATAACCGTACTTTAATACAATATTGTAGTAGAAAATGTGTTATAATAACTAAACCATTCTTAAACAATATCTTATGGCATATTTGCGTTAATTACATCATAAAGATCAATTAAGTACTTACCTATAAGTAAATAAGTGATATGATGTTGTTTTAATTAAATTATAATAAACTAATTACTGAATTCTTTTGTATCAATAAATAATGAATACAGTTGAAGATGAGGGATTATAAGACTTTCGAAAAGTTATATTGTTTGAACTTCAACAAGAAACTCTCTAATAAATCATCAAGAAACTCGTTAGTGCTGTGTTTTATAATGATAACTAAAGTACACAATCGGTTGAAGTTTCCTCCCTACAGACACTTCCTCAAAGGCTTTACACTAACGAGTCTCAAGTTATAAAGTCTTAATCCGTCAAAGACGTATGCAATATCAACTATAAAATGTATTAAAACTATTATTTTACAATTTGAAACTAAGTACTGAAACTAAAGTTTACAATTAGGTAATAAATAGTCCTGACGATTATGTAACTAATTACAGATAGGTAACAAAGGAAGGATTACATATATACTTTGTGACTTGACCTTAAAGTTCATGCAGGCATATTATGTTCCCGTCCTGAATTTATCGTATCTTTTATTCCGTTCCCGTGCTACAATTTACAAAACCGAAAACAAATTTATTTATAAACAAACGGGGGTTTTATATAAAATAGTTGGAAGCAGTTATTATGTAATACAATTATTTGTCATCGAAATTTAATTTTATTTTCGAATCTTGAATTCGAGAAGACACTAAAGATCGCCATACTTTCTGTCTCAATATGTTTTTACAAATTTAAAAAAATTAAAGTTCGGATAGTCATAAACTAATGTTAAGGTGATTAATTTATTTTCCATGTTACAAAAAAAGTAGAATTGACAATCGATCTCTTCATAATAAAATAACAACAAACTTTCAAAATCTTTTATATTTTTGTTACAATATTGAACACTTATGTATAAATATTTATTTCCTTTTCACTGTAATCTATTTACCATTTTAGTCTTAAACAATTTATATTATTGAAATGAAAAAGTATTTTTTATCAGCAGGATATTTTAAATCCTTGCTAACTAACTATTCAATTTTTATATATATATATATATATATATATATATATATATATATATATCACTTTCACTTATGTACTTAAACAAGAATCTTACTTGGTATTTATGCGAGCGCTTTCAGAGACTAGTAAGTGCCTCCATCTTCCAGCATACTGAGCGTATTTTGGACTGCGAGCTGTGTGGAATCTGCTGTTGACCTTGATGTACCGTTAACTTCTATTTTTAGTTTTACTGCACTGTGCGAGTTTTTAGCGTTTGTCTTGGGGTTTATACTGTCTATTAGATTGAATAATTTGTCGTTTTTTGATTTATTTTTGTATCTGTTCGTTGATGATGTTATTTTTATTTTTATAAATTTCTAGTTGTTCCCAGATTGTCATTTTGAGGCCTTTTTGAACGTTTTTTATTAGGTGTATGTTTTCTAATGTGGGGAATGTGTGTTTGTTTTTGATTGCGTGTGTGGCTAAGTTTGAGTTATAAATTTCCGGTTTGATGTATGCATTGAGGTGTTCTTGATATCTGTCTTTTAATTTCTTTTTTGTTTGGCCTATGTATATTTTATTACAGTCTGGGCATTCGATTTTGTATATTCCGTTATTAAGTGTGGGACATATTTCTTCTGGTTGGTTTATTTTGTTGATTATGTTTCCTGTGTTTTTGTAGGCTATGTTAATATTATTGTTTTTTAGTGTTCTAGTTATTCCTTTTATGTTGTATCCTGTGTATGTGAATGTAGCCCATTTTGTTGTTTGTGGTTCGATTTTAGGTTGATTTAATTTTTTTAATATTTTAAATTCGAATTTATCTATAGTTTTTTTTATTGTATCCATTTTTTTGGGCTATTTGATATATTATTTGTTTTTCTTCATTTTTTATATAGAATGCTAAAATTGCCTCTAAAAAATGAAGAAAAAACAAAAGAAAAACAAATAATATATCAAATAGCCCAAAAAAATGGATACAATAAAAAAACTATAGATAAATTCGAATTTAAAATATTAAAAAAATTAAATCAACCTAAAATCGAACCACAGGATACAACATAAAAGGAATAACTAAAACACTAAAAAACAATAATATTAACATAGCCTACAAAAACACAGGAAACATAATCAACAAAATAAACCAACCAGAAGAAATATGTCCCACACTTAATAACGGAATATACAAAATCGAATGCCCAGACTGTAATAAAATATACATAGGCCAAACAAAAAAGAAATTAAAAGACAGATATCAAGAACACCTCAATGCATACATCAAACCGGAAATTTATAACTCAAACTTAGCCACACACGCAATCAAAAACAAACACACATTCCCCACATTAGAAAACATACACCTAATAAAAAAAGTTCAAAAAGGCCTCAAAATGACAATCTGGGAACAACTAGAAATTTATAAAAATAAAAATAACATCATCAACGAACAGATACAAATAAAATCAAAAAAACGACAAATTATTCAATCTAATAGACAGTATAAACCCCAAGACAAACGCTAAAAACTCGCACAGTGCAGTGAAACTAAAAATAGAAGTTAACGGTACATCAAGGTCAACAGCAGATTCCACACAGCTCGCAGTCCAAAATACGCTCAGTATGCCGGAAGATGGAGGCACTTACTAGTCTCTGAAAGCGCTCGCATAAATACCAAGTAAGATTCTTGTCTAAGTACATAAGTGAAAGTGATAAGTGTATACAAGAAAACAGTGTTGCATAATCTACAAATATATATATATATATATATATATACATACATTATCTATTGCTTTCTATTCAACGCAATAGATTCTTTTAGTTATTGTTTTTTTGTAAACCTGTATATTAAACAGGAATAATGAAATATACATTAAAATTATTACAATAACTAATTAGTCACTTCAACTGATATTCACTCAGCATATAAGGAGTGGAAACAGCGGTTCTGTGTAGAGATGGCTATACACTAACCTAACAAAGACAATGCAAGTGTACATTTTGCTTAAAATTAGTTATTATTAAAGGTATCCACGCATACATTTTTTCATTTACTTAACAAAAAACGAAACACACACACTTACACTCACACACACACACACAAACGCACCAATAAACTCACCCACGCACACATTCACACACACACACACACACACATATATATATATATATATATATATATATATATATATATATATATATAAAGAACTAAGTTAAAATACAAATACAATACTGTAGTTATAATTGAATTTACAATTATAATACAATTATTGAAATGAAAATAAAATTCTTCTATTTGTATTTTGACTTATTTCTTTATTAATACACAAGAATACATATTGCGATATATATATATATATATATATATATATATATATATATATATATATATATATATATATATATACTAATACGTATTCCTTCCCGGATGGGAAAATATAATGAATAATTATTATCTGGAGTGCATACAATTGCAGTTCCGACGTTTCGCTAGATTCTCATCTAGCACTGACGAGGTGAACCCAACAACAGTTGAAAAGCGGGTCATATACATACATAGAGTAATAATCCAAATAATTAAATGCCTAATATTTCGTAACGATTTGTCAACGTCAAGTAAGACTGTGACATGAAACTCATCAATTTATAATCTCTAACTCTTCTACAGTACATTAAAGTAAAACCCTTGTAGTGGTTTTTCTATAACCAAATATAAGCACGACTCATTTAGGGGAAACAATTTTTTACCAAACTCCAGATACATTATTTACGAAATATCATAATTTTTAATTTATCATAATAATTTTATAACATATAATTTTTGACAGTTTATATAGTAACATTATGTAACAAAATGAATAAAACCATTGAACACCAATATAAAGTTCTAGAATCTATTCGATATAATTCCAATGGATTGATTTTAGTTTTGTTTCACGTATGCACGTGTTTTTGTTCAGTATTCTCTGACATAACTAGGCGGTTAAAATTAGCACCATATGTTCATCATTAGTAAATTAAGCCTATTTAACTTTTCAAGGAAATATTCATTGTGACTTTACGAGAGAAATATTTTACGGGTTATAATCGTAGTCACTATGTAATCCTAATAAATATATTTAATCCTTGTTTTACCCTGCTGATGCGACCAGTAGAATGCGACGATGTTAAGAATGAAATTGCATTAGGAATACAAACGCATATTCCACTGTTAAACTCTCTGAAAAAGGCAAAACTAACGCTCTGTTGAAATCTGATTATCTATCCCTGGTGTTAATGCATGCAACTGCTTCATTTACATGTTTGATGAATAGGTTTCTACCCTAAAACAAATGACATTTTAAAAAAATATTACGAACAATGACTTTTTGTCTATTCTATTACAATAGGTTTAAATTGAAAAATTAACAAGAAAATGATGTATTATTATAGTAAGTTATTGTTAACGTTGTTCCCGTTTTTGATTAAACTCAACACTAAAGTTTGGCTTAAGGCCTGCAATGGAAAGATTAGAGAAATTATGCAAATACGTTGTAGGTTGGAACGTGTAATCTAAGATTATATAAACTTTATGAGATGTAAAACTTCTTTAAACAATTTATATCGCGTTCGTATATTTAAAAAGTAAAATTACGTCTAAAAATAGAAATTATTTCTTCCTCATCCCTTACTTACAGCCGACAAATACCAGTAATGGTGCGAAATGGTACCTCACTCCCGTAAATCTTCTGTTTTGTGGGGTAATATTACATCTAGAAATTGGCTTTTATCTTGTGACATACCGTTTACCTGCTACTGTAGAAGATTCTTAAGAAAACGATTTTACAAAATGTCTTCCTGTTCATTTCGCTTGTAATATAGTGAGGTGGTAATATAAAACACTAACATATATTTACAAAATACTTGCTAGAGAGTAGGAATGGTTTTGAACCAATCAGATAAGCGGTATGTTTTCAAAAAAAAAAAACATTTAAAGATCCAGTTGCTACGATGAAAAACCTTTAATTATTTTCCTAATATGCCTACCATGTTGTTTACTGTAGAAATAACATGCGTTTCTCACCATTATTTCTTTCCCATCTCTTACTAACAGCCAACAAATACCAGTAATGGTGCGAAATGGTACCTCACTCACGTAAATCGTCTGTTTGGTGAGGTAATATTACATCTAGAAATTGGCTTTTATCTTGTTACATACCGTTTACCTGCTACTGTAGAAGGATCTTTAAAAAACTATTTTACAAAATGTCTTCCTGTTTATTTCGCTTGTAGTATAGTGAGGTTGTAACATCATTTAGGTGATGTTGCATATTAAGAGATATTCAGAAAATAAACGGGACGTCAAAAATTTCTAAATGTAAAATATAGATAGAAATAATAAAAAAATTGTATTTGAACCGATATCCATGTAAGAGCACGACATCTGTTTTTGAAAAAGGTGAACTAACAGGCCCGCTGTGCAGTTCAAGATGCGCGGAAACCTAGATAGCCGCATGCTAGCCATGCTTCCTCACTCTTAACTTTCGACATGTGAACGAGGAAGGACCTCTTTCGAAATGCGAGGACAAGGGATGCTTTTAATTTTTTGTAAAGTCTATTAATTAATATTTTGTTTTTATTAGAAGAAATATTGCTGCCTTGAAAATGCCTTGAGAGGAGATATCGTTGCCGAAACGCTGAATGGGGAAATTCATACCGAAATAAATCTTGTTGCATCACCGTGATCAAAAAAGCAGCTACGTCGTACTATACAAATTATGTGTTAAAAAGGAATAACGTTCAAAAACTTAACTTTAATCTTTCACGGCTTTACAAGTCAGTTTTCAGTAAAACAAAAGTGTTAAAAGTAATAGTGCAATGGAATAATTTATTAAATTCAATGTACAATCTTTAGGGCGTCTTAAATATATTCAATGCAATTTGAAATAAATGTGTCGCGCTCTGCCATAGATTTTCATGTAATAAGATCTCTTAAATTAAGTATGTATTCAACGAGCATAAGCCAACATTTCCAATGTATATTTATTTGTAATTTTTAATTTGCAAAAGTAAAATTTGATTTGTTTCAATTAACATTTGTCTCTAAATTATTTGTGAAATACATCATTCTGGTTTCAACTGAACATTTGATATTGTAGGTCAATCTTTAATTATGTAACGAATTACTGCATTCTTTAACGTCACTTAATTCCTGTAGAATTAATGTCACAAAATACCACGTTACGAGGTGGCAATATAAAACACTAACATATATTTTCAAAATACTTGCTAGAGAGTGGGAATTGTTTTGAACCAATCAGATAAGCAGTATGTTTTCAAAAAAAAAAAAAAAACATTTTAAGATCCGGTTGCTACGATGTAAAAACCTTTAATCATTACTAATAGGCCTACCATGTTGTTTACTGTAGAAATAACATGCGTTTCCCACTGTTATTTCTCCCCCATCCCTTACTTACGCCGACAAATACCAATAATGGTGCGAAATGGTACCTCACTCCCGTAAATCGTCTGTTTGGTGGGGTTAGACTCCTTGAGACCTTGATCTTATCATATGTAGCTTGTAAGAATGATGTATACGCTGCTGTCAAACGTAGGTAGGAAACATTGATTAAATTAAAAATTCAAGGACAAACTGGTTGAAGTATTTTTTGAAATATGAAATTCCATCCAAAAGGACGTAATCGTGGTTGGACTTTATATCAGAGTCAACTACTGTTGCCGAGTAACAGATTAAAAAACCGAAGAATAAAAAAAGTTGTAAAGTTTGCAGATGTAAATTTATCCAGGGGCCTTATTCGTGATACCCGTTGTTAGTTGTAAAGGACCACATTTTGTGAGTTAAGTCCAGGGGGAAATGGTTTTTCGAACATAGAAAAACAATGCCTTCTATTTCTAAATATTCTACAAACTTAATTCAATTACCTTTTTGACAACAAATAGGCTTTGTTATTTTAGAAATTGAAATATTAGCTAAGTATTATTTAACTTTCCATACTTCAAACATAAAAGCCTCAAAATGTTAATTTTTGTAGGTCATGTTACATAAATTGATGAAATAGTTCAGTTGTAAAACAATGTTTGACTTGGTATTGAAAAATTATAGAAGAAAAATGAACGTTTTCTTGAAACAAATGACGGCCTAGTCTGACATTGGAATTTAACTAGATTTATGTACTATTGGCATACTTACAAATTTAAAATTTACCATATAACGGTTTCGATCAATCTGTTAAATTACTTTAGAAAATAATACATTAAATTTCGAATAAAATTGATAGCAATATTTCTAACAAAAAATAAATAAATAAATAAATGTAGAATTACCAGTCTGGTTGGAAATACAGAAACCGCCAAAACATATTCGATCGTATCGGACTGGAGTGTATGTAGCTTACATATGGTATTAATAAAAAAATAACCACGAATATATTTTATGGGACTATATTTTTACTTATCGATAGCTATATTGATCATTAATATCCATTCCTTAAAATAGGCGATTTAAAAAATGATTTTGCTATTTTTTACATTTGTTAATGAATCATGAAAGTCAATTTAAATGTTGTTGATAATAGCTGAAAAATCAGGGGTTTAAAGCCTATTTCCTATATTGTTTCTCTCACGTAAAGTTTATTGTTTTAAAATTAAAAAGGATAACATAAAATAAATAAATAAATAAATATATATATATATATATATATATATGTATGTATTTTAAAACAACAAAGCTTATTCAAATACAAGAATATTTATTAATTTATATCCAAAGCTTTTCGTTGGTAAACAGTACCAACATCATCTATAATTATTACAATAATTATTGTAATTTTCATTCCTGACAATGTTGGTACTATTTACCAACGAAAAGCTTTGGATATAAATTAATAAATATTCTTGTATTTGAATAACCTATGTTGTTTTAAATTATTAAACAAGAAAACGTATTATATATATATATATATATATATATATATATATACATTGCTAATAATGATAGTATAAGTTTTAATGATGAAGGAAGAATCTTGTGCAGTTGTAGGTAAAGGGTAATACATTATCCGCAAGGTTTCTTCTAAGCAGACACTTCACACTTTGAGAGGTATCTACTTGCAATTCGCCGAACTCAAGAAACATCGTGAATACTTAGAGGGTAGAGTCAAGTCACTTCAATTGCAACCCTAGTAATATTAATAGTTGCACATGGCTAAAAGTGGGCGATAAGGAAATGTTTTTTTCAGAATTCTATTATACGTCTAGAGAGATAGTTAATTTCAAATCGTTTATTTAACTGACTATTGCAAAAATTCCAAACATTTTCCAAACACACTATACAAGGAGAAATATACGAAAATGAATAAAAAGGAAAAACTTCAAACAAGTGATACAATTCTGAAAAAGTACTCACTGAAAGCCTTTATATAAATTGTTTCATGAGAGGCCGTTCCTCATGAGGTTGTTGGGGCCACAGACAAGTGTTTCAAATAAGATGAGCAGATGAACAGAGTATAAAGATGAAGATAATATCAACGTAGACCACAAAGCACAGATTGGATCAGCAACGAATGAGGTACGATTTGTTTTTTTAAATATATAACATATTATTATAGTACAATTACATAGATACCACAAGAAAATATCCATTAAAATTGTTAAATACATAATACTATGAACCATTTTAATTGAGTTTTTATAAATAGAATATGTGATAACGGATTGATGGAATAAATAGCTATTTAAAACATTTTGCTAACAAATAGAAAATAAATATCCTTCTTTATACTATAGTAAATAATGATAATATCTTAATGAAAAGTGTAAACATATCATAATAATAACATAAATTAAAAATACCAATAATCTGCAAGACCACAACGCTTTATTACTAAAACTGCAACACACAATTATTTTTCTTCTTACAACGAAAAACTTATATGTTTTACATAATCTTAGCCTAAATAGTCATATAACTATACTGTCCAGTAATTTGTGTGAGGCTTTTACTCAACATTATATACGTAGTAATGGTCATTTACGGATATACGAAGATATGTAACGAATTTATACGCAGTATGCCCTCACCAGAGACATTTATGGACCTGCATTTGTCGGAGACAAAAAGAGTAAATTTGTTTTTTTTAAACATGTAACATATAATTGACCTTTATAATAAAACATCAATTTAGAATCAGAGTAATATTTTTCATAAACATAGTCTTCATTAGTAAAACCTTTTTAAATATCTAAGATTATATTTGAAAACTGTTTGCTGCATACTTACTCCAGGGATTTCCATGTAAATAAACACTCCCGTCAGCATATACTTTCAAAGCGGGTAAACATGAGTTATAATATTCTAAGATGTAGGTCGCGAGTTGTTTACAAGTCCGCTGCTGAGCGTATTTAAGCAACTAGATATTAACCCATTTTCTGCAGCGCATGATACGCTAGCATACATTGCCATTTACTTTATGGAAACAAAAAGGAAATAAAAGTACTTTTTGAAGGTCTTAGATAACGTTTCACTATTCAACTATTACTTTATAGGCGAGCTATAAAATTACATTCCATACACAAGGTGGACATGACAAACATATGAAAAGAAATCCTCCAATACTTTAAAATTGTAATAGAATGTATAATGTTAAGTAGGAAGAATAATACAACCGTATATAATTGTATAAATTAGAACAGATAATTTTAGAAATATTAAAGCAAGCTAAAGAAAACCAGGAGCATAAATTACTGCCCTGTTTTGTTTCAACATTTATAATTTGTTTAGAATAAAGACAAAGGTCTTGCATGTGTTATAATTTTAGCATACATTTACGGGTGACAAATTAGAAGAAATATATACTATATATGGACAAATTAGAAAAAATAGCCTTAACCTGTTAATCATGTTTACACTCGCAGAGATTGTTTATTGTTATATAAAAGCGGTTGACTTGTACGACAGGTACAGCTATTTATTTATAAAGGCAACGTTTCAATAATGGATAAGTTATCTTCTACAGGTTTTATTCCTTATGAAAAATAGCGCCGTCGTAAACCTTAGTATGTTTACGAAAACCGCGATATACGCTTTCATTAACTCACGGTATCTTTGGCCAAGTGTATTAGCGATAAACTCAAGAACACTTGAATGCGCGTCCTGATAAGTAGATGTAATATAGCGTTTGGTCGCGGCGCTATTTTTTTAAAGAGTGCAAAAGGGATAAGTCCTGAATACGATAACGTAACCGTATTGAAACGCTGCCTTTATAGATAAATAGTTGTACTTGACTCGTAATCCTGGAAACGCTGCCTTTATAGATAAATAGTTGTACTTGACTCGTAATCCTTGAAACGCTGCCTTTATAGATAAATAGTTGTACTTGACTCGTAATCCTGGAAACGCTGCCTTTATAGATAAATAGTTGTACTTGACTCGTAATCCTTGAAACGCTGCCTTTATAGATAAATAGTTGTACTTGACTCGTAATCCTGGAAACGCTGCCTTTATAGATAAATAGTTGTACTTGACTCGTAATCCTTGAAACGCTGCCTTTATAGATAAATAGTTGTACTTGACTCGCAAACCTTGAAACACTGCCTTTATAGATAAATAGTTGTACTTGTCTCGCAAACCTTGACACGCTGAATTTATAGATTAATAGTTGTACTTGACTCGCAAACCTTGAAACGCTGCCTTTATAGATAAATAGTTGTACTTGACTCGCAAACCTTGAAACACTGCCTTTATAGATAAATAGTTGTACTTGACTCGCAAACCTTGAAACGCTGCCTTTATAGATAAATAGTTGTACTTGACTCGCAAAGCTTAAAACGCTGCCTTTATAGATAAATAGTTGTACTTGACTCGCAAACCTTGAAACGCTGCCTTTATAGATAAATAGTTGTACTTGACTCGCAAACCTTGAAACACTGCCTTTATAGATAAATAGTTGTACTTGACTCGCAAACCATGAAACGCTGCCTTTATAGATAAATAGTTGTACTTGACTCGCAAAGCTTAAAACGCTGCCTTTATAGATAAATAGTTGTACGTGACTCGCAAACCTTGAAACGCTGCCTTTATAGATAAATAGTTGTACTTGACTCGTAATCCTTGAAACGCTGCCTTTATAGATAAATAGTTGTACTTGACTCGCAAACCTTGAAACGCTGCCTTTATAGATAAATAGTTGTACTTGACTCGCAAACCTTGAAACGCTGCCTTTATAGATAAATAGTTGTACTTGACTCGCAAAGCTTAAAACGCTGCCTTTATAGATAAATAGTTGTACTTGACTCGCAAACCTTGAAACGCTGCCTTTATAGATAAATAGTTGTACTTGACTCGTAATCCTTGAAACGCTGCCTATATAGATAAATAGTTGTACTTGACTCGCAAACCTTGAAACACTGCCTTTATAGATAAATAGTTGTACTTGACTCGCAAACCTTGAAACGCTGCCTTTATAGATAAATAGTTGTACTTGACTCGCAAACCCTGATACGCTGCCTTTATAGATAAATAGTTGTACTTGACTCGCAAACCTCGAAACGCTGCCTTTATAGATAAATAGTTGTACTTGACACGCAAACCTTGAAACGCTGTCTTTGTAGATAAATAGTTGTACTTGACTCGCAAACCTTGAAACTCTGCCTTTATAGATAAATAGTTGTACTTGACTCGTAATCCTAGAAACGCTGCCTTTATAGATAAATAGTTGTACTTGACTCGCAAACCTTGAAACACTGCCTTTATAGATAAATAGTTGTACTTGACTAGCAAACCTTGAAACGCTGCCTTTATAGATAATTAGTTGTACTTGACTCGCAAACCTTGATACGCTGCATTTATAGATAAATAGTTGTGCTTGACTCGCAAACCTTGAAACACTGCCTTTATAGATAAATAGTTGTACTTGACTCGCAAACCTTGAAACACTGCCTTTATAGATAAATAGTTGTACTTGTCTCGCAAACCTTGAAACGCTGCCTTTATAGATAAATAGTTGTACTTGACTCGCAAACCTTGAAACGCTGCCTTTATAGATAAATAGTTGTACTTGACTCGCAAACCTTGAAACGCTGCCTTTATAGATAAATAGTTTTACTTGACTCGTAATCCTTGAAACGCTGCCTTTATAGATAAGTAGTTGTACTTGACTCGCAAACCTTGACACGCTGCTTTTATAGATAAATAGTTTTACTTGACTCGTAATCCTTGAAACGCTGCCTTTATAGATAAATAGTTGTACTTGACTCGCAAACCTTGAAACGCTGCCTTTATAGATAAATAGTTGTACTTGACTCGCAAACCTTGATACGCTGCCTTTATAGATAAATAGTTGTACTTGACTCGCAAACCTTGAAACGCTGCCTTTATAGATAAATAGTTGTACTTGACTCGTAATCCTTGAAACGCTGCCTTTATAGATAAGTAGTTGTACTTGACTCGCAAACCTTGACACGCTGCTTTTATAGATAAATAGTTGTACTTGACTCGCAAACCTTGAAACGCTGCCTTTATAGATAAATAGTTGTACTTGACTCGTAATCCTTGAAACGCTGCCTTTATAGATAAATAGTTGTACTTGACTCGTAATCCTTGAAACGCTGCCTTTATAGATAAATAGTTGTACTTGACTCGTAATCCTTGAAACGCTGCCTTTATAGATAAATAGTTGTACTTGACTCGCAAACCTTAAAACGCTGCCTTTATAGATAAATAGTTGTACTTGACTCGCAAACCTTGAAACACTGCCTTTATAGATAAATAGTTTTACTTGACTCGCTAACCTTGAAACACTGCCTTTATAGATAATTAGTTTTACTTGACTCGCAAACCTTGAAACGCTGCCTTTATAGATAAATAGTTGTACTTGACTCGCAAACCTTGAAACGCTGCCTTTATAGATAAATAGTTGTACTTGACTCGCAAACTACTTGTATATAACAATTAAAGCTTTAGTGATTGACTATGAGTTTTATATTGTTTGAAAACCTTTTAAAGTTTATTAAGTTATATATCGGTTTGTTACGCTCCATAGAGATGAGTAAAAACCACCCTTCTTCAAAACTTTAATATTGAAGAACAAATTTAATATGACATAAGGGGGCTCGAGTGCCCTGCCACAATATTATTAGGTATCAATAATTACTAATTTATTATCATAATAATGATAATATTAACAACAATATAACATCTTTATTGGATAATATAACGAATAATATAACTTGATTTCATTGCAGCAAATCAGAAGAGTTTGTATGGCCTCGTAATTTAAACTTATTTATATTTAAAGAATGCGCTGCTTTATAGAAGAGCTACAATATCTTTCAAGTAAAAGTGAGAAGAATTCGTAGTAAAATAATATCCTGTCAAATTAAATATAGATAGTATTTACGATTAAACCTTACTAACGCTTGTACTCAATGGCAACTATCATGAGAACAATAATGTAATTTACTCACAGTTTTGAGTAACTCATAATGACGTAAACATTTGACTGAAAAAAATCGCATGCTCTATGTAAGGGGGAGAGTCAAAATACAGTAACATATTCATCTACATATGCAAATACAAAGCACCTACATGAATCACTGTTCAAAACAAGAATCACTAAACATCACCATAAAACACTAATCTGCTTTGAATCTTATAATAAAATGTTTTGACTTAATAATGAAAAATATATTTTTCTGATTTGTCGAAATAAAAGAAAAATGCAAAAAAACTGTCTAGCCTTATAAAGATAGTTGGACAGTGTAATTTTCAACATATTTGTATGTACATGAGTACAGTTTTCTACATTTAACAAATTAAAAAATATTTACTTTGTAGACATGTTTCGGAATATCTGCATTCTCAAAACTCTCAGACCACTGATAAAGCTTAGATAATGGGATTTTAGTATATTTTGCTTTTTTTTAATTTTAGTAAAGGTAGAAAATGTACTCAAATGTAGCTTCAACAGAAGTGAGCACGAACATATGGAGAATGTCAGCATACCTTTTTTCAATTTTTCACTTTCGTCTGTTTTGTTGTTCTTATAAGAAGAGAGGAAAATAATACATTTGGCTTCTTATGTTTACTTTAGTTACTATATATCTGTTGATGCTTATTGTTGTAGGAAACGTGTTTCCAAGAATCCAAACTGCCTCCTCACAGGCGATTATATCCATAAAAGCATGCGGCTTAGGTAGGTGACAATAAATGCCTCATTTAAACAATAATAAAAATTAATATTAACTGTGTAATTTTATATAATTCACTTAACACTGCAGTGGTCGTGCGGATTAATATTGTAAACCTGGAGGAAAATGTTGTGTGCTTTTTTGGGTTGGTCGGACTTATGAGCTTCAGCAGCCGTTGACCTTTCACACACACATTCCGACTGTTACCAGTAAAGTACTAGAGCTGTAAGCTTGCACGTTATTTTTTTTTTGAATATTTTTCATTACAATAGTAATCCTCGTAACCACTTATGATATGTTTTTTTATACATGAAGTGGCTCTAATATTTTATATTTTAAATAGATATTTTGTTATTTTTGTGTGTGAAAACAATATTTAAATTAGTAATACATTTATCTGTAAACAGTGTCTGAGCCAGAATGTGACCAAATACGACGCTAGCTTGACGAAACCAAAAGTGACAATGAAAGTGTGTTAGGCTAACCTAACACATGACCTAACTTAGTTTTATGATATATAATACTTTTGTGCTACAATAAAAAAAATGTTTTTCACCATATTAGTTTTCTATATAACCCCTTAAGTACTCTAAAAAGCTCATACAATATTTTAAAATATTATTCATATTTTAAAAAGCTATTTCAATGTGGATTATAATACTAATCCGTGCGACCACTCATGTTATGTATTTACGCGCGACCACTGCAGTGTTAATATTGTGAATAAATCATGTACAAGTATAAAGGTCATAATAATTGAAAACACTCTAATCGACTTTAATAATACTTGAAGGAAAATATAGATGAAGTGAGCAAGAGACTTTTTTTATTTGATCAAATAAACGCTTTGATTTCCCTAAATTGAATTACATTTACCGTTATTCTCTTTTAAATTTGAGAGAGAAGAGGGTGTGAAGACATCGTGCGGAAAGAAGTAGCTCGAGTCTAAATTTTGATCAAAGTTATTAGGCTACACCAGTCTGAAAATAAATTTAGTTACTGGAGATGGAAGTTCTCTCAGGAAACCTAGGAACAAGAAATCGTTGTGCCCTGTTTCGCAATATATAGAAATGTAATTTGTAATATTAAAATTGTTATTCTTAATCTTTAAATAAAATTATAACTTTACTTTTAACTTTTAGCATTGTAATACTTCATTTAGTTACAAACTTAACTCCTCTAACTAAATCATCAGAGTTACAAAGTTCTTTGAAAATATAGATGCATCATAACTTAACCTACCCTAATCACGTGCTAGCACTGCAAAATAAACGATCTAAATTTAATCCTTACTTCAAACATTTTTTGTTCTGATTTCGTGTAATAACGATTCGTATTTGGCGTATTTATTATAAAAAACCAATTAGTTTTAAAAAACTCAATTAAAACAGTTCTGATTATTAACGGTTTATTTTCCCTATGTTAGTAAAAACAAAACATACAGAATGATATTATAATGAACTCTAGAATGATCACTGGAGAGTTTATCTTGTTGAGGTAACTGTTGAGGAGAAACGAGTACCAAGAACTGGTTATATAGTAAAACTTCAATGTAATATAACCTAGACGTAAATTAATATTATTGACACTTTATAAATACTGTGATGCACATGTTAACTACTAAATAGACACATGTTACAAGTTCATACTTCCTAGTTGTTGCAAGTAGTGATACTTGATGGGAACTGTAGGCATCCTGTTCAATTATAACTTAAAACACTGGAGTGAAACGTGATTCTTAGTTAAACGTGTAAACAATCAGCCTTTATCGTTCAGCTTTCTTAGTAACACTTGACGGAATTTGTATGCCACTTGTTGAATAATGAGTTAAAACACTAAACTCTAATGCGATTCTTAGTTAGCCACCTGCTGAATTATAGCTTAAAAACTTGAGTGAAACGTGTTTCTTAGAACGTGTACAATCAGTATTTTTCCTTCATATTCTATTAGTGGCATTTGCTGGACACGGAGGCCACTTGTTGAAGTATAAGTTGGAATACTTGACTGAAACGTTGAAACGTGCTTCTTAGTTATAAGTGTACATAATCAGTCTTTTTCCCTCAGTTCTATTAGGGACACAAGTAGGACAGTGTAGGACCACCTGTTGAAATATAAGTTGAAACACTTGACTGAAACGTGCTTCTTAGTATAACGTGTACATAATCAGTTTATCGTTTAGTGAACAACTAGTTTAGTGACACTTGTTGGAATTCTTGAGGTACTTGTTGAATATGATGATGTAACACCAAACTATAACGGGCTTCTTAGTTAAAAAATAATATGATTGTTCTTTGCCCCTTACTAGTGCCAGTGACGACTGTTGGATGCTGTTAGCCACTTGTTTAAAATTAATTGAATCCTCCTACTTAGTAAAACGGTAATATAAGCAGGCTGATAGTTTTATACTGATAATTGTTCCAAAATATAATGTTTCAAATAGTAGATGAAAAGGTTTACTGCATCTTGCCCTTTACCTTAAAGTGAACACAATCAGTCTTTGACCTTTAGTCTGCTTAGTGACACCTATTTTAAGCTATAAACCACTTGCTGAATATATAGTGGAAACATTTACTGAAAAGTCCTTCATAGCTATTATTGAACGTAATCATTTTTGGTCCATTGTTAGTGTCAGTGACACCTTATGGAGACTGTGAGCCACTTGTTAAATAATAATTTGAAAGACTTGGCTAAAACCGGCTTTTTAGTTAAGCTTCATCACATTCAGCTCTTGTCCTTTATTTTTCTTAGTGACACTTATTGAAAACTTGTATCCACTTGTTGTTTATTAAGTGGAAACATTTACTGAAAAGTCCATCATAGTTAAACTTGGACGTAATCATTTTTGGTCCATTGTTAGTGTCAGTGACACCATATGGAGACTGTGAATCACTTTTTGAATATTTACTTGAAACACTTGGCTAAAATAAATCTTAGTTAAACGTTTACATAATATGAACCCCTCTCCTTCACCTCTTTAGTGACACTTTTACTTTTTGAAACAAAAAGTGTGCTACTTAATGAATCTTAAGTGGATTTATTAACTGAAACATGGTTCCTAATAGAACGGATACATTCTTAGTTTTTGTCCTAGGTTTTCTATTATTCTTTTAAAATTAAAATTCTTTAATACTTTCGTTACCAGGGAACAATTTATACACCGCTCACAATGCAATAAGACAATCCTAAGAAAATCTATGTCGATAGACATAAAACAATCCTATATGATAACTTCTCCGTTGTTTTCTTTTTTTTTTAACCTGACCTTTATTTGTAATAATAAATCAATTTAAATTTAACGGAAACAAAGAATATTGTATTAACGCTTGTGTGGAAAATAGGTTTCATATGTGTGAAGATATTTTAATTTCTTAAACTAATAAAATTAAATAAATTGGGAAAGGGATAATAAAGATGTTAAAAGCACAAAGTAGGAGACTGTTACGCACGTTTATCCTTTGCTTGGTAATTTTGTATTTATTAGTAATTTATTTTTACTTAATTTTGGAAATTTCACCAGTTTTGAATAACTTGAATTGTTACCGATAGTGTTTTCGGTATAAATATTGAATACTATGTCCTGGACATTAGTTTGTGTTTTAATATAGGACGAATTTCCGATTTTTTCTTTAGTGTCAATACTAATAACAGTTATTTATAAAATATAAATGATAAATATTAAGTAGACATAAAATATGAAGTTATGAAAGTTATGTCAATTTTTGAAACTTTATTTACTGAATTTAAACAATAGAACAGCTGATTCTGTTTACGTTTAAATCCTGAATTTTTTATTTATTTTATAGTACTTCAAATATTAGGTACTTTATATCTTGTATAAAAAAAAATGGTTCAATGAATAAAAATAAAAGATAATAGTATGAACATGTAAGGGCCATTCCGTAAGTTGTAATATTGTCTCCATTTTTAGTAAGTAATGACCATAATTTCAAAATCTCTACTTCCATATCTTTCTCTATTATTTCAAACACAGGAAGCACTTTCTGTGACTATGAGGCTCCGAAAGGCAAAGCTTTTAGTGATTATAGCATAGAGATAAACGTATTAAAAAAAGAGTTATGCATGCTTGTTAAACAAAGTCAATACAACTAATGCTGCTCTATTTAAACAGAAATTGGCGTTATTACCCAAATTTGAAAGTCCCTTTCATCTAAACTTTAACCAACGAAATGTTAAACACTGTTTCAATAAAGTCTCCATTATAAAACATCCTCTTTATCTGTTATAAATGCCTTACTCTAATATTATTAAATGTGTATTTAAGTTAGAATCTCACTAATTTTGTCAAAATTAGTTTGTTATTTTATAAAATATCATTTAATTAAAATAGTATATTAAAAGTAGACTACTACAGTTTTTGGCCAAGTTTAGTGACAGTAGCACATTTGGAGACTATAAATACTTGTTATTAACTTAAAACACTTGACTAAAATAAATCTTAGTTAAACGTCTACATTACTGAAATGTGGTTCTGAAACATAACCTCAATACATTTTGCTACATATGTTACGTTGTAAATGAAATTAATTTTGTTCAGTAATTCTGAAGATGGTTACCTGGTAACCGAAATGTTCAAGTGATTAAATAAAGTTATATTGTGGTTATTGGGTTTGTTATTTAAAATATTATAAAAGTACTATGTTTGTATGTTTGATTTCATAGCTATCTAAGAACGAGTTGAATTAAATTTAAATTTATATAAAGAAATTAAGTAATTTGTAACATTGTTAGTATAACCTATTATAGTCCTAAAATTAATAAATTTTTAACAAAATTGTATTTCTATTATGATATTGAAAGCTACAATAGAGCCACAGTAAATGTTTGTATCATATTGGAAATATAATTATAAAGAAAGAAGTATTGTAAACATTGTTAGATATTATTTATATACATGATAATCTTAATACTCTGCTGTTTATTAAATATTAAATTTCAACGTCAATATCATGAATTATATTTAGAGTCATGTTATTACATTCCTCAAGTGTTTTGTCATTACATATAAATGTCAGATGTTTATTAAAAGTAATATTTTACCAAAAATCTTATAAATAGTTAAAATAATGAAATAATTTAATAAATGTAATAATAACTGCAATTTAAACCTTTACATGCATTCATTGAAAATTTTTTTGATAATTTATACTCAGAAGAGTTCTTGAAATTTTTTTTGCTTTATTTTGGTCAAGCAACTGCGCATAAGCTGTTATGTTATGTTATGTTATGTTATAGATATGCAATTGTGCGCGATCTACTGCGAATGCTCTACTGCACCATAATTTCGACACTTGTCCTGCAGTGTATATCTCAACCTCTGAAGGAAGTCGTTCGTCTCTCCTCACATCCTTCTTCTCTCGACAATTTCCTTCATCTTGCACGTAGTTGTCCCCCTATTTTATCATCGCAGTCATTCGTGTAATAAGTGTTTTAAAGTATCTTGAAACAAGATTAATAATTTTGTAACCTTTATCTAGCTAATAACCTCACACTGTCATTACTTTAATATTGGACGTTATTCAACAAGAGTTTAGCACGTGGTAAAACTTTTGTTATTCTTTTAGTAAAATTTGAACTTAAGTAGTTATAAGTGTTTAAAGAGCCGCCTAAATTTATAAAAAGACGTAGACACACATTACAGGATCATAAGGTAACGGAGACTATCAAAGAATTAATGAATGTAAAGACATCACTTAGACACCATAAAAAGAATGCAGATTTCCTGGCACGATCAAATAAAAAGAATGACGGATGATATATTACCAATAATAACATTGAAAAGAATCCCAAAAAGACGACGAAGAAAAAGCAGTCCAGGTAAATCATTGTCTAATGGGATTAGCTATTACCAGATGATATATATATATATATATATATATTATATATATACAACGATATATATATATATATGTAGTCTATATGTATATATATATATATATATATATATATATATATACACATATCAGAAGCTACTCATAGTGTTAATAATGGACACGAATTTCCTGAAATAGAAAATATGATATTAATAAAATAAATAAATAGAGGATTAAAGATGAATATATGTGAAACATTGAAAAGTTATAAGCATAAATTTAAAGACAAATTAATTGATGAACAAATTCAAGTGAGATCAAGCCACCAAACTATTTATAAGATCATTGATGGTATAGAAAAAATTACATAAGTGCAATACTTATAAACATATGTTTTTTTTATAGTACATATGATTTAATTTTTGTAAAAATATTTTGTTAGATAATTATTTTCCTGAAGATGCTGGTACTGTTTTATCGGCGAAAAGCTTTGAATAATATATGTATTAAAACTAATCTTGTTTTTTTACTTCCTTATTAAATTATTTAAATTTGTATATATATAGTTTCAAAGGTATGTAAATTTCATTATTGACTCATTCAAAAATATATTGGTTCATATTTTAAAGCATTTATTGTTTTAATTTATTAAAATTTTTGAATGATAATCAAGAAAATTCTTCGAGAATAATTCGAGAAAATTCTCTATTTTTAAATCAAATTATTATTGCAATAATTATTAATTGATGAACTAGACCTTTATACCGTATCTTTTGCCTTCAGATTCATTAGAAGATGTCTGCTGTTTTGTAACAATATTAATTCCAACCGACGGAACTTTAAAATGGTTCAGTAAAAGTTGAGGGCACCACTCATCCCACACAAATCAAATTTCATTCGTTTTGCTCTGGTTTTCGCACGACTAACCTTAAGGCACGTTTTATCTTTTCTTTTATACTTTTTTATTATTTTTTTCAAGATCTATAACTCCTTCTTCCTTACTAACTTACATATTTGACTGCATTTGAAATATAAAATTTGTATGTTGTTAATTTGTAAGAAGTATAGAATGATATGTTTGTCATAATTAAACCCGCCATCAGTCGCGCTATAAATAATCACGCAATTGGTCCCGTGCTAAGATGAATTTAACATAAGTCATTTAATCTTGATTCCGTTTTATTCTACAGTTTTAGTAATTACAATCACCGAGGAAAGCTTAATATGTTTTAAACAAAGCAATACAAACTATTATTTGGAAATATATGGTTATAGTTAACGGTTTACAGAAATAAATATCTTATAACTAAGCTATACATGTATATATACGTATGTATATATATATATATATATATAATTATATATATATATATATATATATATATATATATATATATGTATATTATATAGTAGTGTAATATTATATATATATATATATATATATATATATGATGAATACCTAATATCTGGAGTACATACGTCCATTCTGCAGTGCATAAAATCGCAGTTCCGACGTTTCGATAGAATCTCATCTAGCATTGACTACGTTAACCCAACAACAGTTGAAGAGAGTCAATTATATATATATATATATATATATATATATATATATATATATATATATACATTTGAATCGCTCTTCAACTATTGTTGGGTTCACCTAGTCAATGCTAGATGAGATTCTATCGAAACGTCGGAACTGCGATTTTATGCACTTGCAGAATGGAAGTATGTACTCCAAATAATAACTATTCATCATTATATATATAAATATATATATATATATATATATATATATATATATATATATACTACCACTACATATATAACATATATACTAAACAATATTTTTATACACTAGAACATTTTTCCGATATAGGTTATAAATGTTACAAATAAAAACAGTTTTCTAGCATATTTACTCATCTGTTTCCACTCGTTAAGATCGTTATTCACCAAAAACCACTCTGACCAAAAAAGTGACCTCCTTGCATACTGTGTTGTCGCATTCATTACAACGGGCCTGGTTGAATCGGTTTTTTCTTACAGGACAGTATTTACAGCGAACCTTCTAAGAGGCAGGTCTCGCTCGATGAGTAGTTGACTCAATTTCAGTGATACTTTTTCTCTTATGTTTTAGTGGTATCGGTAGACTGTTATATGCGCTCGTCTCAATAACATAATGTTATTAACATAATGTTTTTAAAAAAAATATATGTAAAATCTTTCTTTGTTTCTTTAGGTGTTTTTATTGCGCGAACTGAAGTGTAGGATGTCAAACCAAACGGCGGAGGAATCTGTTACAAAATCTAAAATATGTTTCAATAAATTAAATAATCTGTATTAGTAAGTTTAAAAATGTAAAGACCTAGCTATCGGTAAGCGAGTGTAGGATGAAATGATACTAACCTAAAATAAAGACCCAGAAGGAAAGATATTCACTTCCTTCCGACATATAAGAATCGGTGCAACAAGTAAACAAGAAAAAAAACATAGAATAATGATCAGAATATAATCGAAACAAATTATCATTGGTCCACGCTATGGGAGTTAAAAGACCCTGTATAAATACGTCGGCAGCTAACAGGGCTCTACTAAGATGAATAGCAACAAAGTAAAATACATTAAGTAATGTATAGAAGCAAGCTGGGTTTAACAAGGAGTGTTTTTCTTAGGTTAGAATACAACGGTTTATAAAATATGCTCGGACAATAAAGCAACTATCTAAGATAGCTTATAAGAACCGTAACTTACCTACGAGAATGAAGATCTCTAATTTCTATCAGGCCTAGGTCTGAGACATATTATTAATCTCTCGGCAAATTTGTCCCGTTATCAATTCAGACCGTACCTGACGCATGCTCGAGTTGCAAAACTCAATTTATTTCAGTTAGTTACGGTCTGAGTTGACAATGGGACACTTCTCCCGAAATGGTCGTCTTCAACAATTATAAACGTAAGTGACACTATAGTGATGTGTAATGTATTTACAGGTGTTATTAGTTTTAAATAATATATATACATTTTCAAGAAAAAAATATTTCGGATGAACTGTGACTTCTTAAAGTCGAAGTATTAGACTAAGGTGAAAGCGTAAACATTTTGGCATTAGCATTTTGTATAAAACGTTACACATTATGTAAAAGAAACTTGAATTGATATTTATTGAGGTAAATGTTCCTGAATACAATAAAGATCTCTTTATAATTCTGCTAAAATTATTTTATAATCAACACTTTTTACATACAGGTACGAGTAATATCCCTAAAACATTGTTTTAAAATCTGGACAACTTTGAACTCACCTAGAGATGATAAAAGCCAGATGGAATTTTTTTTGTTTTTCTGTAAATTGTTTTCATTGTTTCTGTTAGGAGTATGAAGTGAAGCATGGAATTCCAAAAGGACAGCTAGTCAAGGACCAAGTTAGTTGATTATAACCAATAGAGCATCATTGTCACTCGAGCGATGATTTCCTGTGGCATCGTTATCCCATAGCATTACCTTACTTGTTACCATTCTTGCTCCCTCTCCCACATATATATATATATATAAGTTATATAAACATTTTATGTGAACATTTCATAATTAAATGCGTGCTACGAAAATTCCTGCTTACGCAGCTTTAGTATTATATAGGTGTGAGAACAGCGCCCCGGCAGTGTGTAAGTCGCCTCTGTATCGCACAGACGTTTTCCACTCCGATTGAGTGCATATCAATTGTATTGTTTTATTAAGTAAAATTTATGTAACAGTTTTCTAAATTAATTGTTTATTAAATTCAAAGGTTTGTAAAAATAAAAATCATTTTTAAAAACCTTTCTTCCTTAATATAAAACGTAACTGGCGCAGTCGGTAGGACATCTCGGGAAAATTAATGAACATAATTTTTTTCGATTTCAATCGTTAACCGAGATACTGCAAACACGCGATTCGTTACAGAGCGCATATCTGTAACGACATCAAGAAAACGGTAGGACACCTCAAGGAAGTTAGCGAATATAACGTCCGTCGGTTTTAACCGTTAATTGAGGAAACTTTAAGTAGAGTGAATATCTACAACCACTTAATAGAGCGCATATCTATTAAGAACACGAGCGAATATCGTGTAAGTGAAAAGTGAAAAGTGAAAATTGTTCAAATGAGCAAAGTATTTTGGATCAACTTGTAAGTAGATCTTAAGATATAGAATTAAGAAAAAGTAGAGTAAATACTTTTTAATTTTATATAATTGATTTTTAATTTTATTATTTTAAAGAAAATAATATTTTAAAATGGCAACGCCAACATTAAAGAAGGAATATCTAGATATGATTCCTGAGTATAGTGGAGAACCCACTATGCTCCACAGATTTATCTCAATATGTGATAAGATAGTAAATAAGTTTTATGTAAGCGAAAATCCAGAGGATTTTCAAAATGAGTATCTGTTCTCCTCTATTCTTTCTAAATTAAAAGGCCAAGCGCTGGAAATGGTTGTAAACTCTAACTCTTACAATTGGCACGAAACTAGAAAAGTATTATTAATTAGTTATTCAGACAAAAGAGATTGTTTCACATTAAACTTAGAGATGTCAGAATTAAAACAAGAAAGTAACGAATCACCATTTCAATTCTATGAGAAAATTCAAAAGTTACTAAATTTACAAATTTCATTTTTTATGAATAAAGAGCCTCAAAGGCAGATGGCTAAAGACGTTTTAATAGAATACGTTCAGAAACTAGCTTTAAGAGTTCTCCTTAAGGGTTTGCATGAACCCATCGGGTCACTAATGCGTACCAAGAACCCTAACACTCTTAGTGAAGCACTTAATATGCTCACTAATGACTTTCAATTTAAAAATAACAAATTATTTCAAAATATTAAACAGAACATTCCACCTAGGGCCCCACAATACCCGCCTATTCGCAAACCCCTTCCTAACAAGCAAACCTTCCAAAATTATAGGCCCAACTACCAAAATAATCCTAACCAATTTACTAAACCTAACTCATACGTACAGCAAAATCAGCAACCGAGACAGTCTAACAACTACACACCATTACAAGTTCATCAAAAATTTGAACCAGAACCAATGAGCATTTCCACACGTCAAACAGGGAACACAATTAGACAAAATAGACTTTATCAGATGACAGGGAAACCAATAGAGGAGGAAAATTACGATCAAACTATGAATCGATTGACTGAACAAATGACTAACTCTTATCTGACCGAACAAACAGATTATGAACCGCAAGAGGACCCTGACAGCTACATAGACTTTGATGATTCCACGCAAGAGGAAAACGCATGCGGATTCACTCAAGAGGACAATCATACCCAAAATCATTTTTTAGGACTAACCACATTAAAAAGACATTTTCCATAATGCATATAGAAGACGACACAAACGAACTACCGTACATCCACGATCCCAAGACCAATTTAAAGATGCTGATTGACACTGGAAGTACGAGATCATTTATTAAAAAATCAATAGCTTTCCAATTTTTCAAAAACACTCTAAAACAAGAGCCATTTGAAGTGAGTACAGCTCATGGAGTATCAAAAGAAAAATACAGTTGTACGCTACCACTTTTAGGAAAAGAACCAACCAAATTCTATTTATTTGATTTCCATAAAGATTTTGACTTACTCCTTGGATTAGATAACATAAAAGAATTAAAAATTAATTTAAATTTTGTGAATGATAAATTAATATTTCGCAATAAGCAAATGCCGATCAAATATTTTAACACAGAAGAACAAAATAATAATAATAATAATAATAATAATAATAATAATAAAATTAAAAGCGAATGTCAGGAACAGAAAGCAAAAAAGGGAACAAGTTATGTTATACAAGCCCGCGCTAGCCAAATGATTAAATTTAGAATACAAAATATTCAAGATGGAGAAGGACTCTTACCATACAAAAACTTAAATGGATTAGAAATTCCGCAGTGTATAGTCTCAGTACACAAGGGAGAAGCCTACTGCCCTATAATAAACAACACAGAAGTAAATGTAGAATTAACAGTAAATGAACCATTAGAATTAAAATCTTTAGAAGAATACAATATCCTTAGACCTGATGCAATGCAAATGAACGCTAATTTCAATTTATTAGATTATAAACAAAAAAATTCGGGAAGAAAAAATTTAGATTTATCAAAATTTAGAATGGAACATATGAACTCGGAAGAAAAATCCGCTATAACAAGTTTAATAAAAGATTATGCAGATTTATTCCATATTGAGGGAAACGATTTAACTTTTACCAACCAAATAAAACATGTTATTAGGACTACTGATGAAATTCCCGTATACTCCAGAAATTATAGATATCCAGAGATTTACAAGAATGAAATTAATAAACAAACTGAGGACATGCTTGAACAAGGAATTATTAGACCTTCAAATTCTCCATGGAACTCTCCTGTCTGGATTGTACCCAAAAAACAAGACGCTTCTGGCAAAAGAAAATTTCGATTAGTAATAGATTTTAGAGGATTAAACAAAAAAACAATTGACGATAAATTTCCCTTGCCAAACATTACCGACATATTAGATAAATTAGGACGATCTCAGTATTTTACGACTTTAGATTTAGCCTCAGGATTTCACCAAGTAGAAATGGATAAAAATAGCATAGAAAAAACAGCGTTTTCAAAAGAAACAGGACACTACGAATTTTTAACAACGCCATTTGGACTAAAGAATAGCTCCCCTACATTTCAAAGAATTATGAATAATATTCTGAGAGGCATCCAAAATGAAACATGTTTAGTTTATTTAGACGACATTATAATTTACTCCACTAGCCTCCAAGAACATATACAAAGACTTAAAGAAGTATTCGACAGATTACGCAAAGTCAACTTTAAAGTACAGCTGGATAAAACAGAATTTTTAAGAAAAGAAGTAGCGTATCTAGGGCATGTTGTTACACCGAAAGGCGTAAAACCTAACCCAGCAAAGATTTTGGCAATCAAAAACTATCCAATACCCAAAACCACCAAACAAATTAAAGGATTTTTAGGACTAATAGGCTATTATCGAAAATTATTAAAAACTTCGCAAAGATAAAAAAACCGTTTACTAACTGTTTAAAGAAAAACGCAAAAATAAATATAGAAAATCCAGACTTCATAGAATGTTTTGAAACATGTAAAAATATATTGACTAACGAGCCCCTTCTACAATACCCAGATTTTGAAAAGGAGTTTACTCTAACGACAGACGCGAGTAATTTTGCACTAGGAGCAATTTTAAGCCAGGACAAAAATGGAAAGGACCTTCCTATAGCGTATGCCAGCAGAACTTTAAACGACAGCGAAACTAATTACTCCGCGATTGAAAAAGAGTTATTAGCGATCGTATGGGCTACCAAACACTTCAGGCCTTATTTATTTGGGAGGAAATTTAAAATTTATACAGACCATAAACCTTTACAATGGTTATTTTCAGTTAAAGAACCAAATTCCAAGCTTTTAAGATGGAGATTAAAATTAGAAGAATATGATTATGACATAAGATACAAAAAAGGCAAATTAAACCAAAATGCCGATGCTTTGTCTAGAATACTATTGAACATTACTAATAAAAGGTCAACAAACACCCAACACACTGTAGAACCAGACCTTGAGGTATCTCCAGCGAACTTACTGAGTCGTTACTTCCCGGAATTGAATGAAGATAATGAGTCTATGGTCGTACAACTCGACGCAACAGATAATGCCAACTTAGAGTACGATCAAGAAAGTGACAGTCAAACCGTGCACTCCAATTTTGAAGGAAACACCCAAATTGAAATACCAATTTCCGACGAGCCTGTAAACTTTGGAAAAAATCAAATATTTTTGTCATTAGTAAAATATGAGCCAAAGAAAGTAAAAATTATAAAACTATTCGGAACTTCAAAAATTCGTTTAATGGTCGAAATATCAGAAAATAATTTTAAAGAAGACATAGTTAACTTTGTAAAATCATATTTGGTACCCAAAATAAAATATAATCTATATTTTGAAGACGATTTTTACGAGAAATTTGCATCATGCGTAGCCAAAAATTTCAAACAAACTGAACTAAATTTGGTTAAGTGTAATAACAAACTCTTAGACCTAACTTTGGAAGAAGATACCTTAGAAACGATAAGTAATTATCATGTCAGCAAAACCAATCACCGAGGGATACAAGAAACATACGAACAAATTAAGCGAAGATATTATTGGCCCAATTTAAAATCACTAATCCAAAATTTCATAAATCAGTGTGACATATGTCAAAGAACCAAATACGACAGAATTCCCTTACAGCTAGAAATGAACTTGACACCAACAGCTGCAAGGCCTTTCCAGATAATTCACATCGACACTATCTCTTTAGAAAAGAATTCGTTTATCAGCATTGTCGACAGTTTCACAAGGTATGCTCAAGCTTATCGCTTGGGAAGCTCTCAAGCTACAGAGATTGCAGACAAGTTATTAGATTACTTTGCGCAGTTCTGCTTACCAACAGTTATTATCTCAGACAATGGAACGGAGTTTAATAACAGAATTGTGAAGGAGATATTAGACCTGCATAAAATCAAAATCCATTTTATCAGTACACAAAACCCCCAATCAAACGGATTATGTGAAAGATTCCATTCCACCTTAATAGAACACATAAGGCTGTTAAATAATCAAATCGAATTTAAAAAAAAACAGTATAATTAAGAAAGTTAAATATGCTATAATTGCCTATAACCATAGCATACATTCAGTCACAAAATTAACGCCGTGCGAAGTCTTATTTGGACACATAAATTCAAACTCTTTATTAGATATAGATTTAGAAAAACAAATTGTAAATGGCTACGTTTTAAACCATAAAGGAAAAACAAAAATACTTTACGAAAACATTAGGGATAGCAATCAAAGAATTAAAGAAAAAGTTTTAGAAAAAAGGAATGTAAACAAAGAACCACTTCCAGAAATACCATCTGAAGTTTACATAAAGTCAGTTCAGAAGCAAAGCAAAACGAAAATCAGATATAGCAAGGAAGAGATAGCTTCAATAAACAAGGAAAGAAAAACTGGTAAAATAAAGCCTAGACATCATAACACAAAAGACAAGATACATTTGTCGAAAATTAAAAGGCCTAAGAAGATAAAAAATGTAATTAATGCTCAAAATAATTTTCCAGGTCCCTCCTGTTCGTCATTAGCACAGCCACCGACTCAGCAGAGATCAGAGAAGTCAACAACAACCTCGGAGTAATCCCAATAGACCTTGGGCCGGTCAAATTAGAATCTTCCTACCATACCTTTGTCCACTATTTTAATGTAAGAAACTTAGTAGCTCATCTAAATAACATTGATGCTTATTATTATGATGTATTGCAAAATTTTGAAACTAGTTGCTACAATTGTAACGGTAGCTTATTAAACAATGAATATGTAACTGATATCAGTAAGAGAATAAGAGATATTGTTAATTATTTTAAATATGTTAATCACAGTAAAAATGTAATAGAAGAAAAATTAGAAATTATACTCTTAAGAGAGAATGGTAACAAAAGAACAAAAAGAGGTCTTATAGATGGACTAGGATCCGTTATCAAATCTTTAACAGGCAATTTAGATGCATATGATGGTAAAAAATATGACAAAATAATTAAAGATATTGAAAATGAGCAAATTAAAATTAATTATCAAATTGAATCTCAATACTCCTTTAGTAATAATATTATGAAGGAATTAAATAAAACTTTTATTGTAATTGATGAAAATTTTGTAGAATAAAAAATAAGTTAAGTATTGTGAATCGTAATGTAAATGACTTTGTTGAACTAGAAAAATTTAGAAGTATTCTAAACCAATTGAACATTTTATATGACATGATGTTACAGGTAATCACAGATTTAGAAAATTCTCTTACATTTTGTAAACTAGGTGTTGTACACCCTAGTGTTATTTCAACCCAAGAATTATATGAAGAATAAAACAAAATTTATAAATATTATAATGAGAGGTTACCTTTAGAACCTAAAATGGAAAATATGTGGGAATTAGAGAACCTAATTAAAGTTAATTGTAAACTAGATTCTGAAAGGATTGTATACTTTATAAATTTACCCATTGTAGAAAAAACTCAATTTAAATTGTATAAATTACACTCTATACCCACAAAATATGAAACAGATTATGTAACAATTATACCAAAAGTAAGGTACATATTAGTGTCTAACTCTGTAATATTAGGTTTAGACAATGAATGTAACTGTAAAACCGATTCCATATATTTTTGCTCATTCGACATTCTAACACACCATAAATTAGACTGTGAAGTGTCCATTATCAGGAACAACGATGCCAGCAACTGTGAATATACTGCATTGGAAGTTACAGACAACTTAATTAACTGGAGGCTGGATCCCAGAAATCAACCTTTACCTGGCGACCTTCCCCAACAAGGAGACTCTGGAAATTACCAATCGCAAGGCAACTACCACCGTCACCCTTCAGGGCATATATTTGATAAAAACTAATAATGATTCAGTCTTTTTCAACAACATGAAACTGAGCCATACATCAACAACTTCGGGAGGCCATCCTATTTTCATGGACACGTCCAAACTACAATTTTCAATGAGTAAAATGCCAGCATTCTCAGTAAACGTTAAACGCCTAGAGTTGGACAAAATAAACACGGAAACCATCTCAAGAATTGACCCAAATATGGAAATAACCCACCACATCAGTATCTGGACTATTGCCCTTTACGGAGGCGTATTCAGCAGCCTTATATACTTCGCCCTCATCAGGAAGAAGAAGAAGACTTCAACCAACGCCGAAACTTCGCCAACCCCCGAAGTTCTCTTTAGGGATGGAGGAGTTATATAAACATTTTATGTGAACATTTCATAATTAAATGCGTGCTAGGAAAATTCCTGCTTACGCAGCTTTAGTATTATATAGGTGTGAGAACAGAGCCCCGGCAGTGTGTAAGTCGCCTCTGTATCGCACAGACGTTTTCCACTCCGATTGAGTGCATATCAATTGTATTGTTTTATTAAGTAAAATTTATGTAACAGTTTTCTAAATTAATTGTTTACTAAATTCAAAGGTTTGTAAAAATAAAAATCATTTTTAAAAACCTTTCTTGCTTAATATAAAACATAACTTATATATATATATATATATATATATATATATATATATATATATACACACACACACCAGAACTTTAAAAAAACGATTTTATAAAATACTTGATATTCTTTTCTTATTTACTTAGACTTATAATGCAATTGAAAAGAATATTGTTGTTCTATATTGAATATTACAGTAGTCGAAATAATTTACTATTATTGGATATTTACCCATCCCTTGTAACGGCAAATAAACAAAAATAGTTTACAGCGTGATTGTCCTGTTTAATCTCTCGTTGTCTGTAATTTGTTTTGACGTGTACTGTATTTAGCTCTTTAGAACCCCCTAAATTGTGAGCAACCCTAAAACATTTTAAATAATAAAATCTCCCTACTCAAATAATTTTGTTTCAGCTTTAATCAGTTGCCAAGTACGCCTAAAACGATAAACGTTTACGAAATATGTTTAGAGAGATGTACATATTCTTGTAATAAGCAAACTTTAAATTGATATTAAAATTTATTGTTTTTTTTTTTAGAAATAGAAAGATACAATATTTTTAATAGAAATTGTGTACCTAAAAATAAATAACTGTGAAAAATTGCTTATTAGGCTATTTTTCATAATAAACATTTGCACAATTTCTATAATTAAAAAAATTCAGAAACTGTTAAGATTATATTGAACTTATTTTCTAATTGGAAAATAATGGAAACGAATTACTTAATAAAACCCATTAAATTGAATTAGTATCATCTTTTCCTTTTACAACTGACAAGGACTACAAGGATTTATATCGAAAACAAAATATTTTTAAACTACAAGAGGATTTTTCACTACCAATAAGAGATATTGGTTAACCTACTTTACAAGAGAAATAATTAAACAATTTTCTTGAATATTAAAATTACACAAACGTATACATTACCAAAACGTGTCTGTCGATATAAAAAAACGACAAAAAATTACGTTCAATTTGAAAACTAAAAATGTATCAAAAAAGCAAGGATACTCTTGGGACAAATACTTTCAATTTAAGAAGAACCTAGAAATACAATAAATTCCAACTTAAAACATTAGAGCACCATTCTCAAGGGGGCTTCACCGAGTAAAGTGTGTTATAAACATACCAGGCTCTTCCATTTCCACTCTCTGTCTCCATGTTAGCATTAACAATAGGTGTTATATATTGATCTACTTTTCCTCATTATAATTCTTGAATATATTAATAATAATAAATTATATAGAAAAAAGTATTAATTAATTGTCAAGTCGTTTGACGCGTATTACCAGCATCATCGAAAACAATAATTAATTAAACCTATTTAAACAAACAGGTGATACCACTATCATCATTATAATATTTATATGGCGTTCTGAAATCCTAGACATTTTGTTAATGATTAGGATTTAACAGTGATATAGGTTCCGGAAATAGTTTATCGAATCACATATTACATTTCTAAGTAATATTTATTTCATAAAATGTCAATATTTAAAACCAAGATAGAAAATAATAGTACTATAAATTCTTGAAATATTATAATTTTTCCAAATAAAGTGTTTTTTTTTTTAATATGAATATATAAAAATCCTATACAAACAGGAAACAGTAAACCTAATATTATAAAAATGGTAAAATACTGAAACTAGTAAAATCACACCTAATATTACTAACATAGTAATATACTGAAACTAGTTATAGCAACTAAGTAGTTAAATATACAGGGAATATATATTAATATGAACAATAAAAACAAACTATGAAATACAGAATATATGAACATTTAGTAATTTACGACCAGGATGGTATAAGGATTTTGGAAGTATCCAAATTTTCTTATTTTGTAAAAAATAGAAAATTACTTTACCCATATGTAACTGAACAACGTCTGTAAGAAAACATATGCTATAAACATAAATTATTTCAGAATTATGCTTTTTTTCTGATATTATAATATATTTAATTTCCAGATAATTTAAACCTAACCTCCAAATAACATCTTTATGAAGATCTTAATATCTTAATCGATTTTTCTTTGGACAGTTCATTTCATTAATGAATACATAATGTGACATGTCTATAACTCCAGTAATGAGTAATAACTCCAGTTTGGAAAATTTTGTTAGGAGCAAAATATTGGTACCTGTAAATATTTGTGGGCGTTTGTGCTTGTTACAAAAAAAATTATAAAATATTTATTCTGAATTCAATATATATATAATTTGTATGTATCAGAATAATTAAATATATAATTATATATATATATATATATATATATATATATATATATAAATATATAAATAATTTTGTTTGCTCAATTAATGGGTTGTTGATTTTGTGTGTAATTTTGTGTAAAACATAATATTTTATTTTAAACAGTATTGTTAACTGTCGCAACGTTTTTCATATTTATTTTAAAAAACCATATATATTGCTTTGATTTAATACATATATTGGTTTAGCTGTTTTTTAAAAATAATAAAACATATTTTTATTTATAATCTAAACATTTTGTTTAAATTAATGTGGTCGGAAAACATTCAAAAGTTATAAATTCACCTTCACATTCAATGTGCCGCAGAATACAGCCGGCGTCCCTAATATATATCGACTACAACTGTTGTTGCTAAAAACGTTAGGAACGGCGTGTGTGGAATTGTAGAGCGAAACAGAAACCATCGATTTTAACTTTAATTAAATTTTTAATTGGTTTCTGCCAGAGGGTTGTTAGAGTATGATTTAATTTTTTTTAATATGAAAAATGGCAACCTCTGCGTTGTATATATTTTTTGTTTTCCTGAACTTTTGTCTCACGTTAAAAAATATCTTTCCGAAGGACGATTACTTATATGAAGTTAGGAATAAAACTGTAAATTCTTTTAAAATATTTATATAAGCAATAATATAATACTATAAAGGTAAAAGTCAAAAGGTTTAACTCAAAATCTCACCAAAAAGTAGCACACTAGCTCACAACAGACTAGTTTCGGTTTCGGGCAAGCTACAGTAGCACTAAGCACTGAGGAGACGATATCGTCACCGAAACTAGTCTGTTGTGAAATAGTGTGTTTGTTTATTAAAAACGTATTTTTAGTGAGATTTTGAGTGTAATTATTTTGACTTTTACCTTTGTAAATAGATCTCACTAGCTTAGCTCTATTAACTAGATATAATAGTATCCGTATGAGTCTGTTCTCGTTTAACATATTGTTTTTTTTTGCAACATAAAATGACCTAAGAATAGGATAGTTGTGAAAGATAAGATATTAATTTTGAATACCTATTATTAATAATATTATTATTTATGATAAAATGATATCATACCCACTATTTAATTTTGGTAAGAATACTCTATGAGTATCTAAACCTAGTCGGAATAATTATCATTTACAATATTATATCCCGATGTCAATTGTACAATTGAACATAATCTGATATCAAACAGAATTCAATAATACTATCAAAGTTTTGGAAGATTTTTTTATAAATGTCTATAGTATATTTGGTGTTAGTTTAGAATTTCTTCTGAGTGTAATTTTAAGTAGGTTTAATCATACGTAGAATTATAAAGAATAAACGTTTGAAATATTAAGCTTCATTGGGATGATAATTTTTATTACGATTACATTATACCTTAAACAGTTTAAGGCTTAGTAAAAACAATAATTAAAAATAAAAATAGCTAAGTAAAAAAATAAAATGCGAATAATATGTTTTAATGATAACCGATATCGAGACTTCACTAAGTTTCTAAAAGGTTTTTACCAGGAAACAGGGATTGTTTCCGGACAGACAGTAATAACGAATGCGTTGAACTTAGTAAATCATGACAAACAACAACAATGATTCTTTATATATTACTATTGTATTGTATTGTATTGTTAGTTCGTTTCAATTTTAATATAAATATATTTTTCCCTCAGGCTAGATTGAATCACAAACCTACAATTGTTTAGCAATTATAATAATTAATTATGAAGTTGATAATCCTTTGTGTAAATAAGGCTTGTTCATTGTAACCGTAGAAAACAACAATTTTTTTCTGATTCTGTTATCTATGGATCTGAATATTTAACAAAGGATAATAAAAGCCAATGACGTAAGTACCAAATCTTAAAAAACCAAATCCTATATAAACACTCACTTTCTCAAATGTTTTAACAAGAAAACAAAGAATTGTTACAGAAAGTAAGAAACGAATCCGTTCAATTTATCTACCAAGAAATTACTACGTCAAAGTGTATTACACTTAGTATATTATATTAAATTACAATTTTATACTTAAAGCATTATTACGCATTGGGATTCCAACACCAAATATGATATTTTAAATCTATGCAAAATAAGTTGCGGTAGTAAACCTATGTAACAACTTTAGAAATTATAAATATAATATGGTAATTAATTTTATTTTCAATTTTTGTTTACCTTAATTAATTACTTTTAATAAATACAAAAAAATATATTTTATGAAGGGCTTCTAACTAGGCAATACAAATTAACACTGTTAGATAACAAACTCTAGTTTAAATTACCTTTAAATATTTTTAATAACTACTACAAATAAATTCAAAGAAAAAAAGAATTTCATTTACACATTAGTTATCTAGCTGAACTCAAGTCTTAAATAATTCTCAATATATAGTACAATCTAATTATCCATACTCTGGTTCGTTTAAGAGGTAATGGTAATCTGGATGATGCATAAAAGGAAATAGAACAATGGGCCTTTCATACAATAATTACAACAATATTGAACATTCATTATCATACATATTTAAATTTTGAAAAGATGATTTACTGGTTGGCTAAAATGTTAATTACTCATTACAATAATACCAAAAGTATTTAGTTAATATCTGTGGCTCACAGAACGTGCGTAGTTAACCTAGGACTTCCTTGAGGTTGGGATGATGGTATTCATGGACTCGCCTTCTCGCTCGCTGCCCCTCGACTGGCATCTCTTCTCTACTTTCTTTACAGTTTTACAACAACTTTATATTTCACTTTCCACTTCGGCTAACTGATTATTCCCTTAAACCTCTTTTAATAACTTTAATTTGTTATTATAAATTTCTCTTTTCCGCAATAACTTTATCCCCCTTTTTATTCACTTGGTCTAGCACCGTCGTGTCCTTCAACCCAGTCCTCCATACTAACACGTCCTACCACCGTCGGGTCGTGTCCTTCAACCCAGTTCTCCGTACTAACACGTCCTACCACCTTCGGGTTGTGTCCTTCAACCCAGTCCTCCGTACTAACACGTCCTACCATCGTCGGGTCGTGTCCTTCAACCCAGTCCTCCGTACTAACACCTCCTACCACCGTCGCCTTTCTGTATAAAGTCTCCGTTTTCGCGTTTCCGCGTTCCTCTCGCACTAGTGTCCTATTCGCCAATCTCGCTTTTCTCAACCAATCACAAAACACTTTTTCAAGTACAACCAATAGCACCTCATCTGTAACCTCTAGTTTAAAATGTTTAACCATTACTTGAACTTATATCTTTTGCAAATTCAAAGTCAATGCTCTAAACTTTTCTAACGGTATTTTAGCGACAATCCAGATGTACCTGACTAATTTTCTTGCAACTACTAGAATAAGTATTTTTGAATTTTAGACCTAATGAAGATGATACCCTATTATGAAACGTCGACGCTGTGACATGCAAATAAAGTTTCATCATACAAAATAAATAAAAATCCTTATATCTTTTTTGAATTTTCTCTTTCCTAATTATCATTCAAGGTTATATACAGGGGATTTTAATTAAAATGAGATACTTATACACATGTGTGTCGTCGGATTATTCACGTAGCTAAGTAAAGGCTAAAAAGAAAGGAAAACCTTAAATCCGAGGGCGTGACCCTTTTGCACAATATTGTACGTAGACGTGCGTCACAAATCCAAAGTTTTACCATCGTATTCATTTGAATTTCGTTTGTTTAAAAGAGAAGCCATAGTCTGAGCTCCATGGTATAATTGTACAGTAAACTCCCGATTATCCGTGGGCGGATTAACCGGTTTGAGGATTATCCGGGGTCTGCCATTGTTTTACAAATATCCAATTTTTATTCCAATCAGATTCATGTGTTTAAATTTCCAAACGGTGAATTACGGCGTAAATACATATAAGGCTTAATAGAAGTTAAGATGAATGGAATAGATATGTAAATATGTACGTACTAATTTTTACATTGAAAGGGAAGCATCCCGACGTGGGCCAGCGAAATAAAAGGGGCGAGCAGACTATTGTATATAAGAGACAATGACAAAATGCTTGGACGCCCGAAAACCTAATGTGTATCATAAGATTGTAAACAAATGTCGGCTAATCTCGGCTATAAATAGTCTAGGATGTGGCATATGCATTATCTATGTCTGTCATATACATTATCGATCTTTATGGCTTTGTGACACACGTGACACAAGTAGACACTGTGCGACAAAATGTTCTCAAGAAACTTAGATCGCACATTAAAGCTAAATCAATGCTCACAAAAAACAAACGAAAGTGACAGATTTTTTTGTTAAAAAGTGAAATTATTATGTGTTAAGGAAATTACATATGTACATACATACTTTCTTTTGAGATATATTTATGTACGTATTGTAAATAGTTAGACATATAAATGTACATGTTATAATCCGTCAAATACATCAACATTTTAAATTATTTGATGTATTTATTTTGTCCTCTGAAGATTATCTGTGAATTGCATTAACCGGGGTCATTATTTGTGTAACTTATGGTATAATAATCGATTATCGATCGTTTTGCGTATTCTTTGTTCATAGCGGATTATCCGGGGAATTCGTTATCCGGCGTTGCCGGGCCACCCTATTCCACGGATAATCGGGAGTTTACTGTATTTTGTTCTGCTCTTATTTTATATTGATTCGTAAGTTTTCAAAAGTACATTTGAAATAAATAACTTTTACATAGTAAATACCACTAGAGTAGCTTGACGGTCTTCAAATTTGATCCTCACTGGAAAGAATGAACAATCTCTTATTGTGATTGAAAGTACTATAAAGTGACTATAAGTTCTAGTATGTAAATTACTATATTGGTTTCGTTGTTGGTGTTGTAGTTACATTATAAATGAACAAAACTGAATATCATACCACTGATAGTAAATCAATCTGAATATTGATACCATAAATGTTGGATTAATAAACCCAATGATAAGAGAAATAGGAGAAGGAATAGGCTACATCACGCTTGCAAAGTAACTCGCTTAAGTTAAAACTACTTTCTATTGGGGTTACAAAGCATTGGTTATATTGTTTTATATATTAATAAAAGGTTTTATAAAATAATAGTTATTTATTTTATCGTGGTCATTTATAATCTTAGGGCTATTAACATCTGTGTTTCATACTTACTGTGTTTTTGCCAAACATTAGTGAAGATAACTTTAATAAATCAATTTACCCTCCGTAATAACATCGCATTCTTATAGACACTGGTAAATAAACATGAATTTAGTTCAATAAATTGCTCATAACCATTGTAATATATAATTCATAAATATTATTGTTATTGCACAAATCAAGATAATAATTACTATTACTAGCCAATTAGGTTAATTTTATTAAGACAAATTTATGTCAGATTTTGACGAATAAATATAATTCTCTTGTATTATTAACAAAAAATATTTAATATGTTTGACGTTATTGCAAAAGAAAATGTTACATGTATTTCCTTTTTATAATATAACATATGCCTTTTGGCGCGCAGGAATACTTCAAAATTATATTATTTATCCAGGAAAAACAAATTAACTCTGTAGGATTCAGTCAGGTGTAATATATTTGTACGTAAAAACGTAGATTGTTAATATTTTGGTAATATTTTAGCTTACTTCATAGCCCATTATTACCAAAATAGTTGAATGTATAGATTTAAATCTTTAAACTATGATTAATTGTTCCTCATTGGTATTAATTTAGGTTTGAGTAGTTAAGTGTTCGTCAAGAGGAATAGGTAAGGCTTGTAAATGTCACGTTGTCTTCTAGAATCAAGTAGTGAAATGCAATATGATTATTGTAAACAGTATGTTGTGTACTCTTGAAATATTTGTAGGAATAAATACCACGAAATTTCAAAAGGACGTGTATTGCAAGTGGACTTGAAGATCATTGTGGCATAAACGGGGCCGTAAAGGGCTCTGTGTGGAAAATGGAATTGGAGTACACAATAAGGCAAAGGGAAAGCTAAGAATGTTTTGCTGACCAAGCACAGTGCTTCAATAATAGGGATAAATATTCTAAGAAATTCATAGAGCATGCGAAACGTAAGAATGAAAACTATATTGTAAAACCAGACTAACATAATTTTGATGATTTATTTTCTCAACCTAAGACGCAAATGGCGGACAGTCTTAAAGAAGAAACTTTTGTTAATTGGACAAGTGATATTCGTTACATGTTTAGGGCAGTTATCCAGTTCTTACCTCCTGAGTAAAGGGAAAAGGATATTTACGAATAGAGAAAGTACGTCACATTAGAAATAATGAGGCGCCGCTATTCATGATAAATGACAGATATTGCAAACCGTGTGGAAGATTGTGTACCTTGATTATTCAGAAATAGTAGTTTCCCGTTAAATTTCATTGTAAGAAGAGGAAAGTATATGGAAGGAATGAGGTAAGGAATTCCTGTCCTTGTACAGGCAATAACGGACAATAATACACCATGTGACCGGGTGGCTCAGCCGGGCCAAACAGAGTTATGTACTAGTTACAACATAAATAGGCTTGATCAACTGACTTCGATTGCTAATAATTTTAACAATAACTTATTCTAAGACTTTGTTTAGAGCCTCATTATTGTGTATATTATTTAATGATAGAAATGGTTCAAATAGAAACTTTAATGACGAAATTCTAGTAGCGACGAGAAAAGTCCGTAGTCTTGTAGCATTGAGACACACGGTAAGAGCTTTTTGAAGTAAATAACTGGAGTAATCTAACGGCTAAGGCTTGCAATAATTTTTTCATACTATTTACAGGGATTGGATTATTTCTTTTGATTTCATAGAACAAATATTTTTGCAGTTTTAAATATAAAATTCAAATAGATAATTTGGAAATGTTAATATTAAATAAATAGTATTTTTATCTGTATTTTTTTGGTTTTGTTTTTTATGTAACGAAAAGTGTTACAAAATTAAAGACTGAAATAATATAGTTTATAATTACTGGGCATAAATGTAGTATATATATATATATATATATATATATATATATATATATATATATATATATTTTAAAACAACATAGATATTTAAATACAAGAAAGTTTATTATTTTATTATTATTTTTTAATATAACATATGCCTTTTGGCGCGGAGGAATACTTCAAAATAATATTATTTATCCAGGAAAAACAAATTAACTCTATAAGGTTCGCTCAGTTGTAATATATTTGTACGTAAAAACGTAGACTGTTAATATTTTGGTAATATTTTAGCTTACTTCATAGCCCATTATTACCAAAATAATTAACTGGATTTAAATGCGATTTATAAATATCTGTGTAGATATATGTGTTATAGTATATTTTTACGACTTAGTTTCTTCGGCTGTAAATGTTTGTAAACTTTTATAACGTAAAAAAAATGTTTCATGATAGCTATTGCTACAATAAAACATGCAAATAGACAATTTATTTGATCTAGATATACATTCCGAGAAGCAATTTCTTAAACATAAAAGTTTAATATATATCTGTGTGTGATTTCATGTGTATAGTAATTTTTTACAATCTAATTTCATAGAATAATTATTTTTGTAATTTTAAAAAGAACATTTAAATAGAGAATATGGGGATATTTATATTAAACGAAAGGAATTATTCCTTGTATTTATTAGGTTATTTATTTATATGATAAAAAGTGTTACAATATGAAAGGGGGAAAGTATATACTTCATAACTACAAAGGATATTATGCGATTTATAAATATCTGTGTAGATATATGTGTTATAGTATTTGTTTACGACTTAGTTTCTTCAGCTATAAATGTTTGTAAACTTGTATAACGTAAAAAAAATGTTTCATGATAGCTATTGCTACAATAAAACATGCAAATAGATAATTTATTTGATCTAGATATACATTCCGAGAAGCAATTCCTTAAACATAAAAGTTTAAAATTCAGATTTTTAAATGTTCTAATTAAAACTTTATACGATTTTATTTCAATGTACATATAAATTGTACACGATTATCATGATAATATATATGTGGAAATATTTGTGTATTTTTTTTAATGATGTTTGAAAAATAGCAACCAGAAAACACCTTTATACTCCATTATTTTTTTGGGAATTGCTATCGTTCTTTTCGTTTTCATTAAAATACCCACGGTACTAACCCTGATACTACTTCTTTTTCGAATGACACAATTTTTCTAGTCTGGTGCTGATCATATTATTTATAATAATTAGTACCAAGCTAGTAAATCATAGCAACAAAGAAAATATGCATACAGGTAGTTATTAAATAATATCTAAGAAAGTAGTATAAACGAAAAGATTTTGAACTCTATAGAAAGAAGAAAAATAGACAACTCTTTTTTTAGGATAATTTTAAATAAATAAATGACCATATTTAAGTGAAAAAAGAAGCAAACTTGTCTATTGTTTGTAGCTTAAATTTCGTGTTATTTGTCTCGGCTGTAACTTGTTTTCTTCTTCATTATTCGATTGAAACTATTGTTATATAATCGCAACATATAAATTTGTGTATGCCTAATAAATACAATGTGTGATTATTTGTCTTTTTTACAAATATAATATATAGTGTAATAATTATATTACTTTACACTAAATACACCTAGAGCATAGAGAACCGATACAAAATATAAAACAAAATAATAGGAAATTTAAACATAATTAATAACAAAATAACAAAAAATAATGAATAAAATATGAAATTTGAAATATAACTTTAATTAGAAATGCTAAATTGGAATAAACGGTATTAGTGCAGTAACAAAAGTATTTCTGAATAGTAATTGGTAATCATGATAAAATGATAATCGGGTATTCAAATTCAATGTATTACCTCTAAACAACGGTAGGTGTTTTTTACGGGGATAATCTATAGTTAAAGACATAAGGCCTGTGTTTGAGAAAACGTTAGTTTATGTAATACGTATTACTCATGTGGAAACTAATAGTTCAGGGCTGAAACGTTTTACATGGTAAAACCAATGGTTTATTCATGCTATACTTTGAAAGCCAAGTCTGACCTACATGAATAAAATAAAATTTATAAACTGATTTAATATATCATATAATGTAGGGAGAAGTTACTTTTGGATTCAATTGTGTTGAAATATTTGTTTATCTTTTACAACTATCAACCAAATTATTTAATTTCACCTACGTAATAATAATATATATATATTTTTCATACATATAAGTTCTTCATAAACGCATATTTTAACAAAGAGGATGTATTAACATTGTATTTTCTCAGCTGCAAAGTCAAGTCGAGGAGGAAATGAACAGCTTTAGAGTAGAGTACGAGACGTGTTTGCATAATATTTACATTTACATCCTCGACTGTGACACATAATGCACAGTATTTAGACGTCTTTTACTTTATTAATTCTTTTTTGTGTGTGGATTTTCAAGAAAATATTAAGTTTTGGTATAATCTGCTATATGTTTGCCCTGTATGTCAACTGTTGTTTTACATTATAGTGGGTTAGTAATATTACACTTAGTAGTGAATTAGTCTCTCTCTCTCTCTCTCTCTCTCTCACACACACACACACACACACACACACACACACACACACACACACACTCACACACACACACATTCACACACTGGGTATGTATTGCTGACACCTTGGACATAATTATTCACATCGATGAAAACTTAAAAATAAATATATTTTAGCAGAATAAGTAGTTTAATACATAATATTGGTAAATATAATTTAACATAAGTCTAACCTTGTAGTAATTAACATACAACGATCCAGATTTTTTAATATTTTGTGAAATATAATTCTGGTTTTCACGTTTCACTGATATCACGTGACTGCATATCGACCACTATATACTTGTGCTTATTTAGTAAGTCAGTAAAATACTTACCGAAAGGGGCAGTACGAGTATTGTCTTATTTCTGAAGAGATTATTTGCAGAAATTATTTGACTCGTTGAAGGATATAAATTTATCTTTGGTGCTAGGGATAGTTTGTCTAATATTTAATGACTTATCCTTAATTGTTTACGAAATAGGTTTGAATAACACACCGTAAGTTATCACCTATTCAGAAAATAGAAAAAAGCTCCATTTTAAACTCGGGTCTTCCTATTACTTGTGGCAAACTATGCTACGTTCAAGGTCACGATGGTTAACAACCGCTTGATAATGACGGCGAAATTATGGCGCCACTACGTTACGCGGATTGTCGATCTGAGTGGCGATTTTTACCTCCACTTTGCTTCATATGCTGTGCCATGGGAATACATGTCTTACTGAAACATTGGGTAGGTTAAGGATATTGTTTTTATGACAACGACGGTAGAATGCTCGAATGACCTCATAGGGATTAACATCCCTACACAAACCGTCTCAGGGAAATAAATAAAGGAGATTTCCATTTGTTTAAAAGTGTTTAAACTAATTATAAGAAGTCAAGAAATGTACACAAGTCAGTAAACATTAAATATTTGATTTCGGTTCGTAATTTCTAGTGGTGATATTAGAAGCAGCTATAAGAGAAACATATATACTGTGAAAAATAGCCATAAACAACTAAATGGGATACTATGGGACCAACACTAATCGAAGGACAATAAACTACTTTCGATATATAAATACAAAACAATTGTGAAGGGTATAGTAACATATGACAGTGAAGTATGCAATTGAAGCTAAAGGCTTAGATGACATTGATTACGATTGAGATGGACTTTTGGAGGCGGACAGCTGGAACGTTAAGACTGGAGAGAACTGGGTGCGACAGAATAAGAGGGATAATGAAAGTGCCTAATACAAACGTAGAGGACAAAATGGTATTCATACGTACAATGAATGGCAGAAAGAAGGACATGAAAGGTAGTAATAAAATGACGTCTTTATGGGAGAAGAAAGTACGGCCTAGAAGAAAATGGAGAGAAGGCATCGATAAAGAAATACAAAAAAAAAAATTCCCCGAGTACCGATGGTTGAACAGAAGGGCATTCTAAAATCAAAAGATGTATATAATTTCGTAGTGGTAAAGGTTTGCTACATAAAAGGATAGACAAGATTTTTGGTAAATTAAATACACAATATATTTTCACCTACTGATTATTTCGCGAACTCAGTAATGTGCTGCATGCTTTACATTCAATTTCCACTTATGAAGGAGTTTAATTTTATCATTAGAATATTTTATAAAAGAGCCGTACATTCTATTATCCCCTATGGAGGAATTGAATTTTATTATTAAAAGATCGTACAATAAAACCTCAAGGTTTTCCAAACCAGCGCTAATATATCCTATTTCCTACATCACAATTTCCACTTATGAAAGACCCACATCAAAATTACAAATTGTTTTTTTTTCTAAAAAATCGGAGGATTTAAATAGATATTTTAGTTGATTTGCAAGTTCCTCGTTAATTCTTGAAAGAAAGTGGGACTCAATTAATCACAAAATATTCGAATTGGATTCTTTAAATCGAACTATTTTTTCAAAGTTTTAGTTACAATATTTATTTATTTGGTCATTATTTATTAAAAAACAGTAATTTTATATTTAATACATCGTTTAGTAGTTGAACGTTTTAAAGTTGTATCATTTTCTTTATAGTTCTACTTTATTGTTTTCATATTTTTCTTTTGGAAATTGTTTTAATAAATATCACGTAGGATCAAGAATTAAACTACGAGTATAAAACTATGGACATCAGGCGAGCAGTTGATTGCCAGTCATAAAATATTGGATATTTCTCAAAGATATAGCTCATAAAGCTCAAACTGTAGAAACACTACACTTTATGTAGTCTTAAACTAAAAACATTTATTAGTGTGTTTTATTACTTGTAACAGCTTGTATAAACAGAAACTTGAAAATCCGTGAACATATGGTTTATAAATTATAACATAAAAAATTTAAACGATATGTTAAAATAATTATCCTAACTTTATCATGTTTAGAAACAAAAATTGAGGAACATTGATTAAATAGTTCGTCATATCCTTCTTGAGTGTTTTATTCTGAAAATCTGTTTTATTTAACAAAATAATTTAAAACAATTTCTGTTATTTTGAGGATTTTTCTTTGTGATTATAGGACTATTTATATATTTTCCATTTTTTGTAATCTGACAATTTGTACGAAAAAATATTATTAATAGTCTCAAATATATTTTGCTTTATGTTTCTTATAGAGTGTATTAAAATGCAATTTTACTGGAATAGATTTATGAATTTAAAATCCTTTGCTTTCAGTTTCAATTTTTAAAAGTAGGTACTTTATACAAATATATAATTTCTGACTATATCATTTTTAACTTTGTGATTAATGAATGAACCTCATAATATGTGTTCTATGGTTTGACATTCATTATTAAAGTGTATTAAGTAATATAAATTTCCAGAAATTAATGAAAGAAAAGTTTATACCATATTTAAAAAAATATATGATTCAGTAACAACTTTACGACAAATTATTAATTCATATTTTTTTTTTAAAATAACAGACTAGCTCAAACATGGAAGTATGATTTCTTAATTAATGTTAATATTTATTTGTCTAATAATATAAGATCTTGTGTGTGAAACAATGGAATATGTAGAAAATCAATAAGTTCAAAGTTGACATCTAAATAAGTTGGAATTAAAATAACTCATTAGGAGTTTTACATGAGCTTTACGTGTTTTGTGAAGTAAATATTGATTGACTTCTTCAATGTTGGAAGGGCTGGGATATTATAAAAAATGTAGAAAATTGAATTACAGTAAAAACATTTCACTTGGTCATGAGTATCATTATATTTGAAACCTTGTACTTGAAAACCAATTATAAATGTCTCTAGAATTTGGGTGAATGTAGCCAGTATTTAAATGAAATAGTATTTTTCCAGTAGTGATTTTGGAAAAATTTAAATTAACTATTTCCAGTAATCTATGTTTTAACTTAGTCTCTAGAGGTTTTTAATAACACTCCTAATCTATTCAAAAGCTCATTTATAGTAAAGTATGTAAACGAAAAGTGTTTTCTCTCATCCCAAAGTGTAAACTTTAAGGTTAGGTTTGGGTTTTGTGTAAAGTCACATTGAGAAAACTAAGTTCTATTTTGAAACTCAATTCCGAACTCAGAGGTTACTTTGTGAAGACAATAACGTCCAACATAATTTCTTTTCAAAGTTCACTTACATTTGTAGAGCCAAAGTCGTTAAAATATATTTAGAACACAACGAGATCGGATAAACAGAAACAATATGAAAGTGTGCTAACATTTCTTCGCAGTTCCTGGACCTGTGTCTTAAACTAGGTTATATTCATAGTAAATATAGATGCAGAAATGGAAGAATTTGTAAACAAACCTGATGACAGACAGGTCTAAATTGCTCTTAAGGCCTATTTGTTCACTTTGTAATTAATCCCATTTTTGTCTGTTACGAAGGATCAAATCGTCTAAATTGTCACTACACATGTACATAAACCTAAAGTAATTGTAGGTATGGGTCGTTGAGGCCTATGAGGAACACTAGAAAGAGCAAGACGAGAATAAAAATATTATACATATGAAGATAGAGGTATAAAAGCCTCCAGTAGTTGAATTAGTAATTTAAGACGGAGTCATACATTTTTGAAAAGTATCAATTACTTTTTTTATCAATAACTTTGGTTTATGTTGCCGTATTTGTGATAAGATAGTAAGATATTGTAACTGAATCGACATAAACTATTGGGTTTTTTGGCGGAAATCACGATAGATTTACATTTTATAGCTAAAAATTATTTATATTAATAAATTGTTTAGTTAATTAGTGCTTAGCTAATGAGAACTATTTACAAAAGTAACAAAAAAAAAATAGTTAACTCAAAATCTCACCAAAATTTAGTTTCTATTACACAAACCCACTAGCTCATAACAGACGATGTCGCCTTCCTCAGTGCTTGGATACTACTCTAGCTAAGCACTAAGGAAGGCGACATCGTCGCCGAAACTGTATCAATTAGTTTTTTTATCAATAACTTTAGTTTATGTTGCCGTATTTGTGATAAGATAGTAAGATATTGTAACTGAATCGACATAAACTATTGGGTTTTTTGGCGGAAATAACGATAGATTAACATTTTATAGCTAAATATTAGTTATATTAATAAATTGTTTAGTTAATTAGTGCTTAGCTAATGAGAACTATTTACAAAAGTAAAAAAAAAAAAAATAGTTAACTCAAAATCTCACCAAAATTTAGTTTCTATTACACAAACCCACTAGCTCATAACAGACGATGTCGCCTTCCTCAGTGCTTGGATACTACTCTAGCTAAGCACTAAGGAAGGCGACATCGTCGCCGAAACTGGTTTGTTGTGAACTAGTGTGTTTGTGTATTAAAAACTAAATTTTAGTGAGATTTTGATTTAACTATTATGATTTTTACCTTTAATATTAAATTGGTTGATAGCGTTCTATATCGTTCCCCAAGATGCATCGCCCTCTGTCTTACCATATGCTACAGAATCCTCTGGCTCAACTATATCACTCTGGTTTCTTACACAAATCTTTTTTTCTCTCCCTTGGTGCCTAATTCGTGTTTGTTTCTTATCCGCTTAACATGTTCTAACCTTTATCACTAACCTCATCCAGGATCCTGCGGTACACACTCGCTTCTCTTCTAATCTCTGTATGTCTCACCATTTCCCTTATTGGTTTACCTGTTGCCACCCTACAAAAACATCTTAGCCCCCGTTATATCTTTTCCTTCAACTGTCAGACAGCACCTAAGTAGAATAAAATACTTAGCCCTATTCCTTTATAATAATTTATTTAATATCTTTCTACATACTCTCATTTCTGATTATATCATTCAACATCCATATACTTCTCTTTCTTTAGAAATTTCTTTGTGTTATAGCTTCGTCCATTGGTACCACTCCCAAGAATCTGTAGCAAAAAAAACACTACTTGCTGCTATTTTTCAGCAGACGCGTTTCTCATTAGGTCAGTGCATTGTTCAATGCTGTTATTTACGGTCAATGCTGCTTGTTAAAAGTATAATTTATAAGAAATACCACAATATGTACAACACAAAAACTGCAGATTATATAGTTGTTGTGCGGAGTGCAAATAAAATTGATTTGGCCTTTATGTTGGTTATTTTTCATTTTGTTATTATAAGTAGTTGTATGATGACTTTTATTGTAACCAACGCGTATAGCTTTTTTCATATTTCGTTTTCTTCTATATGTTTGTAGGTTTTATTCTCATATCTATTACATTTTCAGCTCTAAATATTACTAAAACATTTTTTTAGTGAATATTATATATCTTTAGATATTTGAAACAACAATATTTTAATTGTTACAATAAAGCCTCTTTTGATTGGCCTCTGTCTTTATTACTAAAGTTAAGTATTGTTATTTTTAATACATTATGTACAGAGCCTTACAATAAGGAGGGTGGTTTGAATAATTTAGTATATTTCTATGCTTTCAAGTAGGTAATCTGTATAATTTGTATAATTATTAGTGAGGATTATTGGTGAATTTATTATATGGGTGTACTAATAATGTATTTATTCCTTTTGTATTTCCTAATGAAATAATTATTTAAACATCTGTTTATGATCCATTAAATAAGATATTCAAAGATATTTCTATTGATTAATAGTCGCCTTCATGGCTTACCATTGTAATTCTAAGGTACACAATTTAAACATATTCATTATAGCTTTGTATAAAAGTTGTACTTATATTGTGTCATCATACTTAATAACTGTGATACCTTGGATGAGATGTTTCCATTCAATGTATTTTGTGATTACATGACAAATAGTTTTAGTTAAAAATTATTTTTCGAGAATGGGTTATTATGAGATTAGTTTTTAATATTTTTTCACATTTTATTTTCGCAATACCTTGCATAGCTGTGGCCATTAAAATAATGTGTAAATATTGTTATTAAAATTTATTAATATTTTTTACTACCTTATAATAACATTATATCATACGCAATAATTAATAATACTGCAATACTTTAGATAAGTCCATTTAAGTATGGAACATATTATTGTTATTCTATAATAACAATTTTGAATATTATAATAAGATCTTTCTCTTCATAATATTTTTATTCTTTTTGTGTATTATCTATGATGTTGGGTTCTGGGAGTTTCTGGAATAAGAATAGCTACTGCGGATTTTAATTACATTTTGTTAGCCTTTATTACCATTAGTTTTTTCATTTCTTAAAAAACTGTATTCAATTCTTTAGAATTTATATAAATTTTATTTTAAAAAAATATGCCTTGACAGTTCCTTTTAAATGAATAATTACAATCTTGTTTTCTTTATGCAGAAGAATGTTTCCCTCACATAAAGAGAATGTATGGAGACGGGAATGCGGTAACTGTAGTAGCGCCAAACATTCTTGAATAATTAAAGTTGCAAACTTGTGAATAAATTATCCCGTTGCATTAGTGTTATTCAGGAGATTTTAACTTCATGCCGCTGTTACTCATACTTAACCCAGTTCCGACTTCACTAAACAAACAACTTTTTCTAATTGTGTTACCCTTTATCCGGTTGCAACAAAGTTACCGTGTACACCGCTGAGAAGCAAAACGCATTCTGAACAGTCCACAGCTAACCTCGTATACGTTGATGTTGGCACGTTTTGTAAATTAAATATCTCAACTATATATTTTCATGCATATTTTTATGGTTTTTAAGAAATTTTTAGGTTAGATTTGCTTAAAAAAATATTTTCTATGAAATACTCAAACACAAATCAATATTGAAATACACTGGTAATAGTGTATTGTAATTTTGAAATATTTTAGGGACTTTCTTAAATAGTTTATCTTCGGCTTCACAATTTTAAATGTATATATATATATATATATATATATATATATATATATATATATATATATATTAAAACAACATAGGTTATTTAAATACAAGAATATTTATTAATTTATATCCAAAGCTTTTCGTTGGTAAACAGTACCAACATCATCAGGAATAAAAATAGAATTTTCATTCCTGATGATGTAGGTACTGTTTACCAACGAAACTCTTAGGATATAAATTAATAAATATCCTTGTATTTGAATAAACTATGTTGTTTTAAATTATTAAACAAGAAATCGTATATATATATATATATATATATATATATATATATGTATATATATATATATATATATATATATATATATATATATATATATATGTATATATATATATATATATATATATATACATATATATATATATATATATATATATATATATATATATATATATATATATATATATATATATATAACATTTAGTTTTATTCGAAGCAACTTCCGAAAGAAATAATTTATATTATATAATGCGTTATATATGTAATATATTATTAACATATATTTCAAAATAAATATTACACATATATAATAATTTTATTGCTCTAATAACCAATACATATATTTGAAAAAAATGTTGAGATATTAGCTGTAAAATATAAATAAGTGAAACCTCTCAACCACAAATAACTTTCTTCTTTTATTTAAAACCTTATGTATATTTCGATTGCGTAGCAATCATCCTCAGAGGTAAATTACAATGAAAATGTAAATGTAATTTTTAATGTAAATTAACTCTGAGGATAATTTATATGCAATCTAAATGTACATAAGGTTTTAAATTAAAGAAGAAAGTTATTTTTGGTTGAGAGGTTTCATTTATTTATATTAAACATTACGCCACAGTTGTTTTATACAGTTATAATAGTTGTATGAAAACAAAATGTGCGAAAGAATTATTTTTGGTTGTAAAGTTTTCAAATGTTTAAGAGAAATTAATATCGCAGAATCTGCTTTTAATATTACATTTTTATTGGAGGTCGTTTTAATTAAAATAGTGGAATTGTTTTGATTGTAAATAAATGTTATTATTTAATCATAGTTTGTCCTAAATAACTGGTCATTCATGCATTATAGATATGCAAAACATGAAATAAATTATAGACGTCGTCTAACGATAATTAGAGTGGGAATTATTATAATTAGTGAGAGACACTGTATTAAGTAAACAGTTTTCCGGCGTAGTACGAGTAGTTTGAAATTACGTTTACAGACCAAACGTTTTGCTTTCAAAAACATACAGTCCTAAATGTTTTACAAGAAAACAGAGTTTATATAACTCATCGAATTTTATAATTATAGGAATTTTATTTTTTTGAAGCAATCAAAATATGTCATTCATTTAGTCACGGAGCGTTACTATTTTAGAACGTATCTCAATATTAATAATATTTTTGTGAGTTCTACAACTAAAGTGTAACTGTTTGTAGCTGGTTATTTCTAATAATACTTGAATCGAAGACAGTTTAATCTACGCCTTCCCGTTTGATCATCGCCAGCGTTGCGCTTCATAATGTAATCATAACAAAAACATTTTGATTTGTTTGTATTTATGTTCTTAATATTACTGACACCGGATACTTTTTGTAACTATTAAATAAATGTTATAAAAACAATAAAATGTTTTGAGGTTTTATAAAGTTTTTCACTTAGAAAAATAATTTATAATTTCTATTAATAAATTTAAACGTGAAATATATTCTTCAAAAGTAGTATTTTCAGAAGCATATGAAGCCCCGCTATTACCGGAAATTAGTTTATGGGCCAGGTTCTGTTATTGAATCGTCACTAAATATTTGGTTGCCTTTGTTTAGAACGGTTCTGAACTAGATTATATTCACAAAAACCTACGAAAAATGACGCAAGTCAACGTCCTCCGAAAGTTTTGTTATCCTTGTTTTCCAGTTCCTTACTAAATTTTCAATTATCAGAAGTAGCAGAACCTTTTCCTCTAGTGAAATTTTCTCTCATTAGAATCCATCATATATATTTATATTAAAGTCATACAATTGTTGGGTCTTAAATACGACTATTGAGCTTACAATATACTCGTGGTTTCACATTAGAGGTAAATTTATCTCGTATATATACACACATTTCTTTCGGAGAGCTGCAATCAGACACTAACAGAAAAATATAGAGATAATTGATCGAAAACAATTACTGTACGGGGAAATAAGACACATCATAAAATTTCTGGTTTATGTTTTTCAATTAGATTTTTATTTGAGTTTTTGCACAATCATTAGAATATTATGGTATCTGAAAAGAAAGCAATGTATTCTAATAACCAAATAAATTTACTCTACTTGCAATATTTAAGAACGTCAAACGTAAAAAAAACTGTTATATAGCGCTAAAGCATGGATTCCACCAAAGATGTTCTATATCGTTACACTATTTTCTATAATTATCAGGGGAAAAGGTTCGATTTCAGTTTGTCCATACATACGTCAAATTAAACGTAATTGAAAACAAAAAATTAATTGATGTGTATTATCATGAATTTTATGTAGGTCATTTATCGATGATTAATATTTGAATTTACAATTTAAATTATTTGTAATTATGACCAAGAAATATCTTAAAGAATTTTTTATATTTCTTAAGTAAAGACACTAATTCAAACAGATGATCTTTAATTATTCTGGGTGAACGAGAAATAACATGTAATAAATTGTCGTAAATATAGTTATAAACTTTAAATTAATTTCAATTAAATTGAAATTGTGTAGATGTCCTAAATATAAACGTTTAAATTGTTTTGATTAAGTATAATTATTATACTTGTATATTTTATTAAAACATAATACATATTATTTAATAATATTATATAATACTTGTATATTATGTAAAGTTTAATTTATTTAAAAAAAAAAGCAGGATCAGTTCTTGTAATGACTAGAATTTTTCATAGGTATATCACAATCTGTTAATAATTACTTGAGTCTCAAATTGAACCAGTTTAAAACATATCATAGATACACGTGAAGATAAAATAGTTATAAGCGGTTACTCAGGCACCAGTATGTCTAACTAAACTTTCAGACGAGTTGGAATGGTAACTTAACCAGCCGAAGTGATAAATTAACAGTAGCTTCAGAACTGGAGCAAACAAAATAGAAGAGATATTTGTTATTTATGTTTATTTAAATACTATGGTGAATTTAAATTAGCTTTTGTTGACGACGTAATCCTTAGGGAATTTACTACTTGCACAATCACAGAAACTAACTATATTTGTACAAAATTACTTTAAAACTTTATTTAATTCCTGCTTTTGTACCAATAGGAGATATAGTGTAAAGAAACATTTGTTGAGGCATACGGTATAATAGGACGTTAGCGAGCACTACGCTTTCACCCCCAATATTACTTTGAAACTTTATTTAATTACTGCTTTTATACCAATAGGAGATATAGTGTAAAGAAACATTTGTTGAGACATAGGGTATAACAGGACGTTAGCGAGTACTTCGCTTTCACCCCCAATATAACTTTGAAACTTTATTTAATTACTGCTTTTATACCAATAGGAGATATAGTGTAAAGAAACATTTGTTGAGGCATACGGTATAATAGGACGTTAGCGAGCACTACGCTTTCACCCCCAATATAACTTTGAAACTTTATTTAATTACTGCTTTTATACCAATATGAGATATAGTGTAAAGAAACATTTGTTGAGACATAGGGTATAATAGGACGTTAGCGAGCACTACGCTTTCACCCCAATATTACTTTGACTCTAGCTACTAATTTTCAAAGAATGAATTTACATAGGCTTTTTAACTTTAGTAGAAATTCTTTGAACTAATTGAGATAGGACTTAAGAATAATTAAACTTAGTCTAAAACAAAAATAAAAATCTTCCTAAATTTATTGTAACAAATTTTAATGCTTGGCTATTTTAATCCCCAGCCATTGTGTAATCAATGTAGTTACTGGTACAAAATTTTAAAAAAAACTACACACTCAACTTTTATAAACTGTAATAAAACTACTGAATATTTATATGTGTTTCACGTCATTATATGTCAAGATGTAATATACATGTACTGTATTCCATCAGCGAAAAACGAATAAAAACGTTTAAACAATATTTGCTGACGTTTGTATTAACGTTTATTATTTTTATTTGAGAAAAATGGTGATTATTACAAATTGCAGGAGTTTACACGAGGAGACACCTCTTGAGGTGGCATGGATGTTTCTCAGAGTGGAGTGGATTATTAGGCTGAAACTGCATGGGTACTAAAGATTTGCCGTCCTCTATTAGTTGACCAACGGGTAGACTGATGTGACATGCCCTTATTGAACTACATCAATAGTACTTGGGAGACCCTTGTTACAATTGCAAGAACATTATGTGTGTGTGTGTGTGTGTGTGTGTGTGTGTGTGTGTGTGTGTGTGTGTGTGTGTGTGTGTGTGTGTGTGTGTTGTAACGGTCTCAAATACCATGACAAATAGGAAATAAATAATATCCTGTTTTTAAGTAATAAAGTTGATTTTTAAATTAATCAAGTTTGGAGTTATAAGAATAATAAAGAGTGAAGAAATAAATAAAACCATAAATAGAATAATTAAGCTAAATTAAAAAGTATTAGAGAATAAATTTGTAATAAATAGCTAAATTTGACCATCGGGAGTGAGGCGAAAATTTTCTAAGTGCTTAAAAAAGCTAATTTAAGAACAAAACCACGTAGAACTTTCATCGACATTTTAGTAAAACCAGAATAAGCCAGAATAAACATTAGTGAAAACAAAATTTGAAAAACTTAAAAAACAAAAAAGTTACAGCAGTTTTAATAAAATAGACATTTTTCAGTGTTCCAAAAATGATAATCAAACTCTGCAAGCTAAAACGGATTCGTTGCCCGACTTGCCTGTACAAGGAATAAATCCAAAGATAGCAAGTGTTGCAGCCGGGGTTAGGTAGGGTAACTTCACCGCTATATATACTAGGTCTCTAAGACCTTAGGGACAGTCTGAAATAAATGTTTAATACGAGGTGCCGGATAGTAGATCTGTCGACAGTCTAGCACAACTACCCCTAACTCGGCCAGTACGTAACCTAGGACTATAGGGGTAGTTTTGGATGTCGCAGGAGGTCGTCGCGACCTTGATCCTAGCCTTAGGGGTGGATTCGACCACGTTTAGAGGGGTAGGGGTAGTTTTTCGAAAAAAATAAATTCCAACCCACTGACCTAAGCTAGCCAAAATGGATCCAACCTAACCTAACCTACGTGTGGGGGGTGACCTTAGCTACGTTCATGACCATCTCCGGGGGTAGCTCCGGGGGTGGATTGGGGGTGGGGGTAGTTTTCGAAAAAATTTTGGAAAAACGTGTCTTGACCGATAGGGTGAGTTTAGAGTGCATTAGAGCTACGGTTGAGGGTAGTTTCACCTAGGGGTAGTTTTTAAATAAAATATGAAATTGCCGAAAATTGATCGTTTGGATCAAATGACCGTACGGGATATGATTAGAGTCCATTATGGACCGTTGTGCGGGTGGTTTCACCTGTTTTCAGATTGCCAAAAATGATCGGTGACCTAGGTAAAAGTCACTTCCGAACCCGCACTTGAGGTAACACCGCCTAGGAGCGGGTAGAGCCAATATGGAGCACGGTCTCGGTTAAAGCCAATCCGAGGCCCTAGGAACCTGGCCATAGGTAATGTCACCCTGGAATAGTGCTCGAGGTAAAGCCATCCAGGTGTCAGATAATATCCGGTGCATAGCCTCGCTAAATAAGCATAAACTCCCCAAAATTGGCTTATCAATTATGTATGGTCTAGATATAGTCACACATGTCATTTCAAAAGTCAGCTGGAAAGAAACACTTATCAAGCCCATACTGAAACAAAAAGTATATATAAAACATATCGCCATATCTCCTACAAGATTATCAACATATTTACTGAACAACAAATCATAATTTATAAAAATTGTTAAATCATCTGCTGAATAAATTCAAACACCTTCCCAATTGGAATTTAACATTTAAATACATATTTTAATTCAAACGTTTACTGAAACATATTTAAAACCTTTTTTAAACATATCTTCACTCATTTACAAAATCTACAAATTTATTTAAATTCATTTAACCCTTTTACTAGAAAATATTTAACCCTTTGGTTACTCTTTGATTAACCCTTTCGGCATGAAAATTCACATAATGAAATTTATTAATATTTATTGAAACATAGTTAAACCCTTTAAAACTGATCCTTGATCATTTACAAAGAAATTTACAAATTTTAAAATTTATTTAACCCTTTTTATATAAAAATAAAAAACCCTTTGGTTCTCATTTGATTAACCCTTTCTTCATGAAAGTTATACATACTGACATTTAATTAAAATTTATCAATGCAATTTCTGAAGGAAATTGATATTTAATACATCTTGAGTAACCTTTGCTAAATGGCTACTAACCCATTTGCCTATATTATATAACTTATATTTAAACCAATTTGCAAAAATTTCATTTTTCATTCTAAGTTTCCCTATCACCGACATATTATTTTACATACATATAAATCATGAAATAAACAATATATACTTATAATTCAAAAAAGAAAAACTTATTTTAATATCATTAGCTAGTCCCACTCACAATTTTAAAATCTCTTGTTTAACTTAACCCTTTTGTTGCACTTTTTAAAATATTTAAAATCTACACATATCAAAATCATAACCCTTTACTTTTACTCAAACCTTGGTTTGATTCAATTTATTTAATACACATATATAATTTCACCCTTTTCTAAATAAAATCAACAGTTTAAATTAAATAGCTTCAATTTGATATAACCCTTGTTTATTTTAAATGAGAACAATTTATGTCAATTTGTTTCATATGGAAAAATGTCATAATGACTTCTTCTAGATAAAATAACAATTCAGTTTAATTTAATTATATGAAAAAGCACTCCCGATTATAGGAGTACATGAAACTAAAGCATGACCTTCCAATCAGCTGTTGTAAACAATGGCCTTTGTCCGCCATCTTGGATGTTTACTTTTAGCAAATCATATTTAATTTTATTACAACACATCTTTTATTTAAATTCCTTACACCTTCATAAGATTTTAACTCCTTAAATAATTTAAAACCCTTTATTTGATTTGTTTATTTAAAAACCTAACCCTTTACACAATTTCTAACCTAAAATTTCTATTTCCCTTACATTCATGAAATGCAACATAATTTCTGCTTTTATGGCATCGCCATCTTGAACCCCCACTCTTTAAAACAAAGCCACCAGCATTTACTTATAAAATTCAAAGTTTACTGTTAATGGTTTGAAAATTTATTTAAATTTTATAACATTTTCCCATTAAGAAAAAATTCTTCAAATTAAAAATTTCTAATTTGCAAAGGGAAGACAAAATAGACCTAACCTGAAATCCACCACAAAGCACGGCTTGCCCATTTCTCCCTCTCTTCTCCGTCTCTCCCTTTGTTCTCCAGCGGGGGTGGGGGAGGTCCGGCTTGGATGTTGCATCTTTCCCACGCAGGTATACTTGGATGAATTCCCACGCGTTGCCGCCATCTTTGGAACCACCTTCCCTTTGTGCTTTTGGTATGCCTCATGTAGATCTGCTTGCTCAACCCTTTGTTTGAAACTCTCCCATCTTCTTTCTTCGATGACTTTTGCACCTCTTTTAAATTTTAACAGTTACTAATAAAATCTTTAGCTTTAAGCCCTTTTTTTAACACAGTTCTTGACTGGGCATTTTATAACACAGAAAAGAAATAGAAAATTTTTTAAAACGTTTATCAAGTTAGTTAAATTATGTTTAATTTTGTTAGAAATTTAGTATCACTTTTTTAAAACTGTTTGCTAGGTTACCACTGTTCACATCGCCTTGTCTTTCTAGTAAGGCTGCAACACACACATTTTAAGACGCTCGCACATTTGATGGAATTTTATGGGGAAACCTCTTTCGGCGCGATCTTGAAATGCGAAAGAGCCCCATTTTCGGAAACACAGCGTCACGACATCTCAACGAAACGAACTTTCCCTAGCCACTCATAGTTTTTGAACTATTAACGGTAACAAAACTACTATTCATTGTTTTACCGGAGCTAAGCCCGACAACGTCCTTACACATCAAGAGTCCTGGTTTAGCTGGGGCGTAAGGACGCTTGGCCTTTCTTCCCACAGGGAAATCCTCCCACCTTGCAGTCCGTTCCCACGAGTTGACAACCAATAGGGATCTTTATCGATGTCACCTGATCGGCGCGCGCACTTCCTTTATACTATTTCTTAACGGCTCGCAAAATCAATAATTCAGATCGATTCTATCCACTTTTTCGTTCTAGCCGTCTAACTCTTTATGGGTGCCTTAAATGAAATTTTATTATTCTTTATTATTGATTTTTCTCGTCTTGCTTTATCTCTGGAAATGTCGATGGTAACTCTAGGTCAATTTTGACCACCTTCCCCTTGCAAACGGCCTTAAATTTAAGTTTCTAACCCTTCTTACGGTGGCTTGGTTTGTTTTACATAAAAGAAATTTAAACTCCTTATGTTTTAAATTTTATCTTTTTGCGGTATGTATTCCAAGAGAATACTGCCCGCCACAGTGTGTGTGTGTGTGTGAGTTGTTACGGACTGCTAAATTCAAACGTCACCCGTAAGGTGACAGAATCTGATTCGATTACAGAATAAAAATAATTTGTTCCATATTTAAACTCATAACTAAAATATTGTCGTATTAATAATTATTTCATATAATATAATATTATTATAAAGTAGTAAAAAATATTATTATTAAACCTTTATCAAAATATTTATCATTATTGTAATTACCATTGTTATACAAGGTTTGGGAAACAATTTTTATAAATTATTCTCATAGTAACATACTTCCGAAAAATAAATTTAACTTAAAACTACTTGTCATGTAACTATAAAATACATTGAATGGAAACATGTCATCCAAGGTATCACAGTTATTAAGTATGATGCCACAATATAAGTACAACATTTATACAAAACTATAATGAAAATGTTTAAATTGTGTACCTTAGAACTACAATGGTAAGCCATGAAAACGACGATTAATCAATAGAAATATCTTTGAATGTCATACGTAATGGATTATCATAGACAGATATTTAAATAATTATTTCATTAGGAAATAAAAAAGGAATAAATACATAATTAGTACCTCAATATATTAAATTCACCGATAAACCTCCCTAATAATGATACAACTATACAATTTACCTACTTGAAAGCATACAAATATACTAAATTATTCAAACCACCCACCTTATTGTAAGGCTCTGCACATAATGTATTAGCAATAACAATATTTAACCTTTATAATAAAGACAGAGGAAAATCAAAAGAGGCTTTATTGTAACAATTAAGATATTACTGTTTCAAATATCTAAAGATATATAATATCCACTAAAAAAATGTTTTAATAATATTTAGAGGTAAAATATAATAAATAAGAGAATAAAAACTTCTACAAATATATAGAAGAAAACGAAATATGAAAAACGTTATTAACGTTGGTCATAATAAAAGTCATCATACAGCTACTTATAATAACAAAATGAAAAATAACCAACATAAAGGCCAACTCAATTTTATACGCACTCCACACAACAACTATATAATCTGCAGTTTTCGTGTTGTACATATTGTTGCTTTTCTAATAAATTACACTTTTAACAAGGAGTATTGACCGTAACTAAAAGCATTGAACAATGCACTGGCCAAATGTGAAACGTATCTGCTGAAAAATAACAGTAAGTGTCGATTTTGCTTGTTACAGATTCTTGGGATTGGTAACACAGGACGAAGCTATAACAGAAAGAAATGTTTAATGAGAGCGAAGAATGTAGAATGGGAGAGTCAGGAATCAGAGTATCTAGAAGGATATTCTTAACGAATAGTGCTAAGTAATTTATTCTACATAGGTGCTGTCTGAAATTTGAAGGAAAAGATATAACGGGGGCTAGATGTTTTTTGTATGGTGGCAGCAGGGAAAGCAATTAGAGAAATGATGAGACATACAGAGATTAGAAGAAGTGTAACGCAGCATCCTGAATGAGGTTAATGATGAAGCGATTCGAATGGTTAGACAGTGTTGAACGGATAAGAAACATACTGCCGATATAAACAGAAACTAGAAACGATGTCGCCTTCTTTATTGCTTGCCTAGAGTAGTAGCCAAGCTCTGTCGATGGCGACATCGTCGCCGAATCTAGTCTGTTATGAACTAGTGTTCTTGTGTATTGAAAACTAATTTTTTGTGAGATTTTGAGTTAACTATTTTTGTTTTTACCTTTGTGAATATTTCTCTTTAGCTAAGCAATAATTAACTAAACAGTTTATTAATATAACTAATATTTAGCTATAAAATCTAAATCTATCGTGTTTACCGCAAAAAAAACCCGTTACATTATGACGATTCAGTTTCGATATCTTACTATCTTGTCACCAATACGGTATCATAAAAAAAGGTTATTGATTAAAAAAGTAATTGATACTTTTCAATTACTAAATATTAAAAATCTATAACTCCGTCTTAAATTACTAATTCAACTACTGGGGGCTTGTATTCCTCTATCTTCATATGTATATTGTTTCTAATCTCCTCTTGCCCTTTCCAGTGTTTCTCATAGGTCCCAATGGCTCATTCGCACAATTACTTTAGGTTTATGTACATAGGTAGTAACAATTAAGGCGATTTGATGCTTCGTCACAGAAAAAAATTGGATTTAATTTAGTTACAACGTGAACAAATATAGCTTAAGAACAATATAAACCTCTCTGGCATCAGGTTTATTGACTACTTTCATTTCTGCATCTATATTTATTATGTATATAAATTATTTAAATACAAAGGTCCAGGAACTGCGAAAAAGTGTTGGCACACGTTCATTTTGTTTCCAGTTTTTTCGATCTCATAGTGTTATAAATACATTTTAACGACTTTGGCTCTACAAATGTAAGTGAACTTTGAAATGAAATTATGTTGGACGTTATTGTCTTTACAAAGTAACCTCTGAGTTTGAAATTGAGTTTCGAAATAGAACTTAGTTTTCTCAATGTGACTTTACACAAGACCAAAACCTAACCTTAAAGTTACACTTTGGGATGAGAGAAAACTCTTTTCCTTTACATACTTTACTGTAAATGAGCTTTTGAATAGAGTAGGAGTGTTATTAAAAACCTCTATAGACTCCGTTAAAACATAGATTACTTGAAATAGTTAGTTTAAATTTTTGCAAAATAACTACTGGAAAAATACTATTTCATTTAAATACTGGCTACATTCGCCCAAATTCTAGAGACATTTATAATTTCTTTTCAAGTACAAGGTTTAAAATATAATGATACTCATGACCAAGTGTAATGTTTTTACTATAATTAAATTGTCTACACTTTTTATAATATCCCAGCCCTTCCAACATTGAAGAAGTCAATCAATATTTACTTCACAAAACTTGTAAAGCTCATGTAAAACTCCTAAGAAAGAGTTATTTTAATTCCAACTTATTTAGATGTCAATTTTGAACGTATTCTCTACATATTCCATTGTTACACACACAAGATCCTATATTATTAAACAAATAAATATTAACATTAATTAAGAAATCATACTTCCATGTTTGAGCTAGTCTGTTATTAAAAAAAAAAATATGAATTATAAATTTGTCGTAAAGTTGTTACTGAATCATATATTTTTTAAAAATTGGTATAAACTTTTCTTTCATTAATTTCTGGAAATTTATATTACCTAATACACTTTAATAATGAATGTCAACCCATAGAATACATATTATGAGGTTCATTCATTAACAAAAAAGTTAAAAAACTATATAGTCAGAAATTATATATTTGTATAAAGTACCTACTTTTGAAAATTGAAACTGAAAACAAAGGATTTTAAATTCATAAATCTATGCCTGTAAAATTGCATTTTAAAACACTCTATAAGAAACATAAAGCAACATATATCTGAGACTATTAATAATATTTTTTCGTACAAATTAACAGAAAACAAAAAATGGAAATTATATAAATATTCCTATAATCACAAAACAAATTCTCAAAATAAGAGAAATAGGCTTAAATTATTTTGTTAAATAAAACAGATTTCCAGAATAAAATACCCAAGAAGGATATGACGTAGTATTATCCAATGTTCATCAATTTCTGTTTCTAAACGTGATTAAATTAGGATATTTATTTTAACACATCGTTTGAATTTTTTATGTTATAATTTATAAACCATATGTTCAAGGATTTTCAAGTTTCTGTTTATACAAGCTGTTACAAGTAATAAAACACACTAATAAGTGTTTTTAGTTTAGGCCTACATAAAGTGTAGTGTTTCTACAGTTTGAGCTTTATGGGCTATATCTTTGAGAAATGTCCAATATTTTATGACGGGCAATCAACTGCTCACCTGATGTCCATAGTTTTATACTCTTAGTTTAATTCTTGATCCTAAGTGATATTTATGAAAACAATTTCCAAAAGAGAAATATGAAAACAATAAAGTACAACTATAAAGAAAATGTTACAATTTGAAAACGTTCAACTACTAAACGATGTATTAAATATTTAAAAAACTATTACTTTTATAATAAATAATGATCAAATAAATAAAAGTGTAACTAAAACATCCAATATATTTTCTGACTTAAAGAATACATTTCGAATTATTTGTTAGGAATTGAGTCCCTCTTTCTTTCAATAATTAACAAGGACCTTGCAAGTCAACCAAAAGATTGATTTAATCCTCTATTTTTTTAAAAATAACTATTATTTTGACATAGGTCTTTCATAGGTAGCAATTGTGGTGAAGGTAATATGATATATTAGCGCTGGTTTGGAAAACCTTGAGGTTTGTTTTGTAAAATATTCTAATGATAAAATGAAAGTCCTTCAAAAGTGATAGTTGAATGTTGTGCTTGCAGTGTATTACTGAGTTCGCCAAATATATTATATCAAAATATATATTGAAGCTAATTTACCACCAATAACGTCTATCCTTTTCTGTAACGAAATTTTACCACTACGAAATTCTATACATCTTTTGATTCTTAGTTCCCATTCCTTTCAGTAAACCATTGTTTCTCATTAGGTTCCTTGTTTTGTATTTCTTTATGGATGCCTTCTCACCAATTTCTTCTAGGCCGTACTCTCTTCTCCCATAAAGACAGTTCTCTCCAGTCTCAATGCTCCAGCTGCCCGCTTCCAATAGTCAATCTCGATCGTAATCAATGTATTCTTAGTCTTTAGCATCAATTGCCATACTTCACTGCTATATGTTACTATACTCTTCCCAATTGTTTTGTATTTATATATCGAAAGTCGTTTATTGTCCTTCGATATGTGTTGGTCCCATTTAGTTAGTTAATGCCTGTAAATGTTTTTCTCTTATAGCTGCTTTTAATGTCAATAATACGAAAATACGAACCGAAATCAAATATCTAACGTATGCAGACTTATGCAAATTTCTTATCATGTATTAATAAATTTTAACACTTTTAAACAAAGAGACATTTCCTCCATATATTTGCCTGAGACGACTTGTGTAGGGATAAATTTCCCTATGAGGCCATACGAGCAATCTACCATCGTCATAATAATAATACCCTTAACCTAGCCAGTGTTCGGTAAGTGGTGTATTTACGTGACTAAGTGGAGGTGAAATCGACAATCCAGGTATCGTGGTAGTCTCAAATTTCCAGCTGCCCGCATCCAAAAGTCCATCTCAATCGTTATCAATGTCTTCTAAGCCTCTAGCCTCAATTGCCATACTTCACTGCTATATATTACTATACTGTTCACAATTGTATTGTACTTATAAATAGAAAGTCTTTCAAAGAGTATGTGTGATCCTAAATGATCAAACACGGCACAGATCACACATACTCTTTGATCACATTACTTCCAACTTTCAAAAAATGATACCGAGGAAGCACAACTGCAACATTATCAGTGGCAAAAATACGCAGCTGAAGAAGTCGTAAGTCGAAAACGTTTCCTCCAATTGTAAGTTAACAATTATCAACCTTTGGTTAAAAGAAATTCTGGTCGCAAGTAATAGCAAAAGTGTAATAAGTTTCTTATCTTGTTATTAATAAATTTCAAAACTTTTACACAAAGAGAAATCTCCACCATACATTTGCGATGAAATGCGTGTCGCATTGGGCTGGAGGACACCGATCGGTGCCCCTTGTGCCAAACAGGAAAGATGGATGGAGACCACCTTCCTGCCTGCCCACAGTTCGAAGCATACAATAGCGACCCTAAAACCATACTCTCTAAGCTCTACTGGTCTGCACGATGCTAAATGGCCGAGTTACCAAGGACAGGCGTTGGGTAAAGAAAAGATAGAAAAGACCATACATTAGCCTGAGGCGACTTGTGTAGGCCTGTTTTTCGTCGTCATAATAACAATCCAATTAACCTAGCCAATGGTTCAGTACGACGTGTATTTCAATGTTACCATATATGAAGTTAAGTGGAGGGGAAATCGCCACTCATATCGACAATCCACGTGATGTAGCGACGTCATAAATTCGCCGGCATTGTCAAGCGCATTGTTAATCACCCATCACGACCGGCAACGTAGCGTAATTTTGCCAAAAGTAAGAGGAAGAATGTCTTTTAAGTTTACTCCTTTTATATTTTCAGGATAGAAAGGTGATAACTTAAGGTTTGTTGACTAAACCTCTTTCATAAACAATTAAGTCTAAGCCAGTAAATATTAGACAAAATATCCCTAGCCCGAAAGATACGGGCTAGTTTATTCTTCAACTAGATTCAAATACTTTCTGCAAAGAATATCTTCAGAAAAAAGAATATATTGCCCCTTTCAGAAAGTATTTTACAAACCTACCAAATGTGCACAAGTATAAAGTGCTCGATATGGAGTCAAGCGATATCAGTGAAACGTGAAAACCAGAATTATATTTATGAGTTTTTCACAAAAGGTTGAACAACCTTGATCGTTGTATATACATTACTACAAGGTTAGAGTTATGTTAAATTATATTTACCAATATTTTGCATATTTCAAGCATTTTGTACTGTGATGTAATTTGGGATTATAGAAATCGGTATGTTTATGATTTGGTATGGTAAAGGCAACGTTTCTTAGGCTTACATTATTTTCGACCAATATAAGGACTTATCCAAATGACCTGTATCAAACATATGGCCAGTTTAGAAGTATTGAAAAAAAAATTATGAGCCTCTTAAATTTCTTATTTTGGTAAAATCAATGTATTTTTTTATTTTAATAGATATATCATTAATTATGTCCCAGGTGACAGCAATACATACCCATTGTGTGTGTGAGTGTGTGTGTGTGTGTGTGTGTTTGTAATGTGTTTGCGTATGTGTGTATGTTGCAACGGGCTTTTTAACTTATTGTCTATACTCATCTATTCTTGCTTTAAACTTCTTTTATTTATTTACCTCTGAACTACTATTTATTTATTTATTTCAATAATTTAATCCCTCCCTTTTTCGATTTCCCCTAATATTCTTCAACCTTCGTTATTCATCTTTATTTATATATTATTCTCCGAGACTCTTCCTTACCTGGTAAGTACTAGGACCTACCTTTTCTAATACCTAGTTGATCCTGTCCGTTATCCTAGGTCTCCCTAATACTTACCAGTTGTCCTATAACTGTAGGTAGAATGCCCTAGGAGGAATTTCTGTCAGTCTACCGACGGCTGTAACATCCCTGCCTAGATCTCCTGAGAAGGAATTCCTAGATTTCGTTTGAAAAACCAATTAGCAGATTATTTCCCTATACTAATATAATACTCGGGTGGGGTGTCTGCTATTTGAGGCGTTTGGTACGTGGAAACTTTTTAGTAAAAAACTGTGAAACTGCGTGTCATTTAGCTAAATTATCACTAACGACAAATAATTGGAAAATCTTTTTTTATATTTATAAGGTGGTAAAGCATGCACACGTTTACAGGCATAATTCTGTATTTAAATTATCATATGTACCCCTAAGACAACATCATTAAAATAATTATATTTTATTTTGAATATCTATAGTAAAACCATATCATTTGCCGTCTATTTGATGTTTAATTTGTTGAATAATTTATTTGTTTAAACTATTTATAAAATTAAAAATATTCACTGAAAAAAATTTAATATAGCCTATGCTGAAAAATTAAAATAATACCTTGCTACACTTTGGCTTGATACTCTTTATAAAACAAATTAAAATGTGTGTGTGTGTGTGTGTGTGTGTTTGTGTGTAAGAGAGAGAGTTTGTGTGTGTGTGTGTGTGAATTTGAGTCTATATGGTTTTGTGTGTTTTTGTGTTTGAGTGTGTATGTGTGTGAGACAGAGAGAGAGTTTTAGTTTGTACCTCTGAGTTATTATCGTTTGAGTCCTAATAGTGATAATTAGTTTTTGTTTTGTTTTATTTCTATATATCTTGCATACTTTTAAAAGTTACAGGCTATTGTGTTTCAACTTGTCAGAAAAATCCATTACTTGGTAACATGTATTTATTTGTCGTTGCTTAAAAACTGGTATTTAAATGTTCTTAAAAAATATCAGTTTGATGCCTTTCTCCTTTTTATTCTACTCCCAAACTAATAAATATATTATTATTGTAACAGGTTCCCTCCTGTTGCAATAACTAACCGTTGATTAACGTAATTATATAAATGCATAAATTAAACAATTTAAATATTTATGTAACAGAATTATTAAATTATGGAAACCTTTGAATAAACATTTGATTGAAATCTCCAAATCTATAAACAGTTTTAAATAAAATTACATAATGTTTTAAGAGTGCATGCGAAATTCAAATAAAATCATCGTATTGACTATACACTATATATTTACTAAACGTAAATAGTTGTGTTAGTGAATATTATAAGTTCAAATATATTCATGAAATTTATTTGACTCTTTAATCATATCAATGCATAATGTGTATACAAATATATATTTACAGAAAGTGAATAAAAAATATTTTCTCTATAAATTGTTTACAATGTCCAAAACCATATTAAATTAATATTAACTCCTCCTATTTATTATAAAATAATTATTCATTTTCACAACATTTAGAGCTAATTGTAGTTTGTACCCTCTCGGAAAATGTTTCATGTTAAACACTAAAACTAAAAACTTTTATCAATCAGAATGAAACGATAATAATAATAGTATGTTATACAATTTGCGTAGGCCTACCTAAAAAATTTTCAAAACATTTAAAAATAAGGACAAAAATAATAATTTACCATTAACAATTTTAATAATATGACATTATTTTATTATTATATTTGTTTTAAACCTATAGAAGCATTTTTCCTACTCATATAATTTAGTTATTATTTTTTCTAGTATAAATATAACAACTTATTTTTGTTGTTATTTTAAAAAAATATAAATATCTTATAAACTTTGTAAGCTCATGTTGTTTACAAATGGCTTAGATGTGAGTTAGCTTGTGGTTATTTATTTCTGTTAGTAAGTAATTTTTGTATTTGTTCAACTATTACCAAACTCACACCACTATTTCCAAGAAACGAATTCTCTTTGTCTTTGCCTAATATCTGATTGGTTGTGAACGTTACCTGGCCATGTAGGCCTACATTTGTTTGTTTTCTTAACAGCTGTCTTCTGTAGTTGTGCGAGGGATTCGGAACCGGTCAGTTCTAGTTTATTGTGTGGGTTTCATGTGCGCGGATTTCAAAACTTAAACTGTAAGTTGTTAGATAAATATTGTCGTTAATCTTTTCTGTCTTTAATCAAATGAAAATATGACGCTATAATTCAGGTAAAACATTAACTATTTTGTTATTTCTTAGCTGTATTTCAATTAAGCAAGCATTATTAAAATCTAACCTCAAAATCGTGGTTTTTAATGTTTCGAATTAGGCTATTAATTTAGTTTCATATTACTTTGAATTATTTAGTGATGTTTATATGGTATATAGTCTTAATGATGTTGGTTTCTTTTATTACTTATTTTAAAGTGTAGAACTCGAATATCAAGTTTTTTTTAAAATTAAATCAATCAAATTTAATTAAACACTTCAATCGCTAAAAGCTCTGTAGACGAAGTTTCACGAAAGCTATATCTTAGCATAATCTGAATTTCTGTATTTAGTTATATTTAATCTGTATTTAGTGCTCTCTAAAATTAACAAACTTTAGTGCTACAAAATTTAGTTAGGCTATCTGACATTTATTTAATTTGCTACACATTCATCGTGTATACGTTTATAGCCAATGGAATGTTTAGTTGACCTTAAGGAATTTATGATTTATGTAATTAAAATGTATTTCATAATAATAAACATAACATTTTAACTGTAAAGTGCAAACTCCTGTTAAATTCACTAAATTTTAATCCTATATTTGCAAATAAATTAATATCAGGTTGTATTCTAAATGAATAACAGAAATTTCTGTTTACAATTCGACGTAACATTAAAAAAATATATTATGAAATTACATTACAATATACATTTCTGATACAATTACCCTTAAATACTAGCCTGCTATTTATGCCTGAGTTGGGACTCGATTTTCCTATTGAGGATTTTAAATGAACCCACACAAAAGAAGTAATAAAAGGTAATCCATATGAATTAAATTAGAACGTTTATTAACGACAAATGTTTTTTATAGAGGACATTAAAAGGTTTAAAATAATTCAGATAATAAAGAATGAGATTGTGGAGGTAACAATAAAATAGTATTCTGTAGAAACGGAGGATTTTAAGATTTATACTTTGAAACTTTAATGTCGTAAGCGAACATTGTACAATAGGTAAACGTCTTTCATAGGTTCTTCTGTAGAACAAGTAAACAAGACTGACAAAGCTTTTCTAACGACCCTTCACCTACTAAGAAACCACTTGCTTTTCTAATGTTGCAAGTGTAGATGACAGGTTTCGTTGATTTTCAGGTCACCTTTCATTTGAATGCAGAATGTTTTAATGGTGTTATATTTTTGTGGAACAGATTTAGTTCATTTTTTAAAATAACAATAAGTAAAATATCAGTAGGACTGTTTTAGTAAAGTTTATTTAAGAAATTTTATATTTCAATAAATAAGAATATTTATTTATTCTTTGAAGTTAAGTTAAGACATGATACGTGTTTAAAACTTGTTCTTAATAAATAATAATTTATGATTTATAAAACAATTTTTGTTTACGCATGATTTATTGTGTATATTTTTAAAATTGAAACTATATTTTACAGATGTTAAAAAATATTATGTGTTGTTTTCTGTATGTTCACTTTAAAAAAAAATATTTATAACGAATAACGTTTCCTATTTTTTTTTTTTTTATTAACTTGGGAGCGGGTTTAAACTGCCCGATGAACTGCTACCTTAATGTATATTGTAGGCCTACTTACCTCCCTGATCTAGTCAAATAGCCCCTTCCCTCTTACCAGGTTTAGGAGTTTCCTGACTAGTGTTTTACCTTCAGCATCCACCAGAGCTGTATTATCACCAAAGAGGTTGAAGCGCCTCTCGGCAAGTGCTTCACATCTATAAATAATATGTGTGGCAAACAACAGTTCCTAACCCAATAAGAACTTGTGGCAGTAAATGTTAATAGACATACAAACAGCTGTAGGATTCGAAACATAAACCATTGTGTGCATGAAGTAGTTCGTCGAGGGACGAATATTAACTACTTTTATATTACAAATTACTCGAATTTATATTTGAGTTTCGTAAACAATCCTACTTTGGGCGATCATATTTTTCTTTTTAAACTAATAACAATTTGATATTTTACAGAATATATGAGAAAATTCTATGGGATTATAATAATTTATTTAAACCATTCTAAGAAAAATCATTTTACATTTGTAATGCGATTTCAACGCACGTTTAATCCTCTTTCTATCACTCCCTACGTCTTTATACTTTGCATAATGAGCTGTTGAGATAAGAATATGAAGCTTTTTAGGCACCGAAAGAAAGGAAAAAGCGTTTCGGAATCATTTATTAACTCACTCGTTCTCTTTTTTTCTTTATTAGGGGAGTTAGAAATATTTACTAACAATGTCGGATTAGCTAGAGGCATATAGTATTTTATACGTAGTGGTTGAGTTGCAAAAATCAAGAAGGGAATTTTGCTAAAGCTATTAAAAAGAAATTAATGTTTATAAGCAAAACTCAACAACAAAGCAGGACAGTTGCTATTGGGGGATAAAAAAACAATTACTTATCTAGAAATAGTATTGAACTAACACAGTACGAATTCAGGTAAGGGAAATTCTCATGAGAATAGAAAAAAACGCCAACTTCAGTAACTTCAGAGCATGTTTACCTCAAACAACCTAACTTTACTTAGAAATATCCAATTTATCAAATGTTATATTTTCCGGTTCTCTGATACGAGATGAAAACAAGTACAATATCGGAAACTTTAATGAAATATAGTAAAACCTCTCACATCTGGATAAATGTGGCGATAGCCCGATCCGGTTAACAGAAAATCCGGATATGGGAAGGTTTATGTAATGATGTACTTTTGTACACACAACCACAACAGTTACAATATAAAGTAGATGTATGATGGTTTTAAGCAAATATGTTACACTTACTTAGTAATGTCATTATGTTTTAACAACAATATACGAGTAGAACTTACAATATAGAAATAGCCTATATATATATATATATATATATATATATATATATATATATATATATATATATATATATATATATATATATATACAGTCCCTTAATACTGTATTGTACATACATATGTATAACAATTATCAGTTTTGGTAAAAAAAATGTTATTGTGGTTTGTTTGTTTCGTTGAACACGCTTCTTTGATAAAGTATTCCTCCACACTCGAAAGAATAGACGATAGACTGCTGTTGCTTCTTCTTGTTCGACGTAGTCAATCAGCTGGTCAAATGCCTGGAAAGCTTCGCTATACGCCATAGTTTGTTGTCTGGCGTCATCTTCAGCAGGCGCTGGCTGTGTGCTCATTAAGTCAATAGTATCACTACTAGTAAACTCATTAACTTCATCCTCTTTCATCCATTCATTCACACATAAACTGTTAATGTCTTTAGAACCAGGAATGTTTCGGAGAAGAGCGACGACTTTTCAATCCCCTCATTGCTTCATGATCTAATAGTTTCCGCATCCATACCCGCCATTACAACTGTTAGTAACTTAAGGATATATAGAAAACACAGTTTTTCCGCAGTACTATACATTTTATATTACAAATTCGAGGAAAAATCATTTACCAAAATACCTAATTACACAAAATCCTGTAGAATATATGTCAACTGAACGATTGGCTGAGTTGGTCATCAACAGAGAGCGACTGCTAGAACTGTGCTTACGCGACGGCAAGGCGCCTTGCGAAATAAAAATACATGTTCATGTTACGTCCTGATATTGGAGGTTTCGGATATGAGTGGACCGTAATGAAAGGCTTTACTGTAATCCAATTCCTTGGAATATTCAGTCTATACATGTAGATATTTGGAACCGATTAAATGGCGTGTCGACTTAGAGATACATAGATAAGCCTATTAAGTGAAGAACGCGAAAGCCTATTATGTAGGCAATTTAATGCGGTACAATAAGATGTATCAGCTGAGGATTCAAGGAAAACTGCTGCCGAGGAACCTGTAGAAGGCCAATTATTTCGAACTACATAGATGGCAATTATGATATCGATTGTCATTAGCCCAGTTATTTAGGCACGCTGTAAATGAGACTAAGTCAAGAATATTAAATGGAGAATTTCTAGAATTATTTAGATGAACAAGATTACTCTTGTACTATTGAAAGGCTAGTACGAGCGTGTGCATCGACTTCTAGATAATGACCCTATAGAGAATCTTTATATTGTGCTGTTTCAAAATTAAAAAGGAAGAAAAGTTGCATTTACTTTTGCTACTGGAAAACAGCATAAAACGCATTGTATAACGTTTCGGAAAAGCTTTTGATTGCTGAAGGCAATGTGAGAAGCTGATTGTTTGGGTAAGCAGCATTCCTCATGTGGTCGATACTCCTTGCAAGTAATATAATTATATATAAGACATTTTAATGTTGACAAGGCTATTTAAAACGTAGAGTACTTTTTGGTACAATAAGATAAAACTTTATGATCGTTAAAATATGTTCGTCTTTGGTTATTCGACATAAAAAAAAAATACAGAAAAATTAACACGATAAACTCTAAGAGTTTTCGGTGGTATCGAACTTTTCTATGAAAAGGCGTGGTCTGTGAAAATCTGGCCGTACTGTGAGAGGACGGACGAATGGTATTTCCAACTAAAAAGTGGTCTCTGGGATTAATGTTGACTCTTTTCTTAATAACATTTCAAATCAACTTTTTGTTCAACACTGCAATTTATATGGGCACCTCCAATAATATAGAAAATCTTGTATACAATAATTCCTGTAAATTCAATATAATGATTCCTCTTTGTTACAGTGTTAAACATTTTTAATGTAACTTCTTAATGCGCTTATATATATATATATATATATATATATATATATATATATATGTATATATATATATATATATATATATATATATATATATATTAAATATGGTGATATGTTTCTTGTAATATAGTTAACAAATTTAAAATATTTCAAAAACAAGAATACAGTAATAAATATATTCATTAAAAGTAATCTTGTTTTTGATATTTTTAATTTATTATATATATATATATATATATATATATATATATATATATATATATATATATATATTTGGTAATGCAGAAATACTAGTTCCTAGAATGAAGTCCCAGAGATAAATATTTTTGAAATTTATTTTTTAACATACAATTTTGGCTCTCGAACTAGCCTGGATCTTATAACAATCACAAAAGTAACGTAGGACTATAAGAGTTAAGGCACTTTCTATTGTGCAAAACTTGAAACTACTAACATTTAGGGATTATATTTTTCAAGTAAACGAACCGTTTTGTCTGGGATAGTTATGTTCATTAACATATTAACTTTTATAATTACCTTCATAGTATTTTGAAGTTAAACGTAACTTACTAGTATCTAAAGCGATAGTTCTCCTACGCATTTAGAATGCTCAATACCTTTACTGAGTAACACTTATTACCACGGAATAATAACAAACGTTATGGCCAAAACGCGTGGCTTCATTCCTCAAAATAACTTGAATATTAATAACACATTATTGTTTCATCCTAAGGCCAAGCTAGATTCTATGAAAGGTATTCGATCGCTAAATGCTCAGCAGGCAAAGTATCACGGAAAGCTATATTTTAGCCTAATTTATTTTTGGTTTTTAGATTGTATTTAAACAAGAAGCCAGTGCATACTCGATCTCCCAGTAGGCCTACATATTTGAAAAATGTTATCACTGTAATTTACCCCGGACAAATAGCTACTAATAATAAATTTGAATACTACTATTTCAAATAAATATCAAATTAAAATAAAATATAGATATTATTTGACTGGAAATATAACATTTAATTAAAATGATTTGATATATGTTTTTTAACAATATAATACTAGTGGAATTTGCTATTTCGTCTGTTTATATCTAATATTTTCCCACACTAGCAAACCTTTGTGACATCTTGCTTTAAGAGTTTAAGGATTTATTTCATTCTCCAGACAGCGTATATTTTTACCGGTTTTAATACAAAATTCGATGTATCTTAACAGAGTCAATTTAAATAAATAAATATATACACACACACACACACACACTCATATATATATATATATATATATATATATATATATATATATTTCAGGATTTTATATATACTTAGGAAAGAGGCGGAATGAAAAAGAGCAACATATCTTCTAGAAAGCATTTCGCAATCCATCATAATGAAAAACTGGTAATAATCTTTGATTCCCCATTAATAAATTGAATCAATACGTCAGATTTTGTTCAAAACATTAAAAGTATTTTTTTCAATATCTCAGCATAGTCTTTCATTCGGTGCGTTCTCATTCAAATGGAAAAAAATTAAGAAACTTTAAAATAAAACCCAAATATATAAAAACTACAAGTTGTAACATTTATTTGTAGTTGGAAAATCATATCTAACATGTTTATAACATGTTGATTAACATTCACGGGAATAGAATAAGCACCCAATTTGTTCTACAAAAGCCCTTTAACTGGAAGCATAAAATACCAGAAGTAATGAAGAATATATTACGAATTACATTGTAAATACACAAATCGTATCAAAATACAACTTTTGTTGAAAACATAATTTAATAATAAAAATAGACTTTAGAGCCCAAAACTAAGTGCATAAAGTTTTACCTAATAGACGTTGAAGTAAAAGAAACAGTTTATTACATAATGGGTCTTTATTTAATTATTTTTTATTTACGGAAAATGTTTATTTATTGGTTGAAAACGTTCCACAATTAAATTACTTGCTTACTTCTAGTAATCTAATTTTGAATCTTTAATTTTATTTCACCTCCAAATTTACAGCCAAGGCCATAGTTAGTTTCGGTAATCGGTGGGAGGGGAATCAGAGAAACACCAGTAATAGCTTAGTTCCAGCATTTAGTAATTACAATTTATCTTTCAGAAACTGTTCTTATTGTTTAGTAACACTAAACGATTAGATGAAAAGGTAACCCATATTTCATATATAATACGTTTTACATATGCATCTCCAAATATACACACTCTATTCAGTTAGCATTGACAATTGGGCATTGAAAGGTAGCATTGAAACAAATTATGAACTTCAAGCTAAGTAGATTACTCTGCTAAGTGTGTAGATTTTTAAGATGTTGAATATTTCACACTATAATAGAAAAGTTAGTAATAGAAAGAAAAATGTGTTTTTTTAAAATTTCGGTTATAAAGTACTTAAATAAAATGATGCGGCATCAATATAATTCAGCCTCTCGATATTATACTATCTTCAACCTTAGCTATACACTTCCTTAGCTTTAACTGATTTAAGACTCAGCGTACTATTGGTAATTCAAAGTCAGAACCTTTAGGCCAGTAGTCAACTAACTTACTAGCTCTCTCAGTTCCTTAATTTACGCGACAAATTGTATAATTACAATTTTATTTTTTTTTCTTATATATTTTAAAATTGTAGTCATAGACCTCTAATTTTATTTCATTTTTTAAGGCATACTATAATATCTGATCAGATTTTTCCAAAGTAACTTGTATTTTTCGTTCTTGTTTATTTTACCACATACTATCCTCCAGCCTTCCTCAGTGAGAGAACTTTCTCACTATTGGAGAACTAATGGAGACGTGCATTGCGATTATAATTGCAATTATAGGAAGCAAATTTTATCTTACCTCAGAAAATTACTCAACAAATTAATAATAATAATTACAACTCTCGATTACCCCATAAAGACAATGACGGGCGCAGATGGTAGACAACTTATACAATGAAAAACAAGTAGTAGATAACGGCGACATGTGACGATTGATAAAGAAGACGAAAAATAACGAGTTACGGTGGTTGGACATTTTAGTATTTGTTGTTTGAGGGTGATGGTTTAGTCGATGACGGAAATACATATTTGTTACTGTCGGCGGAATGGTAAATATAGACCTCTAAAAAAATAATATCGAAAAGTCGAGATGAACCACAACCAAAAGTAGGTTTTAAATTATAATTAAAAGACACTTAACTTGAACACCAACGAGTTTACTTGCTGACGCGTTTCGAAAGAATCGTTCCTTTTACGAAGAGATCTCTTCTGGGGACATCTCGTAAGGTATAAAAGGTGTAGCTTGAGTATCGTCCGTCGGTAGGGGTTGATTACTGATGACAGTTGCTTGTTCTAATCATCTTCAATTCACTGAATCAATAAACATACAAATACAATCCACCCGGTATATACGAAATAACATGTAACGAGTCTCCCATTTATTGTATCGGCCAAACTGGTAGATCATTCAACACACGATTCAATGAACACATCAACGATATAAAAAACCTAAACCCAAAATCCAGTTACGCAACACACATATACGGACATACATACTAATATAAATATTCCCTACATAATAAACCAAAGTAAAAAAACTAACAACTATAGAAAAATAGGAAATATACAACAACAAGAAAAAAGAAAAAATAGTAAATGACCACACACACACTTTGAAGCAAATACCCTGTAATATTACATAGTAAAGTACCAACGTAACGTAGCCTTACTAGACTCATAAATCTTATGCCGACAACCTTTTATACCTTACGCGGCGTCACCAATAGAGGTTTACCTTCGTAAAAGGAACGATTGTTTCGAAAACCCTAAGCAAAAAAGCTCTTGAGTATTCACTTAGTTACGTATCATTTAGATATATTTTAATCAGTAAATTTAAGAAGTTTAAAACAAGCAACTACAGTAAACTATTCTCAAATATTAGAAACAAATGTGTATAGAGATAGTAAACGTAATAAGCGATTCAATTTTCTAAGATATGTCTTAATGCTAATTTCATAATACTTTAATTTAATTTATAACCATCAAAAAATCGAGAAGCAGCAAGAAATTTTAAAAAACCTTATTTACTGAGATTCAATATTTATTTCATTAAAAATTAATTTTTTGTGTATAGAACAAATAAATATCAAAATGCAATACTATATAAACTTACTTAACTTGGAATTGAAATAGAAAAGGACAATACTAAAATAGGTACTACTATTTTAGTAAATAGGGACTCTTTGGCACGTCAAGGTACTATCATGGCTTAGTAATATTAGGTCGCAGTATATGACTCATTATTTTGCTATTATTGTAAATAGTGGTTTCACATTGGAAACGTAAGTTGAAGGCAAAACTTCCTTTCAGTTTTTATATTTTTAATCTTGAAAATATTAATAACATAGAATGAAAAATGACTATATTGAAACTAAATTGGAAAAACACTGCATTGCTTTTATATTATGATTGCTCGGGAAAGCATTTGACATAATGATGGATTGTATACAGTCTAGGCCGACGTCCCATACGGACGTGGCGTTGACAGATTACGATTTACTGTTGCGGTGTTCATTTAAGTAGATTCGTTTAGTAAGAAGAACTGAATTGCCAGTTTTATGATATGCGGTTACGTTTTGAAAAGCTGATATGTATATAATTTTATGAACAATACTATAAACAATATGAGAAAAATAAAACGTTTATAAGTTTTATGCAACAGTATACAAAATGGAATAACAGATTTTAATTAAACCCATATTAAATGTGCTACAATCATTAAATTATGGATTTGTTGTAAAATATGTTTCGTTTATACTTTTAAAATACATGTAACTTTTTGCACGATATTAGTTATTCTTTTGTATTTAGTCGCTGTCAATTTTTCCGTTTGAATAAAGCACTGTTCTATTTCACATACATTTTACATTTCTTAGTAATTCATGATAAATAAATTCCTCTCTTTACACCAACAAATGCATTTTCACATTCTCTTAAAACGACATTGTCGTCAGATGTATTTTAATAAAATGTAGTGTTTGACTGCTAAAGTAGTATGTTTATGAATATGTATGTCATTATATTTTTTTGGAAATAGTTTTAATGAAAGTTTTTTATTCGTCTGTTAATATTTAGTACTCTTTCAAACTACCAAACTTTTGGGCGATATAGTTTTAAGTGCAATTAATTTTATTCCTCAGCAAGCGTATATAATTTTAACTGTATTAAATACAAATTTTATTACAGTTCGCATCGTATAATTGAAATAAATTTTATTATTGAAATTGATTACACGTATATATATATATATATATATATATATATATATATATATATATATATATATATATATATATATATAAAAGAACTAAATCAAAATACAAATACAAGAATTATAATTGAATTTACAATTCAAAGCTTTTCGTTGGCTAAAATAATTATAAGACATAATAATGAATTTGAATTTAACATATATCGTAAACCGACATAAACTAACCAAATTATACCTAATAATTCTAAACATCCGTATAATCAAAAAATGGCTGCATTGTACAATTTATTATATAGATTACATAAAATACGTATGAATAATGAAAACAAAATAAGATAGAAAAACATTATCTATGAAATTGCAATTGAGAATGGCTATAAAAAGAAAACTGTTGTTAAACCTAATTATAATATTTTAAAGAAACAAAATAATAATCTAATTTCCAAAAATAATGATGTAGATGTCATATGGACTTCCTTTATATTTTTTGGTAATTAAATAAAAAATATCACAAAATTGTTTAAAGGTAGCAACATAAAATTCACATATAATACTAATAATAAATTAATAAATATAATTAATAATAATAATAGTATTAATATGCATGAAAAACACAATGTACATATATTAGAATGTGATAATTCTAATAAAGTTTATATAGGACAAACTAAAAGAAAACTTAAAGATAGATATAAAGAACATTTTAATGCATATAAAAAGCCAGAAATTCATAAATCAAATTTTGCTAGTCATTGTATTAATAATAATCACTTATTTCCTAATATAGATAATATGATACTTGTAAAAGAAATTAACAAAGGCCTGAGAATAAATATTTATGAAGCTTTAGAATTACATAAATATAATACTAATAATGAGTTGATAAATGAACAAATACAAGTAAAATCTAAATTTGATAATATATTCAGTGTTTGTAATGTTAGAAGGGAAAGATAAAAGTTTAGCAACATTGTAATTGATTTGGCATACCTATTTATTTAATATAATTTGCACATATGTTGATTTTGATTGTTTAATATTCCTGATGATGTTGGTACTATTAGCCAACGAAAAGCTTTGAATTGTACATTCAATTATAATTCTTGTATTTGTATTTTGACTTAGTTCTTTATTAATACAAAATAATATATATTGCGATATATATATATATATATAATTATATATATATATATATATATATATATATATATATATATATATATATATATATATATATATATTTATATATATATATATATATATATATATATATATATATATATATATATATATATATATATATGAAGTTAATATATTACTATTGTAAGTAACTTTATCCACCATTAAGTGCAATGATTTTCCTTGAGTGATGAGGCGCCTTTCGGTCACTTGACCATTGTCGAATCACTGATTATTTTTTCTTAATTTTTCTGGTGCGGATGTTCGGTCCGTCGTGTTGGTAATTGTTGACGTCATATACGTTTACTCTTGAGTCTTGTGTATTATGTTTTTGAATAGTATGTCTTCTGTATATGTTGTTTGTAGATTCATTAAATTGTTGTGTATGTTTTTGTAAATGTGGTATTTTTCTAGTGAGTTTAGTTCTATTGGGTTATTATTTATTTCAAGTATGGTAAGGTAATTTGTTATTTCATGTTTATGTGATATTAGGTGTGTTGCAACATTTGATACTTTTTAATTTTTGTTTTTGAATGCTCTATAATGTTCTTCAAATCTTATTTTAAATGATCTGGTTGTTTTCCCTATGTAAAATGCGTTACAGTTGTTACATGTAATTTTGTAAATTCCTGATAGGTTATGTTTTTCTGAATTTGTTTTGTGGTTTGAGTTATTAGGATATTTTATTATTTTGTTGTTTGGTTTGTATGTTGGAGTGTAGTATTCTTTGTTGTATATATTTGTTATTTTTTTTATTTTGTTATTGGTGTATTTATATTTTAGGTAGATTTTTTAATTTTTGTTATTTTTGTGTTCCGGTTGTAGTGTTGTGTTGTGGTTAGGTTTTTTTGTGAATATATTGTATATATTTTTTATAAGGTGTTTGTTGTATCCATTTTCTACTGCTATTTTTGTCATTTAATTTTTGTTTGTTATCCTGTGTGTATTTTATTGCTTTATTTATCATGTTACTGTAAGTGTTAATTTTGTGTGTCCAGGGGTGGTTAGATTTGTAGTGTATTGCAGTTAATGGTGGATAAAATTACTTACAATAGTAATATATTAAGCTCATAAAGTCAGTGCAACGGAAAAACAATGGATAACGTATAATATCAAGAATATATATATATATATATATATATATATTTATCTTTGCGACACTGTTATCTTGTATTCACTTATCACTTTCACTATTTGCACTTAAACAAGAATTTTACTTGTTATTTATGCGAGTTAACTGTCAAAGATTGATAGTATCTCCATTGTCGAGATAAACTGACCGGTGGTTATAGTAGACTGCTAGGTGTGTGGAATTTCCGTTGTTACGTGGTGTACCGATATTGTTCTATTTTTGGATTCAATACTCTGTGGGCGTCTTTTAAGTTTGTCTTTTGGTTAATTTTGTCTAATAGGTTGAATAATTTGTCGTTTTTTCCATTTTATTTCTTTTTGATCGTTTATGATATTTTTTTTCTGTTTATAAATTTGTAGTCATTTTGAGTCCTCTTTGTAATTTTTTATTAGGTGTATGCTTTCTAATGTGGGGAATGTATATTTATTTTTGATGTACGATTATGGGTAAGTTTGAGTTGTAAATGTGTGGTTTGATGGAAGCATTGACGTTTTCTTAATATCTGTCTTTTAATTTTTTTGTTTGGCGTATGTATATTTTGTTATAGTCTGGGCATTCTATTTCATATATTCCGTTATTAAGTGTGGGGCATATATTTTTCGGTTGGTTTACTTTAATTATTAAGTTAACATTCATTGATTATTTGGTTTATTATTGATTGAAAGTTAACACGCATAAATACCAAGTAAGATTTTTGTTTACGCACATATAATGAACGTCGTACGTATATATATATATATATATATATATATACCTGAAGTAAACATATGTTCTTTCTGGAGCAATGAAAAATTGTATCTCGTCTACAAAGTCAAGTAAGAAAATTGACAGGGAAAAGTAGAATAAGTCACTAAGAACTGCTACTAGGATTATGGGATATTGACTGAAAAAGGACCCTTATCTGATAGTCGTTATTAATCAGGCCGAAGTGTCTATTTGTTATTCGGTGAAATCTGTTGTAAAACAAATTCGGTAAAAGAAATTTAAGTTGAAAAAGGATTTATGTTTGCAGAAGTAACTTTATCCGTAGTCAGAGTGAATGACTATATTCCTAGGTGAAAGAGGACGGATAAATATTAGGCGATGTTCCTACAACGATTATTGATTCTTATGTTTATTCGACGTTGGTAATTTCGTCTCATAAAAACCTATCTCGAAACATTGCGCGCTGAATTGTCTTTATAGAATACGTTTTATTTCTAATGTTAGATGACATTTAACTACAAATGATGACATAATTTATTTAAAAATCTGCTTTCATGGAGGCTTTTTATAAATCCACTAAAATCAAAAACATTTGACTAAATTAAACTCTAAAATATCTGCTAGTGCCTTACAAGGCCTCACAGGTTTTCATATATTGCATGTTTAAATTTTCATGACACATTACTTAAATTTTTTGTAAAAGCTAGAGAGAGAGAAAATATAAATATATGGAAATATATTCAGAAAAATAACAACATTATTACTAGTAGTGGCCCATATTATAGCGCTTAATGACACAGAAGGGTTGACCTTATAAGGGTAAACCTTTCAGTCAAACAATTGAATTTAAACTTTCCGTAAAAAGTTTTTTTTTGGTTTGGGTAAATACATAGCAGTAAATATTCACTACCAATCATTTTCATTTCTTTTAAAGATTACTAAAGTTTTAAACCAATAAATAAATACTTAATTTTATTTAAACACTAATACAATTGCTAATATTTACACCACAACATAACGTGAAGTAATACATTATACCTAGAGTTGTAAAAATAATTTGTAGACATTTGATACAAATTTATATTACTAAATTTTTCTTCTGATAGCTTATCAATATCTAGATTACACATCACCCTAAAATTAAAGGCATTAAAATTAAAAATTCAAATTTATTAATTATTTTCTTATTGTTGAAGGAACCAATACATTATATTTATTCTATTTTTCATTATCAACAAATTTTTAATCCAGAGATTTCAGATTAGGTTTTTGCATTTTTCATGCAAATACATTTTGACAATAAAGGCATAATAAATCCTAGTCGAAGTCGTGTCTAATTGTATCAGGAAAGTTGCTCGACAAAAGTTCTCGTTGCTAGAAGTAACATTTGGAAATTATACGATTCGACGTCCAAAGTCCGAGAAACTTCTAAAAGCTTGTTCTTGTTTATAAACAAACAAAAGAAGTAAACTTTAAAGTTTCCGTACTTTAAATTCCCAGTTCCCAAAAGTGTATCTATTTGTTGAAAACTTTATTAAAGTTTTAATTATAAGTTTTTGTTAATAAAACAATAATACATTTCTAAGTACACAACATAAGAAGTCGGTAAAAGTATAGAGTCTACAAACTCTTAGTGGTTTGTTCGTTTCTAAATTAATTTCAACTTTATACATTCAATTCCAATTATCTTCCAGTGATACGGATTGAAATCTCTTAGTTAATAGCTTCATCATACTGTTATCAACTTCCAGTCTCAAACCTCTAACTCTTGTGTTTTTCCAAAGCTGCAACTGTTGAGCAACTAATTCTGTTAAGCAGGTGTGGTATATTGATTACCTAAACACAAAAAGTTAAACGCAATCAACACAACGAATTAGGATATTTCCTTTACCACTTTATATATATATATATATATATATATATATATATATATATATATATATATATATATATATATATACAATATACATGTATATATATATACAATATGTTTTCTTGTTTAATAATTTAAAACAACATAGGTTATTCAAATACATGAATATCACCAACGAGTGTCTTAGTGTAGCAGCCTAAAAAAACCCGTGTGGAAACCACCGTGCGCGACCCCTCGCATGTGCTAAAGAGTGACATAATGTTTCATTTCACTTTTGTGTTATTGATCGTTTAGTGCATTGTGTGTTATATTTATTGTGTTACTACGCAATATGAATCGAGCAGAGGAAAAAAGATTTGCTAGACTGTTAGATACCGTGGAAAGGGAAGAAAGGGGTGAGGAAAAAAGGATTGACAATCCTGGTGGTGGTAGAAGACACCTTTTTTGTGAAAAGAAACATTGAAGAGATGATGGACCTACAGTCGCAGGGGCGAAATATTGCAGAAGATGCACGGGAATGACGATGCGGTCAATGAAACTAGAGACAAAACAGTAAATAAAAAACTCGGTGCAACAGCTGTCGTACATTCATCTGCAGGGAACACACTGTACCTTCCTGTCAAGACTGCGCCACCCAAGAGCATCAATCGGATGAGGAACTGTAAGGAATTTCATTGCTATAACCGTCAGGTGCTTAGACATATTGTAGGTAATTTTTTGTTTAAAATCATAAATTTTTATGGTTTCATTTCATCACTATTATTGTAATATTATGATAAATTTACTTAAACATTTAACACATTTTGATTCAAAATTGGTTCTTTTACATTACAGCTATTGTAAACAACCAGTACATTTTCTTATTCAAAAATTAATTTTCTTTCAGAATATATCAATAAACATAAGTCTTTGTATAGGAGTCCTTATGTTATGACAACTTATCTAAAGTCTTGTATTTAAAAAAAAGTAAATTTTTTAAATCTTAAAATATTATTTAAAATTATTTTATACAATAATGTTACAATTAAAACCAAAAGAACTTAAGTAAATACATTACACATAATTACGATGTTTGTATTTTTAAAATAACATATTGTTCAGTAATTTTTTTCGTATTAATAAAATGACCTGGTCGAATCCACCGTGTGCGACCCCTCACGTTTTATTTTTCACGCGACCTCTGCCGGGTTAATAGTTAATAAAACATGTGTACTATTTATCCAATCAAGTTTATATACATTGTTTTAACCATTAGTGGATGACAATAGGTGATTTGAATTGTATTATTTTATGTATAAAATCCAGGAATTTGGTACTGAGCAACGTTTTCCATACCTTATACAAAAAATATATCACTAAAAAATGTATATGTAACTGCTAGGGAGAGGTTTCTTGCAATAATGAAGCCATTACAAGAGATGGATAGAATGAGAAATTTTAGACCATCATTAGCTTTATAAATTAAAAACAAAAAAATTAGCGAATAAATAGTAACAAACGACACTAATAATCCAAAACCATGTATTTTATAGAGAGGAAAATAGAAAATTGCATGGAAATTCACGTTCTACTTTGCCCCTTAATGTTGTAATGCTGTCATACGTAAACGCAAATTTATGTTAATTATAACTAAATATAAAAACAAATAAAGAGAAATTAAATTAATTTTCAGTTGACCTCAATAGGAATTCACTTTAAAATATTTTTCATATATTACTTGCTCTAAATATAAAACCTTAGTCCTTATACTAATATAGGTTTAATGTAGTTTTCCGTTTTTGGAAATTGCATCCGTAGGTATATTGCAATTATGTATCTTTCAGTGACAAGTATACCAAAGTTTCGTTTATTGTTGTAATCGTTTTTAAAAATTTAAAATTTCTTCTTTAGTTAGTGCAAAAAGAGGTATAAATTACACATCTATGAATTCGAGGTTAATCAGCGCATTTAAAATAATCACTGAAGGTAGGTATCTTGGATAATATCCCGAGGTATTGTATTATTTCACTAGCTACGAATACGAAACTAACCTAAATAAACGCATGGCTTCCAACGCTCTTGTGCCTGTTGTTTGTAGCAATTTATTTTTTTTTAAATTGACGTCATATTCTAAGATTTCAGTTGTGGCATAGATACAGGACATGTAAGCATATGTATATTAATATAATAAATGTATTACACGTGGTTTTATATATATTTAAATTTTAATAAACAGTTTACAAACAAGAATATATTCATGTCAGAAGTCTTAGGGTATTCGCCAGCTACATTGCGAGCATTATCAACGATATGTGCTCGTTAACAAATCATCTTGAAAACTCAAAACATTATAGAGTTAATAATGAACCTGCCGAATAGTTTAGACCTCTTAATACTCTACATTATTGTTTGGTAACGGTTTATTGAAATGAACAATATGAAAAGATAAATTTAACCAACAATATATATAATGTTTAACTTTAATATAAAAAAGTTACACGAAAGACACACGTGCATTACAATGTCCTTTGTTTTACTATTTATCTTAACAATAAATTCTACTGTTCATTTGATATACAACCATACAATTTCGCGCAGTGGATGAAAATAAAATAAGGTAAAATATATAAAATCTCCCCATATTTTTTGGATTTTATTGATTTTTATGGAAATTTGAGTAACAGCTCATCTTAACACACACTTCAAATTTCATAGCGTCTCATTGTGTGGTTTTTGATATTTTGGTGTAAAGACTGTCCTTGCACGAGAAAATGCAAATTCTTGATTTAGGTATGTTAAACATTAAATACATGTTCAAATATGTTGAATAAAGTATCTTTCAAGTTTAATATAATTTATGATATTCAATTACATTTATGCCCTAGAACTACTATTCTAGTTTTACTACCTAGATGCAGTTCAAAGTTTGAAGCAACTCATCCCACCCGAAAAAATTAGTATAGCTTCAGTAAATTGAGACAGGTCTAATTATAGTGGATGGATAAAATATAAATGGCTGCCTGGTTTTACAAGGACCATAAGCTGCTACCGAAGTTTAAGTAGATAGCGGGTAATAAAACTGTTAGAATAGGTTGTATTTGTTGCAACGTAATTGAGTGAACAAAACTATCAGATTATTCTGAAATACATAGGAGGAATAACATACACTATGGATGTCTAAAATCATTAAAACAATAAATCATTGTGTACGTGCAATACTGTGACATTAAACTGGAACAAGGAAATAAAAATTATTATTTATAAAAGTCTCTAAATTTAAGTACAGTACACTAAATTGTTACCAGTCTAACAAATGGTGAAATTAAAATGAAATAAAAGCATAAATTCAGACTTTTTGATGATTTTTAGGGACATTATAATACTTAGCTGCCGTTGGCAAATACTGTATTATAACACTGTAATATGTATCGATCTTTGTGCAATCGAATTAGTTATCTAGCTATAACTCTTCAGGAATGAAGAGGCTCTAGATAGTGACCAATTGATAATATATCTTTAAAATACCTTATATATATATATATATATATATATATATATATATATATATATATATATATTAGAATTGGGAATATTGCCTTACGTTCCTATGTTATACAGTTTTGGTACATAATTATTCTTATTTGAACGTTTAAAATTTATTCACACATTTGTAGTTCACATATACAAAAATTATTTTTTTGCTCTATGAATAGCTTTAAGATTATACACACAACTTACAATGACAAAATTAAAATAATTCGCTTATAATTAAAATAAAGTGATTCAATTATAAAAATATAACTTTAATGAAGAAAATGCATTTATAATATTAACTCACGTGTCAGCTCGAATAATGTTAATATCTTTAAGGTTATTTGAAAATGATTAAATCCTTTTCGTAATTTACACAAGGAACTATATTTAAGAAGAGAGTGAAATCCAAATGTCAAGGGAATGGGATGCAATGCGGAACGTGACGTCAAACGCTAAGCTTTCAGTGTCGGATAAAAGATTTTAATTCTGTTGCTGTCGCTGGGAACGATATTCTTGAAATTTTTTAGTTTATCCAAAGTCAACATCTTCTAAATTGTTTTGTTAGAGGTAGATATTGCGTGCCCTAAATCGGAATCTGTATTACATAAATATTTCGAATTACGAACAAAACATTTCAAAATAATTAAGGGTTATGACAGAGCTTACCCGTTTAAAAAAATTAATCTACTACAAAACAAAAATGTAAATTATTTTATTTATTTTAACTATATTTTTTGTTGAATATTTTAATATATTATAATAATGATTAGATATGCATAAGCATTAAATCTATTAAATGTCAAAAGTGTAAAGTCAAATAATTGTTTTGTAAATGAAATATTCTACTGTAAACTATTATTAGTGTTACAGAAACTCCTATCTCATGGGAAATCTTCTCACAATTGACTTGAGAGTTTGTTGTCATGTCGCATTGTTCAACTAAACGATTTGTTAGTTTTGAAGGCAATACATGTCCTCCCTTCCTCCCTCTATCTCGCTCCCTCTCTCTCTCTCTCTCGTTCTCTTTCTCTGTCTCTCTCTCTCTCTCTCTCTCTCTCTATATATATATATATATATATATATATATATATACATACATACATACATACATACATACATACATATATATAAATATATATATATATATATATATATATATATATATATATATATATATATATATATACACACGAGAGCTATTCTGAAAGTAAGGAACTTTTCTGTCTGGCGCCGCGAGGCGCCCGCCGTTCTCGTAAATTTGGTGCGTGCGCATTCGGTAACTCATTCGGAGTCCAGCCGAGACAACGAGAACATTTCTGCGGTGTCCGTTTTTTCGCAGAAATTTCAACTGAAGATGTGGGCTGCGATTAAAATCTGCCAGTTGTGACGTGCGGTCAGTGATACGGTTTCTGTTTGCAAAAAACATTAAACCTATAGACATTTATCGCCAAGTGTGTGAAGTTTACGGAACCAACGTAATGAATGAAATTTCTGTGCAAAAATGGTGTATTCAGTTTTAAAATGGCCGAACTGACGTTCATTACGAAGCGAAGAGCGAACGCCCGAGCTTCGTGACTGATGAACTGGTCGCTAAATTTATGAAAAGGTTTGCAGAAACCGCGGATTCGCGATAACGGAGCTTTCGCTTTAATTCCCACAAGTTTCACGGACTTTGTTGTTTGAAATTGTCACACAAAGGTTAGGCTACCACACATTTTGTGCAAGATGGATGCTGAAAATGGCCACTGACCACCATAAAGGTCATCGAATGGAGGCAAGTTTGACATTTCTGGATGCGTACGACAGACATGGTGATTCACTACTGGATCGCATTGTATTTGGGGATGAGGCATGGGTAAAACCGGTTAATTGCGAAACGAAATTACAGTCCATGGAGTGGGGGCACACATGCTCCCCAAGAAACCAAGAAAACGTTTGCAAATATTTTCAGCAAAGAAGATTATGGCGACAGTTTTTTGGGACAGGCAAGGTGTGCTTCTTATTGATTTTTTTGAACGTGGTGCCACAATAAACTCTGAGCGGTACTGTGAAACTTTGCGCAACCTTAGGTTCAAAACAAGCGCCGAGGGAAATTGACGTCGAACTTTGTGTTTGTGCTTGACAATGCCCGACCTCACGCAGCAAACAGCACCAAAGAACTCCTTGAGTCATTCAAATGGGACGTTTATCCTCATCCGGCCTATAGTCCTGACCTTGCACCAAGTGATTTTACCTTGTTTCCAAGAATAAAGATCTGGCTAGCAACACAGCGCTTTGACGACGACGCGGAGTTCAAGGCGCGCGTCACTGAGTGGCTGACATCGCAGACGGCAGAATTCTATGATGAAGGAATTTCAAAGCTTGTCCACCGCTACGATAAATGTCTCAATTTGTTTGACGACTACGTAGAAAAGTAGTATTTTAGTTGCTCTTTAAGATGTGTATAATACAAATTTTTTATTGAACTAATTTTTTTTTAAATTCAAACACGTTCCTTACTTTCTGAATAGCCCTCGTATATTCGATTTTTTGCTCTTAAATTTGTACAATCTATTATTATCATTATTATTTAGTTTTCGCTACTGCGTGCTAGAAATATTAAACCGGAGGGACTAAGACGATAATAATTAGACCTAAAACTCAAGTTAGAGTAATACGCGAGTAACTAGAGCGGGCGATCCCTTTTCTTGCTCCTTGAGAAACTAGTGAGAAATATATAAATTTAGGTAGCAGCGTTGAAATCTTAACATTTTAATAGATAGAGTTTAAAACAAAATTACAATAAAATTTCAGTAATAACGAAATATATTTATAGTTTAAATAATAAAAAAACATTTCAGTTAGTAATAACTAAAGCAATACGGGCGTAGAAATATATCTATAAATAAGTCACATAGTCAACCTCAATATGTGTCTTAAGAAATTGGTTAATTAGAAAAACATTTAAAATATTTATAAATATTTATAGTTGTATATCGAGGTCTTAGCTATCGATAATAAAACTGCGAAACATATATAAGCCTACACAATATAAACAAATGCAAAAATACTATTTATTAATAATAAATACATAAAAACCTTTTAACCACAAACTATCTTTATTTTATCCGTATGGACATTTCAGTTACCAAGTAACCATCCTCAGAGGGATAACATACAAGACTGATGCATAAATATATTAAATATTCTTAATTATTAGTTTTAAAATTGAAAAAAAATATATTCACTGATCTCAATTTTATAAATTTATATTTTCCCTGGGTGTTTCAAAAGGTAATTTAGTTTAAAGAGTTTATATCATTCTGTTTTCTCTTTTACACATATTACTTATAGAAACAGATTGGCTCTCTTTCCGAATTATAATGCTCACTTTTTTTTCTCTTACACAAATTAGGGAAATTTGGACGTTTTTACCAAACATCATTTAATATAAATAAATTACAATGTTCACTCATAAAATATTTTGTAACAGCCTTACAAACTTACCTACGCATAGAATATAGATTAGATTGTTTTCCAAAAACTACCCCCTAACCCTCTAAACGTAGTCAAACCCACCCCAAAGGCTACGATCAAGGCCACACCAACCCCGCCATCATCCAAAACTACCCCTATACTCATCGGTGACGTACAAGACAGTTAGGGGTAGTTTTTGCCAAAGTAGCCCCATTAACTGCTCCTACGCATAGAATATAGCTGCCCAGACTTCACCAAGTATCAGTTGTTAAACAGTGGTAATTATAAAAGTAAGGTATTAATGTTTTATCGGGAAAAAACGTAGTTAAAGGAAGGTTTTAACTTCCACTATCTCTCCAGGAATAAATAGCCTGACCTAATCTTTGGGTTTGTTGATAAAATAATAGGAAAATTTAAAAATGTATTTAAAATCTTAATTGTTAATCGGACTAACATTTTATAAAGCTTTGTCGTAATTCCTAAAGGTGTAAATTGTTTCTTGTTTTATACAATTGGTTTTGTAGATGGTTCTTATAGATGTTCGTAAGATACACAGCTAGAGTAAAAATAGATTATTACAAATATTTGTCGTATATTATTTGGCTTTAACTAGTTCATAGTATTTTTTTATAATAACGACTGCCCCCGATCTGTCTTCACTTATTAGTTCTATACACTTTGCTGATAAAGGAATTAGAAATGCATTTTCTCTTAGAAATGTTTAATTACGAAGCGACTACAGACACTGCCATAACTAAATTATACCGAATAGATAATACTAGACATTGCTCCACCTCTAGCCTAAAGTAATGCAGCAACAATTGCCTCCTTTAAACATGCAGATTGAAAAGTTTGAATTTTCACAGATTTTTATGTAGATTTTTAATTTCATTATTACTAATATTGATTTATATTATATGAAATAACCCACATTTTGATTGAACATACGTTTTCAACATGCTTTCATTTGCAACATGAATCTGGATAGAATTTCAATTAGTTGTATTTGCGATGTTAATTACGTAACGCCCTCTAATGGCTTGGCTTATACATTGTGATAGAATATAAACAGTGGAGACAAATTGGTTGTATGTTAGTTGAGAGTTTTAATTTGTTAATGTTTTAAATTCTGTAAAAAATTTAAAGTTTGAAGTAAACGAATTTTAAAAAAATTCTAAACTTAAAAGCTTTATTTCTAAGTGTCATTATTTGAAAAGATTGGTAAACAAATTATTACTTATAAAATTCACTTTTGAGCTAGGAGTTCAAGAATAAATTAACAAAAACCATGGAAAACAGGTAAAATGGCACAGACATTAAAAAAATCTAACCATACTTCATTAGACAGCAACTCTGTCAGAATCAGTGAAGGGTGAGATTACTGGACACTGGGCCGTCTAGACAAAACTAATATTTATGAAATAGAAAAATTATATAAAATAGAATTTTTAGAAACTTAATCACTAAGGGTAACAATATATAGTTAGCTCTCAAGACACAGAAGTAAGACCTGTTTGGATAAGTGACATTTTCTAGTTTCAAAGAAAGAGAAAACTTCGAATTAGACCAATTTGTAACTGTTTTAGGCCTATATATTACATATACTTTCTGTATCTTATTTATTTATTGTATCTTTCAGCGAGCCTCAACTAAGATTTAAACGGTTTTATACAAATGGTTACAGAAAATTACAATGGGAAATGACACACATAACTTTCTAGTGATTTTCGTACCCAATATCTCTATCGAGAAGATTTTATTGATAAAATAAAAAGTCCCTAACTGGTACAAAATATGTTTAGAAAACTTAGCCCCAATCCTGCCTCGTATTTTTCAACAAACTTGTTAAATACAAGAACGACCCAAAGCCACGATCTGTCAACGTCACATGCTTTGTTGCTACGTATTTATCATAACGCAATCCATCATTGTGTCAAAAACCCTTTTTTGCAAGTTCTTAAAGTAAAAGCAATGACGTGTATTTCGGCAGATTTAGTCAAATTTGGCGTTGACAAGTCTTCACAATGAATGGAAATGCAGAACACTAGAGGTTGATCACTCGCTCTATATTGTAGTATATAACTGTACAAGAACATGAATGGTACGGACAAGATGAGAGACGGTAAGATGACTGTCTAAGGAGAAGTTACTCAACGTTATACCATTGCAAAGAAGAAGGAGAAGGAAACCAGGGAAAAAGCTGCGAGGGAAATTGTTAAAGAGAAGAAGGGAGTTGTTTAAAAATATTAGTAAACACTGAGAAAGATTGATAAAGGATGTCAGAGTTACCTATATAACCGCCTTGTTTTAACTGGTATGTTAAAATTAGCTTTCTAATTATTTAAAATTTGTATTGCAAGATGTGGTAGAAATTAGTATCAAGAATTTCTTCCCATGAACAATAAAAGCTAATATTGTTTGTCGTGTAAAAGTAGTAACATATTATACATGATAAAATTATTTGAGTAATTGGGCAATTCTTGATTAATTTAAGGTATTAGTCAAGCGTAAATTGTCAAATACTTTTTTAAACATTTTAGGATATATATGTATATATATATATATATATATATATATATATATATATATATATATATATATATATATATATATACAGGGAGCGGCAGAAATACCCGACGATTTTCAATCGCGTATAGTGGAGCAGTTGTGTGGAGGGGGTTGTGGGGAGCGGTGCGTTGACAAGCCGTTTCAATAGCCATGGAGCAGTGGTCAGGTGAACATCGTGCATTTGTCATTGAGACGTATTTTAAAATTGGCGATTCGGTTGTTGATACACAACGTCAGTTTCGTGGGCATTTTAATGTGAGTCGTAGAGGACGCATCCCATCCGGAAACACAATCAAGCTGTGGGTGGATAGTTTTAGAACAACTGATTCATATTCCATCGTCCAAAATCTTCAGCCGCATGGTTGACTGTAACCGTACGCACACCTTCCTCAAAAAGGATGGTCCGATGACACATTTCTTAGTTACTGCGCACCACATGGTAACATTAGCACTATGTAAAGGGCGTTCGTGCAACTCTTGTGGGTTCTCATTCGACCAATATCTAAAGTTCTGTTTATGCGCCGTTTTATGCAGGCTTGTTAGCACAGCTTGTCTCACTTGCTCAGTGTTGTCCGGTGTTCTCACTGACCTTGGATGGCCTGTAGGCCTTTGTTTTAAAGATAAACCAGTTGTTCTAAAACAATCCACCCCCAGCTTGTTTGTGTTTCGGGATGGGATGCGTCCTCTACGACTAACATTAAAATGCCCACTAAACTGACGTTGTGTAGCAACAACGGAATCACCACTTTTAAAATACGTCTTAATGACAAATGCACGATGTACACCGGACCATTGCTCCATGGCTATTGAAATGGCGTTGAATGGCCTTGTCAACGCGCCGTTCCCCACTACACCCTCCACACAACTGCTCGAGACTGTACCCGATTGAAAATCGTCAGGTATTTCTGCCGCTCCTTATATATATATATATTCTTGTGTATTAATAAAGAACTAAGTCAAAATACAAATACAAGAATTATAATTGAATTTACAATTCAAAGCTTTTCGTTGGCTAACATTACTAACATCATCAGGAATAATAAACAATTCATTGTTTAATACAATACATTGAATTGTTTAATATTCCTGATGATGTTGATACTGTTAGCCAACGAAAAGCTTTGAATTGTAAATTCAATTATAATTCTTGTATTGGTATTTTGACTTAGTTCTTTATATATATATATATATATATATATATATATATATATATATATATATATATATATATATAAAATACGTCTTCTTGTTTAATAATTTAAAACAACATAGTTTATTGAAATACAAGAATATTTATAATTTATATCCAAAGCTTTTCTTTGGTAAACAGTACCAACATCATCATGATATAAATAAATAAATATATATATATATATATATATATATATATATATATATATATATATATATATATATAAAGAACAAAAGTCAAAATACAAATACAAGAATTATATTTGAATTTACAATTTACAATAAATTGCAATATAAATATTGCGATATTTATATATATATATATATATATATATATATATATATATATATATATATATATATATATATATATGTATATGTATATATATATATATATATGTATATATATATATACATATATGGTGAAATAAAATAATTTTCATAAACAAGAATATACGTTCGTATATTCTTGTTTATGAAAATTATTTTATTTCACCATATATATTCAACAAGAAAAAATAATTCATCTAAGTTTTACAATATATACATATATATATACATATATATATATATATATATATATATATATATATATATATATATATATATATTTATATATATAGCATATATACTCTAATATATATATATATATATATATATATATATATATATATATATATATATATATATATATATAATCTAAATTTGGCTTGATGTAAAATAGAAAATTGTTTTTTACAAACGATTCTTACACAGTATGTATGTAGGCCTATAGATTAGGTTAGGGTCTAACATAGCATTTTATTACGCCTATAGGTCACTTCTTGAATTAGTATAAGATAAACCTTAAAGGAAGTCAACATAGAAAAGAAATGTTAACGAGAAGAAATATGAAACCATTGTTAGTGTTATATAGCAACATACAACAATAATAAAATACAATAAATATTATTACATCAAGTATATAACATACTGTTAGTTTATAACGGTTGTTACTATATATATATATATAATGATCCCAGTCATATTAGTCGTAAAAACACATTTAAAATATTTAACGTTTTTATATTTAAGATAGATTCGTAATATTTATTTACACGTTGGCGTTGGAGAAACCGATTAAAAGTTTAATTAAAAGTGTGACGTTATTTATATCACCACTTTCCCCGCTTACGGAGGTTCATATTTATTTATTAATGCAGTGTGCGTTGAATTCTGCAACATAGTGGCTATTTGGGTCGGTAGGCAGATTTATATGTTTGACGTAAAGTTAGGTTTATAAATACCGTTGGTTTGCACACTATATATACTGTTGGCAAACAGTTCCGACAACTTAAAGAATGAATACGATGTCTGAATTATTCACCGATAGCTCTGGGTGTATATACCAATAAATAATAATTGTATTTGTATATTCTCGTGTGTCTTTATATATGTCGAAATATATCATTTGCATTAGTCAAAATAAATTATAGAGGTTCACTAAAATAACAAATGAGTTTAAACTCAATGATCAGTGAACGAAAAGCAGATATATTTTATATCAGAATATTATATCTTTTTAACTTAGCTCGTTATAATTTTAATAATTTCTTTCTTATTACAATTTCAATTGCATAATAATATTCGCATAATAACCACTGTTTCTGAGTATTCTATTATATTTACGTCGCTAATATATGTACACTTTGTGTACTTTATGTAGATAGCTACAGCTATTGAACTCAGACTGTCATGGTGTCAAGTTGAAGTATTTAACATGCTAAAGGTGAATTTATTCAGTGACCTACCATTACAGGAAGATACAATGGCTATTCAATTTAAACAAAATGTAAGGGCTCAGGATGCATATTTCAAGGCATGGGAAAATTATTCGCGTATCATCTATAAATCTTACAAACTGATTGATATCTTACCATTTAGGCACCATAATTCATCCTTTCATATTTGAAAAGTACTGTAGGCATTAGCGGCTGCAGACGTTACGGGCCCGGGGCGATTCGTAACACTTCCCAATCACAAACTGCCAAAATAAACCAATAATTAGAAACAATTGTAGAGTTACTTTATCCTGCTTCAGGTAAATATTAGAAATTAACATGTTAGGCCAAACGCATCACATTGTCATGGTAATATGGAATATATATATATATATATATATATATATATATATATATATATATATATATCTTTCCTAAAGGAAACAAAGTAAAGAATTTAAGTTTCTGTTTCATTTAAAACAAAGTAAAACATAATGATACATAAACATAGGCTTTTAAATGGATTGTTTTAATACTGAATTAGATTAAATATAGACGCGGGCGGAGAAACGACAGTAGAAAATATATATAGGGTTGTTGGGGAAGAGAAACTGTCAACTCGCTATTGGAAGACCTCAGACACAAGCATTACTGTGTCATCGCTTTCACGAAGATTGCTTAGCGTATACGTAAAACAGTAGGGAGCATCGTCGATAAAAAACCTGCTAATATAGACGGCAGTGTAATTACTAATAACATTATATTCCCCCCTCCCCCTATAAGCTTTTCGGCAACGACGAGAGCGCTACTGGTCGATACGGGCAACGCTGTACATGTTTATGCGGAGACCCTTGTCTCATCTAAGATCGAAGGCTATTACATCGACCAACTTATTACTGGACATTATATATTAGGATGTGATTCTGAGGATGTATATCATGGATTTAAAGTTGAACTAGGAAGAAACGTTTTGACTATTACAGAAGAGGACTTTATCCTGTGTGCAAAACATTTGAAGGTCTTATAGGAAGAGACCACGGTTACCTCTCAGACCTAGATGATAATCGCAGCTACACTAGGCGGGAGCATTCCTTCAGGTCTGTCAAAGAGTCATACGGATGGCATATTTACTTTTATTAAATCTCTCATTACGAAGAGTAATATACGGTACTTGCCATTCACGAAACAATGATTGGGTAGACGTATCGAGGATACTCGTATTTTTCGCTTTCGTATATTTTAAGCTATATGTATATTTATATTTATAGTGAATAGCTTCCTACATACAATGTATAACTTAGCGAATCCTATTATTGTAAATATAAACAAAAAGATAATTTATGATTTTTTTTTTAATAAAAATAATTTACTGAATTTCGAATAATTTTATGGAATTTGATTTTATCGTCGTACGTTTCTCTAGAGAATTGGTAATGCTCTAGACGTAAGATATAATGTTCGTTACGAGCGGCACAAAATTGAGCCGTCTGGTGTTTTCTCGACAGACTGGCAGTAAGAGTTCGATCTTTCCTCACAGTCCGGGCTAATGTGGGCCCAAACTTTATTACAGACCAATGGTAGAGTGTTGTAGTTATAAGTTATTATTCTACATAAAAACTCTGGAAGTGTCTTCGTTGAATGTATATATTCGTGTTTGCTGTATTTATTGTTTCTTTTAATGGCGTATATATGAGCCGGTAGGTCTATAGCACGAAAATCCTATCATAGACTGAGCGTCCGACGTAAGAGCCACCACAGTGGAACCTTGCAATCAACTGTGCGTAATTGTCTGTTGTAATGTGTGTCGTGCCAGTGGGTATGTACGTGAGTGCGATAGTGTAGACATGCAACCAGCATAAGCCACCTGGATGACTATAGAGTTGCATGCAGATCCAGTGGTTGCCCACCTGCTTCCACTCAACTGTGTGTTTACGTGTTATGTAATGTGTAAAAGTGTCGTGCTAGTGTAAGCCATCAGCCAGCTACCCTCCCAATAATAACGTAATTTGGAAAGATAGAATGCTCCCGTGTAATGTTGTAGGAATTGTCAACAATGGAAACTATGTATAAGGTAATGTTTGAAATACTTTATGGAGAACGCTGAGACTATTGTCAACAATTAGTAGAAGCAATTGTTGAAGTATTCCCATTTAAACATTTAATAAATTTCCTGCTTAGGGGAAAACTCATCGTATCTACCGCTGTAAAATAAGCTTTGTAGAATCCTACTTTCATGTGTTCCAAAATCACCATACATTTTTTTAAATCTAATTTTGACTTTAAAATTCTAATCCTAAAAGTGAAAACGGTGACGCGCCAAGCGGATGACGCAAACCTAGACACAGAGATACTAATACCAATTGGTAGTGTTTTATTATTTGGATGTCTACACCGAATATTATTGAAACAATATATATCATTTAACGTTAGGAAGACCTTTGCACAAAAATATTTCTCTATTTAAATTAACCCTTATATTGTATTTGTTTTTGTAAAGGCAATGAGCAAAATGTTGAATGACAAAGTTCAGTTTCATCTGGGAAAGATGCACAGTTAAATACAATTATTACTCTATTCCGTGACAGTAACATATTTCTACACTCTTTTCTTAATTTCTTGGACTACTTTACCTTTCTTCTATGAGGAGGTGATTGGCAAAGAGGAGGTGGTGTAGGCTTCGGCTGTAGCCTATAATAATATGATTTTATTGTTCTTTGAAAACCATTAGTAGAATTTTATTATGGGGCCTATAGAATTAAACAATAAATAAGAGTTTAGCATGAGTATTTCAAGGCATGGATAAAATCTTAATGTCTATGTCTTAGAATCCGATCCGTAATTCAATCTTTAATATTTGAAAGTAGCCTACTGTAGGGATTAGCGGCTCTAGACGTTGCGGGGCCCTGGGCGATTCGTTATTGGAGGGCTCTAGTCCTGGGGATTTGATGGCATGGAACACTCCTCAATCAAAGACAGCCTGGATAATACTAATTTAAAGAAAATGCTAGATACCTCATGCTGCTTAAGGATTTTACGTAATTTTTCGAAATTAATCTGCTAAGCCAAAACATCATGTAAGTAAACCAATGTGAGAAATAAACAATTTACATTAAATACATCATTTAGTATGGACATTAAATATATACAATTAGATACACAGCCAGGTTCATGTTGCGTCACGTTGGCCTGCTGTGATACTTTTGTTAGACAGCGAATAGTTAGACTTCGTTGTGTCTTTTTATGTCTAGCTTATTTTAAATGTTAACTTGAAATATTTTTTTCGTATATTTTAATGACCGAACTAAACTAAAATATATTTTATAAAGTATTATTTTATTTAAAGTTTGTTTTGATTGAGGCGTAGCACTTGAAATAAGACCCAGTTCTCGCCATGCTTATATCATTTGTGTACAAATTGTGGTATTTTTTTGGTATGTTACCCTCTAACCCTCGTTTTGGATTCGCCCCAGACTATAGCCAAAGTGGGAAAGAATTTCAAAAGTATGCCATTTTAATTTCTTATTAAATATATCATTATTTGAAACAAAGTGGCTCATCACATATTAAACAAATATCTAATAATATGTATAGGTATAATATAATCCTTAATATATAAATCCTCACTTTTACACATTGTAAAACAGCTTGAGAATTATTGTGAATAAAAAATAATCTTAGCTAAAAATAAATGGAAGAAAGAATTTATTCGAGACGTAATATAATGTAGATTCTTTTACAAGACGTAATATCCACGTTACATTCCAAAATATACAGCAGTTCTAGAGAGTGAAGGGCGAATAACTGATGTTTAAATTCGATTAAGTTATATTTCCCTTCTTTACAACACATCTTTTATACCAATGTACTTTCTAAAATGGGTCTACACCATCGGTAAGTAATTTAATAACTGATTTCTAAGATATCAAAAATTATTGCTTTACTGTTGCTATTAAAACCATTACCGAAGGCTATTCTCCGACTCAATTGTAACACATAAAGTCCAGAAATAAAACTTTATCGAACTTTGGTACTGTAATTAATTTTTTAATCATTGGTTGATTTGTTATAAAGAATATTATAGAACAACACCGTATCAAGGGGGTTTCTTAAATCATAGACAAGGCCTATATCGTAAGCAACCATTGTATTTAATGTAGGGTTGGGTGCTCGTTGCTTGCCTTTTTATTTATGATTATTACTAACGACAAGGTTTAGCAACAAGGTTGAAGGTACGACAATAGTGAACCGTCTGATGGCCGAAGTGGTGCTTGAAGAGTTTAGCTTTTGATGAGAATATTCAACAGCTGATTGTTGCTAATTTTAAAATAAATACTATACTATAACAAGTTGGGGGTGGGGAGAATTTTTAGACTTCAAAGGGAAAAATATAATGATATGAGCGTCGTCGGGAAAAGGAAGTCAAAGTGGTACAAGATCGGAATCACTAGAGCGATGCGTGGATTGGATATAGAAAGCGTGGAAGTGTTTCGTGTTAAGTGAATTAAATAACTGTGAATAATTATTGAATTTGAGTTTTAAGTACGTATATGGTGGTGAAAGGCCTTGAGAATACATTATTATTCATTGAGTGTATTGCCAAATAGGAACAGTGAAGTTTTAAGACTCAAGGATAGAGTATGACAGGGGGGCGCAGACCGACATCAAGGAGCAACGCATGAGGTACTCTTCACTTCCTAACTCTTTATGTCCCCGAAATATATTGTAAAATCATTCAAAATTGATTTGTATAGATCATTAAATTAAATACTTATCGTAAATTGGAAAATTGTCAATAAATGAATATTTTCATTTAATAAAAGTTTAAAAGCCAGGGAACTCATTCCCCACGTAGAGACCTTCGATATATATATTTAACTAAATTCATTATAACAAATTATAGAAATTTTTGCCAACTAACTATTAGAGTGATAGAAAGATTACCCAAAGCCAATGAGCAAAGCCAAATTGTTTGATTTATATTATTACGATACAAAATTGGTAATAATTATTTTCACAATTTATTGTTTATTGTTACTCATTAATTATTGATAATAATAAGGATTATTCGTAAATTATAGAACAGTGTATAATTGTCTACTACATGGAACTACCTTGCACAGTCATATATGTAAATGTAATGACTTTCAGCATTTATTATGAGTTTCCATAATGTACTCAAATAAAACCAATATCAGAAGTGTATTAAAATGTTCTCCTTCTACAACGATTTCCCAATCAAGTTTGGAAATTTTCTACACACACATAGACAACATTTAACGTATAAGATAATACGTAACTAGCAAATGTCAATTCGGAAACCTAGACACATTTTTTTTTACAATGTAATTTGTTTTGTATATTATCTTTTTGCATAGGGCCTATATATATTTTTTCATAGGCAACACTGTTTTTATTGTATAAATATATCGCTTAAATTTTAATACACCCATACAATGGTATACGACGACGTATATTCGAAGATTTTCGAAAGCTTATTAAGTACAGTGCTCTCATTTTCGAGCATTATAGATAATGCTGGTTATTGTAATGTGTAAGCGTGTGTGAATTACATTGTCACGTAATATAAGTGTACTCTTCTATTTTAGGTTTCACCGCTTTGTGGGTTAGTTTTGGGGTTCTTCGAGTAAATTTTGTCTATTGATTCGAATAATCTACACTATTTTTATTTTACTTGTTCGTTCATTATATTTACTTTAATGTATATACATTTGTAGTTGTTCCCAGATTGTCTTTCTTAGGTTTTTTGTGCTGTCTTTATCACAATTATGTTTTTTACTTTGGTTAATGTGTGGTTATTTCTGTTAGCGTGTGTTGCTAAGATTCAATTGTTTTTTATTTGATATATTTCAAGGTGCTCTTTACTCGTATATCTGTCTTTAAATAGTTTTTAAGGTGGCTAATATATAATTTATTATAGTCTGGGTATTAAAACGTATACATTCCGTGAACGAGTATGAGAGAAAGTTTTTTCGATTGGTTTATTTTGTTGAATACTTTTATGAATTGGTGATTATGGGTACTACTTGAGAGTCATGCAATGTTATGTATTAGTTAAAAAAGCGCGATTTTATTTTATTCAATATATACATAATTTTATTGAATAAGGATTTCCATAAGGATTTGGCACAGAAAGAACTTTTTCGTCCTATTATAAATTATGACGTTAACACTTGCTTCGTAAACTCACAATGAAAACATAAAACGTTCGCACTTACGTTTGAGAAGGTGAAAAAAAACGATTTATGTACCTTGGCAACAATGTAAGTGTTACCATTTTCCTGAAAGGTTTTCTATATATATAAGTTATGTGAAGTTGTGAAAAATGTAAATTTTGTGTTAAAAATTCGGTTTTTTGATGTAACAGTAATTGAATAGTAAAGTAAATAATAAGTATATTTTGTGTAGCCAATGGCACAACTGTTATGCCAAGATACGTTACTGACCGCAACAATAAATACAGTGGGTGTAACACTAACTAAACTAGATAGAATAACCTCGAAGTTCCGGCTAGGAATTGAATATTGTAATTCCCAAGATAATTTTTGGGCTCTATTGTTTTATCTTAGTGTTCTAGAACACAGCGCGTAATCAATAAAGTGTGAAAGCCATTGTTTTACCACGGGGAATGTAAATATCGAAATCTTGTTGCTGTTCATGACGAGCTAGTAGTTAATTCTTATTACACTTTTTTTATCATTTGCTATCAGACTTTTTGTTAACTAAAAGTTGTTAAATTGTTAACTTACACTTGAAGGAAACGTTTTCGTCTTGCAACTTCTTCAGCCTCCAATGGAGGTCGATCGTTCAGCCCTTGGGGGCTGAAGAAGTCTTAAGACGATAACGTTTCATCCAAGTGTAAGTTAACAATTTAACAACTAGTAGTTAGCAAAACGTCTGGTCGCAGGCAATGTAAACATAACACCGATATAGTGGTGTCCAGTATAAAAGTGGAACATCAACTACTTTGGCTATTTTTATAACAGTGTGTAAATACAATGAGCTAGCATTGTATACCATACAATTGTCTCGGAATGCAATATATTTCTTTTGCATACCGTATTGATATGGACATTTCTTTGAAGCCCGACTCATTTCTTCTGCATACCGTACTGATAAGGGCATGCCATTGAAACCCGACTCATATCCTAAGCATACAGTATTGATATAAACATTTCTTGGAAGCCGACTTATTTCCATTGCATACTATACTTATATGGGCATTTACTAAGCATACGGTACTGATATGGGCAGTTCTTTGAAGCTCGACGCATTTCCTATTCATTCCGTATTAAAATGAACATTTCATTGAAGCCCGACCCATTTATTTTGCATACCGTATTGATATGAACATTTTCTGGAAGCCCGATTAATTTTCTTTGCATACCGTACTGTTATGAACATTTCTTTGAAGCTGACTTATTGTCTAACCCTTACCATATTCATATGAACATTTCTTGAAAGCCCGACTCATTTTCTTTGCATACCGTATTGACGTAGATATTTGTTGGAAGCCTGACTCTTTTCCTTTGCATACCGTATTGCTATAAATATTTTTGGACGCTCAATTAATTATTTTATTTTAAATAGATAAAACAGGCTCAAATAGAAATGGGATCGAATTTAATGGATTCTCGAAATACGGGACTCGGAATTTTGAGACTCAACTGTACCTAAACATTGCTCAGCTATCTGAGTAACCATGGTCTAGCTCAGCAGTAAAATGCTACCCATAATGCCTGACTTTATAGTAACGTTCAATAGCATTTTTATACTTTGAACTTTGCGTATGTCCGAAAGACACGTAGAAGCTTCAACTGAAGAAAAGTAGGTAATTTGGAATACAATTTCAAACTCGTATTTAGTCCCATTGTTGGCTAGAGTTTTATTTCCTCTGAAGCTGGGTAATATTCTTTGAGAAGTGGTTTCTAACGCTAGTTTTATTCTCTAGTTATGTTCCTCTAAGATATCTTAGAATATTAGTAAGCTGTGAACCCATACAATACGCCTACAGTACTAGAATTTCCTAATTCTACAGTATTAATGAACTCTCAATGTTTCGGCTCCCGTTCTAACGTCACTTCATCCGCGACATTATCTGTTTACGGCAACCTCAAAACTATTCGGCAAATTTAAGCCACCAGGGTTGAAGACCCTATATAACAAAACTTGAAATCGCGTATTTGAGCAAGATTTATCGCGTCTGCTGATTCATCATGCCAAATATTCATAATAACAGATTATTTATTATGTTTCGTAGAAATTAATGAATTGGCATGGTTAATTATTTTGGCCATACTATACAGGTAACAATGAAGTACTAAAGGTTTCGAATAAGTCTCAGTACAAATCACTGATATTTCTTACTGTTCTACCTGCATATTAAAAAAAATTACGTTTATTTATGAATATTACTTTATTATCAGCTTTGTGAATGTTATTTACTCACGCCTCATTTAGTAAAACCCTGACGATCGTTGTATTAAAACCATCTCAGAAAACACAAAGTAAATAAAATAGTGGTGCTCTGCTTAAAGACTATATTATTCTCAAATTATCATAGCGTTTCTTTTCAAGTCGTCTACAGGTAATTCCCATCCAATAGAAATTTGCACCCCTGTAAATCTATAACTTTAGAGAGTTATCTAAGATTGTCACGACTTTATAAATTATTAGTCTACATTTGTAGATCGTGGTATTGGAAAACATAAATATTTAAATTCGAATTTTCAAATAATTACCACTCGCTTTATTTTCGGTCAGTCTATTTTAATCGGGAAATAATGAACATGTAATGTGTGCCCCTATATAAAGCGTCCAAATACGTCTAGATACTTGAGAATCTCTTCAACCCCAGTGTGACAGATAAATCAATCCGTGATAACCTCAAATTTAACAAACGAATTTAAAGCGTTATATAGTTACAGATGTACATAAATACGATAATTTATCTTCGATAATAAAAACTTTGTAAGTAATAAACTTTGGAAGTTGGATTTATAATGCTAAAACTTTAAGTTTACCTCTTTGTTTGTTTATAAACAAGAAAAAGCTTTTAGAACTTTCTCGGACTTTGGACGTTGAGCCATATCATTTCCAAATGTCACTTCGTGCAGCGGAAAGAACTTTTTCTGAGTAATATTCATCATCCAATTAGGCACGTCCTCGTTAAGAATTCATCGTCTCTTTCATAATAATTTATATATATATATATATATATATATATATATATATATATATATATATAATTGCATTATAAAAAGTGCAGAAAGTTAAGCTGCATCGAGTAATGTTTTAAATATTTATTTATACTTTAAAAAATAAATTAATATAGTTTAAATTAAACGTAATCAAAATAAATTTTATGCTTGAAAATCTTTATTATTTTTAACCGACTTCAGAAAATGAGAAGTTTCTGTATTCGATCTGTATGTATTTTTTACTTTTGTTCAACGATAATTTTAGAAGTATTTAACCGATTGAAGTGATTCAGCTGCAAATAAAACGGGAAACCTTCCCGGTCGTCGCACTATGGTTACATCCATATCTTGGTAAACCATCAAATATATTTCAAACATTTCTGAAATATTTAACATTTTAATAGCTTGTTTTTAATGATTGTATCTAGCGACTTTGGAGTCTTCTTATAAAAAAAAAAAATTCGTGTGTTCGATACTATGAGAGTATGCGGGACGATAATTGATGTTGGCAAAGACCATACAATACTAGATTTTGTCGGATATGTGATTGCACATTTTTTGTTTAGATATAAAGATTGCGAAAAATTCAACCTTCTTTGAATGATATTCACGGAATGAGTTTAGTAACTGTTTATAAGAGATAAAATCTCTTGATATTTTGTATAATCAATTTAAAAAATGCTTATATCTTTATGAAAAATCTACGAAACAAATGATTAAATACCTGTGTTTGTAACATGATTTGTTATTCTATAGGACAAGATGCTCCAACGTCATGTAAAAACCCTATATTTGTAACGGTGTGAATTCGGCGTAGACTTCAAAATCTTCTGGGTTATGTGCTTATGATGAATTATTTTTTCGCTATTGGAAAATTACCTCTTACAATTTACTAAGTGAAATTATATATCGAAATCTTGTTGCTGTTCAATAATTGTTTGTTGTAAATTATTTTTTACACTTTTGCTATTACTTGCGATCAGACATTTTTGTTAACCTAAGTTGTTAATTTATTTAGTTAATTAGAGCTTAGCTAGTGAGAACTATTCACAAAGGTAAAAGTCAAAATAGAGAGCTCAAAATCACAATATCATAGTAAACAAAAAAGATTTTGAGTTCACTATTTTGACTTTTACCTTTGTAAAATTTATAAATAGTTAACTTACACTTGGAGGAAACGTTATCGTCTTACGACTTCTTCAGCCTAGGAGGCTGAAGAAGTCGTAAGACGAATACGTTACCTCCAAGTGTAAGTTAACAATTTAACAAGTTTAGTTATCAAAAGGTCTGGTCGCAAGTAATAGCAAAAGTGTAATACGTAAAATGATATGTTCGGGTACTTTCTTTTTACCGCAAGAAATCAGTTCTGTTGTTTTTTTTTAAATTTTATTACTTTGAACTAGCAAATGTGAATTTCGTAAAAGCTCATGAATTTATAAAACGCATGCTTTTGATTATAGTATTCAACTAAAAACACCTATTGTAGGTCTAATTTTAAATTAAGTTAACTTATTTTATTACAAGAAAAATTACGGCCTATTGTTTCTCATAATAATGAAAATAGCTAAATTTAGAATACAAAAAACTAAAAAAATTAACTATTGCTGAAAGAAAATGTCAACTACCATCAACTGTTATTTCAAAATTGTTTTAAATGTATGGCGCTCGTATTTCTATACAATGATCTGAAACTAAGCCTAAACCCTTTTGGGAGCCGCGCATCCTTGTCTCTTCCCTATTCTTTAGTAAGAGCTTTCAGCAGTAAAAGCCTCACTCGAGTCGCCGAATAATTTTTTATCCCCTTATTAGTGCCTACCCTTTATTCTTTTACTGTCCTTGACGTCCACGTTAGTGCCTTATTGCATAATAGATTATTTTAATTTTACCAGAGCAAGCTGTATCAAGTTTATGAACATTCTTGAACTTTTTTTTTAAACCATTCTTCTAAAATGTTGAACATTATTTATTTATTAGCTATACCAAAGGCAGTGGTGTTTTTATAGAGTACTATAGTAACATATGCATTTTTTTTGTTGATACTACTTAATTTCTTCAAAGTTAAAATTCTTTACAGTCACGTATTAATGATATATTAAGTAAAGTAAAATACTGTTTAACAAGAAGCTAATAGTTTTAAATTGTTTAATATCTGAAACAAGTAATATAAAAAAAAAAAAATCTTTTTTAAAGTAAATTACTACTGAGGTGAACAAAATTTAATGTTAGTTACTTTTTATTTTATAATTACAATTAATATATTCAAGTATATACAGATTACACATTTACAATATTATGTCCCTAAATATAAAGCGATTACCTTGCACATTTCCATTATTGTCTCTATACAGTATATGACGTTAGATTATTATGTTTCTTAAAATATATTCCTTTTCTTCTTTTCGTTTCTAATTATGAAGCTGTTGACGATTTATATTTTCTCGTGATATCTATTGTGTTACTTACTTATTGCAAGGACACACAGATAAACACACACAGACACACACGCACACACACACACACACACACACACACACACATACACAAACACACACACACACATACACAAACACACACACACACACACACATTCACATTCACAGTTATACAGACAGACACTCACACGCGCGCGCGCTTACACACACACACACACACACACACAGACACACACATTTTTTGTTATGGATATTTATGAATTATGAGCTTATTTCTATTTTCGTGTTTAGTGACTTTAATAGAAAACTTTTCATTTTTAAAAGGGGTTTTTCATTAAAGTACCAGAATCTGAATTGCTAGATTTCGTTTCCTAACCTTATTGAATACCTACTTGAATCGTAAAGGAAATGTTTGTGAATGCGTTTGTTGCAGGTCGTTAAATGTGGTGAATGTAAACACTTTAGGGAAAATATAGAAAGTAAATGTTTAGTTAAATATTTAATATTTATCGAGATATATTAAATTCGAATTGACAAATGAAATGAAAAATTATAGAAACATTAATATTTGGATATTCTGAATAATGTGAGGAACATAAATAGCTGAAGGGAAAATAGATAGTAATTAGTCAATAGACATATACCTAGACTGCAGTTGTTTTATATTGTAACTAATGTAAATTAGTGGTTAATAGAGCAAATGTAAATTGATTAATTAATTAGTAAGTTCCATGCTATGAAAGCGTATGGAGTCCGATCAGTAAATGCAATAGGGCGGATTTAGGCCTAATATTGTGTTAGTTTGTTTTTTAGATGTAAAGCGCTTTGGTTCAGAGCTCGCTAGATCTCCCGAGAGCAGAAGCGTTTACCTTGATTAATATTTTTAGTGGTTAACTCACATTGCTTCTCTTGTCTCATTTAACTTATAATATTTTTCCCAGATATTGCTTTCCTGTGACGAGATCATTGACAGTGCCGGCGGCTCGGATATAATGTTAGAAACTGTCTGTTTCAAAAGCAGAATATTTCTCTGAAGGGGGAATATCATATTTGAAACACTGCATAAATAATGTTTCATTTTAAAATGGCCAATATGAAAGTAAAACCATAAACCAACTACAACCATTTTGATATTCGTGTTATATCAAAGATTTACAATTGTACAACTATTTCCTTTTATTGTAAAAAGTTATATTTAATAATTTATAAATATGATTAAACATATATTCAGGGATAACATTTGTGATAAAACAAACAATTATATTTAAATGTAAATTAGTGTAAAGAGGAAACCCAATTCATTTACATAATATTAAAACCTATTTCCTTCTTATTTTATTATATGGTGCTCCATTTGCTAGTTCTGTCTCTTTAAACTCCTGCTACCATATGAAAGAAATCTCTAATAGAGTACTCAATGTAATAATCTGATTATATTGCTGTTTAGTGTGATTTTATAAATAAATTTGTAGTTGTTTACGATAGTATCTTATAACTGTAAAGTTGTCTGCTGATAACAGCCGCCGTACGGTCAACAACATTCACGTTCAGCTACAAAATACGGGGACTATGCTAGTGGAGCTCGTAATGTTTTGTTCAAAATTAGATGAAGAATTTTTATAATAAACATACCTAATATTAAGTAACGTATACAAAGGGAAAGCAATTGTCTAATTTTAATTTATAAAAACCCCACTAGATTAAAATGAATAAATATTTGTCATATATACTCTAACTAAATATTTATTCATATATTCAGGTATTACTCTATTATTATATGGTCTATATAACGGATTGTTTTCATGTACATTTATTACTTTTACCATTCATAAAGAAAAATAAAATTTTAACTACACACTTGTTAGGCTTTACGGAAACAATAATCATTAGCATTATCTAATTATTTATTAATTATTTATAATTAATAAATAATAATAAATAAATAGTTATTATTTATTAATTTAAGTAATAAATTATATTCTAACTATAAAAACTCAATACAAACTCTCATAATAATCTCTACTAAATGAAATGGAAAACCTGTACTTGATAAATTTCAAAGAAAATTGAATTGAATTTATTTTTAAGGTAATTATGGACGGAATTCACAAACTCTTTGACAATAACGTACCTAGTATTTTATTTTTTGGAAAAACCCTTTCAATATCTTATTGACAAATGATGCAACGCATTTCACAATGAACAATGTTTAGTAGATCGGTAAACAACTATTTATTAATGACTGGGATAGCTAAGCTTGATATACAAGCAGCGATATAACTATCGGAGCCACAGGTGCACTCTGTGCGTTAACGCCGCGTTCACATTGTCCAGCCTATTTAGCTACGAAGAACAACCCGATGGAAAAGGAGTATTTGTTCAGTTATTAATTTTGATTTGTATGTTAGTTCTATGCTTTAGATTACAAAACTGCCATAAAAATACTATTATTAAACTGATATTTTCTTAAGAAAACGGCTAAAATATCACGAAAAGGGGAAAATAATCACAGGGGAAGTTTATGACAGAAATACGGTTTATATTTAAATTTTATGAAATGAGTTATATGAACAAATATTTGTTCGATTTAGATTCAATGGGATATAAAAATATAAAAAACATATAACATTTCGTTGTATTAAGGTTGAATAAATGAAAACTTTCGAGTTATTAACTCAAACCAAATGATTACCTTACCGTTCCTATACACCTTTTATTGTTTCAATGAAATGAAGTAAACTCCTCTAATAGGGTTTGGAACGGTCTGCATAAGAACTGGGTATTAAATCGGACCTCGTATTGGAAGGGAATAGGGTCAAGTGACGAATACGGTATAAATAATTTTCCTATTTCGACGCTCATTCAAATTTATTGTTTTAAAGAGTTGAAATATATCTCATATCGTTTTAAAATAGGTCATTGAAAACAGTTATAAATAACGAACTCTACAGTAATTTCTTTAGGTTTGCTACTGTATTGCATTTCAACATTTGCATAAAATGTCGGTTCATATAGTCTTTTTTTGTAAAAAAATCTTTCATAATTGTTCGCTTTTTAGAGGGATTTCAAAAGCATGGGGATTATGAGGATTTGCTATTTATAAAGGGGAAGAAAACCCTTAAACCGAAATGGCGGTGTAAAGAAGGGAATTCTAATATTAATGATATGCATTCCACAGATATCTGTAGTGATAGATAATTGTATATTACTTTTTGTCATTTAATGAGGCACCATGTGTTGTTTTGTGTTGTTGTATAAGTTAATCGTACCATGTTGTAGATAAAGAACTGATTTCATTGCAATGAACAAGAAATTGCTTAAAAAAAAAAAAACTAAAACTTTGAATTTCTTAGCACAATATGGAATTTACTTGAGTTCTTCTTTGACACTCGTCGTGTGACGTTCCAAAACGTATTAGTCATTGAGTATAACATCACTGGAGTATCAAGATTTCACTAAGCTGGCCCGTTGCAGCTTCGCTCCCACTCATTTAATATTGTCAGTTATATAATAATTAATTTAGTTTTTAAAAAAACTTATATTTGTTAATGAATATGGAATGTTATTACAAATGTTTAATAAGTTGTGTTTTGTTTTTAAGAATACCGAAAATATGCGGAAGTGTATATAGATGACAATATATATATATATATATATATATATATATATATATATATATATATATAACATTGCAATTTTGCAAATTTTAGCATTTAAAATCAACTTTTTTGCAAGATCCTTTATCAGGCTCTGGAAACCCTGCAAATTTAAAGTTTCTACCTTTTTTAGTTTGATTCTCAGCCAGTGATATAGGATAATGATCGTTTATATATATATATATATATATATATATATATATATATATATATATATATATATATATATATATATATATACAGGAAACCTACTTCCAACAACACCACAATTCACTACAAATCTAACCACCCCTGGACACACAAAATTAACACTTACAGTAACATGATAAATAAAGCAATAAAATACACACAGGATAACAAACAAAAATTAAATGAAGAATTAGATAACATTACAAAAATAGCAATAGAAAATGGATACAAGAAACACATATAAAAAATATATACAATAAATTCACAAAAAACCTAACCTCAACACAACACTACAACCGGAACACAAAAATAATGAAAATAAAAAATCTACCTAAAATATAAATACACCAATAACAAAATAGAAAAAATAACAAATATATACAACAAAGAATACTACACTCCAACATAAAAACCAAACAACAAAATAATAAAATATCTTAATAACACAAACCACAAAACAAATTCAGAAAAACATAACCTATCAGGAATTTACAAAATTACATGCAACAACTGTAACGCTTTTTACATAGGAAAAACAACCAGATCATTTGAAATAAGATTTGAAGAACATTATAGAGCATTCAAAAACAAAAATTCAAAAGTATCAAATGTTGCAGCACACCTAATATCACATAAATTGAAATAACAAATTACGAAAATAACCTAACCATACTTGAAATAAATAATAACCCAATAGAACTAAACTCACTAGAAAAATACCACATTTATAAAAACATACACAACAATTTAATGATTCTACAAACAACATATACAGAAGACATACTATATAAAAACATCATACACACAGATCAAGAGAAAGTGTGTGTAACGTCAAAAAATACCAATATCACGGACCGAACATCTACACCAGAAAAATATCAGTGATTCGACAATGGTCAAGTGACCGAAAGGTGCCTCATCACTCAAGATAAAATTATTGCACTTAATGGTGGATAAAATTACTTACAATAGTAATATATTAACTTCATATATATATATATATATATATGATGATGATGATGAATAGTTATTATCTGGAGTACATCCGTTCATTCTGCAGTGCATACAACCGCAGTTCCGACGTTTCGCTAGAATCTCATCTAGCATTGATTAGGTGAACCCAACAACAGTTGACTCGCTCTTCAACAGTTGCTGGGTTCACCTTGTCAATGCTGTATGAGATTCTAGCGAAACACCGGAACTGCGATTTTATGCACTGCAGAATGAACGTATGTACTCCAGATAATAACTATTCATCATATTTTTCCATCTGTGAAGGAATACGTATCAGCATATATATATATATATATATATATATATATATATATATATATATATATATATATATATATAGTTCATTGTATTACTCACGCTAAATTCACTTTACATTGCCTATGTGTGACCACGATATCTATATTATTATTATCGATGTAGTATAAATGCATACCTAACACTCATAAACACTGAATTTAGCAACATTCATATGTCTTCCTGCGTTTCCTTTATCTCTACGTTGCTTAATCTCTTCCTGCAGAGAAATCTTTCACGAGTGTTGTAATCACCTAAAGTGAATCTACTTTGTCGAGAACCATTACAAAACCTACAACTACCTTTCTCTTCTAAACACACACACTTGTTCGTGCAACTAATTAAGTTTTACTTGCTACACTCCGGTACCTCACATGTTCTTTTGGCATTAAAATGAATCCCTTACTTCAAAAGTTAATTGTATTTTAAATATTTGTTTTAAGTCATAAAACGATGAGCAGATATCAATGGTCACATTGTAACTTGAGGTACCTCGTTTTGAATGTGAATTTTGTCATTTGAAATTGGACATAATAATCATTAGTTTACCAAAACATATTTCTTTAGGTAAAGTATAGAGAAATTTGTAATGTAACAATATTTGATGACTTCGCTGCAACTATTGATTAGTGAACGGCTCGTACTGACAGCTCAAGCTGTCAATATGTATTGATAAACTATTTATTTTATGAACTGGTACTAAGATATCATAAATGTGTTAAGCTCTCAAAATCGTATTCCAGGAAATTTTTGTGACCCTAGTTATTCCAACTAAAATCAATCTAATTCCATCCTTTGAAACGACAGATAAAAGATTTATCACCATAAAACTACAATACTACTAAAATTCATCTTTTTATGAAAAAGCAACAGAATCTGATTAAAAGGTAATAAGGTTTATCTATGTACATTTTGTAGATTCATATACTCTATTTGCTTATCTATTGCAGCAAAGCTCATCTTGCATTTAAATAGCAAAATCAATCTCCATTTTAATACAATAGACCGGTCTCGGCGTAGGCTTCCGAGCTGTCACATGAGACATATTTGCGGTTCTACAGGATACCACGCATCTATTATTTTGCACAAATAACGGATATGTTTACAACAGAAAGTTGGATTACAGCCCCCCCAAAAAAGGATTTATTGCCCTTTTACATTTTGTCTAGTGAAAATATAATGGACTTGTTGAGGTCCAAGTTATTGTTAGAAGTACATATGTTTATTTGTTAAGCAATTTTATTTGAAAATACAATTTCGTAGTCAACAAATGATTAATTGATTATCTATAAACTGTCATTTAAAAATTACAATTTTGTGCAAATAGTTAGGAAGGTGTATTTATGGACAATGTAGTTAAATTTGTTAGCAATACGTAATGGCGTTTTACTTAACGATAGATCAGAAGTGTATTCAAATAACTGATATTTTTAGGATTAAATATGATTAGAACAGAATAGCGTATAGCAAACGGACATATTTCAAATATTGATAAATTTGATATGGGAGGATAAAAAAAAGTGAACATTTCCATAAAAACAGTAGAGTATGGCATTTATTTTCCCTTATCATAACAAAGTAGTTTTTAAAAACTACATCAGATAGATGGTCTTGGTTCACAATAAGAGATTGCATTTTGAAGTTGTCGTTTACGTAGCTACATAGAATCTCACCAATATAGTTCACTTCGTGTAATATGACTTTCTTTAATTCTTTCAATAGTTATCATCTAACTCTTGAACTTTTAGATAACCACACATGAAACATTATGGTACAATAAGGTCAGGAGTACGAGCAATGTACTAATTCACCGAAACGTGAAACCACTGAGCAAAACATTTGACGAACTACTGGCATACTGTCTCGCACACTCTGGGCTGTTGCTCCACCCTGTGGGAAATAAAGAGGTTTAATGTCAATGTATTCTGTCAAAGTTTTAATTTTGGTTTAATTTAAAGGAATAAATATCTCTAATTTTCTATGACATCACCACAAATTCAAATGTAAATCTTGTCTATTAAAATTCATTGCTTATCTTGTAATTGGTTTGCTATCTTAACCAAGTTGATTAATTTTAACATAAAGAAATAGAGATATATGTAGACGGCCAAGTGACAGATTTTATGAACAGTTTTACACACCTACAAAATTAATTTAGACCCTATTAAAATAAAAGCTAATACAATTTGAGGAAATGAGAAATTTGGCCATTATATTGGTGACAAATGTTGACCGTCACTAGTGGCATATTTTAATTTACATTTTCTTCAAATTCTAACATTATATATACAGAGGTAAGTAAGTTGTATGTACAAAGTGAAACGAAATAGCAGAAGCCACTTAATGATATAAAAGCCATACAATCAAGTAATGACAGAGTTGGGTCATATAACTAAACAATAGTCAGGCCGCGTCTCTCCCACTACTAGATAGTTATCTCGGTTGGGATTATTCTGATTAAAACTTAACAAACAGAACGCGACAAAGTAGCATCTGTCATACACTACTTTAATTGCAAAGTATACTTCTTGGACAAGAAGCATTGTTCCGAGAAGTAAATTTATTTAATATGTAATGCCGTCTAGACTACATTTTCTCAATAGAACGATGACATTAAAATATTGCAAAATTTTAAGTGACGTTTCCCCGTAAACCATACAGTATCGGTGTTAGGGAAACGACCGACATCCGAATACATGTTTTTATAATAATAATTATTATTATAATTATTATTTATAATATTATTATAAATATTCTATATAATATTTATAACAATATTAAGAATACATGTTTTCTTAGTATTATTACTAAGAACGGAGTACCCGTTCTTAGTACGAGGTTGACGTATATTTTTATTAATTTAATTTGTATTTGTTTTTGGGTTGAATTTAATTTACTGAAATTAAATCCTAATAAATATATCAACATATAAACGTAACAATTATTGTCTTGACCTACCAAGAGAGGAAAAGCCTCTGCTTGAAAATGATACTTGTAAAGTATAAATAACCTCTAAAATTGGATTACAACATACATTTACACCACACACACACACACACAAACACACACACACACACACTCACACACACACACACACACACACACACACACACACACACATACACACACACACACGCACACACACACACACACACACACACACACACACACACACACACACACACACACACACACACACACACACACACACACACACACACACACACACACATACACACACACACACACACACACACACACACACACACACACACACACACATACACACACACACACACACACACACACACACACACACACACACACACACACACACAGTCAGAGACACCGACACCAAAACAGACACAGACACACCATTATATTTTAATGTAATAATATATAAATGGATTGTCTATTTATATACACTATATGTTATATATACACTAAATATGGTATAGAGCATACAATGTAAATAACACATTTGAAAAACATTCTTAGTAAGTACACTCTAGTGATTTAGAGTGTGCAACATATAGGTTAGGTTAAAAAGTGTTATCTATTTTAAATTATACAAACGCATACACTGCTAATTGCTAGTATTCGATTTATTTTTTTTTCATAATAAATAGGTAATACCAATGTGTACATGCATATGCTATAAACAACGCTATGAAACTATGACAAAGTTAAACTCGTACGTCCAGAAACCTACTTGGCTTTTATTGTCCGATTGGTGTTTTTACCGTCGCTTCACCGTCTTGTTCACACATTGAGCGGTAAAATATCCGTCGCCACCTTATCGTCACACCGACTCCACATCAGTCCATCACTGACCATTATGTATCAAGGGTCTAATTATTGGCTGTTTTATCATGTTATAAATAGCGGTGTCTAACATCTGAATAGAGAACAACGTCTGGCATAATTGTTATTTTGTCAATTCAAGAGAAAGAGAAAAATCGAATATTTGGGTTCTACCCATTATTCAAGAAAGAGGGAGAAGGAGAGAAAGAGAGAGAGAGATAGGGAGAGAGAGAGAGAGTGAGAGAGGAAATTCCAATATATGAACTTGATTTAATTTGAAGATAAACATTATGTTACCCTTTCCGGGTGGTGTTCCTATCTTTAAAAATATTTAAGGTCTTGACCCAGAGCAGAAGAATTTTTTTGTACGAAATGAATTATTAATTATAATTCATTCACAATTACAACTACTTCAGCTTAGATAAAATATAACACACCACTATACACAACAGCTGTCACTGGCAGTTTGGCCGATGAGTATGTAATCACACATTTAGTGAAGTATGTCACCATTTCGGGAGAGACGGTAAAAAATCCGTGACTGTAGTGATTGTGTCTGCATTGCTACCGCTGGTGTTAATTAATCCTATCGCCCATTTTCCCACACAATGTATAGCTAGCAATATCAACTTAAGTGCCACTATTGATACGATACCGGCGACGGTAACAAAAACGAACCGATATGATTCAATTCGAATCTGAATCTTTATATATAATTTGCCTTAATATTACTCACAACACTTTTGTGAAACGTACGCTTTAAAGATTAAACCTGGAAAACAGAATAATATCTCATTCAAATGTTTCACGTGGCGAAAGGAATGGTTTATTCATGCCACACTTTATAAAACCAAGTCTGGCTGATATGAATTGCAAATGTGAAGCTGTTTTATTCGTTGAAATATTGCATTAGAGATCGATTGTCAATTTTCGATTTATTCGTGAGCGTACTTTGCAGAACATATTATAGAGTGCCATTATAGAATAGTGGTTTCCCCTTTTAAATATTTCATAACAGTGAGTTTAATTTTAGGTTTCTTTATTACGCATTTAAATAGCACTAAACTCGAATATTTGTATTGTCCGATTGTCAGTGTTTTATATATTTTTGTAAATTGCAACAAAGAATATGGAAAACAAATAAAGTAAACAAAGAAAAATTGTATTTGAGTTACTTTCTATTTTATAATTACAGTAATTAAAAATAAGTATATGCATATGGAAGAATCACGAAAACTAGTAGCAAAATAGAAAACGAATTTTCTTGCCATTTTCTCCTTTATACAATATATGGTGTTGGACTATTGTTGTACTATTTATTGACTTTCCTTTTTCGATTTTCATTTTATGAAGCTGATGGATATCCATATCATCTCATTCTTTCCACCTCTTGTAATTCTTCACTATTTCTAGGAACATTTCTCATATCATTTTATATACTTGTGAATTTTGGATCATTGCCACAGTGCTGGATTTCAAACATTTCGAATCCGATAGGACATCAAGTTTTTAAAATTAAAATAAGTTAATACATATTTGAAATAACTATAACAGTCTCAATTTCCATTCTCTATATGTTTTAAAACTGTTTGAACTAGAGTGAATATAAAAAGCGTATTACAATATGTACATATTTGTATATGTACATTGGGAGGAAATTTTGATGAGGTCCAAATACTTTGTTTGCAGTATTTTTAAAGCTACATTTTGTCACAGGCGGTTCATGAAGGGTTCACACACGCTCTAATAATTGGCTCTTGATTGAATCTTTGTTAAATAGTTCAGGTTGTAGATATAAGTGTTTGTACGTAGCTGGATTTCTTTTCCGGGGAGAGTTATGGCAGCATGTGTAGAACTCTTCGTGGATGTAGTACTGAATGGGGACATGGAATAAGGAAACGCTAAAAGACGTAATAATTTGTATTTAGTTATATTCCATCAACCCCCAACAAATCTCATAGTACACTTGTGTCATTGGTTAAAGTAATGGGAATAAAACATTAATATCCGGTGCTTTATTTTGTCAGATTACTTCAAGATAGTCTTGAAGTATTTCCAAAGTAAATATTGTGTGGCATTTTATGCTATGAAATGTTATTTGGAGGTTATGCATAATTTTCGTATTAAATGTAACATACTTTCACCAGCATATCTTTGGGTAAATAAAATCGCGCTATATTTATAGATTATTATATATATGTATATGTATATATATATGTTATATGTTATATATATGTATATATGTATATATATATATATATATATATATATATATATATATATATATATATATATATATATATATATATTTATTTATTATAGTTACTATATATAACAATTTTTTACATTTTAAATGTTTTGTCTTGCACAAATAATATTTTATTCTATATTGTGAGTAAGCCAAGATATTTCAACGTAAAATTATTATGTTTGATGAGAAGGTTTGTTCAATTAATTTCTCATTTTTGTTTATTTCCTAAAGTTGAACATTTTATAAAGTGTAATTTTATTATTATTGTCATATTATTTTCGATATTAGCATTTATTTATTGTTAATAAATATTAAAGCAATTATTAAAGACAGTTTTTTTATGTTATCCCACTGAGGATGGTTATTTGGTCACTGAAATGTACATAAGGGCAAAATAAAATAGTATTGTGATTAAGATGTTTTTGTGTATTTATTAAGTTATATTGCTTTAGTTATATCCTATCAAGCCCCAACGAATCTCCCAGTACTCATATGCCATTGGTTAAAGTAATGGGGATAAAATATTATGCATCCGGTGCTTTATTGAGTCCGATTATTTTCTAATAGTCTTGAATTATATCGAAAGTAATTATTGTGTGGGATTTTATGCTATGAAATAATATCGCCTTTATGAATGTCGTTATTTGGAGGTTAAGCATAGGTTTCAAATTAAATGTAACATATATTCAGCAGGATATGTTTGGGTAGATAAAACCACACTATATCTATAGATTCTTAGATATATAAGATCTTATATCTTATATGATATATTTCTTAAACAAATAATATTTTTATCTTTAGTATAAGTAAAGTGCTTCACTACTACGAAATTTAAAGGTTAAATAATTATTTTTGACAAGTCAATTACTTTTTTAGTAATAATTGTTTCTTTAAGTTAAATATTTTTTAAAAGTAAACTTTTACTATTATTGTAATAATTTTTAATTTATTGCTATTTAGTTAATGTAATAAATATTAAAGCGAAGGAGAATCTGTGAGAAACAAAGTCGTAGTAGCTTTTTTAATTACAGCAATGATTTAAGTATATACCCTTTTAAATTGTCATCCGGACACTAATAAATAAGAAGTAAAAACCGATGAAAACTTTCTTATGTTCCATTCTTATGACTTCTTAATATCATTCAATATATCATCATTAATGATAATTATATTGTATTTATATGTGAAAACAAATTCCAATTACTGATTTTAGGGCTATGCTGTTCTAGATAAACTGAATAATGAATCGTTATAGTAATAAATGCTTCATAATATCAATAACAATCGCTGTATTAGGTCAAAACCAATCATTGGGTGATAAAAACAATAAGTTGCTTTGATCATTGTTTGTAATAAAGCACAACTATAAAATAAAATAATCTTTTCACGATGTTATAATGTAAACAATTAATTGAACTTTAATATTTGTGGTCTTAAAATATTAGACCAAAGACCTAACTACTTAAAATACATAAATAAAAAGTACTTAATATTGTGCAAAATGTTTTATTAATAATTCACACATCTGCACTTATTTATAAATATAAATTATCCATTCTTTGAAACTATTGTAGACCTAGTCTGTAATAAGGTACTAAGCGTTACACGATTACCTAAAGTAATCTATACTTCTTGCTGTAAGTAGTGGGAATTTTGTTTTTATATTTTTGAAACTTAGCATTGAAAGCTATATTCTCTTATCCCTTAGTACAAGTAAAATAATTTGCTCTTTAAGCTTGTTTATTCATAGCATTTTATTCAGGCGTATAACAATAACAGTTTTTGCAAACGAATGTATAGTCGAGGTATTTTTTTTCTAACAATTTTGAAACTGTATTTCTTAGAGAAGAAAATAATGTCTCTGTTATTCAGATTTGCCAGACTAAGCAAGGTATGTTAAATAAAATTTCTCACTTTTTACGAGTAATCTATGTATGCTGCTTTACAAAACATTAAATTTAAAAACAAATATTATGATATGTTTCAAAATAATTTTTATAGAAATTATAAAATATTTCATTTATTATTTAGGCTATTGTGATTACTTATGGTTAAAACATTATTGCATATTTTTATTGACAAAACATAAATTTTGTGATATTTAGTATATTACGTTTTTCGTGCCATAATTTTTATGGTTATATATAATTATCTATTTACTGAAAGACTATATATATTTTTAAAACAACTTGTGTTTTGATTTAATAAATTTAAACAATTTACTAAACATGATAGAGGTGAAAATGAATGCACAAAGCAAGCATTACGTGAAACAATGTAATTCCATGTTTATAAAGACTTGACTACACCATTTGACGCAACTAACGGGTAGGTAATGTAATCTGTTAAATGTGTTGGGGTAAATGGATAACGACAAAAAGTCCGAGTTAGTACCAAATCAAGTTGCATAATTGTCAGTGCAATTAATTAAAGGTAAATGAGAGGTTACATTACAAGGGAGGCACGACTTTAATTGCAAAAGGGGAAAATGACTACATTTACGATTAACAGTACGATTGACAAATAATGGTGGCTGGCTACTTGAGTTTTAATTACTATTGTACTTTATCGTGTTAGACTAGCAGCGTGCGATTAAAAATGTTTTTTTCATTACTATCAAATTAATTACAGAATATTGGGTATTTCAAGTTGTAACGCGGGTTATTTTCACGAGAACTATACTTTTGGCTAGTTTATTTATTCGAAGGTAGACTTAATTTTCCTTCTCAATATTTATTGTTCTGTTTTAAAAAGTATTTGTTGTGTATTTTTAAAATTGAGAGACATTTTATTGTGTAAATATCAGTAATAATTAATTGAAAACATTTGTTCGGTTAGTTATTTCATGAAAGAAATAATCGTCTGTGTTTCACGAGTTGTGTCCATGTTTAACCGGAATAGTTTTCTAGATTTATTTATTTATTAATTTGATAAATTCTCCAGTTTACAAGTTCTTCGTAGAAAGTGCCTTAGTAATAAGGGCCTATTTACAATTACAGGTGGGATATCTTTTGTGAGATCATAGTACCAGAAATGTTATGGCTTTATTATTAACAGTATATATGATTTTACCTCGAAAATACCGCATACACTAGAAACTGTGTTAAATCTAGTTAAAACCGTATAAAAAGGCTTATGAATGCCACAATCTTTACTTACATCAGTGTATGTAATAAAACAACAGCAGGTAACAGACGCAAGGAATGTTTTTTTAAATATCTGCCAGCAAAGGTTTTTGTATTATCAATTCAATTTTATTATAAAAGCGTTCTGAATTGAACATACTACTTGTTGATAATAATTGATTTGTTTTTTTATAAGCTACTACAATCAGTTTAACATATTAGTAATATTTACAGTGTTTGTTATATAACTGTTGAAAAATTAAATCTGTTATTTGTGTGAAAATATGTTACATACTGAAGTAAAAACAAGAGCTAAAATATAAACTATAAACTGTAAGTGTTTCGATAGTTTCGTTTGTCTACGTCATGTTAAAATAAACAGTAATATAAATTAAACAAGGGTTTCAGCAATAGCATAATACTTTAACAATGGTATTGAATATAATATATTACTTTTATTTTGAAATTGATAAATGAATGTCGAAAATATATAGCCTGGTATACCTATTTTTTCCTAAATACAAACATTTTTTCTAAAAGCACATTTGTTTGTCACAAATAAAACATTTATAATATATAACTAATTTAAACACTTAAGAAACACTACTTCCAATGATGTTTCATTTTTAAAGGGTAGAAAAAAAGATTTACATCTTTATCACGTACAAACTAATGTATGAATTGATAGGTAGCTATATTTGCATTTTCCTATGACAATTAATTTTAGCTTGTAACCGGGAGATGAGGCTAGGTCTTATGTTTCCCTCCCATTATTCACCATCTAGTAGAAAATATAAAAAATACTATTTAGTTCAAATAATATAACCTGGCAACATGTTATTTCCACGAATAGAATACGAATGTGACTAGTACTACAAAAGCATGGGCAGAAGTCTCAGCTGGCGCCAGGCAAGATTATACCGTATTTAAATCCATATGCAACCAGTATCTACCTAGGGAGTGCTTTGGGGGACTGAGCCCACGGAAACATGAATATCATAGTTGAAGGCCATACAGCAATACGTTTTTATATTTATGTTTTAAATAATTAGATTTTTATTATATTTTAGTATTAGGATTTAAAGAATGCCAATTGGGTTGTACGGCTAAAACTGTGAAATCTTAGTTGAAGTTTTAGTTGTTATCTTATATTCATAGTATTAGTAATTAAATTTAACACAAAATGATTTTTTATGTTTATAAATGTTCAAAAGATAATACTATGTAGAGCGTGGAAACTGGTTTTACAAACCTCCATAGTCCGGAGGACGTTGCGAAGATAATGTTGTTGATACAGACCTCAAAATTGTGACCACAAGTCTTGACTAGCTTTATAGAGAAGACCTTATTATTCGTGAATGGGAATTGGAGCTATATAACAAATGAATAACCTGAGGGGTTAGGAAATATCTTTACCTCCT
>JBAIZL010000010.1:72252557-72277557 GCA_036971475.1 Prosapia bicincta | reverse complement strand
TGAAAGAACTAATTATGGAGCCTAAGCCTAATCTCGGATAACGAAAAAATTTTAAAATAATGTATCGTGGAAGTTTACATAGAAATCTTTCAGTAAAATACTGTTTAAGGAAACTGTTGCAGCATTACTGAAATTAATACCCTTCTAAACCGGGCAATAAACTTTTATCCAGGTATCGAAGGATATCGCCATAAAAAGTGTGTAAAGAACTAGAAAAAAACGTGCAGAAATTAAACTACAAGTTTTTTTAAAATTCAAATAAGTGTTTTAAACATTATTTGTCTATCATTAGGTACTTGAAAATTTAGTGGATAGTGTATAGTTATGAAGAATACGTGTGTGTGTGTGTCTAATAAAAGTGTACAATGTAACTGTAATTCATGTTAAGATTTTTAATACGGAACGTAACCCTTCCCTTTTCACATGCAGTTGGCTTCAGTATTCGCGGTAAGTTCGTAGAACGTAATCCCAGTGAATAACAAGGTATTACTGTATTTATATTAAATATACTTTTTAAATGCAATTACATTTTTACAACGGTTCCCCAGTAAGTATCGTAACTCAGGTGGCTTAGACGCAATCTGAAGAAATAACCGAACTATTCACCTGGTGAAAATGAAACTCCTGCTGTGGGCTATATTTTAGATGAAGTATAAATACGATTTCAATGCAAGGGTTCGTTGTAAATTGATAAAATCTAGCCTAAAATTGAGCGTATAAAATTATTTATAGAAATTGACTAAATTATCTTCGTCTTAGCATTTGTTAGTTTTGTATTAGTCCTCCTAAAAACATACGCCATGGGTTTTATAGCATTGGAGAACCATAACCCCTTAATTATATCTGTGTTTATTTCTAATATGCTTTCTTTCATGCGTGTTGAGCTAGTAAACATCTTCAGAAGTGTAAAAATAGGAATGAAATGTAGACCCTTTAATATTCCTACCTTAAGGTAAGATAATTTTACAGAAATAAAATCATTATTATTATTTAAACATAAATGTACTATTCATGCGTTATTAAAGTAAGACGGGTGGTCAGTATATAATGAGAACCTACCCTCATCTGTATTTTGTATATTGTTCTGAAGAGTATTAGTTCACCTGGCAACCGTACATGTGTTTACGTGTGTGTGCGTGCGAGTGGGTTTAAAACGGGCAGTATTTACACAGATATTGGCCAACACAATTAAAATACAACATGCAAATAAACATGCAAATATATAAATTGTCTAAAAACAGTACTTTAAATTCATCATTATACAATCAATTATAAAAACAACTCATACAAATAGGAGCAGTATGTTTTGCCAGTATTATTTACAAACATGTTCATCCAATTCAATTAATATAAATAATCTATTGTTTCATATAATTCCTAGTTTCATAAATAAGAAATTTTTTAAAAAAATATTAACATTAATTTAAGTAGGTCAAAATAAATATGCAATATTTATTACACGAAAAAAAATTGTAACACAAAATATTTTCATAATTAAAATACTGCTTTATTAAAAGTATTCTTAATAATTACTTAATGACAAAATTGACTTTCAAATTATAATAGGCCTACTGAAATTTATTTATTCATAACTAGTGCATACAAACTTCCAATTTTATCACAACCATAGAGTTATAAACATGCAGCTGTGTTTGCTAAGAGATTAGCACTTTCAATATTACTGGCTAAAGATAATATATATATAGAATGTTCCTATGTCTATAAATGCTATAAAACCAGCAGATAAATATTTTCTCTATATTTATTTCAATTTTTAATTTATGAAAATTGTGATCTCAAATTTATGTTTTAAATGTACTATAAATCTAGAAACGTCCTAAGCTACACATGATTGAAAAAGGAATAAATGACAGAAATGCTGACAATCTTTGATCCCCCCTACACACACACACATACATAAACACACCCACTTAAACATTAATTTTAACCCCTGGTAAGAACTAAAAACTGAAAAAAGTAAGTAAATCAGTTTATGCATGCTAGTAATCGTTTATAGCAAACTAGGGCCAAATAAGTTTAAAAGTAAAATTGCCTGTAAAATAAGAGGCTTGCAAATAGCCTCGAGCTTAGGCAAGCAAGCAAAATGTTATTAGAATATACAGGTAGCCTACGAGCCAAGCTCTTTATATTATTTGGCTTAATTTGTCATGTTTTATCGCATTCATTTGCACCGTTCGAATTGACCCTACTGATATTTATATATTAAATACTTAGGCCAATATGCCATACAATACTTCATCAATCTGTGCCAAGAACATAGATATGCCTAATTTCTCTATTATTGTTTTACCTAATATTTACAAAAGTTAAAATACTGTTTAATAATTGTTATTTTAACAAACGTTAAAGAGTGAATTCTATATTATATGATTTTTATAATAGTTGTAAAAATCTGATTTTCTATGTTAGTGATTTTTATATGTTAGTTGTAAAGAATGAGAAATCGATTCCACCTTATTTAAATTGGTACAATTCTTGTCACCCAAATGGACATAAAACTATTGCTGACTGAGGGTGAAAGAAAAGTACTTCACTTAAGAAAACAATTCACACCATGAGGAGTGATGAAATATTTGCACGACTTAATAAAAAAATGCAGTTTCTCAATGTGTAAAAATCAATAGAAACTTTATTCAAAATACGTTCTCTCCTGTAGAAAAAAAACAAATACAAAAAACAGGAAATGTAGGGTGTTCAAATAATTGAGAAACTTAAAGTGACACGCTTCGTTAAATGGGCTTTTAAGATGTTAAACAAAATAACTTTTACCTATTAGTTGTAGCCTAGTTCCAATGTTGCCAACATAAAGCCATTAAAGTACCAAACTCCTACAAATAGATTTAAGTTTAATATCAGTTTATCTTTAAATGAAGTGAATTTATATAGTACTATTGAATTTATCAAAAAAATAATAATCCCTTCTTTGAAGATTTTAACTACAAAGTAAACATTCCTCTTTAATTATTTTATACACAATATTGTTATTTTATGAAGAAGTTTATTGATGTATTATTTATTCTTTTATAACAAACCGTAATAAATCATTGTTCTTCATAGAAGTACTTGTTGGCATTAGTTACACCCGAAATGGTGTCTATTCCCTTCAAGGCGTCCATTAAGGGTAAAGAGGTACGGAGATTCTTTCCGTTTTAAAGTACACCTATATACACTCTATCTAACTCATTGACAGATTCAAAATTTAATGTGTTATTCGGCAATATAGCTACCGTCATAGGCTAAAACATTAAAATATTACAAGTAAAATAATATCTTGATATCCAGCCTTCATGAGCTTTTTTTTAACTTAAGCCACGTAGTCTATGGTTCAACATTCTAAACTATATAATTCTCTTCAAACATATTTTTTCTGATACGTGTTCTGATTCCGTGAACACTATACTTCAATACATAAATTATTACTTCACGAATTTCTTTAATCATTTAATATTTTTTTCAAACTTTCTGCTGTTTGTCTTAAGGAGCATAAAAAACTTGGCTTGTAAAACAATTTCATATCTCGTTCCACCATTTTCCTTTTTTTTCATAAACAAATTTGTCTATTTTCAAAGGATAATAAAACTGCGTGAAATATTAAAACCTAAAGGAGCAGGAAACACAAACTGTGTAAAGAAACTAAAATATTGCAGTTCGCTGCCTGGTATTATTTTTTACTTAGAAAGTTTTCATGACTTAAAGTTTTCCAGTTTGAAAGTGAGTAAAATAAAATTTCTAGCGTTACTAACTTCCACATCTACCTCGCTACAGATATTTTATAATTCCAATATCTATCATGAAAATAGTGTATTTATATCTCACATAATTCAACAAATAGATTAAAAACAAATGTTTGGCGTTCTTGGCTGTCACATCAAGAAATAATAAATATTTGATTGCAGAAACAAATTTCAGAAACCTCTATTAAAAATACAACAATCCGTAGATTAAATCTGTAACTAATACAAGAAACTATGTATCGTTTCATTTTATATAATGGATATTGTAAAACCACAAATCAGATCAGTGAAATAGATACTCAGTGAGTAAATGGGAAAACATAAAAAAATTATGTAGTGCTCTACACGATGAAGTATATACGGAAAATAAAATTATAGAATAATATCAACAAAAATATTTTGTTGAAATAATTACTATTATTAAAAAAGTTACACATTATAGAAATATTGTTCTATTTTGATCCATTACCTCATACATTTGCATTATTCTATACATTTCCTTGCTGAGGTCTAATGATCAATCAATAAATATGCAACGACTTTGGTTTTTCTACGCTTCCAATTCAGCATTCAGCATACAATGATCGATCTTATTAATTTGATATTTCAATCAAAGCTTCAACCATTTATTGTCTTATAATTCTGATCAAGACTATAAAATAATGACTCTGAGAATTGTGTGTTTGTTAAGTCCAATATACATAACATTAAAATTGATAACATTTACCTATAGATAGGTATATATTCGTTACGAACGTCTCATGAGCAGGAATCAATTATTTTCTTAAAATTATTATAAGTTATTCATTTGGGGTGTCACATTTTTATATTGTTCAAGTTTTGTTATTAATTCATTTTTGTACAGAAATCGAACATTGTAGATAGTTATAGACTTTGCAGATAGTTCGCATAGCCTGCTAATATGATGGCGTCATCGTTGTCCGATTTTAATTATATGACTTATTAAAGTTTTGTAGACATCCTTATATTTATTTCCGTTTCGTAACAAATATTAAACATTATTTGCTAATTCTGAAGATTTTCACCGTTTTGTTCTAAAACATTGTCGTCCGTCCAGTTTCTAAGTACAGTACTACAGTATATTTGGTACACTAAGCCTCCCAATCAAATTACAGTATTTTCAATGTTTCTGCTACCACTGATGAATATCTTGAACTGTCTCCGCCAGATTTTAGTTAAGTTCTAATATTTATTCTGTCGTGTTTTCAATATATTATAAACATTCTTACGATCAATCTCTTTAAACACGTCTCATAGCTGTTACAACATAACGTTCATAACTCAACTTGATATAGTTCATTTTTCCGATTTATCAATTCGAAAACACCTCTTTCTTTTTAAAACGATCCATCTGTTTGCATAAATCGCCCTGCATAAATATTTAGCAAAGAATATTCAAGGTGGTTTAAGATTGCCTTTGAGATATTAAGAAAGCAGAACGCACAATTTTGTGAAAATTCTATATTACCACCCCGTTACACGCCCAGCGGGGACTTATTAATTTTTTTGTAGTATTGCTAAACGAGCGGTAGTATTCGAGTGAAACTCGAGGACATCTTTCATTGACCTACCTCGTACCAGAAAAACCCAATACCGATGGTCTTCAGACAAAAGTCATCACACAAAGACAGTTTAAATTGTTTTCGGTTGGGAATCCCCGCCTATTCTTTTATGACCACGTTACATAAATAAAGGTCTACAAGGGGGATTAGGCAAATTTAGATAAATAATTTACCTAACTTTACCTATTATTAAACAAATGAATCTTTCTGTACAAAATGGTAGCCAAACCCATAAAAGTTGTAGAAATAGTTATTATGTTTATTGTTAAAACAAAATAATTGAATCAAATAAAAACAAATTAGAATGAGGGAATCCCCGTCATGCGTGTAAATGTGTTACTTCTTTTACCGTGTAACGGTGGGTTACTTCTATGAAAATATTATCATGAGCAAAAATACATGTCTGTTTATGTTTCTGGATTATTAGTATGGCTTGGTGACAGTTCAAATCACGTAATTGTCAAATGTAACAAATGTCGAAATACGAAATGCAGTATTTAGTTATTTATACAATGAAAACATAATTTCATTTAAAAACATGACATTCATGCAACTGTGCACAATTATCTATAAAGGTTTTTCACCTGGAAAAACCCGATTGTAAAACAGTGTTGCATTTGGCCCAGTATAGTATAAAAATGCTTTTGACAGTACTTTTATATATATATTTCAAAAGGTTTCTAAACAAACAGTGTTATACAAACAAAGGAAATAAAACAGTGTTTTTATATTGATGTGAACTCTTGATAAGTTGAATAGGGTTTAAGTAAAAAGTAGGCCAAATAAAATGCACACTGTCAAACACGAGCGGTATTCTTTTACAATTTATCGCCTTTGTCATTTCTTATATTTTCAATATTTTAAACATTATCTAGTATGTAGCAAAAATTGTTGCTCTAGTAAATAAAGTAATATATATTAAACAATTATTAACATCCTGCAAAATTTGATTGGACGGCACAATCTAGTTTTATTCCTTAGTAATAAATGATGTATTTTATAAATCCTGACGTGATGTTACATTAAAATGCACAATGCATGAATCCTGATGTTGAATTTTTATTATATACACCCACCCACACACCCACACACACACACACACACACACACACACACACACACACACACACACACACACACACACACACACACACACACACACACACACACACACACACACCCACACACACACACACACACACACACACACACACACACACACACACACACACACACACACACACACACACACACACACACACACACACACACACACACACACACACACACACACACACACACACACACTCACACACACACACACACACACACACACACACACACACATACACACACACACACACACATATATATATATATATATATATATATATATATATATATACATGGTCAAATTATTTCACCTTCAGTGCGAAAAGAAAGTCAATCACTGTTAATATATTACTGATAAACACGGGCACATTTCGTAGAATCTGCATCTTAATTCCTTTGTCAATAAATCTAAATTACGTTATTTTTGGCGCTTTAAATTAAAGTTGGAAACACTGAATGGAATAATTTGTAAAGTTTCATAATTATTTCACCCCAAAAACAAGAGTTGCAACAAAGATCATGATCAATATAAATATTATTTCAAAATATATTTTATGAATATATAAGGGAATATAAAATAATAATAATAATTTTATCGATGTAGCTACAAGATAAAGTTTTACGTGATTTCAAAAACTAATAAACCGTTTTTTCAAAATATGGTAATTCTACTTACTCAAGTGTAATCATTGGCCTAGGTTGCAGCACCAATGTCTACACTATCTATAAGGTAGTAGAAAATTTCATATTGATATAGAATTTAATTAGAGAGTCCATTTTCTAGTTATTATTAAAAGTGTAATAGATGTCTAACATTCCTATAATTTACTTTAGTTTGTCCATCTCATCGGTTATCTGTTTATAAAATTATTATGTTTGATTATTTTCAATTTCATTTTTAATTTTCATGATTGCCTTGTTTGCTGACAGAAGCTAAAAAGGATTTTTTTAATACGAAATGTATTTTTGTATTTGGATTAAATAAAAGGGTAGTGATCTAGTAATTTTTGATCTAGTATGTCCCCTTATCGTATTATTTTCGACTCGTTTTATAAGGAGTAATAATGGAAAATATATAATAGAAACAAGCTCCTCAAATCTTATTACAGTAAAATCTCTTATATCCGGTTCCCTCAGGATCAGCATGTTGCCGGTTATCAAGCATATCTGGATAATAGGAACCTATATCTATATAGCCTAGGCATATCTATATAGCCTATATACAGTACATACTTTGAATAACGTTATGCTATTTATCAAGTTAAATTGAAATCTTATTTTCCATGTTTTTCCATGTTTTTCAAAAAAAAGTTAAATTAAGCATATGGAGCTACAAAACTTTCCAACAAACGTTAACAGCGTTGTAAAAGCGACTACAGCATTGCTTCATGACACGTTTACTTTTTCTTGGTCTATTTCTTGGTAAGGTTGGTTAAGTTACATCTATTTTGTACTGTATTTCCGATGAGTCACATCTTGTAAAACATAGTAGGATACTGTATTGATTTGTTTTGAAACAGTGCTTGTTAATAAAACGTTCCGGATGATAGAATTCCGTATAATAGAGCCTTTGCTCTATTTAGCTTTCCAAAGTTTTGACATGAATGTCAAAACATATTTTAAAACCAATTTACGAGGTTTTTCATGAATAATTTATGATATCGTCATAAAAAAACATATTGAATGGTCGTTCCTACTAACCTAACTTGGTTGATTACACATTGTAATATCAATAATAATGTGATAGGGGACAATCTGGATGCAATATGTCAGGCCGTTAAATGCGTGTTTATTTTATTTAAACACTGATAATGTGTCAAACGTTGAATAAATTAATGTTGTATTTAGGATAATAAATATATCCTATCAGCTGGGAGAGAGTTTTGCGTCGCCACCGTCGGCCCAAGACCAAGCCGGCCCGTGTCGAGGAGCTTAAGAAGAAGTATTCTTTCTGGGACTCCGAAGAAGCTGACGACACCTGTTCTGAGCTGATAGCGACTTCCTTTAAAGAAGTTACCGAGCTCGTTCTTGCTCCGGGAGTGAATATCAAGGACCAAAATTTCGCCATCAAACACATCCAACTCTACGAAGAACATATGACAGCGGATGTGGAAAAGGAGCTGAGGGCTAAACGCCGGTGGCGGAACAAGCAGTGGACATGACGAAGGCGACGACGGAGAGAAGCTGAAGCAGCCTCCCTAGTAAAATAAGTTTTTTAAGTATTTAAATACAATTGTATTTCTTTTCTCTTATTCTTTTTAAATATGTATTTCTTTGTATGTAATTTTTTTTTGAATAATATAAATAATAATATAATATAATTATAATATTATTAATAATATAAATATTAATTACCAATATTAATATTAATAATAATGTGATAGGGTACAATCTAGATACAATATGTCAGGCCGTGAAATGCGTGTTTATTTAATTTAAACACTGAAAAATTGTCAATCGTTGAATAAATTAATGTATTTAGGATATTGTATATACCATAGGTTCCTTATTTATTTAAAAAATTATTCTACAACTTTTCTTTTATTCAAAACAGTTTAGGAGCTCTGATGTCTTTTTAATATGTTGTAAGAAGTTTTTAACGTCTGTTAATATTTGTAACATTAATTCTTAAGGAATTAATGCTGATGTTTAATATTGCAGTATTTGTTACATAATTAAATAGTTGACCTGCAAAGTCAAATGTTTAATTGAAAATAAGAGTTATGTGTTCAATAAATAATTTAAGGCAGAAATGTTAATTTATACAAATCAAGCTTTACTTCATGAAAAAAAATATATGTATATAGATTACAAAAATTACATTAAAAATACTACGCTACTTACAGACTTTACAACGTTTACGGATTTAATTTTCATCAAAACATAACATGTTACAAAAATCTATTGCAGAGAACCTGACATCTCTCCGGATTGCTTTGCGTATTCAACACACATTTAAATTTGTCCTTTCGACTTGAAAAAATTTACTACATGATACAAAAGAATTTACTTTTTCCCTATTATTAAAAAGAAACTTCGCAATATCATGCCATTGAACGTTTAAAATTTTTTATAAATTTTGAACGATTAAAGGTTTAAAAGTTCAGTTTTTCCATTTTGATCTCTAAACTTCTTAATTTTAGGACTTAGCTGTGTTGCAACAAAACTGGTGTAGCCAAAACGTGGTTCCTGTACTTAGATCTCCGCATTCCGCATTTTGTGTTGGCTCGCTCGTAATTTGGAATCTGGAACTACTTCTCGCCTGGTGTTGCGTCTTGAACGTAGCATTTATTCAAACAAAAATAAACTTTAAATAACTTTTACATATTTTACAATTTAAAATAAATTCATCCCTTTTGCTCCTCGGTTTTCGAGATGTGCGTCCCTGGCTACATTTTGGTATCGAGAGGGCCAGTACGCGAGCATCTTAACTCCCACGCATTCGTTCTACGCACATTTGGTCATTCCAATTTCTAAACATTGATGTCAGGCTCTAAATTTGGACTTTAATTTATGATTTACAATTTACAACAATTTTAAAAAAAATGTTCATGTTACATTTTGAAATTGATTTCATGTTTGTTTTCTGAATCTGTTTTAATATGTAACATCACCTATAGTGATGTTACAGGTTACTCACCAGTTATATATTCGCATATACGGAATTTTCCCAAATTTATTTCAATACTCTAAAATTATAAATAAACATCATCAATAATTAGGATATCATTTTTATTTTTCTGGCCTTAGGTCTACGGCAAGTAATGTTTGTAAAAAAAACAATAGAAAGCCAACCAAAATAATTATGATATAGAAAATATAATGAAAGAGGCTATTAAATATGAAATGAGTTCCAAAACTATTTTAAATTATATTTTCCAGTTATTCTATTATTTAAAACCATGGAGGAGTTCTGATGTCATTTGAATATGTTGTAAGCTCTTACCATTTAATCTATTCACAAATATAGACTTTCCCCAAATATTTTTAAATCCTCAAAATTTATACATAAACAGTATCAATGACTAGGATATAATTTTTATTTCCTGCCTCTAGGTCTATTGGTTGTGTAGAAAGATAAATAAAATAATGTTTCTCAATAACACAATAGAAATCCAAGTAAAAAATACTACGTTAAAGGAAATACTATAAAATCATGCTTTCAAAGTAATATAATAAAACCCCGAATTTATGTTCCTTCACATTTTTGTTACAGTAAAGAGTTTTTGCACACTGCAATATCTGGCAGTGTAGGGGCTTATATATTACATTCGTATTAAGGGAATGACGGCAATAAAACTTTCAACAAACGAAATCGATGAGACCAGTCGATGAAGAGATGTCCCCAATGCATGACCCTGTAATCTTCTTAACAAGTAATAAATAACAGCAGGGAAAAGTTAGCCTACAGTAAAGATTAGGAATGAGTTGTACGAGGTCGAATTAGTATACTGCTTGATTTATTATATCGGGAATAATTAAGTTTGTTTGACTGACATTCGTTTAATTTACACCACTTTATTTGTTACGCATAAATCGTAAACAGTTATTACAAATAGGAGGCAAGATGTACTTAGAGAGTTTCAATAAATACAATATATAGGTAAAATATATGTATTATTAATAAATTAACCGAATAACAAAAATAACCTGGAAACATATTAAAACTTCACGGTTGTTTTTCTGAGTTCGATTTGAATATTTATTTGCTAAGGCTTATTTACTTGCTAACGAATTATTATTTACGAACGAATATTTATTTGCTAAGGATTATTTACTTGCTAACGAATTATTATTTACGAAAGAATATTTATTTGCTAAGGCTTATTTAGTTGTAAAGAATTATTATTTACGAACGAATATTTATTTGCTAAGGCTTATTTACTTGCTAACGAATTATTATTTACGAACGAATATTTATTTGCTAAGGATTATTTACTTGCTAACGAATTATTATTTACGAACGAATATTTATTTGCTAAGGATTATTTAGTTGTAAAGAATTATTATTTACGAAAGAATATTTATTTGCTAAGGCTTATTTAGTTGTAAAGAATTATTATTTACGAACGAATATTTATTTGCTAAGGCTTATTTACTTGCTAACGAATTATTATTTACGAACGAATATTTATTTGCTAAGGCTTATTTACTTGCTAACGAATTATTATTTACGAACGAATATTTATTTGCTAAGGATCATTTACTTGCTAACGAATTATTATTTACGAACGAATATTTATTTGCTAAGGCTTATTTACTTGCTAACGAATTATTATTTACGAACGAATATTTATTTGCTAAGGATTATTTACTTGCTAACGAATTATTATTTACGAACGAATATTTATTTGCTAAGGATTATTTACTTGCTAACGAATTATTATTTACGAACGAATATTTATTTGCTAAGGATTATTTACTTGCTAACGAATTATTATTTACGAACGAATATTTATTTGCTAAGGCTTATTTAGTTGTAAAGAATTATTATTTACGAACGAATATTTATTTGCTAAGGCTTATTTACTTGCTAACGAATTATTATTTACGAAAGAATATTTATTTGCTAAGGCTTATTTAGTTGTAAAGAATTATTATTTACGAACGAATATTTATTTGCTAAGGCTTATTTACTTGCTAACGAATTATTATTTACGAAAGAATATTTATTTGCTAAGGCTTATTTAGTTGTAAAGAATTATTATTTACGAACGAATATTTATTTGCTAAGGATTATTTACTTGCTAACGAATTATTATTTACGAAAGAATATTTATTTGCTAAGGCTTATTTAGTTGTAAAGAATTATTATTTACGAACGAATATTTATTAGCTAAGGCTTATTTACTTGCTAACGAATTATTATTTACGAACGAATATTTATTTGCTAAGGCTTATTTACTTGCTAACGAATTATTATTTACGAACGAATATTTATTTGCTAAGGATCATTTACTTGCTAACGAATTATTATTTACGAACGAATATTTATTTGCTAAGGCTTATTTACTTGCTAACGAATTATTATTTACGAACGAATATTTATTTGCTAAGGATTATTTACTTGCTAACGAATTATTATTTACGAACGAATATTTATTTGCTAAGGATTATTTACTTGCTAACGAATTATTATTTACGAACGAATATTTATTTGCTAAGGATTATTTACTTGCTAACGAATTATTATTTACGAACGAATATTTATTTGCTAATGGATATTTATTTGATACCGAATATTTATATGCTAATGAATATTTATTTGGTAACGAATATTTATTTGATAACGATTATTTATTTTTTAACAAATATCTATATGCTAACGAATATTCATTTGCTAACGAAAATTTAATTGCTTACGAATATTTATTTGCTAAGGCTTATTTAGTTGTAACGAATTATTATTTACGAACGAATATTTCTTTGCTAATGAATATTTATTTGATACCGAATATTTATATGCTAATGAATATTTATTTGGTAACGAATATTTATTTGATAATGATTATTTATTTTTTAACGAATATCTATTTGCTGACCAATATTCATTTGCTAACGAATATTCATTTGCTTACGAATATTTATTTTCTAAGGAATATTTATTTGCTAAAGAATATTTATTTGCTTACAAATATGTATTTGCTAAGGAATATTTTTTTGATACCGAATATTTATATGCTAAGGAATATTTATTTGCTTCATTTTATTTATAAAGAATGCTTGCCGTTTTTATATTCTATACTTAAAATCAAATACAATTATTAAAAAAAATTTTTTAACTAAAGTATACTAGGTTCTTATGTATAGACAGTACAATTAGCTGTTCCAAACGAATGTAGGTCAGGTATTCACGGTTTGAACACGTAATTTATTAAACCATAGATATTCACTTATACAGGGTTTAACTTTAGACTCGTCAGATAACGTTTGACTACTCAATAGTTTATTCGGTAAATTTGCTGAATCCAAACAAAGGTATAACACAATTAGAATAAGCTGTTTGAGTGGTGAAGTTGAAATCAGGTTAAGTACGAATAACACTAGCGTGGAGTTTAAATCTCCGAAATAACACTAATACGATGAGAGTTAAGCCTAGTTCACAAACGCACACTTTTATCCCTGAACTTTTATATGACGAGATTTATCACTCTGTATGTTCTGGATTATTTAAACTTTAAATTAATTATATTTATAGCCTAATAACGAAGTAGCTCAATAACCAAATACTTACACCCACTTACACTTGCGCACACCTACACATATATACACTCACGCACACTCACATGCGCAATGCGCATGCATACACGACACACACACACACAAACATATATATATATATATATATATATATATATATATATATATATATATTTAATTACTAAATAAATAGTATATATCTAATAAATTGAAATATACCAATTGAAAAATATGGAAGCAAAATAATTTAACCCATTTAGACTAATAATTATTCGCCTCCAATAATGAATAAATTCTTCTTTTGACGTTGGCAAACTCACAAAACGTTACTCAGTTTCTACTCAGTTACGTTTAGAAATGTACCTCTTTGTAGCTTTCGAAACTCTTGCTTATTAGCAGTAAATGTTATTTAAATTAAATATTAGTAATTCGATTTTTCTAGAAGGCTCGATGAATCCTTAATTTAGTTATTTTAACCAATTTTATAAACGTAATATCATTTATCTGTTCCTGATCCATATACTATTTGCTTTGATTAGGAATTGATGTCAACCACTAATTTTAACTGTGGTATATAATAATAAATAATATTCTAAAACCTCTATTCACAAGTGGTAAATATTTTTGTTGCCATGTAACGACAAATCCGGCCCGTCGGACCAAAAAAAGGTTACGTAAATGGTTGGTTAGATCCAATTACGTATCTGAAAGATGTTGTACAGTAATTTCAGTTTATATAGTTTTCCGGAGGACATTAGAGACACAATAAATGAACGAGTGAACAGATATCGCGCATACCTTACTGGGCAAAGTCTCGCCACTTGTTCTTCCTGTCGGATGACGGACAGTTGTTCGGGTGCATCCTTCACGCACTTATCCCTTACCTAACTAACAATAAGAAAAGAGTATATAATTCAAAATAGTCACTATTACAGACTAATAAATGTCTTCGTCACATGACGGGAGAGACGAAAGAAAATTGTTTCACGTACCGTAACGGGAGAGAGGCTTTACAAAACTACGTTACATCTGCGCGTAACGATAGAAAAATGCGTCTAAGACCGAATCTGGCTTAGAACGTACGAAACTAAGTCACGTCGAGAGTGACGGGAGAGATGTCGTGTGATCGACGTCTTGAATAGAACTGTGTCGTACCGAACCTTACAAGGGACAAAGGTTGGCCGATAAGGTGTCATTCTCTAAAGCATTTACAATGGTTTTAAATTATACTTAATTTAAAGAAAAGTAGGTAACAACAAGTATTTTTATTCTAACCTATTATATATTTCGATTACCAAGTAACCATCCTTAAGGGCGTGACTAACAGTGATGCAAGGTATACCAGTGGTATTGTTTGTCACGCATCTGAGGGTAGTTACTTGGTAACCGATAAGGTTAGAATAAAAAAAAAATGTGGTCAGTGATTTTTAAATAACATTTAATATTACTTTTGAGTATTAATTTAAATTTATTTAAACCTAAATTTAATGGTATGCAAGTAATATTTCCATATTTTAGTAACAAATGTCTAAAATGAAGGCAGCTAGTTTCAGGAGCTTTTAATTTTATTGCTTCAAACAATATATGCAAGTACGAGCTATTTCTTCAATGGAATCCACAATTTATAATGAAGTGCTCCAGAGCATCCTAACATACATATCAGAATATCAGAATTAGGGTATTCGATGGTGTGTATTCTGGTTGATTTGTGATTTTTTTACATTTTATGTTATAGGTTTTTCTAAATAACAAATGTGTAAGGGTAATTCCTGTGACGGGGTAAGATATTTGAACACAATCATGGGCTCTTCTGGTACATTATAAAAGTTGTAATAATCGCTTTAACCGCTTTGGCTTCACAAACGTTGGACAAACTTTGAAACGAAATAATTTTGCCGCCATTGTCCGGGCTGAATAACCTCTGACTTTGGAATTGAGTTTCGAAAGCGAACTTAGTTTTCTCAATGTGTCTTTGCACACAACGCAAACTTCAACTGTAAAGTTTACACTTTGGGGTAGGAGGAGACCCTTCATTCTCACATCATTTATTGCAAACAGGCCTTTGCATACTGTAAGCGTGTTCTCAAAAAGCTACAAGTATAAGTTCTGTAAAACAAGTGAGTGAAAATCCTATGACATACGTTACTTGAAAAGTTCTAAAAGGAACGTAAACAATGATCGACTATATTAGAATAAAAATAATACATGTGAGTTAGCAATATATATTTCTTGCATTTTTGTTTGAGTTCTCTAATAACCATTTAAAGTCTTTTTATTTGACATTTTCAGAGGTTTGTGATTTTATATTCATACGTTATTTTATTAAACAATTATAAATTGTTTTTAGATATAGTAATACTAGCACTTTAAAACTATTTCAAAACAAGACTAAGTTAAGATTTTTCAATAGGTAACCTTATCTCCTATTAATATAGTTTTTTTATCAATATATTGGATGCAATTAATCAAATAGCAACACAACTCATAATTGTTTGAAACTATTTATTATGATCAAAATAAGCTATTTAAAGATTAATTTTATTAAAATTTTTAAAATAATTTATTATCAGTTTACATTTATCAGGTCGCATATAAAAAGTTTAAATGTCTTTTGTTTTGTATCTTTTCACAAATTTATCATCCTATTATACAAAATATAATATTTATTATTATTTATTTTAGAGAATAAACCCTCATATACTCTAGTATATTGTATATAATGCATATCATTATTTGACACCATCTCATCATCTGATATTATGGGGACCATATTGTTCATTACATGTAGCCTATTCTACATCCTATTTTATTATTTCAATTCTTTCCAAAATAACAATTATATCTTTCGGGTTACCTGTTACGTTAATCCTGATTTTTACATTTTACTTTTAAATTACATTTGTAAAGCATTAAATATAACGCACTAGTTATAACAATGTAAAATTGTAAATTATTATAATTAAATTTGTATGTTTTAGGGTAATTGCATTAGGAAAAATCCATTCTATGAGTTATGGAATTTTTCCTTTAACTCAAATGTATACTTTTGAAAAATATTACCCATTTTGTTTTAAATAGCACCCCAGCTCACAAAAAATTCACCTCCTCACATCCTATAGCTTATGTTTCAAACGCCTTTCATCGACAATGTAATCATCCTCTGCACTGTATCTAATCTATAACTAATTATTAATAATTAATGTAACTGTAACTAATATATGAATAAATGTCGCTGGTTTATATTCTCTGATAATGTTCACATTGTTATTTAATCGCGTTTGAAAAACAATTTATTGATTGTGTTTGTGTATTTTCATTATTAATTAGTTATTACCTGTACTACCAAGCAATGATCAACACTTCAGTATAAATACTGTCTACAACCTAATTTTTAACATTACAATAATAATAAATTAGTTTAAGTCCTAATAACCAGTTAAATAATCTCCGAAACGATTGTTTATTACAATAGCTGGATCTATTTACAACATATTTGCTAGGGGATTTACAATGCATCAATTCAATTTCAATTGACGGATTATTCTGGTTGTTAAACAGCTGTTATTTTTTTCATGACTGAATGTGTTTGAAGTAGGATTACTATTAGTGTAGTTGGGGCTAAGCTAACGCGAAAACTCACGACGGCAAATATTTAAAGAGTTCGCTCAAAATCTCACTATACACTAGTTCGTCGACGCTGCCTTCTTCATCGGTGATTTGCTAGATATTATAGAGTATTAGAAAACCACTGATGTTGATGCCATAGTCGCCGAAACTAGTCTGTTAATAAACTAGTGTAATGTAAGGTTTTTGAAGACCTCTTTAAATATATCCCGTTATGATTACAAATTTACTATAATTGCTTTTTGTGAATGTACTATGAGTAATAGAGTTTGGTTAACAAAAATATCAATTATAAAATGAATAATCTGATTCAAATTGCAAGACAGAATTAAAAACTTTAATCACCAATTGATGTTTAAAAATTCTTAAAACAATGATTATTTTGTAAAAAAATTACAACTATTTAAGCATCGTAAGGAGCTTTTAAAAGTTCGCCTTGTAAATGGTAACCCAGAGTTTTAATTCTTAACTGACACAATGCTGTAGGAGAAAACCATTCTATTATTAGATAATTTCAAATTGATATTACCAAGTATGTCAATGCTAAACACAATGACAGATAGTTTATTAGAAACGTGGTTTTATTCAGTATTAAAATTTCAATGGGACTTTATAGTATAGTAAACAATATTATAAACAATTCATTAATAACTTGTCCTACAATACTTTATAGAATATAATTTTAATACAATAATCTCTTATTAAAAATATAACATAATTTAAACATTGTTAGATATTGAATGTGACTAATAGTTTGTATATTAATATGTACATAAATCTACGCCATTCCTAGCATTCTAATAACAAACGTTTTTGACGGTTTGTCACATATATTAATTTTACCATCCTGAAATAATAAATTAACAGATAGAGAATCGGTAAGGGTTGAACGATAAAATTTGTGTAAATTTTAATGAATGGTAAATTAGTTAGAAGAGTTGATTGAATTGTTAGTTATTTGTGTGTAAAAATTTAAAAGTGCGACGTGAATGGATTAGGCAGATGGTATATAAAATCGGAAAGTGGGTATTTAAGTGTAAAATAACACTTAAGTTATTTTGTGAAGCGGTTAGGCGGACTGCAGTTCAGATATTAGTTAAGAAATTAATCTATGTCACTGCATCGTATTATTGCATTTTGGTATCATTCGAAATAATTGGGTGACGGATGAATAAATGCAAATGATGTTAAATTAATATGATTGTTTGAAGTGATAGCTGACGATCTTAATTTACAAGAATTATTCAATAATTTTTCTTTTGAAAAATAATTATATATATATATATATATATATCTTGTATTTGAATCTCCTCAGTTATTTCGATTACTATACAAAGCAAAATAATATATATATATATATATATATCCTCTCCACTTTTTAATAACAAACAACGCTACGAAACATATATTTTTATATCAAACACACATAAAGTTTATTACCTTTACAGCTAGAGGTTTATGGGCTATATCCTTGAGAAATTTCCGATACTTTATGACCAACAATCTATATATGGGAATCAACAGTTCACCTGATGCTTATAGCTTTATAGTTTAATCCAAGGTATATTTATGAAAACAATTTAAAAAATAGAAATATGAAGTCATAAGATCTTTAATGGGAATAAATAAGTGTTACCTTACTCCTGAATATAAAAAAAATTACGTACCTAATCACACAACATTTGGCTCAGTGGTTCAGTCATAAACCGTGGTCAATCTCACTATCATTTCCATAGTCTCTTCTGATTTATATCTCAATTGTAATAATTTTGTTAGACATAAAACCTTTCCAGTATTCAGCTAAATTTACTAAAGCTCAGAATTCTATTTATAGGTTTTTATTTTTATAAAAAAAATATTTTTTATAGATTAAAAAAGTCGCTGAGAATTGTTTTTTTTTAGTTCTCTTAGGTGCCTAATGAAAAATATATAATTCTTCATGTTTGACAATTAGTTATCAGGAACTGCCTCACAGTACTGCATTATTTTAAAATTCCACATCAGGTTATTTATATCGTCAAGTTATTGTAAAAAACATTTATATTTCTTCTGTCGTGCATTTTTACCGTTATAAGAATACGAAAAATGTTTCATTGTCATCACTGTACGCACTTAACCTTCGTTATTGTGGAAGTGAAACACCTTTGAAAAAAGAAAATGTTTATCTGTGTTAATAAACATATACCTAATTACGTGATGGCGGCAATTCTCAATCTATGTCTTTCTTTGCCCAACCGGTGTTACGAGGATCAGAACGGCGGTAATTTCTGTTACAATACAGGAAGCAAAATGGCGGTTAAATCGTTACTCAGACCGACAATCAACGCTTAATTGTTGTCGTTTTGCTTTTTTAGTTCTTGTCGGAGGTAGTTTAACCCTAGAAGACTCGCGCGGGGTAATTATTCTCCCAGTGAGTTTTCAACAAAGATTATAAAGCAGTTGCACATCCTGAAATTCTTCCACCCCTTACATACCCTTACATACCTTCTAATTGTTTTGCCCTGTATCTATTTGTGTCCCTACAGCAGGAAGTTTGACAGCTTTTGGTTACTTATACCGGTTTTAAGTTATTGTTGCAACAGCTGAGAAAGTTTTTACCCCGCGCGAGTCCTCACGGTATAATATGTTCCCTCTAAGTAAAGTCTATTTCTATTTGTATTTTGCGAGGTTTTTATAAGTGAAGTTTTATTTCTATTTGAATTTTGCGAGGTTTGTATAAGTGGAGTTCATTTTTATTCGTATTTTGCTAGGTTTTATAAGAGAGTTCTGTTTGTATTTGTATTTTGCGAAGTATTTATAAGTGAAGTCTATTTCTATTTGTATTTTGCGAGGTTTTTATAAGTGAAGTTTATTTCTATTTGAATTTTACGAAGTTTTTATAAGTGAAGATTATTTCAAATTGTGTTTTGCAACTTTTTTATCACATAAATTTATTTTCTTTTTTTTGCAAGATTACTGTGAGTGAATTTTACTATGTTTCGTATTTTGTGAGGAATTGATCACTGAAGTTCGTTTCAACTTATAAATTTATAATCTATTTTAAATTATCTACGTATATATTTTGTCATGGCGATAATAGAGAACACCATGACAAAATTTTATATTTGTAACTTTTCAAGAGAGAGAGAGAGACGCAAATGAAACTTCTTTTGTAGAAATTAAGGCATTGTTTGGGGTATTGTATATTTGTGGAGCAATGATGTCTTCGTACAAAAACTCTAAAGTTATATGGACAACAGACAGAACTGGTTTGAATATAGTAACGTGTACAATGTCAAGACACAGTTTCTATTTTCTCTTGCAAGTATCACGTTTTGGTATATATTGTGTTTGAAAACCATTAATGTTTATAAAATATTTTCTTTTCATGATTATTGTAACAAAAAATTTATTTACAATATAGACTACAGCTTTATATTTGACAATATTGCAAACAAACATTTAATCACAGGTGTTTTTGCCCTAAGAGCTTAGACAAAAAACAATAAATGCTGTACTAATTGTGGGAAAAGTGTTTGCAAAGACCATTTAGTTGAAGTATGTGAAGAGTGTTTTGACGTATAAAGAAGGAAATAATATAGGATGAGTTTGTTCATATCTTTTATAGTATAAGAAAATATGTTTAAATAATTTTTTTATTTACAACATTAAATATTTTACTGATATTGACCTGTAAACTAGTTGGGGTAAAAAATTACCCCGCGCAAGCTCTGGTGTAACGGGCATTAGCGCGAGTCCTCTAGGGTTAATACACAACGCGTAATTGTACGAAATACTATTTACCAGGATAAACTGAATTCACTTTTTTTTGTAGTTGACATGGAAAAGTAAATGTTACACTCTGATCAAATAAACCTTCACAAACAACCAACGCTAAGGCAATAAGCATTATATCGGTAATCCTGGTCATAAAAATGAGGCTGGAATATATTGTGAGATTTCTTCAAAGATGATGGATAGTGAATTTCGGGAATTATAATATAGACCTACTGCAAGAGCATAAACACATAAAGCTCTGGGCAGTATTAATAATATTTTCAAACGAGGAAGACGAAAACGGCCAAACGATGTGAAATAAAGTCCAAGTGGTACCTTGAAACGACAAAATAAAGATTTAAAAAAATTGAAGTGAAATATAGGAGTCCTAATGGTAGCTAGAAATGCTAAACTAAGAGAAAAGAAATAACAAAAAAACCTACTATAATATAAACCAATATGAAGAAACCATTGTTGTTTCAATACAAAATGAAGATTTTTGCCGTCAATATACCTTACATGTTAGGTCAATGTTGTATTTTAGTATATGCACTTTTTTATATGTTTAAAGAATTATTTTCTGTGGTAATGGCTGAGTTTATAGAAGTTAATTAGTAATACATCTTAGTTTTTTATTGTTTAACTTTTAATGTTTTTTTCATTTATTTGAAATTTTTTTAACGTTACAATAAAATCAACCCTGATTTTAAATCTAGGAGTATAAAATAAGGTGCTGAATGGAAGATTTCTTGAAGACAAGAAGTTAGTACCTAATTCAATGGTGAACGAATCTATATTTATGCTTTTATTATTTCAATTTTAGCAGATTCTGATACATATTGTTTTTCCATGTATTGTAAATTAACTATATTTTACTGTGATATTCAGATATCAATCATAATTATGTGACGAGTGTCAGCTTAAAGCGTTTGTGGAAAGGTAGATCTCAAGAGAGACGAAATTGGGGTTTGTTATTTTGTTGAAGGTAGTTCATGTAAGAACCAATTGCCCATGGTTATAAACAATATTTTGGTGAATACAATACCAATGAGAAACAACAAGTTTCATTATGTAAAAATGTGTTTATATAATTATTTATAATTAACTAGTATACGATTATTATATTATTTCCTCTCAATCATATATTTTATAGTATGACGTAAGACCCCCGTTGACAATTAGGGCTTACATGGCAATGGAAAAGTATTATAATTTTAGTAGTTTGCATTTTATTTATCCTATATATGAGCACACAATTCTCAATTTACAACAGATATATTTTAAATAATTTCCCAACCTTATATTATAGGCTAATATATAATACCCTTACACACAACCACACATTTAGTTGTGCAAAGTTTTGCATACAATTATATTAAATTTAATAACGTCTTATTTATTTTAGCTCGTAAAAACTTACGCTTTCAAATACATTTACGGAGGTTCAGTGACAATCTTTAATTTAATAATTATTACGATAATTGTCTCTTGATGCCTCTTGTTCTTTTAATACAGTTGTAATAATGTTTTACTGTAAAATCTCAAGACTTATACTTTTCTATGTTATACAGTTGTGTAATATGAAAAAACTTGAATTAAAATGTATTGAAAGAATTAATTTAAATTTATAAGTAATTGAATAAGTTTTTTAATCTTTCAATTTGGCTGACAATATAATGTAATTCCTTAGATTCCCACTTTACATTTTGAGATTCAAACTGGAAGCAAAATTGCTTCTGGATTGTATTTTTTAATTCTTAACTAAACCTGTTTCTCTTAAACAACTTCACTCAATTTATCACTCTGATATTTTGATAATAATAACTGTCACAATTTTCTTGATTTTTTTATAATGTCTCAACTATTCTTTTTACAAATAAAACTCCCGAAATACAAAATTCCTTTGCAACCTGAATATTTTACTAGTAATCCGAATACTCTCATCTAGCTCGAACATTAGTTCCAGTTTTCATCTATGTTCTTCTTTCTGAATAACCGGTATTTAGGCCAATCAGAGTTTAACATTTAATTATTTAAAGGAGTGAACAGTTTTTGGTGTTTAAATTTTTCTCATTACTTAAGCATGACGAGTTCTTTCACTCTTCCAGACTCTCCCTTACACTTGTTTACATATTTTTTCCCTTTAGAAAATAATACCATACCCTTATTCCGAAATGACGTACCCAGGACGGATTTACAACACGTAGCTTACTCAACAATAGCTATGCTCTCTTTGTCGGCGTTTAATGCTTTCTTTGCCAGTCTTTTTTCTTAAAATTACAAATTGATTATTTCTGAACATTTCGAATACACTATTTTAATAATGTCTCATATCTTCTTTCGTTTATTATAACTTTATTTTTCCAATCAATGAATATGAAAATGGGAATATATTTTAAATAGTAAAAACAATAATTTGAATATATAATTACAACTAAGTTTTGTAAAACCTTAAAACAGTGAAAGTGACATTTTTTTTATAATCGGTTCAATTTACAGTTAGGATGTAAACTGATGCATGGTAAGAAATATATATATATATATATATATATATATATATATATATATATATATATATATATATATATCATTTACTAATTAGTTTACTGTATTTACATCACATTAAATTACGAAATTATATGCTGTAGAAGCCTACCTCAGATGCAGGACGAAATCAATACAATCAACACAATGCGTATTATTTTCTTAAATTAAAAAAAAAATAACAATGAAGACGTATAACTATTGTGCATTATGTGTCACAGACGGGAGTTAAATGTAAATATTATGCAAACATGTCTCATACTTTACTCTAAAGCTCTTCATTTCCTCCTTGACTTGACTTTGCAGCTGAGATAATACAGGAAGCACTCAACTGTTGGTATATCCTCTTTGTTAAAATATGCCAACAGAAGTAGGTGATTAGTGAATGTTAATAAAATGTAGAAATACTAAAACGTTAATCTGTGTTATAAATGCAGGAAGCGAGGACCATCGAACCAGCCCCCGTGATTACAACATCTTTCGACGTAAATGTCGTTGCAAAACAGAAGCTCTGCCATAACAACCGAAGAAAATCATCACTTCCTGAGCTTAACTTCGACAGGGAAATAACAAAAACAATTGCCAGACTGAGGACAATGCACCTCAAAGACATGAAAATCTTGCCTGATGGATCAAGAACATACACTGAATGTAGGCACTGCCCAGGGATACAGCTTGATCCCGATCATCTCTTCAACTGCCCGTCCATCATTGCAGCACTATTTAAGATTGACTTAAACTGTTCTAGGGAGACTCTTTATACGGATAAAGCTGCAGAGGTGGCCAGTGCAGTGCTTCACGCCTTTGGAACCGTGTAACTGTGCTCTCTCTACCTTTCTCTGAAATTGTTTTTATTGCACTTGTCACACGACAACAACAACAACAACATAAATGCAGCTGCGTTGTCTAATGGAGAGAACAGTTGTCCACTAACTTGAAGCTTAAACTTTGATCCATGAGGGTTGAGTGATCCATTTGATATTTTACCCGGTTGAAGACACGACAGTGCAAATAGAGTCAAATATATGGTGGAAATTAGGAGAGGAAAAATCGTAGTCCTATTACGATCATTGAACACAAAAAACTCAATGAAGGTTCTACTTGTAGGAAACAATGTTCTAATGTAGGTTTCTTTCTTGTAGGAAAAACATATTATTATTATTATTATTAAAATGATACTGTAATGTATTCCTTCAACAATTATTTTCTTTAAACATTTTTTTACAATTTAATAATGAATTTCTTAGTGTATTAATTTAGATATAGAATCAAAGGGCTGTTGTTTCATTTATTTGTAGAAAGTATTGGGTAAACAATTTATTTATCATTTTATCAATCATTGAAGAAATAGTCGTTTCACATAGGCATTTTGTGGTTTCTTTCAAATGACACATTTCATTTTATATTTATCATGCTTATAAATTA
>JBAIZL010000010.1:72235057-72247557 GCA_036971475.1 Prosapia bicincta | reverse complement strand
CCAGACCAAACATAACTATAGAATGAATCAAACGAATCGAGTACAATATGTGATAGCTGCACATTTGGCGCAGAAATGGTAACCCGAATAAGCTCGGAAGTGAGTCTATACTTCGTTGCATTATATGAAAGAATAAAACCGCTTTTTACATTAGCAATTCATATGGATCTCACTCGGCTTTTGAATGTATGGCGTGAATAAACCATCCATATTACCAAGTTGAACTTTTCAACTTTGAACTATTCTTTTCTCTAATAACAACACCAACTAATCGCATTAACCTACATAAATATAACCTTGTTTCGGAACACAGGAATAATAACTATATCTGACCTGCACCCGTTAAAAATACCACTCATATATATATATATATATATATATATATATATATATATGTGTGTGTGTGTGTTGTGTGTGTGTGTGTGTTTGTTCTCACGGTCCTTACCTTGCCCGCTGCTGCTCCCTCCGACTAGCCTTTTCTCTACTTCACCTATCTCCCTATTACCACACCTTGTCCGTAAGAGAGTAATGGTTTATCCCTTGACTACGAACCAGGTTCGAGACCTGTATCTCAAGGAATAAACCTCTCAGGAGAACCAACTCCTGAATTTTTTATGAAAACCAATTAGCCTCCCATAAGCCTCTTTATGCTCCTTTCGGGGTAGTGGAATCTTTGAGAGACATTTGTGACTTGAAGACTATGCATGGATACCTAGTGAACTTATTTTATTTTAAATGAAAACACGGCTAATTGGAAACTATAACTTTTTTATTATCTGTTTGGATTTAGAATTACATATTATTATTTGATTAATTTTAATTAACAGGATTTAGCTTTTTTAATTTTACCTAGCCTTACTTTTGAATTACCATGACTATCTTGTTTCATGGTATTATCTTGTTTACAATTTTATTATTACTTATATTAACACATATATATCTACACAGTCTATATCCTTTTCTAATATTATAATCGAAATCCCAAATTGCTTAGTATGTTTACTATCATTTATTTAAATTCAATTATTGTAATTAATTTGCACATAAATTAGTGTATTCAAGTTAAATTTTACGTATATTAGAGTCTTGTTTACTTTCAAGCATTTTAAGGTTAAATTCTAGTTACATTTGGCTATGCCTTTTAACTACCAATCCTTTTAATTCACTAATAGACTCTGGTTAACATTTACGTATTTATAGGTTAACCTAATTAGTTATAACATGCTAGGCATTTACTAAAACCTTCCTGCTGATACATATATACTAAGACAAAGGATTTCATGCATTTTTCAGGAAAAAAGCCATATCAGATAAAAATTATTTAAATGCAATACGTTTATTTCCAATTCAGGCAAACGGTTGAATGGAAATCAATTTAGAATATTTGTTAATTAATTTAGGTAACCTTGGAGAGTTTTCAGTCCCTTAGGTTATTCAATTTTTTGTTAATTTTGATTTTAAGTTAAATGATTTTGAAATAAAATTTTATCTAAAAGAAAATTAAATTGTTTATATGACCTTATGCTGCAAAACGTTAGGTACCTTCTATGGTTGGGTTGTCTTTAGGCCTCTTCACGGCTCCCATGGGGTTTGGATGTAGGCTTCACTGCATTGCATTGCGTCGGTGAATTTTGTTAAGTTCGGCTTCTTTTTTCATTTTCTTGGTCGAGATGTTGGTAAATACATATATGAGCTTCAGCTCATATATTTGTAAACTTCCCGGGTCACATCGTAGCACTTTATACGGACTTCTTACCGCATATTGGGTCGTTAATGATTCTGCGTGTAACAATACGGCCGCACTCCACGGCCATCCAAACTGTACTGACTAAGCGTCGTTTTTTGTCTTCGTCCTCACCAATTTCTTCTTTCCGCCTTTTCGATATCCATCTTACATTTTTAACCAATGAGAAAACCGTTGCTATTGCGACTGAATTTGTTTAATTTGTAATTTTGAATTTTAATTAGTTTCAATTTTTGTGATATACTTTTCTTTACTCCAATGTGTTATTTTCAATTTTTAACTTCCATTTAATAATTTGTTTGTCTTTAATTTTCTAATTCAATTAACTTGCTGTTTCTTCTTGCTAACTCAAACTTCGACGGTAGCGCTGTCGCTGCAGTGTGGCAAGATCGTATAAACAGTATCTCCACGCGGGTTTTTACCGAAACATCTAAGCTCCATGCTTGGATAACTTCAATTTTGAGGTTAAGTTTTAAATTAAAGTTTGCATCTATACAGAAATACAACTCTCCCTAGCTTGGCCTAATTTACTTTCCGCACATTTTTATATTTATATTCACTATCCCTAATTATATTTGGTCAAAATTAATTTAATATTATACGTTTTTGGCTGGGTCCCATAGGCCTCAATTTTACTGTTTATTTTAAATCGGTCTATTAGCCGTTAGCCTAATTAATGTTCTGTTGGTTTATAATTTATTCTAACATTCCCAGTTTGTCTATTTAGTTCTAATTACTTTAGTTTACATTGATATTCCATATATTTAACATTTTTATTATAATACTGTAAAATAATTGGAATATTAGTTGATTGATCTATTTAACTATTCTAGGCTTAGTTACATTTATCTGTACTAATACCAGATTTAATTACGTCGGTCATTCTGGCCGTTGCAGTGTGTGTGTGTGGGGGGGGGGTATGTATATACATATTTAAACACCTTATTATGCATTTATTATGATTGATAAACTTATAGTTTCCTCAAGAAGGTTATAATAGTTTGTGGAGATTTAATTTTGGAAACACAATATTGTTAATAATATTCAAACAGCTCCTCTTGGCCATTTTTCTCTTTCATATTTTAACACATATTTCATGAGAATTACGCGACCGTTTAAATCAACCTATTTTGCTCTCAAAATAATAAGCTGTATTTTTTGACGTAGCCAGTACATGTCTGGGATTGTTTACAAATATATTTCATTCTCTTCACATTCATCTCAAATTTCAAACGTTAAAGTATGATTTTATGATAGTTTGTGTCAAGGTGACAAATAGACGTAAACAGAAAAAAGTTTTTTGGTTTTTTTGCTGTTCAATTGAAAAATATCACCTCTTTATTAAAAACATTATTTTTTTCCAAGTATAACTCTTCTAAAATTTAGTGTATTCGTGACACTAGTGTAGATGGTTTAGAAAAAAAATATTTAATTCATTGGTGGAAGAATTGTTGAATATAAAACAAGTAGAAATGAGCACAAAATGCTGTCGTGACAGTTTTATGTCTTGTCTCTGTGTGTCTGTCACTAGAAGTAAAATAAATTATTTATACGTGTCTTGGGTTCATGTTAGGTCTGTATAAAAGTCGAAGGTTAGTCTCGTAATGTGTAACGTGGTGCTCTACTGATGACTTAGATTGGTTTTGTTTGTTTATTTTGATTAACTAGTAAAATTAGCTTTAATACGACAGATATATCTTCACCCCAGACTGTCTTTGACGGCCGAGTTGTCCAGTTGTTTCACCGCTCAGTGATTGTCTTTTAACTATGAGTGATAATAGAAAATACCATATACATGTTTTTGCTCTAAAGTAATAATGAAGCATTATTGATAAGCATTCCCCAGTAATTCAAGTACTAACCTATTGTTTTGTAAATGAAAAATGAAACTTAAATATTTTAAAGCAATGTGGTTTTTATAAATTCATTTAAACTACCAATTACGTGACTATATATTCGGAATTACTAATTATTTTAGTCAGAAATATAGTTATAAACAAACCACGACACAATGGAAAACTGTCTACTTGGATAAAAAGCCAGGTTCATAGTAGAAAAAAACTTACTTGTGAGACAAGAAAGTAAGTAACGTTGGATATATACGAAAATAATGGAGCTCAATTTGCAAGAGGAAGATAGAAAGCATAAAGTGAGAGGATAGAAAAAGGAACTCGAAATCATGCACAGTAAGAAAAGTAAACATATAAGATATAATTAATAATCGAAATTTGTCTTGTAACTTCTTATCTATGTCAGATTTAAATTCGTAACCTTTAAGTTTACAAATTGTATATATTCTTCATTCATGTTGTTGTAACGCAGACACCTCTTTTAAACGCCGACTGAGAGATCTTCCTACCGTAAATGATTTAATTTTTTGAGTAAATCTTGAAACTATCTTATTATTACCTACATTTTGATTAATTTTGAATTATTTTTTATTTTTCGTACACCTGATGACCGAAAAGCTACGATACAAAAATTCAATATATTCTTTAATTACTTTCTATTAGGTAAAATTACTTTTAAAAATTATGATCCACTAGCTTATATTGGTCTTGTGTATACAATATTTGATTTAAAAAAACGTTATTATAACAAACATGACTTACAAACGTGCTGAAATACTGTTAGATACTGGCTTTACATGTTGTATATGCAGGAGTTTGTACTTTAACACTTTTAACTAGTTTTATTTTTATATAACGAAATAACTCTTGTAATATAGTAGCATAGGTAAAGTAAAATAATTAACGAAAAACTTCCATCAGCGGCTCCAGTAAACCCAGTAGCCCCGAGCCTACCCAACATATGTTACATTTATGTTGGGTGATATCCTTCTTAATTGTCAATAATTTAGAAACCTAAAAGTTATATATCTAATATCAGAAGAAGTGTCCATAATATTATAGCGAAATTTAGAATACACCAAGCAGTAGTAAACAATTAAATAATTGCACTTTTGTTTTATTAAATCTATACACGATGAATGTAGAAATGTCCTTAAAACCAGCATATTAATTTTTAAACATTTTCAGGGGGCTCTATCAACCCCCCCCTACACGTTGTAACGACTACACTAAACTTTGCCTAGCCAAAAAACTAATCTTGAAGCCTCCCCTGGGAATGCTTATGGAAATTGCTGACTGGTTTCATACCTTTTGATGAATTCACTCAGTAGTTTGTGTTACTTATGTAGGGCCTATATGAGTTTGACTTGATTTTCATTAGTAAAATGTATGGATCATAGTCTACATAAACATGATATAATTATGATTACTCATTAAAAAACCTAATAGGAGTGCTTTAAAGTATAATAAAATAAATATATTTCACAATAATGTTAATTTTTGCTCCAGTAACGTACTTGTTTAAGCATGATCAACAACAACAACTAGCAGAACAGGTTTTTTTAAATGACTATACTTTTGCAAGACACACTGCCTTCTTCAGTACCGTCGATGACTCTCTGAGATAGTATTTGTCAGAAAAATGCAAAGAAATGGATTATTTCTCCAGTTTGATTAAAATCCTGAAAATACAATTGAGAAATTATTACGCGTTAAGGATCAATGTTTAAAAATCTATTCATTTGGAAAATGGATAGGAATATTCTTTCTTCCACGGCAAAAAGTGAAACACATTTAGAAGATAAGAAAACACGTTCTCCCACTTTGACCCTTAATGTTTACTTTTACAAGCTTCCATGGCAAAATTAAATTCAGTAAGACATTTTAAAAGCCAAGTACAAAAACCAAGAAGAACTTTAAATGCTACCTTTACATCAGACACAACCGAAACGTTTTTACATATTTTTTAATTCTTTTTTTCGCTTCTAGTTCGTTATCGAATGAGGTGCGAAAAGCCATAACCAGAGATAAACTATTTGACTAAACCCTTTAACTATTACGTAAACTGTTTAATTTTATTATAAAAAACTACATTAGTTGTAAATAGAGTTTATGGTTTGGTTTGAATTTACTATATCTACTTACTTTACTATATCCAATGGCAAATCGTGAGATCTCTTTCATTCTCTGCATAGCTTCCCAGTAGACGGTGGTTACTTCACTGACTACCACGTATTGCAAAGCTCAGCAATTCTGTAGGTGTAGGCCATTTATCGTTTAACGGTTGCACATAGGGCAAATATCCGAGGTTGGTAATTCTAATGAACTTTCAAACAGTTATAGCCCGTAATAATTTTGAATTTGGCTTTCACTCTAGGTAGGCTATGTGGTACCAGCACTGAGTGAGCGAGTAAGCCCCTTAAATATCTTTACGGCACTGTTTTTTTTCTATGCTTTTCTTCCTTCTTTGTTGATTGTTGATTAAGTTAGCCCTCTTTCTATCAATAGAGTTATTGGATTATCAGGCTGTGCCAAAGTTTTACGTGTCTTCACTAACGGGTCTACGCGTGCATTTCGCTCAATGACTAAGGAGCCGTCGCAGCACAATGTACCACCCTTCTTCAATTGTGCCTGGCAGGGCCTTTTTTCGTCCATTGTTTGCACAAAGTCAGTGGAAGTACTACTAGGTAGGAAAATCTCTGGAGAACACAACTCAAGCTGGCATTGCGAAGATTGAACAAAGATATTCGGTAGCTTCTGTTATCCCCGCAATCTCACAGGGCTGCAGTCTTCAAGAGGTTGCTATAATAGCCAGCTCCAGACGCATTTTCACCGCTTATCCGTCAGTGTTTACGTGGAACATGTGGGTTTTGTTGTATAGATCAGCATTCGTATCCAAAGCAGCTACCTTCAGGATGTGGGAAACTATTAGACTTGGAGTCTTTATGATTTAGAAGTGACAGTCTCCCCTGATGTGATAACTGTATGACAGGTTGGGAATTTAGAAGCTCGAACCAGTTATATATCGTATTTAATTCTAATTTGATCAGCATGAATGAGTGGTGCTGTTTGTCGCGATGTCATTGGTTTATATTTCTTCCAGTGTCTAGGTGATTCTCTTTGCCCTCTCCCAGAACCTGAGTACTGATTTCTCCTTGCGGCTTTGCAGTGGCTCCAATTCCGCTTGCAATTGCATTGCAGTTTTTGGTGGTTGCTCCATTATATACTACTATATATAGTGTCATAGCCAGTGTTAGCAGAGCTAGGCACATTTTAATTCAAACACCTTAACGTTAAGTGCGAATTTCGAAATGTAACATGGTAGAGCAATATAACGACTCTGGAATTTGAAAAGGAATATTTTAAAATTTGCAAAACACACACACATACACACTCACAACTCTTTGAAACAGGCATATATAAGACGTTTTAACGCTACAATGAATATTAAAATTATAAAATTTAAACTTTAAAGGAATGTAAAGTTTGAGAACATTTTATATAGAATATCTGAAAGTAGTTAAGTAAATATTAAAAGGATGACAAATTAACTGTGGAAACTTCAATTGATTTAATTATCATTTTTAACTAGTTAGATCAACTGTCGTTTTCTTGTAAGGAAACTTGGTAGCCTATGTTACTTTTTCAAGAAAACCTTAAACACAAAATAAAGAGAAAACAAAGATCTTTGCAAAATAAGATATATATTTAGAAACAATAGGAAAACATATAATTTCCCATAGGAACAAATTAGGGAATGCTATTTTAATGTCAGTTTGATGTCAACAAACACTTTTTCTCTTGGCCAGTGCAATGTTAAACGCCGGGACTCACGTCAAGACTCAAGTAAGTGGTCGTTTATTGCCAAGTAAATTAAAAATATGCGTTTATTCAAAAATGGATTTACAAAATTAAAATTACAAGCTTTACAAGATATATATATATATATATATATATATATATATATATATATATATATATATATATATATATATATATTAAAGGACACTTATCAACAACATATTCAAAATAAACACACCGTTGATAAAAAAATATATATATAAAAAAAAAATACATTCATATTTAAACTACTATATTATATCGTTTAATAATAAGACAATAATAATGTGTTTACAAAATAATTACAAAGTTGAACGACTTCATATGACCTGAAGTTAAATAGAAGTCCGTCTTAGGCTTCGACACTAGCAAGCAACTCCAGCAGTTTACGAAGCAAGTTGTGTTATTAATCACTAAACCACTGAAACTCTGACGAACCCAACATCGGTGAATGACACGTCATTAAAGATTTTGAAGCAAGAACTAATTGTGGTAAGTATATTTTGTACACGTTGTAACCTGACCAATGTTTAAAAACGTCTTGTACATTGCTACTTATTTTAGTAAGTTTATGCATCACAAATTCCCTCTTTCAAATTTTTCATGTATACAAAAGTATAACACAATCTCATTAATTACCAGTTTTATAAATGCAGCGATGGAGTAATCAGTGTGAAAAATATCATTACAGTGTAAGACTGTTTTAGATGATACCAACATAATCACTGAAACTGTATATTAAAAAAGAACTGTTAACTAGAGAGAAGGAGGTTTAATGTCTTATTATGTAGGTCTATAATAATGTCAATAGCTAGACCCCATTTAACATTATATAATGTTTTATAAATATAGTTGTATGGAATAGTATTAGCTTACATTTGGTATCAAAAATTCTTCTATGCAGAGAATCGAGCAAATGTGCCTATATCATTCAGCTTATAATATTTCAAAGAATTACTTACAACAACGAATATCTCTTATTTTGTAAAGAACTATTACAACAGCATTATGTGCTTCCTACACCAGGTTTCAGTAACGAAATCAATACTAAATATGAATATATATATATATATATATATATATATATATATGGTGAAATAAAATAATTTTCATAAACAAGAATACACGAGTATTACTTCACTTTATTTTTGAATGAAGCTTTTCGCTAATTTACATTATTAGAATTTTCAAAATTTATAAATCACTGTCCTGTTACGTGACTAGAGTAAGACTGCTCTAGTGAGTCTTACTCTTAGTCACATAACTGGACAGTGATTTATAAATTTTGAAAATGCTAATAATGTAAATTAGCGAAAAGGTTCAATCAACAATAAAGTGAAGTAATACTTGTACATTCTTGTTTATGAAAATTATTTTATTTCACCATACATATTCAACAAGAAAAAATAATTCATTTAAGGATTACAATATATATATATATATATATAGTCTAAATATATGTATGTGTATGAATGTACATAGCCTATTTACATATATCAATTAGCGGCTAATTAGGAACGGAGATTGAGTATAATTTTGATATACAATTGTCTATAGTTATTTTCAGTGCTTTGAGTAAAAAGAAAGTTTACGGAATGAAGAAACACCTAAAGAGAAACGTAAAACTTTTATTTTGATGCTCTTGGAAGATATTTTGTTAGCTATAATACATTTCTTTTCAAAAATACGATATAGATTACTTGCTGCTCAAGGAATATATATTACACCTGAACCATTGTAACTAGTTCAGGAAAACGACTGTAAAGTAAAAAGTAAAATTACGAAAACAATATAAATTTACTTTATTAGTAGAAATATTTCTATTAACAATTTATTAGGCTTACTAGTCACGTGTGTAGCTTAGTCACGTAAACGTGACATGGGCAAGTAGTTTTTATTGCGACTTTAAAAATTATGAAATAAATATACACAGAGGCCAACATTTCAAAAAAAATTAATAAATCACAACCTCAGACGGAAATGAATTAAAAATTTAATTAAACTGGAAATCGGTGGCTTCTGTTTCGCTCGCCAGTTTAAATACAAAATACATGCGGTCGCTTACAAACTTTATAGCCGAAACATATAAGTACACCGGATGTACTCTGTGGTATTTGGGTAGTGAAGGGAATTTATACTTTTTGGGTATTCTCGGGTCACATACATTTAAAGGTTACGTTAATAAGTTGAACGTTTATATTTTTTATTTGTAATACTTAAGAAAGTATATATATATATATATATATATATATATATATATATATTAAAACAACACAGGTTATTCAAATACAAGAATATTTATTATTTTAAATTCATAGATTTTCGTTGGTAAACTGTACCAACATCATCAGTAATGAAAATTACAGTAATGTAAGCTATAGGCCTAAAACATATGTTAAATTAGAAATAGAATTGTTGCTAAATTTATTCAAATTGCCAAGTTTATTTTGTTGCTGTAACATTATAGACATTGAATACAGTATCAAATTTAGAATGTATTTGTATTTGTTCTTTTATTATTTTGTTATTATATTTCTATATTTTGAATGCATATATTTATATATATATATATATATATATATATATATATATATATATATATATATATATATATATTAAAACAACATAGGTTAATCAAATACAAGAGTATTTATTATTTTAAATTCATAGCTTTTCGTTGGTAAACTGTACCAACATCATCAGTAATGAAAATTACAATAATGTAGGCTATAGGCCTAAAACATATGTTAAATTAGAAATAGAATTGTTGCTAAATTTATACAAATTGCCAAGTTTATTTTGTTGCTGTAACATTATAGACATTGAATACAGTATCAAATTTAGAATGTATTTGTATTTGTTTTTTTATTATTTTGTTGTTATATTTCTATATTTTGAATGCATATATTTATATATATATAATTAATAAATTTAAAATATTTCAAAAACAAGAATACGTTTAATGAATATATTAAAAGTATATACTTTTAATGAATATATATTCTTGTTTTTGAAATATTTTAAATTTATTAACTATATTACAAGAAAACATATCACCATTTAAAATATATATATATATATATATATATATATATATATATATATATATATATATATATATATACAACTTTTTTTTCAACGGCTTGAAGTAACCGATTTGAAATATAAGAGGTAACAGAAAGTGCTGAAGTTGAAGCGATATTAACAATGACATTACTGCAACAGTCACTTCTCGGAAAAACGGGCAACAGGTGACTCAACAGGAAAATCAAACTAAATGGTTCCCGCTTCCAGCATAAAACCGTAATGGTGCACAAATACCGCGCAATGACAATGCATATGTATTTTCTTAATAAATCTCATCATAAAATCTTTTACAAGTTTTTGATTACAGAAAAATATGTAATAAGACTAAAATTGGCTTCTTATATTACGATTGTTTCTATATGTTAGATAAATAACATATAGGCTTATTAGATGTATACATCAAAGTGCTAAAATAAATGATTTAGGTACCAAATTTTACTCTTAAAATTTTATTAAAAATCACAATTGCTTTTATGGAGTTATACGTCAAAATGTTTAATCGATCCAACCACTGGTAAAACCCTTTTCCGGAATTTGAAACTAGACGATTAGTTTTTAAATTTATTAATTAAATACGAAAATTATTAAAAATATATTGTCTTACCAAATATTTGTTGTTGTTCTTGGTTATTTGTAAATCTAATTACGTATTAGTTAAAAATTTAACAAGTAGAACTTTATATATCTGGTTTAATCTTCACTACCAGATTTCTGCTTTTTCGTAACGAAATTAACTCCTAACAGAAAAGCTTTAAAATGGTTCAGTAAAGGATCAGAGGGCTACTCATCCCTATCAAATCTAATTTTACCAGTTTTGCTCGGATTTGCGCAAGACAGAACTCTAAGAAACATTTTATCTTTTCGTTTTCTTCTTTTATTCTCTTTCGCTTATATCGATAATGTCGTCTTCATTACAAAGGGATGTTTTTAAATAATAATACTATCCTATTATGATTGGAACTTTCTCCAAAATTTAAAACTTGTTTTATAATTTTTAATTTTAAAAAGTAACGTATAGTAAATTTAGATTTAGAGTCCGAGGTATTAAAAAAACATTTTCTATTTTTTTTTTGAATTAAATCAATACAACTAACGCAGCCCCGTTTCATGGAAATTGAAGTTATTACCCAAAGCTGAGAGCTCCTTTGATCTTTACTTTAACAAATAAATGATATATTTGATTTCATTAAAGTTTCAAGGAAACAGTCCGATTATCAATGCTTAACAAATATTACATAAGGTTATTTTATAAATAAATTATATATAAAAGAAAATCTTTAGATAACTTTAAAACCTTTCTTATATTGTAAATTATTTATTTGTTGAAATAGTTTTATACTTAATTCATAAAATGTCATTTCTTTCATTATTACTAAAATTCTAAAGTACTTTGCTTGACTTCATAATAGCTTTTAAAAATTGAGATAAATAAAAAGTAAATATTTGTTTATAAAATTTTAAAAAGAATATAAGAAAGAACATTATTATTTTATGATTAGCAAAATTATAATACTATGATTATGAAAAATAGAATTGTAGATCATATATATTACCAAGGATAGATAAAAATTTATAATTTTATACACAAAATTGAGACTATAACAAGAAGCCGCTTCAGTGCATCCCAAATTAAGTGATAAAATGATAAAAAGAGAATGAATCAAACACTGTTTCAAGCATTCTAATACTTTCTAATACTTTCACTAAAATAAATAAAATTAGTAAATTTCAATATAAACAAAGATTTATAAATAAAATAAAAAGGATTTTATCCTAATATGTTCACACATAATTATATAGACTACCAATATCTTAAGTAAAATTAATAAATATTTAAAATTTGTTTACTCTATATAATCATTTATACACTATTATCTTTAGGTTATATTTTATAATTTATTATCTAGTCATAATAAAATATTCTTAGTTTATTATTATACATGTTATAATTAAATTAGGTAATATATTTCACATACCTT
>JBAIZL010000010.1:72220057-72225057 GCA_036971475.1 Prosapia bicincta | reverse complement strand
ATTTCGAATAAAGAAAATGACTTGCCAAAGATGTTCTTGCCGGTCCTTGGGGTCCCTCGTCTGGATTCCCTGGTCCTTGGACACCGGAAGTCGCCATCCCTGGTTCGTCGGTGGTGGTTTCCCTCTATTCGAGCGTCCTGGAGGCTGAGTCTGGAGCCTTCATCCTTGGTGGTCCTGGATGTCGAAAGCGCTGAGATTATGGTCCATCTGGCCTGCTGACGATCTCTACTCGCGGTCCAGCATAGCGTCCCGCGGCACCTCGTGTTAGAAAATTTTTACAGACTGTCTCTAAAGGCTTAGAGACCAAGTATATATAGCGGTGAATTTAACCTACCGCACCCCGCCTGCAAAGCTTGCTATCACTCGATTTATTCCTTGTACAGGCAAGTCGGGCAACGAAACTGTTTTAGCTTGCATAGTTTGATAATTAATTTTAGAACACTGAAAAATGTCTATTTTATTTAAACGGCTGTAACTTTTTTGTTTCTTAAGTTTTTTGAATTCTGTTTTCTTTAATGTTCATTCTAGGTTATTGTGGTTCTTTTGAAATGTCGATGAAAGTTCTACGTGGTTTGGTTCGAAAAATAGCTTTTTTAGGCACTTAGAATTTTTTCGCTTCACTCTCGATGTTCAAATTTAGTTAGTTATTACAAATTTATTTTATAACATTCTTTAATTTAGCTTAATTATTCTATTTACTGTTTTATTTAATTTTTCCCTCTTTATTAATTGTATAATTCGCTACTTGATTATTTTAAAAACAGCTTTATTTCTAAAAAACAGGAAATTACTTATTTCCCACTTGCGACGGTCTCTCACCCCGTTGCAATTTCCCCGTTTGAGAGGTTAAAAATGTTTTTACTTTGTTAAAATGTTTTTTACCAATTCCTTATCTTATTATTACTTAAACTATCTTATTCTATTACAAAATTTTCTTATTATTATTCTCTTGTCTCTTGAGAAGTTTTCACCCTGAAACACTTCAAACACAAGTCAATTAGCAATTTATTAGTCACTTTTGTCCACAATAAATTTTATTTTGTCAAATTACACATTATTCACCACACTAATGGCTGTCATTTCCTTTATATATTTACCACGTCAATTTCATTTTATACTAGTTATGGCTTTAAAAACAATGACTTGCAATTAAAAACCTAACTTATTCTACAATACTATTTTTTTAAACATATTCCATTCATATCTTAAGTATTACGTATTATTGTGTCAGCTGTGGAAGTACAGTTTATCGAGTTTAATTTGTTTACATTCCGATAAACCTTTCCTTGTCGTATCGGCTAACTATTGCGTGCGTTCCACATTCCAAACTACCTGACAAGGTCAATGAGCTAGCTTGTAAACATTTTAATAAAATACGACAACAATTCTACTTATCATATTAAACGGAACGAACCTTGCTTTTTAAATTCTCTATCTTCAGATTGTACAGTTTATAAAACTGGCTTGTGTCTAGATTATCGAAGTCCACTTGATAAATTTCGATTGCTTCTGATCTTGATGCAAAGTTTCTTATTGTTATGACCTTGATCTTCGGTACACAAGTTTTCTTGTTTTATTTTGTCCAGTGAAAGTCTGATCTAACGACCCACTATCTCATGCACAGAAATTTCTTGTTTGATTTTGCAAAGGCCTGACCGCGTATTTGTTGTACAAGTCATTAAGATTCGCCTGCTATCTCTCTGATTGTTGCTTGATTTAACCCGCTTGTTTGATTTAAGCAGTGGATGTAGCTCGGCAATGTTTGCTCAATATACACAAAGACTTCCTGAATAATACTTTTGTAATGTTGATTTAGTTATTAAATAGTTTGTTTTACATTTTAAACATTTGTCCCTTTACAAATAAGTAGCTAATCTTAATGTCTAGATTTAGCCTTATTCAACTACTGCTTATTCTTGTTTTTACATTAAATCAGTTTATGAATCTTTCTGACAATGTAATTCCTGCCTAATTTAGCTTATCGCTCGCGTACTGGTTCTATTATTGCAGCAATATTCTAATTTGGCATTTCCGTATTTTTATTATAATCAGTGTAAAGATTCACATTCTAGAATCCCTTTACTCGTCATAACGCTTCTTAATGTTTTTAACATTATATACAATTTTACAGAATACATTACAAGATATTTTATAATTGTTGACACAGTTGATTTGATTAACTGTAACAAATCAAGTTATTGTTCCTGATTTTGCTTCTTATCCCGTAAACATTTCCCATTAAACATTTTGGAAATTCCGTAGAACATCTTATTGACATTGTCCTGTTTTAAATACATTTAGGCTTTTTTGCCCTCTACTATTTTGGTACGTCCGGCTTATTTTGTTGCAAGGAAAGTTTTTATAAACTCGTTCCCCGCCCGTCCACCGGATATTTCATTGTGGCCTTGTTTACAAACACAAGTGATTGCCCTTAACCTTGAGCCTTTGTTTACATTTGTTCGACTTGGTGGGTATTTCATTCAAAACATCTGAATTCTTTATTATGAATTATTGTAACCTAGACAATTCTGGTTTATTTAAAGTACAGCGGTTATTTATTTGTACTGCCTTTCTTAATAGTATTTAGTTTTAAAATATTTTTTACTCATTCATAAAACCTTTCATTAAACACGTCTGAATAACTGTTCATCAATTCTTGTAATTTCAACATTTCTTGTTTGTTTACTATGCAATGATTATTTGTATTTTCCAACTTAATCGTATTTATTTTAAGATACGTTTTACGCGTTCTGGTTTTCTTTCGGCGTTTTGTGTTACGCCATTGTGCGTAATTCCTGTATTTTATTTTTATTTTTGATTTATTTTTACTTGGTTTATTTTGATAATTGTCATACTGGTGAGATTTACTTTTAAATTTATTTTTAACAAACAATTTGGACTTCGTTTTCAAGCAAGATTGATTAGAATTAAAGTGCTTTGGAATTCTTGTTAAGTCTAACGGATTTGTTTCCCGACAATTAGGTCTTTCCCTAACTTGTTGGAATTTTATTTGTTTCGGCTTGTAGCCATTTTTATTTAATTCGTTGAATCCTCCCTCGTCATTAATTAATTTGTTTGTTGTAGGCTTGGTTAACCCATTTTTTGCTTTGTTTAATCCCGTTAGCTTACTTGATTCCGTTCTTTCACAGTTTAATAATTCACTCTTCCTCGAATTTTCGCACAATTTGTTATTTAAATTTTTGGTAACCTCGTTCTTAACTTTATTCGTTGACAATTGTTTTGATTTTATTCTTTGTTCCCCGCTTGTATCGGTGGAACATTTTACATTTTTAGTTATATTTTTGTTTAGTGTTTGTTTACTTTTTAGTTCGTCATCGCCTAACTCGCACAAGGACCCATCTTCCTGATCCTTGCCCGTGAACAGCCCCTCCTGTTCGCTATTCACTATCGGGCACTCCCATGTCGGCTCTACAGGTGTTAATTTGCCGTCGTTAATTTGCCCGTCTATATAAGACGAACCTATTGTATTTATTTCCTGTTCCCCGCTTGTAACGTCGGAACATATTACATTTTTGTTAGTATTTTTGTTTGTTATTTTATTAATTTTATTACATCCTATCTCTTGTTTTATATTATTTCTATTATTATTCGATACAAGAAACTCCTGGTGCAGCAGATATCCATCAATTTCATACGTCATGAACGATCTCTCCATGTTTATCCGGGCTTTTAACGCACACAAAGTATTTGCTCCCAAGATGAGGTCAACCCGTAGATTGTCCACAATCAAGAAAACAAATTCCTTTGTGTGTCCGTTTAATGTTAGAGGTAGCATTGCTTGTAATTTGACCCGTTTACAGGTTGACCCTAATGCTGTGACTATCGCTACATTAGCTATAGGTAGCTCATAGAATAAATTCCCGCTTTGTTTTAGGGCTATGTATTTTTCTGTTTTAATCACAGACATTTGGGCACCTGTATCAACTTGTGCAATTAACTTATGGTCTTTAATTTCGCACTCTATCACTGGACACTGGTCTATATTCTCTAGTGTTATAACCGAGTCAATTCTTTCCTCTAACAAATCGTCCCTAATAGACATGGAAAAACCGTCTAGCCTGATCTTATTATGATGGTAAACCGGCTTTTCCTTCGGTCTCTCGCTCTGAATTATTTTTGGTTTCTTATTGCTTCGGATCTCTAACCTGGTTAACTTATCTCCCTGATGGTTGCCAGAGATCCTCATATTTAGTTTTTTGGCTTGTGGTCGCTTGGTCCGGGGATAGGCGATTTAGGATGAGGGTTTCTAGGATACTTGGTCTCTTGGTATTTTGCGGTATCACCATGGGACCTTGGGTTAGGGTTAGGTTGTTGGTTTGGAGCAACCTGCCTCTGTTGACTTCTTTGAGCGTTCCCATTACCATTTCCGTTGTCAGTAACGCTGTCTAGCTGTTGTAGGAAAACTATCGCTTGTTTGATGTTACTTGTGGGGTTTCCCACACTAGCTAGCTGAACGTTACTCCCAAAGTGTTTCATTAACATGAAAATTAGATGGTTCTCTGGGATTATCGGGTCTAAGTTTTTCGCCCTGTTTACCATCATAATAAAATACTCTGCCATAGAGTATGGTCCATTATTATGGTAGCGCCCTTGATTTATCTGTCTGCGTACCCTATCCTGCTGGCGATAACTCCAGAAATGCTCCGTGAATTCCTGCCTGAATTCAGAATAAGTTTCTGTATTGTTCTTTATGGCTTTCCACCATGCATCCGCTGCCCCTTTCAAATATCGCTCTACAATTCTTAATTTTGCAGTCTCGTCCATAGTATTGTCTATTTCAGAAAATAGATCTTCTATTTCCCCTAGGAATGCCATTGGATCTTCCTTGTCATTCCCCCAGAACTCAATCCTACGGTACGTAGCCTCCCCGTTCCTGTCTATTACCCTTGGTAAGCAAACTTGTGTTACTATTCCAGCTCCAGCTGTTTGCTTTACCTTTGCAACTTGTTGCTTTACAGTTTTAATGTCCTCTTGGATAT
>JBAIZL010000010.1:72200057-72215057 GCA_036971475.1 Prosapia bicincta | reverse complement strand
TTAAAGCATATAGTTCACCTTTTTTAAGAATATTCCAATTATATTCCATTAAGTTTCATTTACATAAACTCTCTCTCTCTCTCTCTCTCTGTCTCTCTATCTATCTATCTATCTATCTATATATCTCTCTCACTCTCTGTCTCTCTCTCTCTCACTCACTCTCTTTATATATATATATATATATATATCATTGAGAGATGATCGTTTCATTGTTAAGTAAATGAAAATTAATGATTTCTATCTAATATCTAATTTCATGAGTTGTTAAAAGAATACTATCCAAACAGTGCCCACAAACCCGTACTTTATACCAAAGAAATCATTTTTTAAAAGCCACGACTGGTGCCTAAGGACACTGATCACGTCGGAACATGGCCTAGGACTTTCTATAAAACGAGGCTGGTACGTGACACAGGTAAACAGTCTGAGCTGCTAATATGTTTTCAGTTGTATGAAGGGAGCTATAATATATTTGTTTTAAAATAGAAACACATAGGGAGATTTTTAAAATGTTATAAATACCTATTAGGTAAATATTTAAGTAACATATTTGCTCCGTAGACACATTTAATTATTACCATACCAAAGTTAGAGATGTCAACAACGATGGTATATCCGATTGTTTAGCTACTAATGTAATTAAATATGGAATATATAACCACCCAACTCTAGATTAATTGCAAGGCGTCTCTTTATTTGTCTGTAGGAGAATGTTAAACTGTCGTGTTCACAGGGTTCTTTAATTACATTTCGACAGACTTACCTAATACTTTTCAAACATAACCCTTTATATGTGTCTGTTTCTCGCTTTATAGGCTTCATTTCTATTGTTTCATTTGTACAGTAACTACTGTTATTTTATATCCCAGCGATCTTTGCTACAGTGTTGTTTTAATCACTTAGTTGTTCACTTATGATCTAATGGAAAATGTAAGCCAACACATAAATGTTAAGTTTTGGAAAGTGTTAAACGAGCAATCCTTCGGCTCTACTACTTGTGCAGACCCGGTATACACACACACACACACACACACACACACACATACACACACACATATATATATATATATATATATATATATATACGTACCAAATTCCTTTTAGGGTTAACGACTAATTTCTGCATAATAAATTAGAATAAATTTCATACTTACATAGTAAGGTGTAAATTGTAGTGGGAAGTCCGTTGCCTTCAAAAGCTACTAAATTTAAATGCGATTTAATTTGAAGCAGGAAATCCTCTTCAAAATCCTTCAAATACCAAATTGTTTGTGAGTTGTGAGCATCCTTCTAAATAGTTAATTTCATCTCGGTTCATTGAAAAGAGAGATAGAAATATTATGCTGAACGTTTAAAACTGTTACAAATTACCAAAGGTTTGCAAAACTATGCAAACATGACATTATCACAAACTTAAAATAAGTCAGATACGTTTTATTATTTCGTTTGTAAAATAAAAGTAAATGGTTAGATTCCGTAAAAGAAATAAAAATATTGATTTTATTATATTGCGCTAAAAGTATCATGCCATTCATTTCACTATAAAATATTTTAAACTTATTTACAAAATGGTTTAAAAAGGAGTGACGATTACAAACTTATGTTATGGTAACATTCTTTTCACGATTATTACATCGTATTTACTAGTATAACCAAACCTGATTCGGATTTTCCAACTTCAAATAAATACCCAGTACGTCGGAACGCTTTACATCGGGTAAAACACTCACAAAAATTAAATACAGTATTATTAAACCATAAGATGCACTTAAATCAAAGTTGTGATACTTTATGTATACAGTTGCACTAAATAAGTAAAATAAGTATTTTTTTTGTATTTTGGTGACCTACATATATTTTACCTATTTGTTCTATCAGCCATTAAAATAAAGTACTTATGATTTATAAAACTAAATACGGTATTTAGATAATATATAATAGAGATTGCCTGATAACCTATTCGCTTATAAAATGGCATGTGGCTATTGCGCTTTCAAAAACCATTATAGCTACAATATTCTGGTTCTACAGCAAGCATATAACATTTAATAAAGACGCCGCGTAACCACCCATCTCTAGGATAATTGCAAGACGACTCTTTATTTGTCGGTAGGAGAATATTTAACTGTCGTGTTGACAGGGTTCTTTAATTACATCTCGACAGACTTACCTAATGCGCTTCAAACATAACCCTTTATATGTGTCTGTTTTTTGCTTTATAGGCTTCATTTCTATTGTTTCATTTGTACAGTAACTACTGTTATTTTATATCCCAGCGATCTTTGCTACAGTGTTGTTTTAATCACCTCGTTGTTCACTTATGATCTACTGGAAAATGTAAGCCAACACATAAATGTTAAGTTTTGGAAAGTGTTAAACGAGCAATCCTTCGGCTCTACTACTTGTGCAGTAACTGACCCTAGGAAATATTACTAAACGACTTTACTCTATTTTGAACAAATATTTTTTATCAGATTTTCTTTAAACTATCACGTTTTCCAACGTTTAAAAATTTCGTCGTCCCTCTGACCACTCACTAAACCCTGTTCAACTCCTATGGAAATTCTAGCTTTCACGAAGAAAATCCTTTAAGTAATCTTATTTTGTTGCTAGAAATAGAAACCCTAAAGCAAGAGAAGGTGTATATTTTGGTATGTACAATACAAGTAACAAACCAGTTAGGCAACTTGGGAGGTCTCAATTAAATTAATGTTACACCTTTACAAAATGATTATGTACAGACGAAAACAATATTTTATGTTTACGTTTGATTTAATGTATTTCATATCTTTTATAGCGCAATTTCCATAAAATGTTAGCAAATGTTAAGGAATTATGAAACGTAATGTAAATCATACACATTTATCTATGTTACGAACAAATATACATTTTAGAATCTATATGATATGTAGTTTCAAGTAATTATATAAATCGAAATAATTTTGTAACTTATTTACTATGAAGGTTTGAGTAAGACCCGGTGTTTTTGTTACAACTCTTCCCTTATTTATTATATATTTTTTAATTATTTAAATTAAACAAAACATGTATAAAAATAATAGAAAAGATGTTAAAAACTGTCTCTTTATTTTAAAAACCTGTTGTAATTGGTGTTTTTGTTACAACTCTTGCCTTATTTATTATATATTTTTTTAATTATTTAAATTAAACAAAACATGTATAAAAATAATGGAAAAGATGTTAAAAACTTACTCTTTATTTTAAAAACCTGTTGTAATTGGTTTTATGTCGCCTAGAGCGTTCCCGAATACTTCCAGTAAACTATGTTTAAAGAAAATCTCAATGACAAAGGTCTTTTGTATTACGCTGCAAAAGACGAAGTAATTTGTTCCTTTGACAAATTATGGGAGCTGCCCTCTGGCAAAGAAATTGTAAACCTCACACTGAGTGCTTAGTATTTTCCTGTGTTCTGTTTTGGAGGCCGAAAGTAAATTAACGTACGTAAGACGTTAATTAACTTATAAATAAATTACACAGCTTCTTAGTTGCTATTGGACAGGTGTTTCAACAGCTTTAATAATTTACTTGAATTCATCGAAACGTACTCATGAAAGATATTTTTAGAAAACATATTCTACCTGATCCTTGGAATATATTTTGATAAAAAAAACATAAAAGTGAAGCACAAATTAGGCAGTTTAGTATTTTATTATTAACAATGTATACTTTACAGATGAAGTAATAAACGCAGAATATTTCAAAAAAAATTATCTGCATATTTATTAATGTTATTTGAAATGTAGAGTTTTATTAAAAATGTATAAATAAATAGCATATCTAGGTCTAACATTGAAAAATTACGATGAGTTCTAAGGTTGTTGATCTCTAGCTGTACAAAAGGAAATAGAGTCTTATATGTAATTATATGCAAGTAGAGTCTTGTTTGTGGGATCATATATTTCTACATAAGAAGCATATAGGATGGATATGTGAGCGATGATGGTGTCGATCACGGAAGGCGTCTGAATAGATCAGAAGAAACCTCAAGAATTAAACCTTCTTATCCACAACAGGAGAAAGACATGCATGCCTCACACACTCACAAACACACACACACACACAAACAAACAAACAAACAACAGACACACACACACACACACAGATTCGTTCAAATTTTGTACTCTCTACGTTGTCTGAGTTCATTTTTCCAATGAAAGCTAATAAATATTTTTTTATTTTTTATCCTAATATTTTCTGTGTATGGAAATATATAAATTTGCTGCTTTTTACTGGGGTAAACGTATATGAAAGAGAAATTGGACTGGTTCTTGAATATTCGATTTTTCTTTCATGTTGCCGTCGTAAAGGGGAATTGCAATATTCAGATTTAAATTGTCTGTAAAAAGGTTTTAAGGCAAAGACGTTTTGTGAAGGTTTGAATGCTCATTGTTCCACTGATAATGTATATTGGTAAATATTGATCGATCAACATCCCACGAGTAAATTTGTTTTGTTTATACTTTTTATATACATTGAAACAAGATATTTACATTCCTGGCAGATGTAGTCAATACATAAGATTTTAGCTTTAGTTTCTTATCTAACTGTAGACTAAAATTTCAATTGGTTTTTAGATAATTTTGAACTTAGGAAGTGGTAGGATGAATGATAAATGATAAAAAAATATTTGAAGTGTTTATTTTATTAGAATACACAGTTATTTAAAAATATATCCTACTATAGTATTATTATTAAACTATATATAAGAGAAAATTCTATATTTGGACGATTTACAATAAATATAATGCGTTTATTATGACATTAAATATTTCTATCCGTATATAAATATACTTTTGTTAAGATATTATACCTAAGTTACACACGACGTCTTTGTAGAATCATAAGTAAGGAGGTTGTGTATAATACAAGTACTTCAGAAAGGAGGAAGGATATTATAATAAGATTGACTGACTTCCGACTTATTTTTATCAACTTCCGGGGCAAAAGGTTTTCACACTAATGGCTATGCTTCTGAGACCATTATGTGGACAGAGCTGGAATATTCATAGGAAAATTCTGAAGATTATCCGCAGATATTCTACAAATCCCTTTTTATGCATTACACTCTAAATTGAAATGATATGTTAGATATCACAATGATAAATGGTATTAATATAAATATACTCTTTTTAGGATAGGAAACTCATGAATAAATATTTCTTATGTATAATTTTAAATAAAGAAGACTTATTTCTTAAAGAAGATTTTTACTAATGCAATACTTTAAGTAAGGTTTGTAATTTCCCGGCTTGATTCCCAACGCTCCACTTGAAACAGATTTTCCTTAAAACTTTAATAAGGACCAGGATCAGGATAGCGTCAATGCAAGTAACGACTGGAAGTCCAAAAGATTTTTAAGTCTAGCTCATCCACTCTGAACAAATATTACTGCTTCGTTTAACATTCTTTCAATACAAAAACCAAGTAGATATTCCACCAGCAGAAAATCAAGTAGAAAGGATTGTCCACTTGAAGAAAAACTCAACCCTATTCAGAGGTATTACAAATTAGCCAATGAAAACCAAAAGTACGATACACAAACGAAATTTTATTGTAACACTGTTTAGCATTGGAGACTCTAAAATCTGAAAACATTGTTTAATCGATATTACATAAAATTTAATTATTAATAGGATATCTATATTATAGGGAAATATGGTTTAAGTCTTTAATTAAACTTAAAAGCTTAGAGTTTAAACTTTTAGAGGTTTTTCACATAGATTTGTATTAATTCCTTTATTATATTTTATAAGAATTTACAATATATTTTCTTCATTTAATAAAAGAGTATTTATTTTATAATTTAAATCAAATTTATTTTATTTAATCAAATGTTGTGCAGTATGGTACAACATTTCAATGAAACCCGTTCAGATAGGAATCCTTTTCAAATTACGAGGCTGTGGTTTACGTTAGAAATGCGTGAGAATGGAGCGACTTTGGCGAGCCTGTGTACCTTTGATTATTCCAGTGGAAACTGTTGGAGGTACTGACTGTAATTAAACTCTTGCAAAGGTAAACTTAACCCTATAGCAGTGAAGTTATGAGTGGTGAAACAGTATTATTTTTCCACATGCGTTGAAACTTATTTGGTAAACGCGGGAACACAAGACAAAATTTAGGGATCTTAACACGGTACACAAAACGGTGTGAGCAGCAGATATATAAATATAAAATAAATAAATTCTGCAACAACACCGAAACCGAAACGATGCGGTGTGCACGGGGGGGGGGGAGGACGTTGCAGTATGTATGAGTGTTTGTGTATGTGTGTGTGTGTTCCTTTATGTTTTATATTACACAATATTTGTATTCCTATAAGATTACATTTTGCGAATCTCATTTTTTGAATGTTAAATACAACTTTGTAATCTTATATTAGGGGAGCTACAACCTTGCCAACACTCACTGAACCGATGAAGTGTGGAAATTGGAAGCTCGAAAGAATGAACATGAATTAATATCCATACGAATTTACTGCACCAAAGGTAAATAAAGGCATACTGTTACCTGTTAAACACTCAGGTTTGCGAATAAGGTATCACTGCTACTTGAACTTGAGAATGTGGCATTTTAATTTTCTTTAAAGAGGATGGAGGTATAAATAAGCTAAACGTAGAATGAAGAAACAAAAGATAAACTAGCACTTAATAAAGTTCCTCGAACAAACGTAAACAATTCTACAGTTTACCAAGATGGTAAATAAAGTAATATTTGGAACTATTCGAATTAGTAAAATCAGTTCACATGTTTATATCTATGTGGAACCCTAATAGTGACACTAATGCTTATACCAAAATATATCTACAATTATGCCGTGTGTGTGATTTCTTATAGTAAGCACCAGTGCAATTTATAAGCAATGGATTATGTACATTATTATAATTTACACATCTCATGTAACATTTCTATACTAAACTGAGAATCTAAACTGCACTTATGCTCCTACGAAATTAAAATAATTACATGCAATAAACCATGAAATATGTTTATATACAATTAAATTGGTTTATTATTGATCTACGAATAGAATAAATTGAATACTTTAAAAAGCTAAAAAGAGTTGTTAAATTTTAGGCATGCATACTTTTTATTATTTGAACCATGACTTCAAAATTATTTAAAAAAACACAACTCTTCTCGTTTATAAATCAAACACATTGCATTCTTTTAAAAACTCATTACTGTTTAATTTATGTTCGTGCATTTTGTCCATTGTTGTGAATAAAATTAAATAATTCCATATTCAACGTCTCCGTTTTTTAAAACTGTTGGACAAAAGAATAAATACCTCGTTTGTATTCAAAAGCCGGGAAGTATTTAGCTACACACAGTACGTGTCTGGAATAATTTAGTGGCGTTTAAGTCAACATTTTCTCTTATAACGTATGTCGTCATGTTACTTTATTTGAACACAATGGAGCGTCATTGGTTTTCATAGATCCTGAAACTATTAGTTATTGTCATTGGTTTTCATGACTCCTAAAACCATTGGTTATTCCTGATTCAATAAAAGTCCTAATTAACCATAATAAGATGTAAGTTATTATTACTTCACTTTGTTTTTATTAATAATACATCTCATATACGTAAATTACGTTTTTAAAGCAACTGATTCGTGATTTTCGAATAATAATTTACTAAAGAAAAATAATAAATTAATAAATCTCACGTCTCGTAAGTATCTTTAAATATTATAAAACCTAATAAGTAGCACAGACGAATAAATACAACATCTTACAGTTTGATATAGTATAAAGTATACAATAACATACATTTCAATAAAAATATTGAAATTCCATATAACCACAAAAATACCACATTACCAATACCCACAAAAATAATCTTAAAAAAACTAATACAGCAAGTTATCTAAGATATAATTGGTGAGGCAACCATTTAGCCTAATCTCCATACTTTTTACCTATGTTTGGAAATATTAATTCTTGGCTATATAAATAGTGAATTTTGGAAAACTTCAAAAGACATTATCTTTTGTCACACTAGTTTTTTTACTCTAATTTTATTTGAAGGGTTTTTACAAAATTTCACCAAATAAATGTTAAAATTATTTGATATTGTTTTCGGGACACAAGACTTTACTTTTATTAGGCAATTGGGCTATGATAGTTTTTGAAATTCGCCCACCCAGCCGCGTACAAGACAGCCCTAACATCGCTCTCGGGAGTGATGAGCACCAATCTGCCTCACCTCCATAGATTGTTTCATCTGCGTAAAAATATTTATTCTTGGCCATATATAGAGACAGGGATCTATGACTTCAAAAGACATTCTCTTCTAGTTTCATACTACTTTTCTCCTTCTAATTTTATCTTTAGTGTTGTTTTTTGCAAGAATTTTTTGCACCAAAAGTAAAAGTTTTATCTGTTTTTTGGAAAATTGAAATATACATTATATATAAAATCCACCCATTTTAATTCTGAATGTTTCTTCTCCCACATATCTCTAAAATTGTATACCGTGATAACTTGTGAGGGGTTATGATATGTTTCTGAAAGAAAGAGTTTAAATATGCTATTTATTTTAAACAGCTGATTTATTTTTCAATTAAAATTAATTTTTAGATACATTTTTTGAAAATACAACAGGCTCATATTTTGAAATTTATTTATTCAACCTACATTTAAAACTTTCCGTAATTTGTTACCTAGTGTATGTAATTCTTCCTTATAATATATGGCCAAAGAATTTGCCTAATGAATAAATATATAAATCACTAATTTTAATTGCAAACAAACGCATTTCCCATCCGCGTACCATTTATTGTAATAATAACCCTTTATTGTATTATTAGTTAATTTTGGTTATCGTTGCAGTATAGGGATTTTACCACTATTTTTATTGTAATATATTTTACCGCTGTGCTAATAATATTGTATATATCTTATAATTATTTAGAGCATACAATTTAATATTAGGTTTTTATTAAGGATTCAGTCGTTTAGGATCTGTATATTGTACGTATTATGACTATTACGTGTTTGTACAACAAACGATAAATAACCTAAACAAAATATTAAGTCAAAAATAATAATAAAATATACTACCTATTTATCCATCAGATATTTGTAATAGCTTGAATTAAAAATAAGATTAGGTTATTGCTAAAATTAATATAAATTACAATTACTTTTTAGTATTTATTTTAATATATTGCCAAAATTCAGACAAAGCTCACCCGTGATAAGGTTGGTTCTGCCGTTTGAACGAGGCAGGGCACGTTAGACCTTTCGGGAGGGTAGACAGGTCTACCCCTACGTTCTAGTATACTATTATACATTCCAATCTCCGTACCTTAGGTACTAGAATACGTGAATGTAAATATTTTATTAATGTTTATACCGAATGTGATCAGTGCGGGGAATACGAACAAGTTTTCTGGCCAGAAATCGCTTATTTAATACGCGAGTGTCATAGGTGTGTATTCCACGGTGCACGTAAGTACAAACTATTAATTTATATAATTATAATAATTATTGGTCCTCCGAAACTATTGTTACCAAACAATTAGGTTATTGCTAAAATTAATATAAATTACTTTCTAGTAATTACTTTAATATACTATTATTCATTTGTTTTTTGGGAATTTAAAACATACTTTATATATTGCTAAAACGTTAACGATGTAATAAATGAAATTATTTAGTTTATGCCGAGTCCTAATTATTTATCAAAGTTTATATTATTCTTCTCTATTTAGTTTTCATTAACACTTTAATGTAACTTACCGTTATTGAATGAACTATTATTAATGTGTGGAATGAAATAGTTTTAGAAATTTATTTTGCGTTATAAATTATTGAATCAAGGTTTAAACCTTTAAAACTGAAGCAAGTAAAAACTCACAATGAAAATTTTGGAAGCAACCCTAATACCACAAAAATAACAAAAATATCTGATTATACAAGTTACATAAGATTAAACCCTCATATACATTTTGATGACCATGTCATCATTATCAGAGAGTCTTATTACAAAAAACAACATCTAGATACAAACTAGACCTATATATATTAATCGTGAAAATAATGGATTTAAATATACGTTTGTGTTTTACGTATTAGGTACTATTTAATCTAATAAAAATACTGAGTTTTTATTCTTGTATCAACTTAATAATATGTTCCGTGTGAAACCGTAAGAGGAATTACATCCCAAGTATTATTGGTTTGAAATACCATTATCTTGAGACTAACATTCATCTAAGGCAGATAGCTATCTGAATGATATAGAAGAAATTAAAGTTATAAATAAAAGTCTACAACCATCGATAAGCCAATAAAGACTACATTTAAACTTCATACTGGAGCTGTAGCTGTAGATGAGCGTTATAAACTATGGGATATGACAGAGTACCTGGTGACACGCTAGCTTGTACGGACGTAGATATTTAAAAACAGATAACATTACTTTCTAGATAACACTACTCCAACTAAACATTTCCGCATGATTTATTGCTTGCTTATATATTTTCCGGATATATTTAATACATATCTCCAAAAGGTTTTCGATTTAAACAATTAATTGTAGAGCATATATGATATTCCATCTATTATACTAGGATTTTTAGAATTATTTTTTACCTTCTATGTATTTAGTTGCCATAGAACTACCTTTTATTACAACAATTAATTGTAGAGCATATGTGATATTCCATCTATTATACTAGGATTTTTAGAATTATTTTTTACCTTCTATGTATTTAGTTGCCATAGAACTACGTTTTATTACAACAATTAATTGTAGAGCATATGTGATATTCCATCTATTATACTAGGATTTTTAGAATTATTTTTTACCTTCTATGTATTTAGTTGCCATAGAACTACGTTTTAATACAACAATTAATTGTAGAGCATATGTGATATTCCATCTATTATACTAGGATTTTTAGAATTATTTTTTACCTTCTATGTATTTATTTGCCCTAGAACTACGTTTTATTACAACAATTAATTGTAGAGCATATGTGATATTCCATCTATTATACTAGGATTTTTAGAATTATTTTTCACCTTCTATGTATTTAGTTGCCATAGAACTACGTTTTATTACAACAATTAATTGTAGAGCATATGTGATATTCCATCTATTATACTAGGATTTTTAGAATTGTTTTTTACCTTCTATGTATTTAGTTGCCATAGAACTACGTTTTATTACAACAATTAATTGTAGGGCATATGTGATATTCCATCAATTGTACTAGGATTTTTAGAATTATTTTTTACCTTCTATGTATTTAGTTGCCATAGAACTACGTTTTATTACAACAATTAATTGTAGAGCATATGTGATATTCCATCAATTGTACTAGGATTTTTAGAATTATTTTTTACCTTCTATGTATTTAGTTGCCATAGAACTACGTTTTACTACAACAATTAATTGTAGATCATATGTGATATTCCATCAATTGTACTAGGATTTTTAGAATTATTTTTTACCTTCTATGTATTTAGTTGCCGTAGAACTACGTTTTTTTACAACAATTAATTGTAGATCATATGTGATATTCCATCTATTATACTTGGATTTTTAGAATAATTTTTTTACCTTTTAGTATTTTGTTGCCATAGAACTACGTTTTATTACAAAAACTAAATTTTCTTGATTTGCTTCAAAACAATATATTTATAGTGACGTATATTCTTTTTATTAAAATTATTCTTTTATTTATTTTTTATTCGAGCTCTGGATTAATTAGCTATTTACGTTACAACTATATAAGAAATGACAAAAACTAATGCTAAACAGTACTTCTAAAGATGAATACCATGTAATCGAAATTCACCTTATTTAATTGTAGTAAAATGAAGGTTTTTGTATTGTGATTAGTGGGCTTTAATTATTTATTAATTAGATTAGTTATCTTATTCGTTAACGAAAAAACCTAAACATGACACTCGATCACCACATTAGTTTTATTCGATATCTCAAACCTCTACACCAACATTCCCTATCAAGAAAACAATAACATCTTCCACAACATGCTAATACATCACACACCCCCATTAGGGGCACAAAATTAACTATAATAATACTTTCTATACCCAAAAAGCTGACTTACCTTTAGCGTCCCCCATAGCTGCCATCGTGGGCGGAAATATGCAACCCCATATTGAAAAAAACAAATTTTACATGGTAATAAATACTCAGATAACATCATTTACTGGTATAGATACGTTGACGACAATATCACACAAAGGTTGTAAAGACCAAAGACACATATTAAAAAAATCTCAACCTTATACACTCAAAAGTAATATATACCTCATCGAAAGGAAACAAAACAACTGTCTGAATTTCATGAATTTATAAATATTCGCTCAAACAAATAAATACATAGTTTTACCATTTATTTACCAAAAACTCACCAACTCTAATTCTTCCATTGATAACTATTCAAACTACCCTAACTAACACAACCTAGCAGCTTATAGCACCTTGATATATCGACAACGTTAGGCAAAGAAAAACACCATCAAGATTTAAACTCTACAAATCAAATAGCACAAACCAATCAATACAAATCAACAATGACTAATAAACTATACAACAACCAGAAAAATAAACTCAGTAACCTAACCCTAAATACCCAACTTGACAAACTTATAAAATATTAGTTTTATTTAAATATTTTTGTTTTGTTTTACAGGATCAATTTATTTGTTTAATGGAAAAAAACCTGGAGCTTGTGATATATCAGTGGGTAGGTTGACTTATACGAATATTTTAAAAATCATAATTTTTCATTTTTTAATTGGAAATGATTTATATTTCAGTAAGCTACGATTGTGTGTTTCAGCAAGCTGTCGTCATTGTTGAAATATAGAATTTATAACATTCAAAGCAATTTTATTCCATCTTCACTTGAACAGCTAGTTTTACACTAAAACTCGTTATCAAATATTGATTTTATTACACTTGTCTATAATAGGACTTTTTTATAATTATAGATAGAATAGCATAAGTGAATATTTATCTATATAGGTGAATAGTTGAGATGATGTCTCGAATCCATAGAAGTATTACTAGATGAAATCGTTTTGAAACATTTTTTGTGTTCACGGGCAACTTATCATATGAAATTTCTTAACTCACTTAATCTACTCAAGTCCAAGAAGATGTACAGTAATATGTCCAAAAAGGATCCAAATAATTGTAGTATGAATGTCAATGGCTGTAATTGTAATGTTAGAAATGTAAGTTTTTCTAGTTGCTGTAATTTTGAGAACGAGTATATTGGTAATAATCCTTGTGCTGTTTATTATATTAACGTACATGGTAATAATCCTTGTGCTGTTTATTATAATAACGTACATGGTAATAATCCTTGTGCTGTTTATTATAATAACGTACATGGTAATAATCCTTGTGCTGTTTATTATAATAACGTACATGGTAATAATCCTTGTGCTGTTTATTATAATAACGTACATGGTAATAATCCTTGTGCTGTTTATTATAATAACGTACATGGTAATAATCCTTGTGCTGTTTATTATAATAACGTACATGGTAATAATCCTTGTGCTGTTTATTATAATAACGTAAATGGTAATAATCCTTGTGCTGTCTATTTTAATAACGTACATGGTAATAATCCTTGTGCAGTTTATTATAATAACGTACATGGTAATAATCCTTGTGCTGTTTATTATAATAACGTACATGGTAATAATCCTTGTGCAGTTTATTATAATAACGTACATGGTAATAATCCTTGTGCTGTTTATTATAATAACGTAAATGGTAATATTCCTTGTGCTGTCTATTTTAATAACGTACATGGTAATAATCCTTGTGCAGTTTATTATAATAACGTACATGGTAATAATCCTTGTGCTGTTTATTATAATAACGTACATGGTAATAATCCTTGTGCAGTTTATTATAATAACGTACATGGTAATAATCCTTGTGCTTTTTATTATAATAACGTAAATGGTAATAATCCTTGTGCTGTCTATTTTAATAACGTACATGGTAATAATCCTTGTGCTGTTTATTATACTAACGTACATGGTTATAATCCTTGTGCTGTTTATTATAATAACGTACATGGTAATAATCCTTGTGCTGTTTATTATAATAACATACATGGTAATAATCCTTGTTCTGTTTATTTTAATAACGTACATGGTAATAATCCTTGTGCTGTTCATTTTAATAACGTAGATGGTAATAATCCCTGTGTTGTTTATTATAATAACGTACATGGTAATAATCTTTGTGCTGTTTATTTTAATAACGTACATGGTAATAATCGTTGTGCTGTTTATTAAAATAACGTACATGGTAATAATCCTTGTGCTGTTTATTATAATAACGTACATTGTAATAATCCTTGTGCTGTTCATTTTAATAACGTACATGGTAATAATCCTTGTGCTGTTTATTATAATAACGTACATGTTAATAATCCTTGTGCTGTTTATTTTAATAACGTACATGGTAATAATCCTTGTGCTGTTTATTATAATAACGTACATGGTAATAATCCTTGTGCTGTTTATTATAATAACGTACATGGTAATAATCCTTTTGCTGTTTATTATAATAACGTACATGGTAATAATCCTTGTGCTGTTTATTATAATAACGTACATGGTAATAATCTTTGTGCTGTTTATTATAATAACGTACATGGTAATAATCCTTGTGCTGTTTATTATAATAACGTACATGGTAATATTCCTTGTGCTGTTTATTTTAATAACGTACATGGTAATAATCCTTTTGCTGTTTATTATAATAATGTACATGGTAATAATGACATTATTATTAGATATAAGTGGTTTATGAATTTATTTGACAGTAATATTGAGAGTAGTATAATTGAAGTCTTGTATTTTGTGCCTAAATTTAATACTAGCCGTCAAGCAAATCAAGGCTCAATTGTTGGTTGTGTTAACAATATTTAGGTTTGTTTGAGTTTAACTTCGAATTCCTTTG
>JBAIZL010000010.1:72170057-72195057 GCA_036971475.1 Prosapia bicincta | reverse complement strand
AAATTAATTATTAACTAGTTTATGTACATTTACAGGATTGTGCATCTTATGACTTATCTAACCCGAAATTATAGTTAACCCACCTATCTTGTTCCATGTTAATAGTGTAGAGTATATCCCCTTATTAAAAACAAATTACTATTAACCCATATATAGGACGTTCTTCCATGATAATAACAAAAAGCCTAAAGAAACCTAACATATTCTAATATCTAACCAATTACCACTATCCTAATTAAATTTACATGTACTTTTGCTCTATTTTGGTTTATATATATATATATATATATATATATATATATATATATATATATATATATATATATATATATAGTAAATAAATAGTTTCTATCAGTTAGATGGGTAAAAAGCAATATAATATGTTATACAATAATATTACAATATTATAATAATAATTATAATGATAGTAATAAAATATACAATACAATAATAAAACCTTACTTCACATTTCGGACAAGAGATTGAATGGAAAGTGAATTGATAATATTTAGAATTTATTATGGGTAACCTAAATTACTTATTTATGTCTCTTAGGCTATTGGATTTTTACTTAGTTTGGACTTAAAGTTAATATGTTTTGAAGTAATGATTTATTTTAAAAAAAATAGATAGTTTATATAAACGTTTACAGCTAAAATGTTAAGTATATTCCGAAAATCGTTGGTTCTTGAGCATTTCCATATCGTTCTAGAAGGACTTATCTCTACCGAGTGCATGGTGTCTGTGAAAATCTCTAAATCCGGCGTTTAGGCGTTTTCTTGGTCGAGATGAAGCTGTAGGATATTTGGCCATTTGCCCAAATATTTTTACACTCACTTGTCACATCGAAGCACTATTTACTGCTGCTTTACACTTTAGCGTGCTCGTTGTTAAAACACGTCTGCTCATTGTGGTAGCTTGGTCTTGACTTCCTGATGTCCTTCCAAAGGTATGCTTTCTTCTCCAAAAACCAAAATTTCAACGATACACCTTCATTGTGGATTTTCCCACCAATAGGAACTCTCTTTTTTAGAAACTATCTTGTTGATTTATAATCTCCCCTCCATTCTGCTTGTATTTACTTCATTAATTTCTTATTTATTTTTATAAATTGTTTTTATTTAATACATTGTTTAGATTTCAATTGTTAACTTTCGTTTTATTAATTTATTTCTCTTCATTTCTTCAAATTTATTTAATTTACGGTTCGTTTGTCATAAAATTTACGACTGCAGCGAAGTTTACTCAATGTGGTAAGATCCTATAAACAGACTCTCTATCCCATCTTTACCGTGTCCAATGTAACTTTATACTTCAAAACCTAATTTTTGGTATGAAATTTTAGATTATGATTATACAGTATTTAGTACATTTAAAGAATCACAATTTTCCGTAGCTAGGGCTAAGTTACTATACTTATATTTCTTTTTTTTTAATATTTACTATTCTTTATTATATTTAGTTAACATTTATGTAATATTAGGCGTTTTGGCAAAGTTCTATAAAATACACTATTACTGTCCTATTGTCACCGGTTATTTATGCTGAAAAGGTTTAGGTTATAAATGTATTGTTTAATACATCATACGAAATACAATTTATTCTATCTATGTCTAAATTAATCGGTTACCCTTTTATAGCCTACTATTTACTATTCTGTACTGCTTGTAGTCGAAATTTAATTAATATTAGGTGCTTTGGTCAGGTTCTATAATGTAATTTTTTACTGTTAAATTTACACCGGTCGATTAGGCTTTGGCTAATTTAAGGTTATGTTTATTTTTAACAGATTGTAACACTCACAGTTTGTCTAATTTAGAAGTAGGTAAATCTGCATTCATTCCTTTTTCCTATATTTGCTATTTTTATTGAGTTGAACTAATTTTAATATTAGGCACTTTTGCCTAGTTCCATATTCTATACTATTGTCGTTTTTGTTGCCTCGGTCAAATTGGCCGTTGTATATTATTTATCTATAGCAATGGTAATTTCTTTGGGGCAGTTCGATATTCACTACTATCGATTCTCATTGACAATTTGTGACAGATGTGTCATTGCTTAAGCGAGAGATAAAATAATGGGCCAAGTCAAACCTGAAGAAAGATTTTTTAGACAGTGTTTCAATTTAGCTTAAACCTTCTTCAATAAGTTACAGTTGCTCATGCTGTGACATTTATCTTACCTATGTCTCGCTGCATTCCTACTTTGAATTCAGAGTGTTGAGTGCCTCTTCATCTGCCCCTTTTGTATACTCTTATTATACGAACAATGTACGAAAATTTCAACTGCGGAATCGAAGTTTCAATTTAGCCCTAGATATGCAGTAGCAAATAGGTCAGCTGTTCGGATTACCGGTTCGAAAAAGTTTTTTTTTAATTTTCAGCGAGTAACTTTTTCTTTAATCAAAATAGTTAGTTTTTCATTTGGATCCGTATATACATGGTGCTATTTTGATGCCCATCCAAGGGTTTAGCAATGGTCAGTGTTGATCTAAGGATAAAATTTGTATGAACGAGTGCAAGACCGGAGATACTTGTATAACCGCCGCAAAATAAAATGTTGATAACAGCAGAGTGGTCCAATTATTCCTCAGTCACTCTACCAGCTGCAGATAAATATATCACTCTTAATATTAAGGAGAAATTCTGTCAACCATTCGGCACTTCTAGTATACTAGGGCTCAATTCTTATATTCTGACAGGCAGACGTGCCAAAAGAAATAGTGAATACTATTGTTAGGTAATTTTATGTTGAAATTAGTATATGTTTTTTAGTAAATTTGTAAATGTTTATTCCTTATTAATTTCGAATATATTGTAGGTCCAGTGCCTTGATCAAAACTTTAAAATATTTTCCATATTTTATCAAGTAGGTAGCAATTGGAAAATAGTGTATACGTAAATGGATTTATAACGGTAAAAATTAAAACAGTTTACTCTACATCTCACTACACATTAGTTTATTTAAACAAATGAAGTATGTTACTGATAGAGACTAGTTGCGGGACGATGTAACCCTTCATCAGTGCTTGGCTACAACTCAGTTTAGAGTAAACAGTTTTAAATTTTACTTTCCTGAATTTTTATCACTAGCTAAGATGTAATTGTCTTAATAAATCGGTTTTATGTTATATAAAATTATAATTTAAGTCGGACATAGTTAGGGCCTACATAACTTATGAAGCAGCAGAGGATTGTGTTTGTCCATTATTATTAATCACGTGATGAAACTATTGAAACTGATTTCACATCAACAACCATCTTCAGAATACACATTTACTACTTCTTCCCATTGAAGTAAACTTTGAAGTTCCAAACACTTTCTAGTGCGGAATAATTGAATTATCTTCAAGTTCTCTAAGTTTTCAGCTCGTCACAAAGAGTTAAGTCATGTGTAAACACACTTAGAAGGCATCTCTAACGTGTGAACGCTTTATCAGTTCAAAGGTAAACCGTAATAATTTAATGAAAGTCCAAACTAGCTTCACAGTGTTATTACTAATTGTAATTCTATTTACTGTAGTTGTTAATATATTATATACAAAGTATATTGTCTCATATACACTACGCAATAAATCTAAATAATGTCAACATATTTCAGTATAAAATCAAAGCTTAGTTAGCAGATTTTGTTTTTATATAACATTGTTTTATTGGTATTTCTTTTTAAAACACATGTACTAAAATCCATTGCAAAGTTTATATTGAATTTCATAATAACACTATTATTTATTAATAATAGAGCCTATAGTAATATATACTTTATCATATTTGTGACTGATTATTTAATCATTAAAGCAGTAGTTGTTTCTGTATATGCTGTTGATATTCCATATATATATATATATATATATATATATATATATATATATATATTTAATAAATTTAAAATATTTCAAACACAAGAATACTTTTAATGAATATATTTATTCAAAGCTTTTCGCCGATAAAAAAGTATCAGCATCTTCAGGAAAAATAATTATCTAATAAAATACTTTTACAAAATTAAATCATATGTACTACAAAGAATCATATGTTTATAATTATTGCACTTTATGTAAATTTTTCTATAACATCAATGACTTTATAAATAGTTTGGTGCCTTGATCTCACTTGAATTTGTTCATCAATTAATTTGTCTTTAACTTTATGCTTATATATTTCCAATGTTTCAAATATATTCATTTTTAATCCTTTATTTAATTCTTTAATTAATTTCATATTTTCTATTTCCGGAAACTCATGTCCATTATTAATACAATGCGTAGCTAAATTGGATTTGTATATGTTTGGTTTGATATAAGCGTTTAAATGTTCTTTGTATCTTTCTTTTAATTTCTTTTTTGTTTGTCCTACATATAATTTATTACAAGTTTGACATTTTATATTATATACTCCATTTCTTTCGTGCATATTATTTTGATTTTTGTTATTGTTTATTAAATTTGTAATTTTATTATCGGTTTTATATGTAATTTGTAAATTTGTTTCTTTAAATAATCTTGTAATTTTATTTATTTCGTTACCAGTGAATGTAAAAGTTGTCCAAATATTTTCTCTCTTATTAGGTACAAAGTTATTTTCGAGTTTCTGTTTTCTTATTATATTATTATTTAATTTATCTATAGTTTTTCTTTTATATCCATTTTCTAAGCCAATTTGATATATTATATTTTTCTCCTTTATTTGATCATTTAAACTCATTGGTATTTTGTGCATTCTATGTAGTAAATTATAAAGCGCTGCCATTTTTTGGTTGTATGGATGGTTTGAATAATTATTTATTATTTGATTTGTCTGCGTTGGTTTTCTATATATATTATATTCAAATGATTCTTTATTTCTAGTAATTGTAATATCTAAATAATTTATTTTATTTTTTATTTCAAATTCGTGAGTAAATTTTATATTTTTGTGTATATTATTTATACATTTTAATATTTTGTCAATGTTTGAACCATTATTATTTGATATGTATAATCCATCATCTACATATCTAAACCAGTGTCCATTTTGATGATATGTTTTTATAATCTTATCTATATCAATGTCTATATTTTGTAAAAATATTTCCGATAATATGCTGGACATTGGAGAGCCCATTGTTAATCCATCCTTTTGTTTATAAATTTTATTATTATATAAAAAATAATTTTGATTTAATATGATTTTTAATGTATTTATTATTTCTTGTGTTAATGTGTTATCTTTTTCAAATGTGTCTATATTATTTTTTATTATTTCAAGCGTTTTCATTATAGGTATGTTATTATACATGTTAGTAACATCAAATGATATTAATTTTGTATTATTATCAATTTTAATATCTTTTAATTTTTCAATAAGGTATAATTAAAGAAACAAATTTACAAATTACATATAAAACCGATAATAAAATTACAAATTTAATAAACAATAACAAAAATCAAAATAATATGCACGAAAGAAATGGAGTATATAATATAAAATGTCAAACTTGTAATAAATTATATGTAGGACAAACAAAAAAGAAATTAAAAGAAAGATACAAAGAACATTTAAACGCTTATATCAAACCAAACATATACAAATCCAATTTAGCTACGCATTGTATTAATAATGGACATGAGTTTCCGGAAATAGAAAATATGAAATTAATTAAAGAATTAAATAAAGGATTAAAAATGAATATATTTGAAACATTGGAAATATATAAGCATAAAGTTAAAGACAAATTAATTGATGAACAAATTCAAGTGAGATCAAGGCACCAAACTATTTATAAAGTCATTGATGTTATAGAAAAATTTACATAAAGTGCAATAATTATAAACATATGATTCTTTGTAGTACATATGATTTAATTTTGTAAAAGTATTTTATTAGATAATTATTTTTCCTGAAGATGCTGATACTTTTTTATCGGCGAAAAGCTTTGAATAAATATATTCATTAAAAGTATTCTTGTGTTTGAAATATTTTAAATTTATTAACTATATATACAAGAAAACATATCACCATATTTAATATATATATATATATATATATATATATATATATATATATATATATATATAACCAAGTCAAAATACAAATACAAGAATTATAATTGAATTTACAATTCAAAGCTTTTCGTTGGCTAACAGTACCAACATTATCAGGAATATTAAACAATTACAATTTTTTAATATTAATTTTTGTTTTATTTATCTTTAAATGTTTAATATTCCTGATGTTGTTGGTAATGTTAACCAACGAAAAGCTTTGAATTGCAAATTCAATTATAATTCTTGTATTTGTATTTTGACTTGGTTCTTTATTAATACACAAGAATACACATTGCGATATTTATATATATATATATATATATATATATATATATATATATATATATATATAATTAGTAGTTCATGATTGTTAGAATTAGTAGTGATTCTACTAAAATGTTTGTAGTGATCTATTACCGAAAAAGGTAATGAAAATCACATAGAGTGTTGAAGACATTAGGGAAATGACGTGGAAATACGAAAAGACCAACAATGAAGAATAAAAATTATCAATTGCGATAAGTGGAAAATTATAAAACGTTGGTAAGATAAGAGGTCTTGCGAATGGCCAAACATACATTGAATACGAGCAATAGTAGAATAATATCTAAATAATAATGAATTTGTAAATTTAATAAATTTCCAATATAATACATTTAGAAATACGTTGAAAATTGGAAACAAACACGGGGACATTTTATTTTACTTTGTATAAAAAAGGTTTTTTCATATTTTATTCTTGAAATATAATTTAATATTTCCAACCGCTCGATTGATTCATGTTTAAAATATTCCGCAGTTTTGAACGCTATGACGTGAAGGAAATCCATATTAAACTTAACGATGTCTTTCTTAGTTATAACATTCCGTTTGTATTCGTCTCCGAGATTGTAGTTTCTCTCAATGTACGCTTGAAGGTTGAGGAAAACCTCTGAAATTGACAAATTACATTAATGGTTTATGTTTAAATGTTTTGTTATTTATTTAATATTTAAATGTGTTAATTTGTTACTGTTGCGTTTTTTAAATAACCTACTTTCCAAGGTTTTAGAACATGTTTTTACAATCCTGGAAAATGACAAACGATTCTTTTTAAAATTGTTTAAATATAAAATTAAAAAGATTTGTCTAAACTAGACATTTGGAAACGGAAAAGACTTTACTGGAAAAGAAAATTTGTAACAAATAATAAAGAGGGTTATTTTGTTTGTTAAGAGTATGTAATGCAACTTTTTGTGTTTCTACATGCGTACATGTGTTACTCTTATCGCTTATAAAGTATAAGTAAATATTGTTAATTGAGGTACGATCCATGATGGAGGATTTAGGTAGGATTATTGGATCATCTGTGCGGGGTCGGGTGGAGTAGACGTTCTATAGATTATAGTGACAAAAATGATTTTTAATTTTTATACCGTCTTAGGATTAGAAAGATAGGTTCTGAAGGTTATATGGGACTTTGGCAATTATGAACCCCTTTTTACTCTAGACCAAACATAATTGAATTTAAACGTTTTTTTAACTTTATTTAGTTGTTATTAACCCGGCAGAGATCGTGTGAAAAATAAAACGTGAGGGGTCGCAAACGGTGGATTCGACCAGGTCATTTTATTAATATAAAAAAAATTACTGAACAATATTTTATTTTAAAAACGCAAACATCGTAATTAAGTATAATGCACTTACTTAAGTTCTATTGGTTTTAATTGTAATATTATTGTATTAAATAATTTTAAATAATATTTTAAGATTTAACAAAATTATTTTTTGAAAAAAATACAAGACATCAGATAAGTTGTCATAACATAAGGATTCTTTTACAAAGACTTATGTTTATTGATATATTCTGAAAGGAAACTAATGTCTGAATAAGAAAATGTAATGATTGTTTACAATGGCTGTAAAGTGAAAGAACCAATTTTGATTCAAAATCTGTTGAATTTTTAAGTAAATTTGTTATAATATTACAATTATAGTGATGAAATGAAACCGTAAAAATTTATAATTTTAAACAAAAAACATTTAATATGTTTAATGACATTTAATATGTCTAAGCACCTGAGGGTTATAGCCATGAAATTCCTTACAGTTCCTCATCCGATTGACGCCCTTGGGTGGCGCAGTCTTGACAAGATGGTAATGCGTGTTCTCTGCAGATGAATCTACGACAGCTGTTGCACCGATTTTTTTTATTTCCTGTTTTGTCTCTAGTTGCATAGACCACATCGGCCTACACGTGAATCTTCTCGAATATTTCGCCCCGGCGGCTGTAGGTCCAGCATCTTCAATGTTTCTTTTCACGAAAATATTGTCTTCTAACACTACCAGGATTTTCAATCATTACATCCTCTCGCCTTTCTTCCCTTTGCAGGCTATCTAACACTCTAGTAAATCTGTCTTACTCTGCTCGATTCATATTACGTAGTAACGCAATAAATATAACACACAATGCACTCAACGATCAATAAAAAAAAGCGAAATTAAAAATTAAGTCACACTTAAGCACATGCGAGGGGTCGCGCACGGTAGTTTCCACACTGGCTTTTCATTAGGCTGCTGCACTAAGACATTCGTTGGTGATAGCGAAAATACAAACACAGCACTCGCCAGTGGACGAGTCTATTTGAAGGTACTGAGGGGGTGGAAGCTTACAAAAATCGGCACTTCGAGATATAAAGAAAATGGTGAAGGCCCGGTGGAAAAGACCGTAACGTGACCTCTGCCGGAATAAGCTAAACAATTAATTCAAGTTTTATTTAGATATTTTGTTTATCTTCTTATATTGGTTTAGAAGTTGATAACTGAGTCAAAATTTCGTCTATTTTACGCAATAATTCAAGCCATAGAATACAATCCCGTTTGTAGTTCTTTAGCTTCTATGTTTTTACTAATGGCTTAATACTAAGAGACGGAGAAAACATCAAATGCAAATACATAGGACAGAAATACATAGGCAAGGGGACAATTTCAATAAAATGTCACAAATTATACATACATCACAATACAAAATCATAACATTTATTAATAAGCTAACATTATTTAGGCCGTCCCATGTTTTGAAGTGTTTTGGTAAGCAGTCACTTTTAACAGAGAGGCATACATGTACCTTCATTTCGCATAGGTGACGCTTGTTGGGCGGCTGCACTATGGAACTCTGCAGATCCTATTGGTAGCTTTCCTGGTCGTCCATGACCGCACAAAAAAATAATTCATCAGGAAGCTTTTATCTAAATAGAATTATCGAACAAACGTTTAAGAGGAGGTGCTGAATGAAAATGTTACATTTTGAAATAGTAAAACCTCCTTGATCATCTGCTCAAATAAATTAACTTACAACAAAATATTGTGGTGTGGGACGGAAAGGGATTCCTTGAGTTGGAAAAAAGGAGCATTAAAGCGTATCGATTGCATGGTAGCTCATTTAAAGGAGAGATAATCTCAACCGCGATGAAGGAACATATCAACAAGGGCACAATATTTTTAACAAACAAAAAAATAAATGACTTTTAAGTAGTTTAAAAATAACCCCTTCAATTATTTAAAATTGACCTTCTTCTGCTTCAGCAAACTGGAACAAAATACCACCGGAACAAAATAAAACACAGCTCCTGTTATTTAATAATTTATTTACCATTTGTTCTGTTGGTTGTGTAGAATTACTACTGGATAAATGTTAACAATGAAAATAAACTTCCATCATGAGAAGTTATTTGATGCATGAGAAAACTATAATAACATTATAGACATATACCACATAATGAAACACTGTTTTTATAACACATGATATATCCTTTAAACTCATGGTATGTAAAATTACTGTAGGCCCTAATCATTGTATTATAGAATAGTCGCTAATCGTAGGGGGTTGTCAGGATTTTCCCGTTATATGTCATAATACGCGTAGAAAATATCTTGCTTCATAACTGAAATCCAATATGAAACATAATTTTGGCAGTACGTTATTTACAGATACTGACTATAACAGTGCAAAATTGAACCTACGTCTAAATAATTTTTTTTAAATGTTTTAGAGTTTCATTAAATTAATTGTGATTGTAGAAATTGTTGTCCATAATATCAGTTAATATTTTTAAACATTCAGCATGTACACGAGTACAAATTCTAACTCTAGGAACTTATATTCAATTAAATTATTATACTATCAAAAGAAATGTTTTAACTCTGCTAAAAGTGATGATTTTTAAAATGATTACATGAGCTAATTACACAAACTAATTGCAGTGAAATCACAGATAGCGTCTCCGAATTATTGACGGGTTATAAATCTAAAATACCGGCGGTTCTCCAATCGTACATTCGTATCACACAAGCGGCAACCAAGTAACTATCCAACTATTCTAATCTATGTAGTAAGCAATGAATGAATATAACCAGTCTGATTCCTGTTAAATACTTATAACTACGATCGTACTTGGGAAAATGTAGTGTACATTCAAACGTGCAGGTTGCTATCAACCATTTAGGTTTTTTAGTAATGCTAACAGAGTACCTGTCCTTTATACGGGGTTGTCGAATATATGTGTTCATTTAATTTGTATTTGTATTTGGAATGAATTTATTTACTGAAAATAAATCCCAATAACTATGTCAAACTGTAGTTTATAAAACTATCTTTAAGGGAGATTCAAAGGCCAAGGAGGCGATAATATTTCCCATTCTTATAATAGATTAATTTGCTTTTTCTAGATTTAACTTGCGTTACCAGTCAAGCTAACAGGATAGTTGTTCGGGTGCATCCTTCACGCACTTATCCCTTACCTAACTAACAATAAGAAAAGTGTAAATAATTCAAAAAAGTCACTGTTACAGGCTAATAAATGTCTTCGTCACACGACGCGAGAAACGAAAGAAAACTGCGTCACGTATCGTAACGGGAGAGAGGCGTAACAAAACAACGTTACATCTGCGCGTAACGGGAGAAAAATGCATCTAAGACCGAATCTGGCTTAGAGCGTACGAAACTAAGTCACGTCGAGAGGGAGGGATGTCGTTTGATCAACATCTTGAATAGAACTGAACCTTGCAAGGGACAAAGGTTGGCCGATAAGGTGTCCCTATCTGAAGCATTTACACTGGTTTTAAATTATACTTAATTTAAAAAAAAGTACGTAACAAGTATTGTTATTCTAACCTATTATATATTTCGATTACCAAGTAACCATCCTTAAGGGCGTGACTAACAGTGATGCAAGGTATACCAGTGGTATTGTTTGTCACGCATCTGAGGGTAGTTACTTGGTAACCGATAAGGTTAGAATGAAAAAAAAAATGTGGTCAGTGATTTGTAAATAATATTTAATATTATTTTTCAGTAATTAGTTAGATTTATTTAAACCTAAAATTAATGGTATGCAAGTAATATTTCCATATTTTAGTAACAAATGTCTAAAATGAAGGCAGCTGATTTCAGGAGCTTTTAATTTTATGGCTTCAAACAATATATGCAAGTACGAGCTATTTCTTCAATGGAATCCACAATTTATAATGAAGTGCTCCAGAGCATCCTAGCATACATATCAGAATTAGGGTATTCGATGGTGTGTATTCTGGTTGATTTATGATTTTTTTACATTTTATGTTATAGGTCTTTCTTAATAACAAATGTGTAAGGGTAATTCCTGTGACGGGGTAAGATATTTGAACACAATCATGGGCTCTTCTGGTACATTATAAAAGTTGTAATAATCGCTTTAACCGCTTTGGCTTCACAAACGTTGGACAAACTTTGAAACGAAATAATTTTGCCGCCATTGTCCGGGTTGAATAACCTCTGACTTTGGAATTGAGTTTCGAAAGCGAACTTAGTTTTCTCAATGTGTCTTTGCACACAACGCAAACTTCAACTGTAAAGTTTACACTTTGGGGTAGGAGGAGACCCTTCATTCTTACATCATTTATTGCAAACAGGCCTTTGCATACTGTAAGCGTGTTTTCAAAAAGCTACAAGTATAAGTTCTGTAAAACAAGTGAGTGAAAATCCTATGACTTACGTTACTTGAAAAGTTCTAAAAGGAACGTGAACAATGATCGACTATATTAGAATAAAAATAATACATGTGAGTTAGCAATATATATTTTTTGCATTTTTGTTTGAGTTCTCTAATAACCATTTAAAGTCTTTTTATTTGACATTTTCAGAGGTTTGTGATTTTATATTCATACGTTATTTTATTAAACAATTATAAATTGTTTTTAGATATAGTAATACTAGCACTTTAAAACTATTTCAAAAAAGACTAAGTTAAGATTTTTCAATAGGTAACCTTATCTCCTATTAATATAGTTTTTTTTTATCAATATATTGGATACAATTAATCAAATAGCAACACAACTCATAATTGTTTGAAACTATTTATTATGATCAAAATAAGGTGTTTAAAGATTAATTTTATTATAATTTTTAAAATAATTTATTATCAGTTTACATTTATCAGGTCACATATAAAAAGTTTAAATGTCTTTTGTTTTGTATCTTTTCACAAATTTATCATCCTATTATACAAAATATAATATTTATTATTATTTATTTTAGAGAATAAACCCTCATATACTCTAGTATATTGTATATAATGCATATCATTATTTGACACCATCTCATCATCTGATATTATGGCGTCCATATTGTTCATTACATGTAGCCTATTTTATTATTTCAATTCTTTCCAAAATAACAATTTTATCTTTCGGGCTACCTGTTACGTTTATCCTGATTTTTACATTTTACTTTTAAATTACATTTGTAAAGCATTAAATATAACGCTCTAGTTATAACAATGTAAAATTGTAAATTATTATAATTAAATTTGTATGTTTTAGGGTAATTGCATTAGGAAAAATCCGTTGTATGAGTTATGGAATTTTTCCTCACCTGATTAAATGTATACTTTTGAAAAATATTACCTATTTTGTTTTAAATAACACCCCATCTCACAACCAATTCACCTGCTCACATCCTATAGTTTATGTTTCAAAGGCCTTTCAACGACAATGTCATCATCCTCTGCACTGCATCTAATCTATAACTAATTATTAACAATTAATGTAACTGCAACTAATATATGATTAAATGTCGCTGGTCTATATTCTCTGATAATGTTCACATTGTTATTTAATCGCGTTTGAAAAACAATTTATTGATTGTGCTTGTGTATTTTCATTATTAATTAGTTATTACCTGTACTACCAAGCAATGATCCACACTTCAGTATAAATACTCTCTACAACCTAATTTTTAACATAATAATAAATTAGTTTAAGTCCTAATAACCAGTTAAATAATCTCCGAAACGATTGTTTATTACAATATCTGGAGCTATGTACAACATATTTGCTAGGATTTACAATGCATCAATTCAATTTCAATTGACGGATTATTCTGGTTGTTAAACAATTGTTATTTTTTTCATGACTGAATGTGTTTGAAGTAGGATTACTATTAGTTTAATTGGGGCTAAGCTAACGCGAAAACTCACAACGGCAAATATTTAAAGAGTTCGCTCAAAATCTCCCTATACACTAGTTCGTCGACGCTGCCTTCTTCATCGGTGATTTGCTAGATATTATAGAGTATTAGAAAACCACTGATGTTGATGCCATAGTCGCCGAAACTAGTCTGTTAATAAACTGGTGTAATGTAAGGTTTTTGAAGACCTCTTTAAATATATTCCGTTATGATTACAAAGTTACTATATTTGCTTTTTGTGCATGTACTATGAGTAATAGAGTTTGGTTTAAAAAATATCAATGATACAATGAAAAATCTGATTCAAATTGTAAGACAGAATTAAAAACTTTAATCACCAATTGAGGTTGAAAAATTCTTAAAACAAGGATTATTTTGTAAAATAATTACAACTACTTAAGCATCGTAAGGAGCTTTTAAAAGCTCGCCTTGTAAATGGCAACCCAGAGTTTTAATTCTTAACTGACACAATGCTGTAGGAGAAAACCATTCTATTATTAGATAATTTCAAATTGATATTACCAAGTATGTCAATGCTAAACACAATGACAGATAGTTTATTAGAAACGTGGTTTTATTCAGTATTAAAATTTCAATGGGACGTTATAGTATAGTAAACAATATTATAAACAAGTCATTAATAACTTGTCGTACAATTCTTTATAGATTATAACTTTTACAATAATCTCTTATTAAAAATATAACATAATTTAAACATTGTTAGATATTGAATGTGACTAATAGTTTGTATAATAATATGTACATTATCAACCAAATGAATCTACATCATTCCTAGCATTCTAATAACAAACGTTTTTGTCGGTTTCTCACATAAATTAATTTTACTATCCTGAAATAATAAATTAACAGATAGAGAATCGGTAAGGGTTGAACGATAAAATTTGTGTAAATTTTAAAGAATGGTAAATTAGTTAAAAGAGTTGATTGAATTGTTAGTTATTTATGTGTAAAAATTTAAAAGTGCGACGTGAATGGATTAGGCAGATGGTATATAAAATCGGAAAGTGGGTATTTAAGTGTAAAATAACACATAAGTTATTTTGTGAAGCGGTTAGGCGGACTGCAGTTCAGATATTAGTTAAGAAATTAATCTATGTCACTGCATCGTATTATTGCATTTTGGTATCATTCGAAATAATTGGGTGACGGATGAATAAATGCAAATGATGTTAAATTAATATGATTGTTTGAAGTGATAGCTGACGATCTTAATTTACTAGAATTATTCAATAATTTTTCTTTTGAAAAATAATTTAATATATAAATCTTGTATTTGAATCTCCTCAGTTATTTCGATTACTATACAAAACAAAATAATATATATATATATATATATATATATATATATATATATATATATATATATATATATATATATATATAGCCTCTCCACTTTTTAATAACAAACAACGCTACGAAACATATATTTTTATATCAAACACACATGAAGTTTATTACCTTTACAGCTAGAGGTTTATGGGCTATATCCTTGAGAAATTTCCGATACTTTATGACCAACAATCTATATATGGGAATCAACAGTTCACCTGATGCTTATAGCTTTATAGTTTAATCCAAGATATATTTATAAAAACAATTTAAAAAATAGAAATATGAAGTCATAAGATCTTTAATGGGAATAAATAAGTGTTACCTTTCTCTTGAATATAAAAAAAATTACGTACCTAATCACACAACATTTTTCTCAGTGGTTCAGTCGTAAACCGTGGTCAATCTCACTATCATTTCCATAGTCTCTTCGGATTTATATCTCAATTGTAATAATTTTGTTAGACATAAAACCTTTCCAGTATTCAGCTAAATTTACTAAAGCTCAGAAATCTATTTATAGGTTTTTTATTTTTATAAAAAAAATATTTTTTATAGGTTAAAAAAGTCGCTGAGAATTGTTTTTTTATAGTTATTTTAAGTGCCTAATGAAAAATATATAATTCTTCATGTTTGACAATTAGTTATCAGGAACTGCCTCACAGTACTGCATTATTTTAAAATTCCACATCAGGTTAATTATATCGTCAAGTTATTGTAAAAAACATTTATATTTCTTCTGTCGTGCATTTTTATCGTTATAAGCAAACGAAAAATGTTTCATTGTCATCACTGTACGCACTTAACCTTCGTTATTGTGAAAATGAAACACCTTTGAAAAAAGAAAATGTTTATCTGTGTTAATAAACATATACCTAATTACGTGATGGCGGCAATTCTCAATCTATGTCTTTCTTTGCCCAACCGGTGTTACGAGGATCAGAACGGCGGTAATTTCTGTTACAATACAGGAAGCAAAATGGCGGTTAAATCGTTACTCAGACCGACAATCAACGCTTAATTGTTGTCGTTTTGCTTTTTTAGTTCTTGTCGGAGGTAGTTTAACCCTAGAAGACTCGCGCGGGGTAATTATTCTCCCAGTGAGTTTTCAACAAAGATTATAAAGCAGTTGCAAATCCTGAAACTCTTCCACCCCTTACATACCTTCTAATTGTTTCGCCCTGTATCTATTTGTGTCCCTACATCAGGAAGTTTGACAGTTTTTGGTTACTTATACCGGTTTGAAGTTATTGTTGCAACAGCTGAGAACGTTTTTACCCCGCGCGAGTCCTCACGGTATAATACTGGTCCCTCTAAGTAAAGTCTATTTCTATTTGTATTTTGCGAGGTTTTTATAAGTGGAGTTCATTTGTATTCGTATTTTGCTAGGTTTTATAAGAGAATTCTGTTTGTATTTGTATTTTGCGAAGTATTTATAAGTGAAGTCTATTTCTATTTGAATTTTGCGAGGTTTTTATAAGTGAAGTGTATTTCTATTTGATTTTTGCGAGGTTTTTATAAGTGGAGTTCATTTGTATTCGTATTTTGCTAGGTTTTATAAGAGAATTCTGTTTGTATTTGTATTTTACGAAGTATTTATAAGTGAAGTCTATTTCTATTTGTATTTTGTGAAGTATTTATAAGTGAAGTCTATTTCTATTTGTATTTTGCGAGGTTTTTATAAGTGAAGTTTATTTCTATTTAAATTTTACGAAGTTTTTATAAGTGGAGTTCATTTGTATTCGTATTTGCTAGGTTTTATAAGAGAATTCTGTTTGTATTTGTATTTTGCGAAGTATTTATAAGTGAAGTCTATTTCTATTTGTATTTTGCGAGGTTTTTATAAGTGAAGTTTATTTCTATTTGAATTTTGCGAGGTTTTTATAAGTGAAGTGTATTTCTATTTGATTTTTGCGAGGTTTTTATAAGTGGAGTTCGTTTGTATTCGTATTTTGCTAGGTTTTATAAGAGAATTCTGTTTGTATTTGTATTTTACGAAGTATTTATAAGTGAAGTCTATTTCTATTTGTATTTTGTGAAGTATTTATAAGTGAAGTCTATTTCTATTTGTATTTTGCGAGGTTTTTATAAGTGAAGTTTATTTCTATTTAAATTTTACGAAGTTTTTATAAGTGGAGTTCATTTGTATTCGTATTTTGCTAGGTTGTATAAGAGAATTCTGTTTGTATTTGTATTTTGCGAAGTATTTATAAGTGAAGTCTATTTCTATTTGTATTTTGCGAAGTATTTATAAGTGAAGTCTATTTCTATTTGTATTTTGCGAATTATTTATAAGTGAAGTCTATTTCTATTTGTATTTTGCGAGGTTTTTATAAGTGAAGTCTATTTCTATTTGAATTTTGCGAGGTTTTTATAAGTGGAGTTCATTTGTATTCGTATTTTGCTAGGTTTTATAAGTGAAGTCTATTTCTATTTGTATTTTGCGAAGTACTTATAAGTGAAGTCTATTTCTATTTGTATTTGCGAAGTATTTATAAGTGAAGTCTATTTCTATTTGTATTTTGCGAGGTTTTTATAAGTGAAGTCTATTTCTATTTGTATTTTGCGAGGTTTTTATAAGTGAAGATTATTTGAAATTGTGTTTTGCAACTTTTTTATCACATAAATCTATTTTCATTTTTTTTTGCAAGATTGCTGTGAGTGAATTTTACTATGTTTCGTATTTTGTGAGGAATTGATCACTGAAGTTCGTTTTAACTTATAAATTTAATAATCTATTTTAAATTATCTACGTTTATATTTTGTCATGACGATAATAGAGAACACAAATTTTATATTTGTAACTTTTCAAGAGAGAGAGAGAGACGCAAATGAAACTTCTTTTGTAGAAATTAAGGCATTGTTTGGGGTATTGTATATTTGTGGAGCAATGATGACTTCGTACAAAAACTCTAAAGTTATATGGACAACAGACAGAACTGGTTTGAATATAGTAACGTGTACAATGTCAAGACACAGATTCTATTTTCTCTTGCAAGTATCACGTTTTGGTATATATTGTGTTTGAAAACCATTAATGTTTATAAAATATTTTCTTTTCATGATTATTGTAACAAAAAAGTTTATTTACAATATAGGCTACAGCTTTATATTTGACAATATTACAAACAAACATTTAATCACAGGTGTTTTTGCCCTAAGAGCTTAGACAAAAAACAATAAATGCTGTGATAATTGTGGGAAAAGTGTTTGTATAGACCATTTAGTTGAAGTATGTGAAGAGTGTTTTGACGTATAAAGAAGGAAATAATTTTGCATGAGTTTGTTCATACAAAGATTCTATTTTCATTGCAAGTATTACGTTTTGATATATATTGTGTTTGTAAACTATTCTTGTTTATAAAATATTTTGTTTTCTTTATTATTGTAACCAAAAACGTTTATCTACAACATAGACCATAGCTTTATATTTGGCAATATTACAAACAAACATTTAATCACAGGTGTGATTTTTCCCCTAAGAACTTAGACAGAAAACCATAAATACTGTACTAATAGTGGGAAAAGTGTTTGCAAAGACCATTTAGTTGAAGTATGTGAAGAGTTTATTGACGTATAAAGAAGGAAATAATATTGCATGAAGTGGTTCATATCTTTTATAGTATAACAAATTATGTTTAAATAATTTTTTTATTTACAACATTAAATATTTTACTGATATTGACCTGTAAACTAGTTGGGGTAAAAAATTACCCCGCGCAAGCTCTGGTGTAACGGGCATTAGCGCGATTCCTCTAGGGTTAATACACAACGCGTAATTGTACGAAATACTATTTACCAGGATAAACTGAATTCACTTTTTTTTGTAGTTGACATGGAAAAGTAAATGTTACACTCTGATCAAATAAACCTTCACAAACAACCAACGCTAAGACAATAAGCATTATATCGGTAATCCTGGTCATAAAAATGAGGCTGGAATATATTGTGAGATTTCTTCAAAGATGATGGATAGTGAATTTCGGGAATTATAATATAGACCTACTGCAAGAGCATAAACACATAAAGCTCTGGGCAGTATTAATAATATTTTCAAACGAGGAAGACGAAAACGGCCAAACGATGTGAAAGTCCAAGTGGTACCTTGAAACGACAAAATAAAGATTTAAAAAAATTGAAGTGAAATATAGGAGTCCTAATGGTAGCTAGAAATTCTAAACTAAGAGAAAAGAAATAACAAAAAAACCTACTATAATATAAACCAATATGAAGAAACCATTGTTGTTTCAATACAAAATGAAGATTTTTGCCGTCAATATACCTTACATGTTAGGTCAATGTTGTATTTTAGTATATGCACTTTTTTATATGTTTAAAGAATTATTTTCTGTGGTAATGGCTGAGTTTATAGAAGTTAATTAGTAATACATCTTAGTTTTTTATTGTTTAACTTTTAATGTTTTTTTCATTTATTTGAAATTTTTTTAACGTTACAATAAAATCAACCCTGATTTTAAATCTAGGAGTATAAAATAAGGTGCTGAATGGAAGATTTCTTGAAGACAAGAAGTTAGTACCTAATTCAATGGTGAACGAATCTATATTTATGCTTTCAATATTTCATTTTTAGTAGATTTTGATACATATTGTTTTTCCATGTATTGTAAATTAACTATATTTTACTGTGATATTCAGATATCAATCATAATTATGTGACGAGTGTCAGCTTAAAGCGTTTGTGGAAAGGTAGATCTCAAGAGAGACGAAATTGGGGTTCGTTATTTGGTTGAAGGTAGTTCATGTAAGAACCAATTGCCCATGGTTATAAACAATATTTCGGTGAATACAAAACCAATGAGAAACAACAAGTTTCTTTACGGAAAAATGTCTTTATATACTTATTTATTATTACCTAGTATACGATTATTATATTATTTCCTCTCAATCATATATTTTATAGTATGATGTAAGACCCCCATTGACAATTAAGGCTTACATGGCAATGGAAAAGTATTATAATTTTAGTAGTTTGCATTTTATTTATCCTATATATGAGCACACAATTCTCAATTTACAACACATATATTTTAAATAATTTCCCAACCTTATATTATAGGCTAATATATAATACCCTTACACACAACCACACATTTAGTTGTGCAAAGGTTTGCATACAATTATATTAAATTTAATAACGTCTTATTTATTTTAGCTCGTAAAAACTTACGCTTTCAAATACATTTACGAAGGTTCAGTGACAATCTTTAATTTAATAATTATTACGAAAATTGTCTCTCGAGGCCTTTTGTTCTTTTAATACAGATGTAATAATGTTTTACTGTAAAATCTCATGACTTATACTTTTCTATCTTATACAGTTGTGTAATATGAAAAAACTTGAATTAAAATGTATGAAAAGAAATAATTTAAATTTATAAGTAATTGAATAAGTTTTTAATCTTTCAATTTGGTTGACAATATAATGTAATTCCTTAGTTTCCCACTTTACATTTTGAGATTCAAACTGGAAGCACAATTGCTTCTGGATTGTATTTTTTAATTCTTAACTAAACCTGTTTCTCTTAAACAACTTCACTCAATTTATCACTCTGATATTTTTATAATAAAAACTGTCACAATCTTCTTGATTTTTTTATAATGTCTCTAGACATTATTCTTAAAATGTCTTATTCTTTTTAGAAATAAAACTCCCGAAATACAAAATTCCTTTGCAACCTGAATATTTTACTAGTAATCCAAATACTCTCATCTAGCTCGAACATTAGTTCCAGTTTTCATCTATGTTCTTCTTTCTGAATAACCGGTATTTAGGCCAATCAGAGTTTAACATTTAACTATTTGAAGGAGTGAACAGTTTTTGGTGTTTGAATTTTTCTCATTACTTAAGCCTGACGAGTTCTTTCACTCTTCCAGACTCTCCCTTACACTTGTTTATATATTTTTTTCCCTTTAGAAAATAATACCATACCCTTATTCCGAAATGACGTACCCAGGACGGATTTACAACATGTAGCTTACTCAACAATAGCTATGCTCTATTTGTCGGCGTTTAATGCTTTCTTTGCCAGTCTTTTTTTTTAAAATTACAAATTGATTATTTCTGAACAATTCTAATACACTAATTTAATAATGTCTCATATCTTCTTTCGTTTATTATAACTTTATATTTCCAATCAATGAATATGAAAATGGGAATATATTTTAAATAATAAAAACAATAATTTGATTATTTAATTACAACTAAGTTTTGTAAAACCTTAAAACAGTGAAAGTGACTGTTTTTTTTTTATAATCGGTTCAATTTACAATTAGGATGTAAACTGATGCAGGGTAAAATATATATATATATATATATATATATATATATATATATATATATATATATATATATCATTTACTAATTAGTTTAGTGTATTTACATCACATTAAATTACGAAATTATATGCTGTAGAAGCCTACCTCAGATGGAGGACGAAATCAATACAATCAACACAATGCGTATTATTTTCTTAAAAAAAAAAAAAAAAATCACAATGAAGACGTCTAAATATTGTGCATTATGTGTCACAGACGGGAGTTAAATGTAAATATTATGCAAACATGTCTCATACTTTATTCTAAAGCTGCTCATTTCCTCCTTGACTTGACTTTGCAGCTGAGATAATACAGGAAGCACTCAACTGTTGGTATATCCTCTTTGTTAAAATATGCCAACAGAAGTAGGTGATTAGTGAGTGTTAATAAAATGTAGAAATACTAAAAAGGTAATCTGTGTTATAAATGCAGCTGTGCTGTCAAATAGAGAGAACAGTTGTCCACTAACTTGAAGCTTATATTTTGATCCATGGGGATTGAGTGATTCATTTGATATTTTACCCGGTTGACAGTGCAAATAGAGTCAAATATATGGTGGAAATTGGGAGAGGAAAAACCGTAGTCCTATTATGATCATTGAACACAAAAAACGCAAAGAAGGTTCTACTTAGTTACTTTCTTGTAGGAAAAGCATATTATTATTATTATTAAAATGATATTGTAATGTATTCCTTTAACAATTATTTACTTTAAACATTTGTTCTAAAATTTAGTAATGAATTTCTTAGTGTATTAATTTAGATATAGATTCAAAGTGCTGTTGTTTCATTTATTTGTAGAAAGTATTGGGTAAACAATTTATTTATCATTTTATCAATCATTGAAGAAATAGTCGCTTCACATAGGCATTTTGTGGTTTCTTTCAAATGACACACTTCATTTTAGATTTATCATGCTTATAAATTAGGCTACGTAAAAAAAAAATTGGAAAACTTAATGCACTGATAAACATTCACTAATTTTGTCAAATACTAGGGACATGAGTTATATACCTCCATCAGCCCTATCAATTTTGGTTTTCAAGGATGTAAACCAAGATTCCCTAGCTTAAAGCGCAATATAGACCATAGTCAATTAAATACATTAGTAGAGGTAAGATCATTAGGGCCATTCCAGTCTAGCTTTTTTCCCTCCCTTTCATATACGGGCGCATTCTTTCACTAAATTTATTGTACTTAAAGTTTAACGCTATGAGTACGATTAACGGTTTGTGAGTAATTATTTTCAACTTTGACATCCTACACATCCTGCAATGGATATGTATTTGCATTTTACAATTTTCTAGGTATCTCGTTACGAGATAGGTCTGCCCCGTAGGCTGATACCTTTATGATAAGCGCCGTTTTTTTCTGGTTATTATGTATAGGCTTATAAATTGTGACACTGTCTTATAGCCTATAGATTTGATTTCTCGTTCAAACAGCGTTTACCATTCTTTTGTGTATTTACTCTTTGAGTTTTTTTTTAGAAATCATAACTTATAGCATTCCTTACAGGCATTAAAGTCAGTTTTTGCAAACTATTTATATTGCAGATAAGTTTTGTTTATACAATTTATTTAGGTATTTTGTAATTACAAGAAAACGATAATTTGTTTCTCACAAAACAGATAATAAAATTAAAAATATAATAAACAATGCCAGTAATCAAATAATATGGACGAAATAAAACGTGTTTATAATATAAAATGTCAAGATTTGTAAGTAATTACATGTAGGACAAACAAAATGAAAAAGATACAAAGAACAATTAAACCCTTATAATAAACCAAACTTACAGAAATCCAATTAGGCTACTTATCGTATAAATAATGGAAATAGATTTCATGAAATAGTAAACATGAAATTAATAAAAGAATTAAACAAAGGGTTAAAGATGAATATATGTGAAACATTGGAAATTTATAGTCATAAAGTTAAAGACAGATTCAAGTGAGATCAAGACACCAAACTATTTATAAGGTCATTGATGTTACCGAACAAATTAAATAAACTGCAATGCATATTACATATGGTTGTTTGTAGTACATATGATTTAATTTTTGTAATAAAATTTTGTTACATAATTATTTTTACAGAAGATGCTGGTACTGTTTCATCGGTGGAAAGCTTTGAATAATAAATGTATTAAAACAATTCTTGTTTTTGAAATATTTTCAAGTTATAAACTATATTATAAGAAAACATAAAACCATATTTAATATATATCACACTTATATACATATATATATATATATATATATATATATATATATATATATATATATATGTGTGTGTGTGTGTGTAAATGATAAACATATTTATCCAATTTTTATTGAAACAATAAATACATCTGTGTAACTGTGTGAATCCCATTTAAAAGAATACAACACAATAAATTGTGTTTAATAACTTGAAATAAAAATTTCTAAATAATTGTTTTAATGCAATTGATGTGTGTCATTTTCCAAATACATCTGTGAAAAGAAAATGAAACTAGACATGAAAAAGTAAATGAAAAGGAAAAATGTAATGTATGAGGACGTGCTTTGAGGTAAAATTGTATTAGACACGTTGCCTTCTGACAGAGATAAGTTTGTTCAGAGATAATTGCCTTGATTTAATGAAGTAACGTGTGACGTTCTGTAGAAGAAAGCCTTTTATTTTTAGAAAGTTAGTTTTACTTTCTGGACGTAAGGGTAGACAATTTAATTTCATCCCTAATAGCTTTTCTCCTTGTTCACACTGACGTCATTATTTAATAAAACCTCGAGCCATTGCTAGATAATGGTATTGAAAAATTTTACAATCATGTACTAACTATGTACTATGATTACCATATTATATATACACACACACAGATACATATACAAACATATATAAAGTATATATATATATATATATATATATATATATATATATATATATATATATATATAAAGAGACGGTGTCATTTAGCCTAAATACATTAAATCATTAAATTAAGAAGAAATTGACGTTTTGAGAAACATTTTTTTACGGTAAACAAGTTATAAGCTACCATTATAAATTCTTTCGTTGGAAAGACTATAATATATTATTGTACATAAAGACATATATTGTAAAAACTTGCATTGTTCCATGAAAGTGTGAGAGTAAATTCACTCTTAATTTTGAACCAATTTCCCTAAAATGAAGTACCTAAATATGTTGTTAGAAACAACTGCTCTCAATTTAAGTAGAACTATAGATATTGGAACACATACTCAATGGATAGCTGTGAGAAAGTGAGAAGCAAATAGAAGAAGAAAGTGAATAAGAAATACGTAGTGATTACGAATTATTTGAAATATAGTTTTCAAAATTAAAATTATTGCAATACAATTTATAAAAAGCTAAACAGTTTTCGAACAACAGCAAATACATGCGCCTTTGTTTCACGAAATCAATATTTGTAGCTTATTTAATGAAATTTCAAATATAATGAATAAATAATAAGAATATTTGTGATTATTATTTACTATAAAAATATATTTTACAGCGTTTAATTTCTACACACTAGTTTGTGTGATAAGTAAATAAATCCAGGGTGCTTTACGACTCTAATGTAAATTATAAACAAAACTAAAAAAATACCGAGACCAACTGCGTAAATTCCTTCGTATTGTGACTTGTAGGCTATATTATTTTACGCTCAGTTTTGGAATTTTTAAATTAGTGATATAGATTAAATTATTTTTAAAGTAGAAATATATTATTTAAACATCACTTCACCGCTTAAAATGAATGTTATACAAAAGTTTGTATTGGATATATTTTTTTTATATT
>JBAIZL010000010.1:72160057-72165057 GCA_036971475.1 Prosapia bicincta | reverse complement strand
TCGCTAATTATATTTGATCAAAATTAATGTAATATTATACATTTTTGGCTGGATCCCATTGGCCTCACTTTTACTGTTTAATTTAAATCGGTCTATTAGCCGTTAGCCTAATTAATGTTCTGTTGGTTTATAATTTATTCTAACATTCCCAGTTTGTCTATTTAGTTCTAATTACTTAGTTTACATTGATTTTTCCTATATTTAACATTTTTATTATATTACTATGAAATAATTGTCATATTAGTTGATTGATCTATTTAACTATTCTAGGTTAGTTACATTTATCTGTACTAATACCAGATCTATTTGCATTGGTCATTCTGGCCGTTGCAGTGTGTGTGTGTGTGTTCGTGGGTATGTATATACATATTTAAACACCTTATTATGCATTTATTATGATTGATTCCTCACTTATAGTTTCCTCAAGAAGGTTATAATAGTTTGTGGAGATTTAATTTTGGAAACACAATATTGTTAATAATATTCAAACAGCTCCACTTGGCCATTTTTCTCTTTCATATTTTAACACATATTTCATGATAATTACGCGACGGTTTAAATCAACCTATTTTGCTCTCAAAATAATAAGCAGTATTTTTTGACGTAGCCAGTACATGTCTGGGATTGTTTACAAATATATTTCATTCTCTTCACATTCATCTCAAATTTCAAACGTTAAAGTATGATTTTATGATAGTTTGTGTCAAGGCGACAAATAGACGTAAACAGAAAAAAGTTTGTTTGTTTTTTTGCTGTTCAATTGAAAAATATCACCTCTTTATTAAAAACATTATTTTTTTCCAAGTATAACTTTCTTCTAAAATTAGTGTATTCGTGACATTAGTGTAGATGGTTTAGAAAAAAAAATATTTAATTCATTGGTGGAAGAAACGTTGAATATAAAACAAGTAGAAATGAGCACAAAATGCTGTCGTGACAGTTTTATGTCTTGTCTCTGTGTGTCTGTCACTAGAAGTAAAATAAATTATTTATACGTGTCTTGGGCTCATGTTAGGTTTGTATAAAAGTCGAAGGTTGAGTCTCGTAATGTGTAATGTGGTGCGCTACTGATGACTTAGATTGGTTTTGTTTGTTTATTTTGATAATTAGTAAAATTAGCTTTAATACGACAGATATATCTTCACCCCAGACTGTCTTTGACGGCCGAGTTGTCCAGTTGTTTTCACCGCTCAGTGATTGTCTTTTAACTATGAGTAATAATAGAAAATACCATATACATGTTTTTGATTTAAAGTAATAATGAAGAATTATTGATAAGCATTCCCCAGTAATTCAAGTACTAACCGATTGTTTTGTAAATGAAAAATGAAACTTAAATAATTTAAAGCAATGTGGTTTTTATAAATTCATTTAAACTGCCAGTTACGTGACCATATATTCGGAATTACTAATTATTTTAGCGAGAAATATAGCTCTAAACAAACCATGACACAATGGAAAACTGTCTACTTGGATAAAAAGCCAGGATCATAGTAGAAAAAAACTTACTTACTTGTGAGACAAGAAAGTAAGTAACGTTGGATATATAGAAAATAATGGAGCTCAATTTGCAAGAGGAAGATAGAAAGCATAACGTGAGAGGATAGAAAAAGGAACTCGAAATCATATACAGTAAGAAAAGTAAACATATAAGATATAATTAATAATCGAAATTTTTCTTGTAACTTCTTATCTATGCCAGATTTAAATTCCTAACCTTTAGGTTTACAAATTGTACATATTCTTCATTCATGTTGTTGTAACGCAGACACCTCTTTTAAACGCCGACTGAGAGACCTTCCTACCGTACATGATTTAATTTTTTGAGTAAATCTTGAAACTATCTCATTATTACCTACATTTTGGTTAATTTTAAATTATTTTTTATTTTTCGTACACCTGATAACCGAAAAGCTACGATACAAAAATTCAATATATTCTTGAATTCCTTTCTATTAGGTAAAATTACTTTTAAAAATTAAGAACCACTAGCTTATATTGGTTTTATGTATCCAATACTTGATTAAAAAAAGCGTTAATCATCATTATAACGCACGTGACTTATAAACGTGCTGAAATACCGTTAGACACGGGCTTTACATGATGTATCTGTAGGTGTTTGTACTTTAATACTTTTAACTAGTTTTATTTTTATATAACGAAATAACTCTTGTAATATAGTAGCATAGGTAAAGTAAAATAATTAACGAGAAACTTCCATCAGCGGCTCCGGTAGACCCAGTAGCCCCGAGCCTACCCAACTTATGTTACATTTATGTTGGGTGAAATCCTTCTCAATTGTCAGTAATTTAGAAACCTAAGAGTTATATATCTAATATCAAAAGAAATGTCGATATTATTATAGCAAAATTTAGAATATACACAGCCGTAGTAAACAATTAAATAATTGCACATCTGTTTTATAAAATCTATACACCATGAATGTAGAAATGTTCTTAAAACCAGCATAGTAATTTTTAAACATTTTCAGGGGGCTCTATCAACCCCCCCCCACTACACGTTGTAACGACTACCCTAAACTTTGCCTACCCAAAAAACCTTTGAAGCCTCCCCTGGGAATGCTTATGAAAATTGCTGACTGGTTTCATACCTTTTGATGAATTCAGTCAGTAGTTTGTGTTACTTATGTAGGGCCTGTATATATGTGTTTGACTTGATTTTCATTAGTAAAATTCATGGATCATAGTCTACATAAACATGATATATTTATGATTACATAATAAAAAAACCTAATAGGAATGCTTTAAAATATAATAAAACAAATATATTTCACAATAATGTTAATTTTTTGCTCCAGTGACGTACTTGTTTAGGCATGATCAACAACAACCCCTAGCAGAACAGGTTTTTTTAAATGACTATACTTTTGCAAGACAGAATGCCTTCTTCAGTACCGCCAAAGACTTTGTGAGATAGTATTTGTCAGGAAAATGCAAAGAAATGGATTATTTTTCCAGTTTGATTAAAACCCTGAAAATACAATTGAGAAATTATTAGCGTTAAGGATCCATCTATTCATTTGGAAAATGGATAGGAATATTCTTTCTTTCACGGCAAAAAGTGAAACACATTTAGAAGATAAGAAAACCCGTTCTCCCACTTTGACCCTTAATTTTTACTTTTACAAGCTACCATGGCAAAATTAAATTCAGTAAGGCATTTTAAAAGCCAAGTAAAAAAACCAAGAAGAACTTTAAATGCTTCCTTTACATCAGACACAACCGAAACGTTTTTACATATTTTTCAACTCTCTTTTTCGCTTATAGTTCATTCTCGAATGAGGTGTGAAAAGCCATAACCAGAGATAAACTATTTGAATAAACCCTTTAACTATTACGTAATCTGTTTAATTTTATTATAAACAACTACATTATTTGTAAATAGAGTCTATGTTTTGATTCGAATTTACTATATCTACTTACTTTACTATATCCAATGGCAGATCTTGAGATCTCTGTCATTCTCTACATAGCCTCCCAGTAGACGGTGGTGACTTCACTGACTACCACGTATTGCAAAGCTCAGCAGTTCTGTGGGTGTAGGCCATTTATCGTTTGACGGTTGCACATAGGGCAAATATTCGAGGTCGGTAATTCTAATGAACTTTCAAACAGTTAAAGCCCGTAATAATTTTGAATTTGGCTTTCACTCTAGGTAGGCTATGTGGTACCAGCACTGAGTGAGTAAGCCCCTTAAATATCTTTACGGCACTGTTTTTTTTCTATGCTTTTCTTCCTTCTTTTGTTGATTGTTGATTAAGTTAGTCCTCTTTCTATCAATAGAGTTATTGGATTATCAGGCTGTGGCAAAGTTTTACGTGTCTTCACTAAAGGGTCTACGCGTGCATTTCGCTCAATGACTAAGGAGCCGTCGCAGCACAATGTACCACCCTTCTTCAATTGTGCCTGGCAGGGCCTTTCTTTCGTCCATTGTTTGCACAAAGTCAGTGGAAGTACTACTAGGTAGGAAAATCTCTGGAGAACACAACTCCAGCTGACTTTGCGATGATTGAACAAAGATATTCGGTAGCTTCTGTTATCCCCGCAATCTCACAGGGTTGCAGTCTTCAAGCGGTTGCTATAATAGCCAGCTCCAGACGCATTTTCACCGCCTATCCGTCAGTGTTTACGTGGAACATGTGGGTTTTATTGTATAGATCAGCATTCGTATCCAAAGCAGCTACCTTCAGCATGTGGGAAACTATTAGACTTGGAGTCTTTATGATTTAGAAGTAACAGTCTCCCCTGATGTGATAACTGTATGACAGGTTGGGAATTTAGAAGCTCGTCCCAGTTATATATCGTATTTAATTGTAATTTGATCAGCATGAATGGGTGGTGCTGTTTGTCGCGATGTCGTTGGTTTATATTTCTTCCAGTGTCTAGTTGATTCTCTTTGCCCTCTCCCAGAACCTGAGTACTGATTTCTCCTTGCGGCTTTGCAGTGGCTCCAATTCCGCTTGCAATTGCATTGCAGTTTTTGGTAGTTGCTCCTTGATATACTACTATATATAGTGCCATAGCCAGTGTTAGCAGAGCTAGGCACATTTTAAATCAAACACCTTAACGTTAAGTGCGAATTTCGAAATCTAACATGGTAGAGCATTATAACGACACTGGAAATTGAAAAGGAATATTTTAAAATTTACAAAACTCACACACATACACATTCACAACTATTTGTAACAGGCATATATAAGACGTTTTAACGCTACAATGAATATTACAATTTTAAAATTTAAACCTTAAAGGAATGTAAAGTTTGAGAACATTTTATATAGAATATCTGAAAGTAGGTACCCAATAAAAATATTAAAAGGATGACAAATTAACTGTGGAAACTTCAATTGATTTAATTATCATTTTTAACTAGTTAGATCAACTGTCGTTTTCTTGTAAGGAAATTTTGTAGCCTATGTTACTTTTTCAAGAAAACCTTAAACACAAAATAAAGAGAAAACAAAGATCTTTGCAAAATAA
>JBAIZL010000010.1:72152557-72155057 GCA_036971475.1 Prosapia bicincta | reverse complement strand
TATTAAAATATTCTTAGTTTATTATTATACATGTTATAATTAAATTAGGTAATATATTTCACATACCTTTTGTGATAATATTTATTAAAATATTCTTAGTTTATTATTATACATGTTATAATTAAATTAGGTAATATATTTCACATACCTTTTGTGATATTATTTATTAAAATATTCTTAGTTTATTATTATACATGTTATAATTAAATTAGGTAATATATTTCACATACCTTTTGTGATATTATTTATTAAAATATTCTTAGTTTATTATTATACATGTTATAATTAAATTAGGTAATATATTTCACATACCTTTTGTGATATTATTTATTAAAATATTCTTAGTTTATTATTATACATGTTATAATTAAATTAGGTAATATATCTCACATACCTTTTGTGATATTATTTATTAAAATATTATTAGTTTATTATTATACATGTTATAATTAAATTAGGTAATATATTTCACATACCTTTTGTGATATTATTTATTAAAATATTCTTAGTTTATTATTATACATGTTATAATTAAATTAGGTACTATATTTCACATGCCTTTTGTGATATTATTTATTAAAATATTCTTAGTTTATTATTATACATGTTATAATTAAATTAGGTAATATATTTCACATACCTTTTGTGATAATATTTATTAAAATATTCTTAGTTTATTATTATACATGTTATAATTAAATTAGGTAATATATTTCACATACCTTTTGTGATATTATTTATTAAAATATTCTTAGTTTATTATTATACATGTTATAATTAAATTAGGTAATATATCTCACATACCTTTTGTGATATTATTTATTAAAATATTATTAGTTTATTATTATACATGTTATAATTAAATTAGGTAATATATTTCACATACCTTTTGTGATAATATTTATTAAAATATTCTTAGTTTATTATTATACATGTTATAATTAAATTAGGTAATATATTTCACATACCTTTTGTGATAATATTTATTAAAATATTCTTAGTTTATTATTATACATGTTATAATTAAATTAGGTAATATATTTCACATACCTTTGTGATATTATTTATTAAAATATTCTTAGTTTATTATTATACATGTTATAATTAAATTAGGTAATATATCTCACATACCTTTTGTGATATTATTTATTAAAATATTATTAGTTTATTATTATACATGTTATAATTAAATTAGGTAATATATTTCACATACCTTTTGTGATATTATTTATTAAAATATTCTTAGTTTATTATTATACATGTTATAATTAAATTAGGTAATATATTTCACATACCTTTTGTGATATTATTTATTAAAATATTCTTAGTTTATTATTATACATGTTATAATTAAATTAGGTAATATATTTCACATACCTTTTGTGATATTATTTATTAAAATATTTTACCGAAGTTTTTAGAATGTGTTAAACTATTAAATAATAATATGATAATTATTATTATATTAAAACAAAACTACTTTTAAGTATACACATTGAATGCTATTTTATCTATTGAAGGACATACATCAATACCTACTTTGAGTTTTACCAATTGCCTACCTACTTTTTATTCCCGTATTTAGTAGTGCAATTCGTTATTCTCTTTTATCTGTCAAATAACATAAAAACTTAAATATACATTTAGGTATTCAATAAACATGCAAACATTTATAAACTCATTTCTTAAGGGTCCATAACTGCACCTAAAACCGTATTTTCCTCGCTTTTCAATTGTTGCAAAATATGCCATTAACAGATCGTTTTGTATAAAGTATGTTTTACTGTTACTGATTTTTATGGGATATTTTGTAATAGTCGGGTTAGTTATTATCAATAAGAGTTTGGTTGTATGGGAAAATATAAACTTCATTTATTCAATCAATGAAATACTTAGAAACAATTAATGTCTTGAAAGTATCGATTTAATCAGCTACTTATTCAGTAAATCGATAAAAATGAAAAACAAAATATTTGTTCAGTGATTAACAGTTAAATACAAAATTTAAAAAAGATAAACTAGGCGCTTTTATATATAGGGTGTACTTCTTAAATTTTATATATAGTAGTTAAAATTAAAAACCGTTGATATTTTAATTATATATTCTTTTATTTGAATTGTTTTAACAAGATTGTGCTATATTTGCTACTTTGTATGTCTAAACAGATAAAGTGTAAATCAACACCTGTGCTTGTTAAAACAGTACGAATTAAACCAGACAACTTCAGGGAGAAAAATGGTACATTTTTAACGTAAAGATAGATTTTCTTTAATTAAACCTCCCAATATAAAAACCCCATTTTCATTTTATAGCTTGCGTTTATTACCCACATTAAACAGCAATTCATAGCATTTCAGATATCTCTTGAAACATGTGCGTTTTTTCTTTTGTAAGAGATAGCTGAAAAATATTTTTAATATAAAAACCTTATCTTTGTATTAAGTAAAATCTTTGCTCAGTGTTATGTTTATGGTCTATTGGATTAAGTTATGAAAACGA
>JBAIZL010000010.1:71807557-72150057 GCA_036971475.1 Prosapia bicincta | reverse complement strand
TATTAATATTTGCCGTTTTATAGGTTCTTATTTGAAAAATTACTTTTTCAAATATTCTATATGGTGAAAAAAGAAAAGTGATGTTAACTCCTACAGTATAGGAATTGATGTACAAAAATACCATGTTGAATATATAAATATATATACCTTAATAATCTGAAAAATTTTTATCTGTTATCGAGTCCTAATAACTTATATTAAACATTTTAAACAAATTAGAGTATCTAGAATAAAACACTCATCTTGTTATTTGTTTGCGATTTTCAACAAAATAAATCAATAAAATGACAGTTGTTATAGTGTTTAATGGTAATGAAAGATCAAAGACAGTTAATTAGCTCATTGGTAAAAATATTTAGCTCTTGAAAAGAATTTTCTAATACAAAATCAAAACGTAAAGTGTATTTGTAGTAGCATGAATTGGTCTGTGATCCATAAATAGTTATTAAGAGACTTTAAATACAGTTTAAGCAAAATAAAACTTGAAAATAATTTTTGTATGTATAAAAATATCTAGCTACTTATTACACGTTGATTTGATTAACAACCAGCTCGTCATGAACAGCAAAAGGATTTCGATTTAAAATATTTAATGTATACATAATATTATATCTCTATGCCATTTGCAAGGGCCATTTCTTTTCTAAATTTGTTTAGGTAATTCTATCATTTAATTACCATTAACAATTATTAAATATTTGTATTTTTTAATTATTTTAAATAGACCTCTAAAAAGTCAAGTTCTAATGTAATAAAGTTAACCCAGATATCAGGATTTACACTTTTTACCATAAACGGGTCATAAGAAATCAAAACTGTTTTCAATTTTGAAATATAAGGATTTCTATGAAAATTATTGAAGTGAACAGATCTTTATATATAGATAAAAACCAAGCTCTTATTTGGCAACGTTCAAACGTAAGGAAAATATATTTCCAAATTATTTGTCGAAGCAGAATCGAAGAAAAATATTTGGAATATTAAACGCTTTACTATTTATATTTTATAATTTATTTCCCTTTTAGTAAATAAACATATTTCCAGTGTTTTTGCAGCTTTTAAGTAACTTATATAACTTAAGTAACTTTAAAATTTACATGAACAATAGAAAAATATACAAGTTGTATTATTCTTATTTTTCAATGATACTAAAGGAACTGATCATTCTCTCGGTCTGACTGTTTCCCTCTCTCTCTCTCTCTCTCTCTCTCTCTCTCTCTCTCTCTCTCTCTCTCTATATATATATATATATATATATATATATATATATATATATATTATGTTTTCTTGTATAATAATTTAAAACAACATAGGTTATTCAAATACAAGAATATTATTTATTTATATTCAAAGCTTTTCGTTGGTAAACAGTACCAACATCATCAGGAATGAAAAATACATGAATAACCTATGTTGTTATATATATATATATATATATATATTAAATATGGTGATATGTTTCATTGTAATATAGTTAATGAATTAAAAATATTTCAAAAACAAGAATACTTTTAATGAATATATTTATTCAAAGCTTCTATCGGCGAAAAGCTTTGTATAAAGATATTCATTAAACGTATTCTTGTTTTTGAAATATTTTTAATTTATTAATTACATATATATACAAACACATATCTATCCCTCTCACCTCCCTCTAGCTCTCACTATGAATGTACTTTATCTATATATATCTCTTTCTCTAACACCCCCTTTTAACCCTAAATATCTGAAACACTGAATATTTTTACAATCTATTTCACGGTCATTTTTATTATTGCTTAGAATTTTTTTATTACATATAATACATAAAATAGTCAATATGGATGTAATTTTTTAGCCAGAAGTATCTGTTATTACAACATCACGAAACTCCTAGTATGATGTTGGTTTTTAGACATTTTGCGATATCGGAAGATATATATAAAAGACATTTTATTTATCATGATGTCTATTCGATACCTATTGTAAATAATATTCGTAGCAAAAAATAAAAATTAAAATACGAATATATTTTATTCATAACTAGCAAACGGCAGTAAAAAAGTTGAATACAAATTGTTGTCGTCGTTTATTTGAAGCAGATAAAACTATTTTCTCTAATTATTACTCATTTAAAATATCCCCCCATTTTAGTTTAACCCCCCATACTGTACAAGAATGTACGACGTTGAGATGGTCTATAAGTTGAAAAATTCCGTGCTACATTCACACTTGACTTCGACAAATCATTGCTTAAAATTCAGAATATAAATTTCCCACAATTCTCGAATAATATAATGTTTGAACACACACACACACTGCGGCGGGCAATATTCTCTGGGAATACATGCCGCAAAAAGATAACATGTAAAACATAAAGAGTCTAAAGTTCTTGTAAGTAAAACAAACCAAGCCACCGTGGGAAGGGTTTGAAACTTAAATTTAAGGCCGTTTGCAAGGGGAAGATGGTCAAAATTGGCCTAGAATTACCATCGACATTTCCAGAGATGAAGCAAGACGAGAAAAATCAAAATTAAAGAATAATAAAATTCCATCAGAAGCACCCTTAAAGAGTTATACGACTTGATCGAAAAAATGGATTAAATCGATCGGTCTATCAATTCTGCGAGCCGTTACGCACTAGTACAAAAGAAGTGCGCGCGCCGATCAGGCGACATCGAGTTAAGATCCTTATTGGTTGTCAACTCGTGGGAACGGACTGCAGGTGGGGGTGTTTTCCCGGGGGTTGAGCAGGCCTAGCGTCTGTTGAAGCCCCAGCTAAACCAGGACTCTCGAAGGGTAAGGTCGGTGTCGGGCGTAGCTCCGGTAAAACAATGAACAATAGTTTTGTTACCGTAAATAGTTCAAAAACTATGAGTGGCTAGGGAAAGTTCGTTTCGTTGAGATGTCGTGACGCTGTATTTCGTGTATGGGGCCCTTTCGCATTTCAAGATCGCAGCGAAAGGGGTTTCCCATAAATTTCCATCAAATTATGTGCGAGCGTCGTTAAATGTGTGTGTTGCAGCCTTACTAGAAAGACAAGGCGATGTGAACAGTGTAACCTAGCAAACAGTTTTAAAAGTGTAAGTCTAAATTTCTAACAAAATTAAACAAAATTTAACTAAATTGATAAACGTTTTTAAAAGATTTTTCTATTTATTTTCTGTGTTAAGAGATGCCCAAGAACTGTGTTAAAAGAAGGGCTTAAAGCTAAAATTTTACTGGTATCCGTTAAAATTTAAAAGAGGTGCGAATAGCATCGAAGAAAGAAGATGGAAGGATTTCAACCAAAGGGTGAAGCGAGCGGATCTACCTGAGGCCTAGCAGACACACAAAGGGATGGAGGATTTCAAAGATGGCGGCAACGCGTGGGAAGCATCCAAGTGTTCTTACGTGGGAACAAAGCAACAGCCAAGCCGGATTTTCCCCACCCCGTTGGAGGACAAAGGGAGAGACGGAGAAGAGAGGGAGAAGATAGGCAAGCCATGCTTTGTGTGGAATCAGGTCAGATCTAAATTGTTTTCCCTTTGCAAATTAAAATTTTAATTTGAAGAATTTTTTCTAAATTGGGAAAATGTTATAAAATTTAAATAAATTTTCAAATCATTAACAGTAAACTTTAAATTTTACAAGTAAATGCTGGTGGCTTTGTTTTAAAGAGTGGGGGGTTTCAAGATGGCGATGCCATAACTGCAGAATTTATGTTGTATTTTATGTATGTAAGGAAAATAGAAATTTTAGATTAGAACCTATGTAAAGGGAAAGGGTTTTAAATAAGCAAATCAAATAAAAGGATTTAAATTAATTAAAGAGTTTAAAATCTTATGAAGGTGTAAAGAAATTAAATAAAAGATGTGTTGAAATAAGGTTAAATATAATTTGCTAAAAGTAAATATCCAAGATGGCGGACAAAAGGCCATTGTTTACAACAGCTGATTGGAAGGCTATGCTTTAGTTTCAGGTGCTCCTATAAACAGGAGTGTTATTTCATATAATTAAATTAAACTAAATTGGTACTTTATTTAGAAGGAGTCATTACGACATTTTTCCATATGAAGCAAATTGACATAAATGGTTTTCATTTAAAATAAACAAGGGTTCTAACAAATTGAAGCTTTTTAATGTAAACTTTTGATTTTATTTAGAAAAGGGTGAAATTATATATGTGTATAAAATAAATTGAATCAAACCAAGGTTTGAGTAAGAATAAAGGGAAATGATTTTAATATGGGTAGATTTTAAATATTTTAAAAGGTACAACAAAAGAGTTAAGTTAAACAAGAGATTTTAAAATTGTAAGTGGGTCTAGCTAACCAATTTTAATATGTTAATATAAGTTTTCGTTTTTGAATTATAAGTATATATATATTGTTTATTTCATGATTTATGTGTATTTAAAATAATATCTTGGTGGTAGAGTAACTTAGAAAGAAAATTGAAATTTTTGCAAATTGGTTTAAAAATGTAAGTTCTAAAATAAAGGCAAATGGGCTTGTAGCCATTTAGCAATGGTATACAAAATTTATTAAATATCAATTTCCTTCAGAAATTGCATCGATAAATTTTAAATAAATTTTCATTAAATTTCAGTATTTATAATTTAAATGAAGAAAGGGTTAACCAAATGATAACTAAAGGGTTTTTGTTTTTATATAAAAAGGGTTAAATAAATTTTAAAATTTGTAAATTTCTTTGTAAATGATCAAGGATCAGTTCAAAAGGGTGTAACTAGGTTTTAATAAATATAAATAAATTTCATTATGTGGATTTTCATGCTAAAAGGGTTAATCAAATCGTAACCAAAGGGTTAAATATTTTCTAATCAAAGGGTTAAATGAATTTAAATAAATTTGTAGATTTTGTAAATGATTGAGGATATGGGTAAACAGGTTAAATATGTTTCAGTAAATGTTTTATTAAAATATTTATTTAAATATTATAATCTCAATATGGGAAGGTGTTTGAATTTATTCAGCAGATGTTTTAAAAACTTTTATAAATTATGATTTGATGTTCAGTAAATATTTTGATAATCTTGTAGGAGATATGGCTATATGTTTTATATGTAATTTTTGTTTTAGTATGTACTTCATAATTGGTTTTTATATAATTTGATATGTTTTATGAAATTGCTTTTAGGTTGTTTGGTAAAATTGATTGAAATTTTACCTGCTAAAGTAAATAGAATTTGAATTTTAAATTGCTCATTTTAAATTGATAAAGATATAGAAAAAATTTGATCATTTAAATAGCTATGTAAAATATGGCCATAAATGAAGTAGTGGGTTTAGAAAGTATAAATAAATTGAACAAAATGTGAAAAGTAGGGATCTTTCGGAGTGTGTTGAAAAGTAAGGCTTTGCTTGAATCCAAAAGGTTAAAGCGAATTTCTGTAATTTGTAACAATTAAAATTTTCAGTAAAAAGTTAAATAAACAAAACCATATATTGACGTTTAAAATCGCAAGGTTGAGAACCTGGGATAATGAAATAAAATTATGACAAGTAGTAAAGGGTTATATTTTCGACAAGTAAGATTGACCGGCAAGTAGAGCAAAGTTTTACGCTTTGGCATACTCTGAGTGAAAGAAAAATAAAATCGTAAATTCTTAATTTAAATTTTAAATGTCAACTAAAATAAGCAGTATGGTTTCTTAACTGTGTTAAGAACCAACACAAAGGATATATTTTTTTTTAAGTCAAATAAATTGCAGACTGTGCATTGTAATATTTAAATTTTTTAAAATTAAAAAATAAAGATTTTTTAACTAACTTGCAAACAAACTGAGTATTATTTTAAAAAAAGTTTCTTACACTCTCCTACTGTTGATATGGTCATTTCGCCGTTTAGATGTCTCAAAAGAACCCATCCCCCGGGACGACTTACCCGCTAAGGGTAGAATCCGCAGCAAGTTAGGTTTTTTCTTGTTTAAGTCCAGTGACTTGTTCTCTGGCAGATTTTGGCGAGCATTGCACAGCGTTCGTGGTTTTTGCTGCGAGCGGCTCGTTTCAAAATTCTTGCTCTGCAACGGGCGTTGGTGGGCGGGCTTGCGCGCGCGTGCTGGTCAACATCGGAAGGGTTGACGGCGCCGTGCGTGGGTGCTGGCTCGGTCCGTTGCAGTTAGTAAGATGGCGCCCAACGTGGGGCCGACGGGTAAAGTTGCGGACTTTCCCGTATAAATATTTCGGTCTCTATTAAAATCATAAAAAGACATGGCGAAATTCGACCTAGGAAGTGTAAGAAATAAATAATAAAATGTTAAAGAAAAGAGTTAGATTGCAGTTTTAGGTTAAAACACTGGTAAATTAATTTAAAAATAAGATAAGAAGATGAAATTAAGAGGTAAATAGTTCAGTATGAGAAATAGTTTTAAAAGGGTTAAGAAAGTAAAGTAGGGGTAAATAGTTGTAAGTAGAAAGAAGCATACACATAGACGAACGCGCGCATAGGAAACACACGCACGACATCCAACGACACTTTTATGTAAAGTAAAGGATTTTATAGAAAGGTTTAGAATTAGGGTTTAGAAAGAAGGAAAGGATTTAAAACAAAAAAGGAGATAAACAGAACAGAAGCCATGGCAACACAAAAGCAGCAGGAAAGAAGTGAAATGGAAAAGCTAATGGCGATACTAAGGAAAGAAAAAGAACAAGATGAGGCTAAAAGACAAAAGGAGAAAGAACAAGAAAAATTAGAAAGGCAGCAAAAGGAAGAACAGGATGAGGCTAAAAGAAAGCAAAAGGAAGAACAGGATGAGGCTAAAAGAAAGCAAAAGGAAGAACAGGATGAGGCTAAAAGAAAGCAAGAAAAAGAAAAGGAGAGATTAGAAAGACAGAAGGAGAAAGAACAGGATAGGTTAGAAAGACAGCAGGAAAAAGAAAAGGAGAGGTTAGAAAGACAGGAAGAAAAAGAAAAGAAGAGAGTAGAAAGGCAGAAGAAGGAAGAACAGGAAAGGTTAGAAAGGCAGAAGAAAGAAGAACAGGAGAAATTAGAAAGATATAAAGAAAGAGAGCAGGCCGAAAAGAGATGGCAAAATGAGGAAGCGAGGAGGATAAGAGAAGCAGAAGAAAAAGAGGGCAGGAGAAAAAAGAAACAACAAGAGAAAGAACAGGAAAAGAAAGAGAGAGAAGAAAAAGAAAAAAGGGATAGAGAAGAACTGAAACAATTCCAAGAAAGGATGGCGGAAAAGTTTAAAAGTCATAAGGACGACATAGCCCAGCACATGGTGAGCATGGACGCAAGAGTGTCGACTTATGAGAGCAAAGTCGATCAATTACAAGTAAGGATCGAAAAGGAGGAAGAGGAGCAACTGGAGCAGGACAAGAAAATCGTGGACCTGCAAACAGGCCTGCAGAAAGTGGAAACCAGCGTTAAAAGAGTCGCGGACAAAGTAAGGAGTGCAGGAGCACAAGCGACAAGTGTTAGCTGGGTAAAACCACGGGCCTGGGATTATCAGGAGCTTGCAGGAGCAAAAAGGATCGAGTATTATGGAAAAGATAATGAAGATCCGGTAGCGTTTATAAAGAGCATGGAGGAGCTCTTTGATGAAGTAGACCCCATGTTGGAAGAAGAGACCAAACTGAAGATGGTGGTCAGAAATTTAAAAGGAACGGCAGAAGCCTGGTGGGAGGCCGTTATGAACCCAGGAGATCAGTATGGACAGTTTAAGGCTAAGTTTTTAGCCAGATACTGGGGTTTTGAAGCGCAAGAGAAAATAAGGCGGCAGTTAGATACTGGGAGGTATTATGAAATGGGACCCTACAGCAAGTCCGAATACTTCGTAGTAATGGTTAACAAAGCCAGAAATTTGGACCCGCCGATACCAGAGCGATACCTTGTGAACAAGGTGATGACGCATTTCGGAAAGGAGGTCCGGAATGCTAGCCTTGGAGTTCATAGGGAGTCAGTGGCCAGTGCCATTGATTTCCTGAACGGCGTTGAGACGGACAACGGAAGCCGGGGTATAAATGGGAGAGAGGTGCCGCCTAGGTACCAACAGAGGCCACCTCCAAATATGAGGCCTCCTCACCCAAGGAACAACACCAATGGGAACCCCAGGCCGGAGAGAGAGACCAGACCACATCCAAGGCAGAACGTGGAAACAAGAAATAGGACAAGGAGTCCAAAAAACGAGGCGGGAGGGTCTCGTGCGAAATAGAAGAGAACAGACAACATGGAGACAGACAATGGCGAGCAAAAGGAACCGAGACCCGGAACAAAGAAATAAAAAAGAGTATTAGTAGTATAAAGAAGAGTAAAAGAATAGTAAAAGAAAAAGAAAGGCCAAAAGGAGTTACATCTGACAGGGAAGCGAGCAAAAACGTGCTGGAAGGAGAAGGCAAAAGGGAACAGAGTGGAAACAGGGCGATGGGTGGGGCTGAGCCCAAGGATGCTGTAGAACAGCTACCCAGTAACAGTAAAGGAGGAAGAAAGGAAGAGATTGAGAAAAATAGCAGGCAGCAGGAAGCTGCAAAACAGGGAGGCCCAAAGAGTTCCAGTGACCTAGCCAAGATCCAAGAAGGAAACGGAAATGCAAGCAAACTAGAAGAAACTCCGAATCAGGAAAATAAAGAAGAAGATGAAAAGCCAGAAAAGATAAGAGCCACAGCTCAACAGCCAGACATGGAACAAACAAGGAAGTTAGGAGGTCTCAATATGGAGATACGAGACGACCTGCTCGAGGAGGAAGGTTTGTTGCCCCGACAATCCCAGAATTCTGAGGAATGCCCTGCACTCATAGGCGCTATCTGGCAACAGGTAGTGCGGGTTGAGATTGACACCGGCGCGGACGTGTCCGTTATACAGGGCAACCTGTATAACGAGCTGAAGCGCCAAGGGAAAGAATTCTTGGAATTGCCGGTAAGCAATACGGGCATTATTATGGCGGTGAAGACACCCCAGATAAGAGTCTGTAAGCAGGCCTTTATTCCTCTGAGTATGGGAGGTCATGTAATAGAAAGTAGCTTCATGGTGGTGGAACGCTTACGAGCGGAAATTGTCATGGGTTGCGATCTGTTACATCGACTGAAAGCCCGTATCAACATGGAGAGACGCTTCATGACTTTCGAGGTCGAAGGAGAGATGACCAGTCTCGACTTCATAAGACCTAAACAAGACCATCCAAACACATCCATTACTAACTTGGAGGCTCAGGAAGGAGAAGATGTTAGATCTACACAAGACCATCCAGGAGAGCTCCAAGAGATTAGTAGGAGAGCAAAAATCGACAAGGTGGGATGGATTGGTACAAGCGAAGAAGAGGGGCTTGTACTGGCGCCAGCCGAACACCAGGCTGACGTCGTTACCCCTATCGATAACCTGGAGTGGCCGAGTCTCGGGGGGGGATTGGGACATGGATCCCAATCTGAAGGAAATGTTGGAGCAGAAGTGGCAAAAGACAAACAAGATACAGAATTAACACAGAGAGGTAGTGAACAGGAGAGAAAGGGAAAACCGGAAGGCCAGGAGGCAAAAGAAATAGAGCAAAGTGAAAGCAAGAAGGGAGCTGCAACTTTAAGCAAAAGAAGAGGAGCCGATGGCAAGGCAGACAGAAATGTGCCGGAAGGGAGGCGCAAAGAAGGTCATACACGTGGAACTAGGGCGGTAAAAAGGGCAGGGCCCGAGAAAGCCGAAAGTGGGCACCAAAAGTATAAAGGACAAGAGGAAGAAATAGGAGGAAAGGTACAGAGAGGACAAGGAGGCCCAGAATGTTCCTACGACCATGCGGAAATCCCGGAAGGAAACAAGGATGCGAGCGAGCCAGAGGACAAGAAAAACAAGCGTAATAGGAAGGAAAAAGGAGGAGAAAAGAGAACTCAGGACAAGGCAAAACGAAGTAGACCCAGATACAGGATGAGGAGGAGATTAGGAGTTGTAGATTGGAAGAGTAGAGTAAAGAGAAAGAAACACAAAAATTATAAAAATGGCCAAACACTGAAAAAACGTCGAGTATACAATGTAAGAAACCTAAATACAATACAGCAGCAGGATAAAAATAACTCAATTCTCACGAAGACTCAGGAGGAAAGGCTGGGAAAATTAATAGAGGAATACAAAGTGGTATTCAGCGAGACTCCAGGAAGGTCCAATAAGTATAAACATAGATTGAAAATATATGAGGATAAACCATTTATAAAGAGGAGTTATCCGATCCCTATAAACTATAGGAAACAGGTCCAACAGGAAATCGACGTTATGCTAGCCAACGACATCATTGAGAGGTCAAGAACGCCATACATCAACCCGATGGTAATGGTCCTCAAGCCAGACAAGTCCATCAGACTATGCCTTGATGCTAGGAGACTAAATGACATCACTGTACCAGATTACGAAAGCGCACCAGCGATTGACGAGATTCTAAGGAAAGGAAGATGTAAGAGGTATATCTCCAAGATTGATCTCACGTCTAGTTTTTGGCAAATACCTCTTACACATGACTCCAAGAAGTATACGGGGTTCCTCTTCAACAACAAGGTGTACAACTTCAAGGTAGTGCCTTTCGGACTACAGAACTCCTTAGCGGCATTGGTTAGGACGGTGGATTTGACGCTGGGACAGGAATTAGAGGAAAACATTCTAGCATACGTCGACGACCTGTTATGCTTGTCTGAGACGTTCGAGGAACACCTCGAACATTTACGAACGATCTTCACCAAATTCAGGGAAGGAAACTTGACAATAAATCCAAGAAAAACATTTTTCTGTCAGGAGGAGGTGAAATTCCTAGGATACATCTTTACTCAGGAAGGGGTACGAACAGACCCAGAGAAGCTACAGGCAATACACGATTTCCCAGTGCCTAAGAATAAAAAGCAATTACAATCGTTTCTAGGATTTGTGAATTACTATGCTCGTTTTACGAGCAAGTATTCACAGGAAACCTCACCTCTTTTAAAGCTCCTGCGCAAGCAACAACCCTGGATTTGGAACTCAGACATGCAGGCGGCTTTTGATCGTGTCAAGGGGTTGTTTCTCGAGGCAGTAACGATTACACACCCAAAAGCTGGGCAGGATGTCTTCCTACAAACGGATGCCAGCCACATAGCGATAGCAAGTCAACTCTATCAAAAGGACGATAACGGGGATTTGGTGGTTATTGGATTCGCTAGTAGGACCCTCAAGAAAGCAGAATTGTCATACAGCGTGTGCGAGAAAGAACTGCTGGCTATTGTGCACGGCCTCAAGAAATTTATACCACTTATATTAGGAGCGCCGTTGCACACTGATAACAAGGCATTGCAATTTTTAAACACTTGCAACTTCACCAACTCTCGCATCACCAGATGGACACTAGCAATGCAAGAGTACCAACCCTCCGTTATTCACTGCCCTGGCAAGGAGAACATACCTTGCGATACGGTCAGCCGCATGTACCAGGCACAAAGCGGGATCGGAAAACTAAAGAACGAGCAGGCAGTTATCAGGCTAAATGAATTGAAAAGCGAGAGACCCTTAAGACAAATAATCCTATCATTGAAAGAAGGACAAAGGGAACAAGTGGATTTAAATAATATAACAGAAAATATACAAAGGTACCCGAGATACGAGGTAATAGAAGGATATTTGTGCTTTAAAGTGAGAGGAAAAAATAAAATAGTGATTCCAGAAGGGAACATTGAGCCACTCATAAACGAAGTACACCAGGTGTACTTGCACATTGGGAGAAATAAATTGGCAAAAATGCTAGGTCGGAGCTTCTATATAAAGAATATGTACCAAAGGGTTATGGAAGTGATAAGGAGATGCAAAATATGTCAATACGCCAAGCATACTAACAGGTACTCACAAGCATTAACAAGACCAATCCTTACACAACAACCAGGGAAAATGGTTGCCGTAGACTTCTTAGGGCCCCTACCCAGGAGTATAGGAGGGGCGAGACACGTACTAGTGATCCTTGACGTGTTCTCAAAGTTCCTAAAATTATACGCTGTGAAAAGCCCGAACTCCAAAACCTCCATCGATCGCATGACTGAGTATTTTAATACAGTGGGAAAACCGATTAAAATTCTTACCGATTTCGGCGCGGCATTTACCTCCAAACAGTGGAAAGAATGGATCGAGGCAGTAGGAGTGCGACACATTCTTATCCCTGTTCGGCATCCCCAGGTAAATTTAGCCGAGCGTATAAATCGAGATTTGGGAAGAATTTTACGGACATACTGTAGTAATGCACAATCCTCATGGCAAAAATACTTGCAATACATAGAAAAAAATCATAACCAAATGCCACACGAGATCACAGGCTACACGCCGGCAATGGTCCACTGGGGAGTGGAAACAAACTATGTATGGGAAGGATATATCCCTGAGGATTGTAGGAATGCGGTAGTGGAGACTAGGAGGGAGATGCTTCAGAAAGTATTTCAGCGAATTAGGACTAAGGGAGACTACAGAGCGGCAAGGACAAATAGAACCTGTAAGGAGACGCACTTCCAAGTCAACGACCTAGTGTTAATCACAAGGCATAACCGCTCCAATGTGCAAAGAAAAGAGACAGAGAAGTTACTATTGATTTACGAAGGCCCATTTAAAATAACCAGGAAACTAGGGCATAAGACCTATGAAGTGGCAAATATTGTGACAAATAAAGTAAGGGGAAGGTACGATGTTAAAGATATAAAATTATACATAGACTAATAATAAACAAGGAAGCCTGATAGCTGACCTGACGTCAAAACAAAAAATGTAGGTTGCCTTAGAGCAACAGATATCGATCCAAAGTTGTATACACAGTAGGAGCACTGACCCAAGCAAAAAAGATAAGGAAGTAGCTTTACTACACAAGGTCACAGCTGTGTGGAGCGGCCGACTAATGCGTAGGCAAGATAACGCCAGCTGATAGGGACAGCGCCTGAGCGTGAGAGGGGAACACCTGAACATCGTTCCTCACTCAAGATAAGGAGCGTAAGTAAATAACTGCTGATAAATTGTAAGAACTTGGTTAGATATTTTGGAGTGTATTTATAAGAAATGTAGAATGTTTATAAGTATGTAATGAAAAATTAAAATAAAGCCACTAACGAGGGTATAAATGTAGGGGAATTAAGAAATGGAAAATTTAAGATAAAAATTTTTTTAATTTTTTAACTTTAAAAAAAAAAAAAAAAAAAAAATAAAGCAAAGAGAAAACAAGATCAGATTTATTGTATCAAGCCTGTGAGTGAATAGTGAGAGTTGTGAGTTTTATAAAAATGTATATACTTAGGGTTGTACTTATTAATATTGTGAAAGTGTTTTAAGTGTTTCAGTGAGAAGAAGTAGAAGAGGACCAAGGACAAATAGATATATAAGTAAGGTAATTAAGAGATAGCTAGCACCCACAAATAAAATAGGAAAACAGATAAATCTCGAAAAATAATTTTTTTTTTATGTATAAGTAAATTTTTTTTTTTGAGATACTTTCAAAAAATTTTATTTTGTCTCAATTTTAAAGGGGGATCTTGCGGCGGGCAATATTCTCTGGGAATACATGCCGCAAAAAGATAACATGTAAAACATAAAGAGTCTAAAGTTCTTGTAAGTAAAACAAACCAAGCCACCGTGGGAAGGGTTTGAAACTTAAATTTAAGGCCGTTTGCAAGGGGAAGATGGTCAAAATTGGCCTAGAATTACCATCGACATTTCCAGAGATGAAGCAAGACGAGAAAAATCAAAATTAAAGAATAATAAAATTCCATCAGAAGCACCCTTAAAGAGTTATACGACTTGATCGAAAAAATGGATTAAATCGATCGGTCTATCAATTCTGCGAGCCGTTACGCACTAGTACAAAAGAAGTGCGCGCGCCGATCAGGCGACATCGAGTTAAGATCCTTATTGGTTGTCAACTCGTGGGAACGGACTGCAGGTGGGGGTGTTTTCCCGGGGGTTGAGCAGGCCTAGCGTCTGTTGAAGCCCCAGCTAAACCAGGACTCTCGAAGGGTAAGGTCGGTGTCGGGCGTAGCTCCGGTAAAACAATGAACAATAGTTTTGTTACCGTAAATAGTTCAAAAACTATGAGTGGCTAGGGAAAGTTCGTTTCGTTGAGATGTCGTGACGCTGTATTTCGTGTATGGGGCCCTTTCGCATTTCAAGATCGCAGCGAAAGGGGTTTCCCATAAATTTCCATCAAATTATGTGCGAGCGTCGTTAAATGTGTGTGTTGCAGCCTTACTAGAAAGACAAGGCGATGTGAACAGTGTAACCTAGCAAACAGTTTTAAAAGTGTAAGTCTAAATTTCTAACAAAATTAAACAAAATTTAACTAAATTGATAAACGTTTTTAAAAGATTTTTCTATTTATTTTCTGTGTTAAGAGATGCCCAAGAACTGTGTTAAAAGAAGGGCTTAAAGCTAAAATTTTACTGGTATCCGTTAAAATTTAAAAGAGGTGCGAATAGCATCGAAGAAAGAAGATGGAAGGATTTCAACCAAAGGGTGAAGCGAGCGGATCTACCTGAGGCCTAGCAGACACACAAAGGGATGGAGGATTTCAAAGATGGCGGCAACGCGTGGGAAGCATCCAAGTATTCTTACGTGGGAACAAAGCAACAGCCAAGCCGGATTTTCCCCACCCCGTTGGAGGACAAAGGGAGAGACGGAGAAGAGAGGGAGAAGATAGGCAAGCCATGCTTTGTGTGGAATCAGGTCAGATCTAAATTGTTTTCCCTTTGCAAATTAAAATTTTAATTTGAAGAATTTTTTCTAAATTGGGAAAATGTTATAAAATTTAAATAAATTTTCAAATCATTAACAGTAAACTTTAAATTTTACAAGTAAATGCTGGTGGCTTTGTTTTAAAGAGTGGGGGGTTTCAAGATGGCGATGCCATAACTGCAGAATTTATGTTGTATTTTATGTATGTAAGGAAAATAGAAATTTTAGATTAGAACCTATGTAAAGGGAAAGGGTTTTAAATAAGCAAATCAAATAAAAGGATTTAAATTAATTAAAGAGTTTAAAATCTTATGAAGGTGTAAAGAAATTAAATAAAAGATGTGTTGAAATAAGGTTAAATATAATTTGCTAAAAGTAAATATCCAAGATGGCGGACAAAAGGCCATTGTTTACAACAGCTGATTGGAAGGCTATGCTTTAGTTTCAGGTGCTCCTATAAACAGGAGTGTTATTTCATATAATTAAATTAAACTAAATTGGTACTTTATTTAGAAGGAGTCATTACGACATTTTTCCATATGAAGCAAATTGACATAAATTGTTTTCATTTAAAATAAACAAGGGTTCTAACAAATTGAAGCTTTTTAATGTAAACTTTTGATTTTATTTAGAAAAGGGTGAAATTATATATGTGTATAAAATAAATTGAATCAAACCAAGGTTTGAGTAAGAATAAAGGGAAATGATTTTAATATGGGTAGATTTTAAATATTTTAAAAGGTACAACAAAAGAGTTAAGTTAAACAAGAGATTTTAAAATTGTAAGTGGGTCTAGCTAACCAATTTTAATATGTTAATATAAGTTTTCGTTTTTGAATTATAAGTATATATATATTGTTTATTTCATGATTTATGTGTATTTAAAATAATATCTTGGTGGTAGAGTAACTTAGAAAGAAAATTGAAATTTTTGCAAATTGGTTTAAAAATGTAAGTTCTAAAATAAAGGCAAATGGGCTTGTAGCCATTTAGCAATGGTATACAAAATTTATTAAATATCAATTTCCTTCAGAAATTGCATCGATAAATTTTAAATAAATTTTCATTAAATTTCAGTATTTATAATTTAAATGAAGAAAGGGTTAACCAAATGATAACTAAAGGGTTTTTGTTTTTATATAAAAAGGGTTAAATAAATTTTAAAATTTGTAAATTTCTTTGTAAATGATCAAGGATCAGTTCAAAAGGGTGTAACTAGGTTTTAATAAATATAAATAAATTTCATTATGTGGATTTTCATGCTAAAAGGGTTAATCAAATCGTAACCAAAGGGTTAAATATTTTCTAATCAAAGGGTTAAATGAATTTAAATAAATTTGTAGATTTTGTAAATGATTGAGGATATGGGTAAACAGGTTAAATATGTTTCAGTAAATGTTTTATTAAAATATTTATTTAAATATTATAATCTCAATATGGGAAGGTGTTTGAATTTATTCAGCAGATGTTTTAAAAACTTTTATAAATTATGATTTGATGTTCAGTAAATATTTTGATAATCTTGTAGGAGATATGGCTATATGTTTTATATGTAATTTTTGTTTTAGTATGTACTTCATAATTGGTTTTTATATAATTTGATATGTTTTATGAAATTGCTTTTAGGTTGTTTGGTAAAATTGATTGAAATTTTACCTGCTAAAGTAAATAGAATTTGAATTTTAAATTGCTCATTTTAAATTGATAAAGATATAGAAAAAATTTGATCATTTAAATAGCTATGTAAAATATGGCCATAAATGAAGTAGTGGGTTTAGAAAGTATAAATAAATTGAACAAAATGTGAAAAGTAGGGATCTTTCGGAGTGTGTTGAAAAGTAAGGCTTTGCTTGAATCCAAAAGGTTAAAGCGAATTTCTGTAATTTGTAACAATTAAAATTTTCAGTAAAAAGTTAAATAAACAAAACCATATATTGACGTTTAAAATCGCAAGGTTGAGAACCTGGGATAATGAAATAAAATTATGACAAGTAGTAAAGGGTTATATTTTGGACAAGTAAGATTGACCGGCAAGTAGAGCAAAGTTTTACGCTTTGGCATACTCTGAGTGAAAGAAAAATAAAATCGTAAATTCTTAATTTAAATTTTAAATGTCAACTAAAATAAGCAGTATGGTTTCTTAACTGTGTTAAGAACCAACACAAAGGATATATTTTTTTTTAAGTCAAATAAATTGCAGACTGTGCATTGTAATATTTAAATTTTAAATTTTTTAAAATTAAAAAATAAAGATTTTTTAACTAACTTGCAAACAAACTGAGTATTATTTTAAAAAAAGTTTCTTACACTCTCCTACTGTTGATATGGTCATTTCGCCGTTTAGATGTCTCAAAAGAACCCATCCCCCGGGACGACTTACCCGCTAAGGGTAGAATCCGCAGCAAGTTAGGTTTTTTCTTGTTTAAGTCCAGTGACTTGTTCTCTGGCAGATTTTGGCGAGCATTGCACAGCGTTCGTGGTTTTTGCTGCGAGCGGCTCGTTTCAAAATTCTTGCTCTGCAACGGGCGTTGGTGGGCGGGCTTGCGCGCGCGTGCTGGTCAACATCGGAAGGGTTGACGGCGCCGTGCGTGGGTGCTGGCTCGGTCCGTTGCAACACACACACACACACACACACACATATATATATATATATATATATGTGCTTGTGTGGGTGTTTTAGTAAATAATAATATTTCGTTTGGTAAGTTATCTTATGATTGCGTGTGCTTTTATAAAAAAGTCATACCATAATATAATTACCTAACCTTTAAAAAACAATAAAGGTAACCTTTTACTTTAAGAACGGTAAGAGTGGGTAATTTTAGAAAATGTGACAAGCTTTTATATAAGCAGGAATTATAAAAAATTCTAATAATATTATTTAAACAAAATCAATCTGTTTGCTGATATATCAGTTATCATTTTACTCAATTATAATTTTTGGGCAGTTATTTAACTCCCATGATTTATAATTGTTTTTTGTTTTTACGTTTCTTAAATAGGTTTACCAATAGATTCATAAAGTGTCGAGAATATAGTTACAAACGTTGAAAATAATCACATTAAATTTAGGATTAAGGCTAATAACTGATCCAATGACCAAAGTAGTCGATGCTTTTGAGAACGATTTTTAATCTATTTAGAGAAATTAAATAGTTATTTCGTTCTTTTCTTCTATTCTCTAACATGTAGAGTTGCAAATAAAAGTTCTTAAAGTTTAATCGACGTTTTACTGAAGGAATTGTATGAATGGCATAAAACACCTTCTGTTAATATAATTTTCCAATTAAGAACCTATTTAAAGATTTAAGGTGAGTCAAAAACGATATTTGGTTTATGTTATAACATTCAAGATAGCCTAGATGCATCAATTCTATTTCTATCAGTCTCATATTTCTTTTTATGGGCAAGGGTTTTCAAACAATTAAAGTCAGTTTTAAATATCATAACATTGTAATTACTACATACAATTCTCAAATAGTTACAATCTTTTTACTAAAAAACGTAACTTTATTATTTGTTTAGTCTTCATTTTACACAAACAGGTCAAATGAAGGTTATGTTAAGGTAAGAAATAAATAGAAGGAAGTAAATTTATATGAATTTTCATGTATTAAAGCATATAGTTCACCTTTTTTTAAAGAATATTCCAATTATATTCCATTAAGTTTCATTTACATAAACTCTCTCTCTGTCTCTCTCTCTCTCTCTCTCTCTCTCTCTCTCTATCTATCTATCTCTATATCTCTCTCACTCTCTGTCTCTCTCTCTCTCACTCTCTTTATATATATATATATATATATATATATATATATATATATATATATATATATATATATCATTGAGAGATGATCGTTTCATTGTTAAGTAAATGAAAATTAATGATTTCTATCTAATACCTAATTTCATGCGTTGTTAAAAGAATACTATCCAAACAGTGCCCACAAACCCGTACTTTATACCAAAGAAATCATTTTTTAAAGCCACGACGGGTGCCTAAGGACACTGATCACGTCGGAACATGGCCTAGGACTTTCTATAAAACGAGGCTGGTACGTGACACAGGTAAACAATCTGAACTGCTAATATGTTTTCAGTTGTATGAAGGGAGCTATAATATATTTGTTTTAAAATAAAAACACATAGGGAGATTTTTAAAATGTTATAAATACCTATTAGGTAAATATTTAAGAAACATATTTGCTCCGTAGACACATTTAATTATTACCATACCAAAGTTAGAGATGTCAACAACGATGGTATATCCGATTATTTAGCTACTAATGTAATTAAATACGGAATATATATATATATATATATATATATATATATATATGTATATATATATATATATATATATATATATATATATATATATTAAGTTATATAAACATTTTATGTGAACATTTCATAATTAAATGCGTGCTAGGAAAATTCCTGCTTACGCAGCTTTAGTATTATATAGGTGTGAGAACAGAGCCCCGGCAGTGTGTAAGTCGCTTCTGTATCGCACAGACGTTTTCCACTCCGATTGAGTGCATATCAATTGTATTGTTTTATTAAGTAAAATTTATGTAACAGTTTTCTAAATTAATTGTTTATTAAATTCAAAGGTTTGTAAAAAAAAAAAATAATTTTTAAAAACCTTTCTTGCTTAATATAAAACGTAACTGGCGCAGTCGGTAGGACATCTCGGGAAAATTAATGAACATAATTTTTTTCGATTTCAATCGATTAACCGAGATACTGCAAAAACGCGATTCGTTACAGAGCGCATATCTGTAATGACATCAAGAAAACGGTAGGACACCTCAAGGAAGTTAGCGAATATAACGTCCGTCGGTTTTAACCGTTAATTGAGGAAACTTTAAGTAGAGTGAATATCTACAACCACTTAATAGAGCGCATATCTATTAAGAACACGAGCGAATATCGTGTAGGTGAAAAGTGAAAAGTGAAAATTGTTCAAATGAGCAAAGTATTTTGGATCAACTTGTAAGTAGATCTTAAGATATAGAATTAAGAAAAAGTAGAGTAAATACTTTTTAATTTTATATAATTGATTTTTAATTTTATTATTTTAAAGAAAATAATATTTTAAAATGGCAACGCCAACATTAAAGAAGGAATATCTAGACATGATTCCTGAGTATAGTGGAGAGCCCACTATGCTCCACAGATTCGTTTCCATATGTGATAAAGTAGTAAATAAATTTTATGTAAGCGAAAATCCAGAGGATTTTCAAAATGAATATCTATTTTCTTCTATACTAGCTAAGTTAAAAGGCCAAGCATTAGAAATGGTAGTAAACTCAAACTCATATAACTGGCATGAGATTAAAAGAGTATTATTAACCAGCTATTCAGACAAAAGAGATTGTTTTACTTTAAATTTAGAAATGGCTGAGCTAAACAAGAGAATAACGAATCACCTTTTAAATTTTATGAAAGAATTCAAAAACTATTAAATTTACAAATTTCATTTTTTGTTAATAAAGAGCCACAAAGACAATTGGCCAAAGATGTTTTAATAGAATATGTACAGAAACTAGGGTTAAGAGTTCTCCTTAGAGGTTTACATGAACCTGTAGGATCGCTAATGCGAACCAAAAATCCAGATTCTCTTAGCGAAGCACTTAATATGCTTACTAACGATTTTCAATTTAAAAATAACAAATTATTTCAAAATATTAAACAGAACATTCCACCTAGGGCCCCACAATACCCGCCTATTCGCAAACCCCTTCCTAACAAACAAACCTTCCAAAATTATAGGCCCAACTACCAAAATAATCCTAACCAATTTACTAAACCTAACTCATACGTACAGCAAAATCAACAACCGAGACAGTCTAACAACTACACACCATTAAAAGTTCATCAAAAATTTGAACCAGAACCAATGAGCATTTCCACACGTCAAACAGGGAACACAATTAGACAAAATAGACTTTATCAGATGACAGGGAAACCAATAGAGGAGGAAAATTACGATCAAACTATGAATCGATTGACTGAACAAATGACTAACTCTTATCTGACCGAACAAACAGATTATGAACCGCAAGAGGACCCTGACAGCTACATAGACTTTGATGATTCCCCGCAAGAGGAAAACGCATGCGGATTCACTCAAGAGGACAATCATACCCAAAATCATTTTTTAGGACTAACCACATTAAAAAGACATTTTCCATAATGCATATAGAAGACGACACAAACGAACTACCGTACATCCACGATCCCAAGACCAATTTAAAGATGCTGATTGACACTGGAAGTACGAGATCATTTATTAAAAAATCAATAGCTTTCCAATTTTTCAAAAACACTCTAAAACAAGAGCCATTTGAAGTGAGTACAGCTCATGGAGTATCAAAAGAAAAATACAGTTGTACGCTACCACTTTTAGGAAAAGAAACAACCAAATTCTACTTATTTGATTTCCATAAAGATTTTGACTTACTCCTTGGATTAGATAACATAAAAGAATTAAAAATTAATTTAAATTTTGTGAATGATAAATTAATATTTCGCAATAAGCAAATGCCGATCAAATATTTTAACACAGCAGAACAAAATAATAATAATAATAATATAAGCGAATGTCAGGAACAGAAAGCAAAAAAGGGAACAAGTTATGTTATACAAGCCCGCGCTAGCCAAACGATTAAATTTAGAATACAAAATATTCAAGATGGAGAAGGACTCTTGCCATACAAAAACTTAAATGGATTAGAAATTCCGCAGTGTATAGTCTCAGTACACAAGGGAGAAGCCTACTGCCCTATAATAAACAACACAGAAGTAAATGTAGAATTAACAGTAAATGAACCATTAGAATTAAAATCTTTAGAAGAATACAATATCCTTAGACATGATGCAATGCAAATGAACGCTAATTTCAATTTATTAGATTATAAACAAAAAAATTCGAGAAGAAAAAATTTAGATTTATCAAAATTTAGAATGGAACATATGAACTCGGAAGAAAAATCCGCTATAACAAGTTTAATAAAAGATTATGCAGATTTATTCCATATTGAGGGAAACGATTTAACTTTTACCAACCAAATAAAACATGTTATTAGGACTACTGATGAAATTCCCGTATACTCCAGAAATTATAGATATCCAGAGATTTACAAGAACGAAATTAATAAACAAACTGAGGACATGCTTGAACAAGGAATTATTAGACCTTCAAATTCTCCATGGAACTCTCCTGTCTGGATTGTACCCAAAAAACAAGACGCTTCTGGCAAAAGAAAATTTCGACTAGTAATAGATTTTAGGGGATTAAACAAGAAAACAATTGACGATAGATTTCCCTTGCCAAACATTAGCGACATATTAGATAAATTAGGACGATCTCAGTATTTTACAACTTTAGATTTAGCCTCAGGATTTCACCAAGTAGAAATGGATAAAAATAGCATAGAAAAAACAGCGTTTTCAACAGAAACGGGACACTACGAATTTTTAAGAATGCCCTTTGGACTAAAGAATAGCCCCCCTACATTTCAAAGAATTATGAATAATATTCTGAGAGGCATCCAAAATGAAACATGTTTAGTTTATTTAGACGACATTATAATTTATTCTACTAGCCTCCAAGAACATATACAAAGACTTAAAGAAGTTTTCGACAGATTACGCAAAGCCAGCTTTAAAGTACAGCTGGATAAAACAGAATTTTTAAGAAAAGAAGTGACATATTTGGGACATGTTGTGACACCAGATGGCGTAAAACCTAACCCAGCAAAGATTTTGGCAATCAAAAACTATCCAATACCCAAAACTACCAAACAAATTAAAGGATTTTTAGGACTAATAGGCTATTATCGAAAATTTATTAAAAACTTCGCCAAGATGACAAAACCGTTTACTAACTGTTTAAAGAAAAATGCAAAAATAAATATAGAAAATCCAGACTTTATAGAATGTTTTGAAACATGTAAAAATATATTGACTAACGAGCCCCTTCTACAATACCCAGATTTTGAAAAGGAGTTTACTCTAACGACAGACGGGAGTAATTTTGCACTAGGAGCAATTTTAAGGCAAGACAAAAATGGAAAAGACCTTCCTATAGCGTATGCCAGCAGAACTTTAAACGACAGCGAAACTAATTACTCCGCGATTGAAAAAGAATTATTAACGATCGTATGGGCTACCAAACACTTCATGCCTTATTTATTTGGGAGGAAATTTAAAATTTATACAGACCATAAACCTTTACAATGGTTATTTTCAGTTAAAGAACCAAATTCCAAGCTTTTAAGATGGAGATTAAAATTAGAAGAATATGATTATGACATAAGATACAAAAAAGGCAAATTAAACCAGAACGCAGATGCTTTGTCTAGAATACAATTGAATATTACTAATAAAAAGTCAACAAACGCCCAACACACTGTAGAACCAGACCTTGAGCTATCTCCAGAGAACTTACTGAGTCGTTACTTCCCGGAATTGAATGAAGATAATGAGTCTATGGTCGTACAACTCGACGCAACAGATAATGCCAACTTAGAGTACGATCAAGAAAGTGACAGTCAAACCGTGCATTCCAACTTCGAAGGGAACACCCAAATTGAAATACCAATTTCCGACGAGCCTGTAAACTTTGGGAAAAATCAAGTATTTTTATCATTAATAAAATATGAGCCGAAGAAAGTAAAAATTATAAAACTATTTGGAACTTCAAGAACCCGTTTAATAGTCGAAATATCAGAAAATAATTTTAAAGAGGACGTAGTTAAATTTGTAAAATCATATTTGGTACCAAAAATAAAATATAATCTATATTTTGAAGACGATTTTTATGAGAGATTTGCATCATGCATAGTCAAAAATTTCAAACAAACTGAACTAAATTTAGTTAAGTGTAATAAAAAACTCTTAGACCTAACTTCGGAAGAAGATACCCTAGAAACAATAAGTAATTATCATGTTAGCAAAACCAATCACCGAGGGATACAGGAAACATACGAACAAATTAAGCGAAGATATTATTGGCCTAATTTAAAATCACTAATCCAAAATTTCATAAATCAGTGTGACATATGTCAAAGAACCAAATATGACAGAATTCCCTTACAACTAGAGATGAACTTGACACCTACAGCTGCAAGGCCTTTCCAGATAATTCACATCGACACTATCTCTTTAGAAAAGAATGCGTTTATCAGCATTGTCGACAGTTTCACAAAGTATGCTCAAGCTTATCGCTTGGGAAGCTCTCAAGCTACAGAGATTGCAGACAAGTTATTAGATTACTTTGCGCAGTTCTGCTTACCAACAGTTATTATCTCAGACAATGGAACGGAGTTTAATAACAGAATTGTGAAGGAGATATTAGACCTGCATAAAATCAAAATCCATTTTATCAGTACACAAAACCCCCAATCAAACGGATTATGTGAAAGATTTCATTCCACCTTAATAGAACACATAAGGCTGTTAAATAATCAAATCGAATTTAAAAAAGACAGTATAATTAAGAAAGTCAAATATGCTATAATAGCCTATAACAATAGCATACATTCAGTCACAAAATTAACGCCGTGCGAAGTCTTATTTGGACACATAAATTCAAACAATTTATTAGATATAGATTTAGAAAAACAAATTGTAAATGACTACGTTTTAAACCATAGGGAAAAAACAAAAATACTTTACGAAAACATTAGGGATAGCAATCAAAGAATTAAAGAAAAAGTTTTAGAAAAAAGGAATGTAAACAAAGAACCACTTCCAGAAATACCATCTGAAGTTTATATAAAATCAGTTCAGAAGCAAAGCAAAACTAAAAACAGATATAGCAAGGAAGAAATAGCTTCGATAGATAAAGAAAGAAAAACTGGAAAAATAAAGCCTAGACATCATAACACAAAAGACAAAATACATTTGTCGAAAATTAAAAGGCCTAAGAAGATAAAAAATGTAATTAATGACCAAAATCCTTCTTATTCATATTCGATACAATCGAATTAAAATCCCTACCATACCTTTGTCCACTAGTTCTATACAAGAAACTTTATTAAACTTTTAAACAACATTGTTTTTATTAATTGTATGTGTTACAAACTTTTGTAATTAATTAAATGATATGTAACTAATTATGGTAATAAATATTGTTAATTATTTGAAATATGTTAATCACAAAAAGAAATGTAATTGAAGAAAATTAGAAACTATACTCTTAAAGAGATAACAAAACAAAAAGAATTCTTATAAACTGACTAGAATCCTTATCAAATCTATAACAGGCAAGTTGAATGTAAATGATGGTAAAAATTATGAAAACTTATATAAAACTTTTATTGTAATCAATGTAAATTTTGTAGAACAAAAATTAGATTCTGATAACAATTGTATATGTTATAAACATTTTGTATCTATCCTATGATAGAAAAGACTCATTATAAATTGTATTAATCAATTCCAAATACTTTTGCTCAGTTGAATTATAATGAACAGAAAATTAGACTGTAAAATGCCCATCATCAAAAACAATAACGCCTACAAACTACGAGGATACTGCGTTGGAAATCGCAGACAACCCATTTAACTGGATCTTGGAAATCAACCTTTGCCTGGTGACTTTCTCCAGTGAAGAGGACTTCAACCCATGCCGAAAATTGCCCTTTACGGAGGCCTATTCAGCAGCTTATATACTTCGCCCTCATCAGGAAGAAGAAGAAGACTTCAACCAACGCCGAAACTTCGCCAACCCCGAAGTTTTCTTTAGGGATGGAGGAGTTATATAAACATTTTATGTGAACATTTCATAATTAAATGCGTGCTAGGAAAATTCCTGCTTACGCAGCTTTAGTATTATATAGGTGTGAGAACAGAGCCCCGGCAGTGTGTAAGTCGCCTCTGTATCGCCCAGACGTTTTCCACTCCGATTGAGTGCATATCAATTGTATTGTTTTATTAGGTAAAATTTATGTAACAGTTTTCTAAATTAATTGTTTATTAAATTCAAAGGTTTGTAAAAATAAAAATCATTTTTAAAAACCTTTCTTGCTTAATATAAAACGTAACTTATATATATATATATATATATATATATATATATATATATATATATATATATATATATATACCAAATTCCTTTTAGGGTCAACGACTAATTCCTGCATAATAAATTAGAATAAGTTTCTTACTTACATAATAAGATGTAAATTGTAGTAGGACGTCCGTTGCCTTCTAAAGCTACTAAATTTAAATGCGATTTAATTTGAAGCCGGAAATCCTCTTCAAAATCCTTCAAATATCAAGTTGCTTGTGAGCATCCTTCTAAATAGTTAATTTCATCTCGGTTCATTGAAAAGAGAGATAGAAATATTATGCTGAACGTTTAAAACTGTTACAAATTACCAAAGGTTTGCAAAACTATGCAAACATGACGTTATCACAAACTTAAAATAAGAAAGATACGTTTTATTATTTGTTTGTAAAATAAAAGTAAATGGTTAGATTCCGTAAAAGAAATAAAACTATTGATTTTATTATATTGTGCTAAAAGTATCATGCAATTCATTTAACTATAAAATATTTTAAACTTATTTACAAAATTGTTTAAAAAGGAGTGACGATTACAAACTTATGATATGGTAACATTCTTTTCACGATTATTACATCGTATTTACTAGTATAACCAAACCTGATTCGGATTTTCCAACTTCAATTAAATACCCAGTACGTCGGAACGCTTTTCATCGGGTAAAACACTCACAAAAATTAAATACAGTATTATTAAACCATAAGATGCACTTAAATCAAAGTTGTGATACTTTATGTATACAGTTGCACTAAATAAGTAAAATAAGTATTTTTTTGTATTTTGGTGACCTACATATATTTTACCTATTTGTTCTATCAGCCATTAAAATAAAGTACTAATGATTTATAAAACTAAATACGGTATTTAGATAATATATAATAGAGATTGGCTGATAACCTTTTCGCTTATAAAATGGCATGTGGCTATTGCGCTTTCAAAAACCATTATAGCTACAATATTCTGGTTCTACAGCAAGCATATAACATGTAATAAAGACGCCACGTAACCACCCATCTCTAGGATAATTGCAAGACGACTCTTTATTTGTCGGTAGGAGAATATTTAACTGTCGTGTTGACAGGGCTCTTTAATTACATCTCGACAGACTTACCTAATGCGCTTCAAACATAACCCTTTATATGTGTCTGTTTCTTGCTTTATAGGCTTCATTTCTATTGTTTCATTTGTTCAGGAACTACTGTTATTTTATATCCCAGCGATCTTTGCTACAGTGTTGTTTTAATCACCTAGTTGTTCACTTATGATCTACTGGAAAATGTAAGCCAACACATAAATGTTAATTTTTGGAAAGTGTTAAACGAGCAATCCTTCGGCTCTACTACTTGTGCACTAACTGACCCTAGGAAATATTACTAAACGACTTTACTCTATTTTGAACAAATATTTTTCATCAGATTTTCTTTAAACTATCACGTTTTCCAACATTTAAAAATTTCGTCGTTCCTCTGACCACTCACTAAACCCTGTTCAACTCCTATGGAAATTCTAGCTTTCACGATGAAAATCCTTTAAGAAATCTTATTTTGTTGCTAGAAATAGAAACCCTAAAGCCAGAGAAGCTGTATATTTTGGTATGTACAATACAAGTAACAAACCAGTTAGGCAACTTGGGAGGTCTCAATTAAATTAATGTTACACCTTTACAAAATGATTATGTACAGACGAAAACAATATTTTATGTTTACGTTTGATTTAATGTATTTCATATCTTTTATAGCGCAATTTCCATAAAATGTAAGCAAATGTTAAGGAATTATGAAACGTAATGTAAATCATACACATTTATCTATGAACAAATATACATTTTAGAATCTATATGATATGTAGTATCAAGTAATTATATAAATCGAAATCATTTTATAACTTATACACTATGAAGGTTTGAGTAAGACCCGGTGTTTTTGTTACAACTCTTGCCTTATTTATTATATATTTTTTTAATTATTTAAATTAAACAAAACATGTATAAAAATAATGGAAAAGATGTTAAAAACTGTCTCTTTATTTTCAAAACCTGTTGTAATTGGTTTTAGGTCGCCTAGAGCGTTCCCGAATACTTCCAGTAAACTATGTTTAAAGAAAATCTCAATGACAAAGGTCTTTTGTATTACGCTGCAAAAGACGAAGTAATTTGTTCCTTTGACAAATTATGGGAGCTGCCCTCTGGCAAAGAAATTGTAAACCTCACACTGAGTGCTTAGTATTTTCCTGTGTTCTGTTTTGGAGGCCGAAAGTAAATTAACGTACGTAAGACGTTAATTAACTTATAAATAAATTATACAGCTTCTTAGTTGCTATTGGACAGGTGTTTCAACAGCTTTAATAATTTACTTGAATTCATCGAAACATATTCATGAAAGATATTTTTAGAAAAAATATTCTACCTGATCCTTGGAATGTATTTTGATAAAAAAAACATAAAAGCGAAGCACAAATTAGGCCGTTTAATATTTTATTATTAACAATGTATTTTACAGGTGAAATAATAAACACAGAATATTTCAAAACAATTTACTGCATATTTATTAATATTATTTGAAATGTAGAGTTTTATTAAAAATGTATAAATAAATAGCTTATCTAGGTCTATTATTGATAAATAACAATGAGTTCTAAGGTTGTTGATCTCTAGCTGATCAAGAGGAAACAGAGTCTTATATGTAATTATATGCAAGTAGAGTCTTATTTGTAGGATCATATATTTCTACATAAGAAGCATATAGGATGGATATGTGATCGAGGAGGATGTGGAAAAAATAAGTAATATCAGAAGAAAAGTCGAGAATTATAACCTTCTTATCTACAACAGGAGAAAGAAAAGATGCATACCTCACACACGCACAAACACGCACACACACACACACACACAGATTCGTTCAAATTTTGTACTCTCTACGTTGTCTGAGTTCATTTTTCCAATGAAAGTTAATAAATATTTTTTTTATTTTTTATCTTAATATTTCTGTGTATGGAAATATATAAATTTGCTGCTTTTTACTGGGGTAAACGTATATGAAAGAGAAATTGGACGGGTTCTTGAATATTCGATTTTTCTTTCATGTTGCCGTCGTAAAGGGGAATTGCAATATTCAGATTTAAATTGTCTGTAAAAAGGTTTTAAGGCAAAGACTTTTTGTGACGGTTTGAATGCTCATTGTTCCACTGATAATGTATATTGGTAAATATTGATCGATCAACATCCCACGAGTAAATTTGTTTTGTTTATACTTTTTATATACATTGAAACAAGATATTTACATTCCTGGCAGATGTAGTCAATACATAAGATTTTAGCTTTAGTTTCTTATCTAACTGTAGACTAAAATTTCAATTGGTTTTTAGATAATTTTGAACTTAGGAAGTGGTAGGATGAATGATAAATGATAAAAAAATATTTGAAGTGTTTATTTTATTAGAATACACAGTTATTTAAAAATATATCCTACTATAGTATTATTATTAAACTATATATAAGAGAAAATTCTATATTTGGACGATTTACAATAAATATAATGCGGTTATTATGACATTAAATATTTTTATCCGTATATAAATATACTTTTGTTAAGATATTATACCTAAGTTACACACGACGTCTTTGTAGAATCACAAGTAAGGAGGTTGTGTATAATACAAGTACTTCAGAAAGGAGGAAGGATATTATAATAAGATTGACTGACTTCCGACTTATTTTTATCAACTTCCGGGGCAAAAGGTTTTCACACTAATGGCTATGCTTCTGAGACCATTATGTGGACAGAGCTGGAATATTCATAGGAAAATTCTGAAGATTATCCGCAGATATTCTACAAATCCCTTTTTATGCATTACACTCTAAATTGAAATGATATGTTAGATATCACAATGATAAATGGTATCAATCTAAATATAGTCTTTTTAGGATAGGAAACTCATGAATAAATATTTCTTATGTATAATTTTAAATAAAGAAGACTTATTTCTTAAAGAAGATTTTTACTAATGCAATACTTTAAGTAAGGTTTGTAATTTCCCGGCTTGATTCCCAACGCTCCACTTGAAACAGGTTTTCCTTAAATCTTTCATCAGGACCAGGATCAGGATAGCGTCAATTCAAGTAACGACTGGAAGTCCAAAAGATTTTTAAGTCTAGCTCATCCACTCTGAACAAATATTACTGCTTCGTTTAACATTATTTCAATACATAAACCAAGTAGATATTCCACCAGCAGAAAATCAAGTAGAAAGGATTGTCCACTAGAAGAAAAACTCAACCCTATTCAGAGGTATTACAAATTAGCCAATGAAAACCAAAAGTACGATACACAAACGAAATTTTATTGTAACACTGTTTAGCATTGGAGACTCTAAAATCTCAGAACATTGTTTAATCGATATTATATAAAATTTAATTTATTAATAGGATATCTATATATTAGGGAAATATGGTTTAAGTCTTTAATTAAACTTAAAAGTTTACTTTTAGAGGTTTTTCACATAGATTTGTATTAATTCCTTTATTATATTTTATAAGAATTTACAATATATTTTCTTCATTTAATAAAAGAGTATTTATTTTATAATTTAAATCAAATTTATTTTATTTAATCAAATGTTGTGCAGTATGGTACAACATTTCAATGAAACCCGTTCAGATAGGAATCCTTTTCAAATTACGAGGCTGTGGTTTACGTTAGAAATGCGTGAGAATGGAGCGACTTTGGCGAGCCTGTGTACCTTTGATTATTCCAGTGGAAACTGTTGGAGGTACTGACTGTAATTAAACTCTTGCCAAGGTAAACTTAACCCTATAGCAGTGAAGTTATGAGTGGTGAAACAGTATTATTTTTCCGCATGCGTTGAAACTTATTTGGTAAACGCGGGAACACAAGACAAAATTTAGGGATCTTAACACGGTACACAAAACGGTGTGAGCAGCGTTTGCGAATAAGGTATCACTGCTACTTGAACTTGAGAATGTGGAATTTTAATTTTCTTTAAAGAGGATGGAGGTATAAATAAGCTAAACGTAGAATGAAGAAACAAAAGATAAACTAGAACTTAATAAAGTTCCTCGAACAAACGTAAACAATCCTACAGATTACCAAGATGGCAAATAAAGTAATATTTGGAACTATTCGAATTAGTAAAATTCGTTCACATGTTTATATCTATGTGGAACCCTAATAGTGACACTAATGCTTATTCCAAAATATATCTACAATTATGCCATGTGTGTGATTTCTAATAGTAAGCACCAGTGCAATTTATAAGCAATGGATTATGTACATTATTATAATTTACACATCTCATGTAACATTTCTATACTAAACTGAGAATCTAAACTGCACTTATGCTCCTACGAAATTAAAATAATTACAAGCAATAAACCATGAAATATGTTTATATACAATTAAATTGGTTTATTATTGATCTACGAATAGAATAAATTGAATACTTTAAAAAGCTAAAAATAATTGTTAAATTTAAGGCATGCATACTTTTTATTATTTGAACCATGACTTCAAAATTATAAAAAAAACACAACTCTTCTCGTTTATAAATCAAACACACTGCATTCTTTTAAAAACTCATTACTGTTTAATTTATGTTCGTGCATTTTTTCCATTGTTTCGAATAAAATTAAATAATTCCATATTCAACGTCTCCGTTTTTTAAAACTGTTGGACAAAAGAATAAATACCTCGTTTGTATTCAAAAGCCGGGAAGTATTTAGCTACACACAGTACGTGTCTGGAATAATTTAGTGGCGTTTAAGTCAACATTTTCTCTTATAACGTATGTCGTCATGTTACTTTATTTGAACACAATGGAGCGTCATTGGTTTTCATAGATCCTGAAGCTATTAGTTATTGTCATTGGTTTTCATGACTCCTAAAACCATTGGTTATTCCTGATTCAATAAAAGTCCTAATTAACCATAATAAGATATAAGTTATTATTACTTCACTTTGTTTTTATTAATAATACAAGCATAATACTACTTTTTTAAAGCAACTGATTCGTGATTTTCGAATAATAATTTACTAAAGAAAAATAATAAATTAATAAATCTCACGTCTCGTAAGTATCTTTAAATAATATAAAACCTAATAAGTAGCACAGACGAATAAATACAACATCTTACAGTTTGATATAGTATAAAGTATACAGTAACATACATTTCAATAAAAATATTGAAATTCCATATAACCACAAAAATACCACATTACCAATACCCACAAAAATAATCTTAAAAAAACTAATACAGCAAGTTACCTAAGATATAATTGGTGAGGCAACCATTTAGCCTCATCTCCATACTTTTTACCTATGTTTGGAAATATTAATTCTTGGCTATATAAATAGTGAATTTTGGAAAACTTCAAAAGATATTATCTTATGTCACACTAGTTTTTTTACTCTAATTTTGTTTGAAGGGTTTTTACAAAATTTCACCAAATAAATGTTAAAATTATTTGATATTGTTTTCGGGACACAAGACTTTACTTTTATTAGGCAATTGGGCTATGATAGTTTTTGAAATTCGCCCACCCAGCCGCGTACAAGAGAGCCCCAACCTCGCTCTCAGGAGTGATGAGCAACCAATCTGCATCACCTCCATAAATTGTTTCATCTGCGTAAAAATATTTATTCTTGGCCATATATAGAGACAGGGATCTATGACTTCAAAAGACATTCTCTTCTAGTTTCATACTACTTTTCTCCTTCTAATTTTATCTTTAGTGTTGTTTTTTGCAAGAATTTTACGCACCAAAAGTAAAAGTTTTATCTGTTTTTGGGAAAATAGAAATATACATTATATATAAAATCAACCCATTTTAATTCTGAATGTTTCTTCTCCCACATATCTCTAAAATTGTATACCGTGATACCTTGTGAGGGGGTATGATATGTTTCTGAAAGAAAGAGTTTAAATATGCTATTTATATTGTGTCACACAGCTGATTTATTTTTCAATTAAAATTAATTTTTAGATACATTTTTTGAAAATACAACAGGCTCCTATTTTGAGATTTATTTATTCAACCTATATTTATAACTTTCCGTAATTTATTACCTAGTGTAAGTAATTCTTCCTTATAATATATGGCCAAAGAATTTGCCTAATGAATAAATATATAAATCACTAATTTTAATTGCAAACAAACGCACTTCCCATCAGCGTACCCTTTATCGTAAAAATAACCCTTTATTGTATTATTAGTTAATTTTGGTTATCGTTGCAGTATAGGGATTTTACCAATATTTTTATTGTAATATATTTTACCTCTGTGCTAATAATATTGTATATATCTTATAATTTAATAGAGCATACAATTTAATATTAGGTTTTTATTAAGGATTCAGTCGTTTAGGATCTGTATATTGTACGTATTATGACTATTACGTGTTTGTACAACAAACGATAAATAACCTAAACAAAATATTAAGACAAAAATAATAATAAAATATACTACCTATTTATCCATCAGATATTTGTAATAACATAAAATAAAAAAAAAGATTAGGTTATTGCTAAAATTAATATAAATTACTTTCTAGTATTTACTTTAATATACTATTATTCATTTGTTTTTTGGGAATTTAAAACATACTTTATATATTGCTAAAACGTTAACGATGTAATAAATGAAATTATTTAGTTTATGCCGAGTCCTAATTATTTATCAAAGTTTAGATTATTCTTCTCTATTTAGTTTTCATAACACTTTAATGTAACTTACCGTTATCGAATGAACTATTATTAATGTGTTGAATGGAATAGTTTTAGAAATTTATTTTACGTTATAAATTATTGAATCAAAAATTATACCTTTAAAACTGAAGCAAGTAAAAACTCACAATGAAAATTTTGGAAGCAACCCCAATACCACAAAAATAACAAAAATATCTGATTATACAAGTTACATAAGATTAAACCCTCATATACATTGTGATGACCATGTCATCATTATCAGAGAGTCTTATTACAAAAAACAACAACTAGATACAAACTAGACTTATATATATATTAATGGTGAAAATAATGGATTTAAATATACGTTTGTATTTTACGTATTAGGTTCTATTTAATCTAATAAAAATACTGAGTTTTTATTCTTATATCAACTTAATAATATGTTCAGTGTGAAACCGTAAGAGGAATTACATCCCAAGTGTTATTATTTTGAAATACCATTATCTTGAGTCTAACATTCATCTAAGGCAGAGAACTATCTGAATTATATAGAAGAAGTTAAAGTTATAAATAAATGTCTACAACCATCTTTAAGCCAATAAAGACTACATTTAAACTTCATACTGGAAACTGTAGCTGGAGATAAGCGTTATATACTATGGGATATGACAGAGTACCTGGTGACACTCTAGCTTGTACGGACGTAGGTAATTAAAAACAGATAACATTACTTTCTAGATAACACTACTCCAACTAAACATTTCCTCATGATTTATTGCTTGCTTATATATTTTACGGAAATATTTAATACATAAATCCAAAAGGTTTTCGATTTAAACAATTAATTGTAGAGCATATGTGATATTCCATCTATTATACTAGGATTTTTAGAATTATTTTTTACCTTATATGTATTTAGTTGCCATAGAACTACGTTTTATTACAACAATTAATTGTAGAGCATATGTGATATTCCATCTATTATACTAGGATTTTTAGAATTATTTTTTACCTTCTATGTATTTAATTGCCATAGAACTACGTTTTATTAAAACAATTAATTGTAGAGCATATGTGATATTCCATCAATTGTACTAGGATTTTTAGAATTATTTTTTACCTTCTATGTATTTAGTTGCCATAGAACTACGTTTTATTCCAACAATTAATTGTAGTTCATATGTGATATTCCATGAATTGTACTAGGATTTTTAGAATTATTTTTTACCTTCAATGTATTTAGTTGCCATAGAACTACGTTTTATTACGGCAATTAATTGTAAAGCATATGTGATATTCCATCTATTATACTAGGATTTTTAGAATAATTTTTTACCTTTAGTATTTTGTTGCCATAGAACTACGTTTTATTACAAAAACTAAATTTTCTTGATTTGCTTCAAAACAATATATTTATAGTGACGTATATTCTTTTTATTAAAATTATTCTTTTATTTATTTTTTATTCGAGCTCTGGATTAATTAGCTATTTACGTTACAACTATATAAGAAATGACAAAAACTAATGCTAAACAGTACTTCTGAAGATGAATACCATGTAATCGAAATTAACTTTATTTAATTGTAGTAAAATGAAGGTTTTTTTATTGTGATTAGTGGGCTTTAATTATTTATTTATTAGATTAGTTATCTTATTCGTTAACGAAAAAACCTAAACATGACACTCGATTCCACATTAGTTTTATTCGATATCTCAAACCTCTACACCAACATTCCCTATCAAGAAAACAATAACATCTTCCACAACATGCTCATACATCACATACCCCCATTAGGGACATCAAAATTAGTTACATCACAAAATTACTTCACCTATAATAATACTTTCTATACACAAAAAGATGACTTACCTTTAGCGTCGTCCCCCATAGCTGCCATCGTGGCGGAAATATGCAACCCCATATTGAAAAACCACATTTCACATGATAGTAAATACTCAAAGAACATCATTCACTGGTATAGATGCGTTGACGTTAATATCTCACAAAGGTTGTAAAGGCCAAAGACACATATTAGAAAAACGTCTTTACTCCATACACTTAAAACTAATATACGTCATCGAAAGGAAACAAAACAACTGTCTGAATTTCATGAATTTATAAATATCCGTTCAAACAAATAAATACATAATTTTACCATTTATTTTCCAAAAACTCACCAACTCTCATTCTTCCATTGATAACTCTTCAAACTACCCTAACTAATCACCTAGCAGTTTATAGCACCTTGATATATAGACACAGTCAGGCAACGAAAAATACCATCAAGAGTTAAAAACCACAAAACATATAGCACAAACTATTCAATACAAATCAACAATGACTAATAAACTATACAACAACCAGAAAAATAAACTCAATAACCTAACCCTAAATACCCAACTTGACATACTCATAAAATATTAGTTTTACTTAAATATTTTTGTTTTGTTTTACAGGTTCAATTTATTTGTTTAATGGAAAAAAACCTGGAGCTTGTGATATATCAGTGGGTAAGTTGACTTATATGAATATTTTAAACATCATAATTTTTCATTTTTCAATTGGAAATGATTTATATTTCAGTGAGCTACGATAGTGTGTTTCAGCAAGCTGTCGTCATTGTTGAAATATAGACTTTATAAGATTTAAAGCAATTTTATTCCATCTACACTTCAACAGCTAGTTTTACACTAAAACTCGTTATCAAATGTTGATTTTATTACACTTGTCTATAATAGGACTTTTTTTATAATTATAGATAGAATAGCATAGGTGAATATTTATCTATATAGGTGAATAGTTGAGGTGATGTCTCGAATCCATAGAAGTATTACTAGATGAAATCGTTTTGAAACATATTTTGTGTTCACGGGCAACTTATCACATGAAATTTCTTAACTCACTTAATCTACTCAAGTCCAAGAAGATTTACAGTAATATGTCCAAAAAGGATCCAAATAATTGTAGTATGAATGTCAATGGTTGTAATTGTAATGTTAGAAATGTAAGTTTTTCTAGTTGCTGTAATTTTGAGAACGAGTATATTGGTAATAATCCTTGTGCTGTTTATTATAATAACGTACATGGTAATAATCCTTGAGCTGTTTATTATAATAACGTACATGGTAATAATCCTTGTGCTGTTTATTATAATAACGTACATGGTAATAATCCTTGTGCTGTTTATTATAATAACGTACATGGTAATAATCCTTGTGCTGTTTATTATAATAACGTACATGGTAATAATCCTTGTGCTGTTTATTATAATAACGTACATGGTAATAATCCTTGTGCTGTTTATTTTAATAACGTACATGGTAATAATCCTTGTGCTGTTTATTATAATAACGTACATGGTAATAATCCTTGTGCTGTTTATTATAATAACGTACATGGTAATAATCCTTGTGCTGTTTATTATAATAACGTACATGGTAATAATCCTTGTGCTGTTTATTATAATAACGTACATGGTAATAATCATTGTGCTGTTTATTATAATAACGTACATGGTAATAATCCTTGTGCTGTTTATTATAATAACGTACATGGTAATAATCCTTGTGCTGTTTATTATAATAACGTACATGGTAATAATTCTTGTGCTGTTTATTATAATAACGTACATGGTAATAATCCTTGTGCTGTTTATTATAATAACGTACATGGTAATAATATATTTATTATTATATATAAGTGGTTTATGAATTTATCTGACAGTAAAATTGAGAGTAGTATAATTGAGGTCTTGTCTTTTGGGCCCAAATTTAATACTAGCCGTCAAGTAAATCAAGGCTCGATTGTTGGTTGTGTTAACAATATGGAGGTTTGTTTGAGTTTAACTTCGAATTCCTTAGAAAGCAATAAAAAAGATGAGAGATTATCAATGGTCTCTAATGAATCGTTGAAAATTTCGAGTGAACCTCATCGAAAAAGTTATTTTAGTAGAGACATTTTTCGAAGGCATTGGGTCTGCGAAGAAAATTTTGAATATTATTAATTTCATGTACACAATTGCTTATCTCTCTCTTGATAAAGCTCATTTGTCTAATTTAAGATCAAATCTACTTTAAAAAAAAGTTATTATTATTTCAAATATGGCATATTTTTGAAAGTAGGTTTATATAAATAGCTATTTGTTAAGTTTTTGGTAGATAAAAACCTATATGAAAGAGTATTTTTATACATTCTTACTGTCGTTGTATTTGTAAAGCTTGTATTATATTTGCAAATATATTAAAAATTATTACTTTTATCGGGTAATTTTTTGGCAATGCCGAAAGGACCAAGCAAAAAGAGCTATTGAAAGAGTAAAAGAAAAAATTGTATTTTTACAATAGCAAAAAAAAAATTTTATTTATTTTTTTGCATGCATAGAAATATTTTATGTCTATCAGCATAATATATTATTAGCAAAATATTTATATTTTAGTGATGTAAATATTAGAAACTACGATGTATGTATTATATAGTTCAAAAAGTCTACTAGATATCTTATACGCCAAAGTAGAAACGTGAACATATAAAAACATGCTTTCGAAGTAAGAGAATAAAATATTTTGCGGTTACACAACACATACAAATCGCGCCAATGGAGGCACGAAACGAAACTAAACATGTTATCCCATTAGTCTGCATGATTGATCAAAGTTACCTGGCACATAGCGAACACTGTAAATACATTACCTTCCTGTTGGGTTCTTTGTCACTTACGCCCTAGTTTTAGTTGAATATCGGATTAGAATATAGTAGCTCTAGTTCAATTCTAAACAAACCTACTCTTCATTTATAATTTTAAATATATTTTCGATTTAAAATGTCATATCGTTATATTAAAACTCATTGATTTGTTGTTTTTCGTATCTAAAAACTATTCTTTTTTGTAATAACTATGAAGTCTGTGAGTCACGTAACACTGAGTTAAAAAAATATCTGGGAATATATATATATATATATATATATATATATATATATATATATATGCTGATACGTATTCTTTCACGGATGGAAAAATATGATGAAATGTTACTATCTGGAGTACATCCGTTCATTCTGCAGTCCATAAATTCGCAGTTCCGGCGTTTCACTAGAATCTCATCCAGCATTGACGAGGTGAACCCAACAACAGTAGAAGAGCGAGACTACTGTTGTTGGGTTCAACTCGAAATGCTGGGTGAGATTCTAGCGAAACGTCGGAACTGCGAATTTATGGACTGCAGAATGAACGTAAATACTCCAGATAGTAATTATTCATCATATATATATATTAGCATTATTACCAAATTACAGTAATGTAATTTCATCCAACTGAAATGGTGAATATTAAAAAATAAATTAAAAGATAAAGTTATTCAATATTGATTCCTTTTATTTTTATCGCTTTGTTTATTGTTATGCCCTCATGAGTTACAACTCTCCTGCCCTTATAAATACTACTGCAGGAAAGAAGATTTCTCCACATATAGTTGCCTTCATTTAAAAATGTTTAATTCCTATATAAAAAAGTAATGTTTTCTTAACTATCTAAATACATAACATAGGTTAACGGAAAATGTGGTTTTTAATGCAAGGAGTTATGTTATCAAGCTATATTTCTACAAAGCTTTGTCGCAATAACCCAAATACGTATAAAACTTACAAAAAAACTATTTATCGATAGGAATGGAATAAAATAATAAAATAGAGTACACTTCCTTCTGACTGAGGCTGGCATTTATAAGAACAGAGTTCACTTATCTTACTAGCTGCCGATAACACGTTATAAATTATACAATGCTGAAAAAGTCTTACATAGTCACCAATATTTTTCTAATACCACTGTACTTTTTTCACATATACTGTTTTTAATAATTATTTATGTATAGATTTATGGATTAATTCAAATAAGTTAGATGTTTAGATTACTATTTCTCTCCAAATAATTGTCTACTAGTGAATTATGTTCATGAATAAGAATAAATATAACCGTTGCAAGGCTTATCGTCGACTTAATATATTTAAATTAGGGACAGTTTCTTTTACATTAATAGGATAAAACAATGTTTCTGTGGACCTGCGAACACACACACACACACACACTCAAACACACACACACACACACACACACATATATATATATATATATGAGTGTGTGTGTGGCTGTGTGTGTGTGTGTGTGTGTGTGGCTTTGTGTGTGTGTGTGTGTGTGTGTGAGTGTGGCTGTGTGTGTGTGTGTGTGTGTGTGTGTGTGTGTGTGTGTGTGTGTGTGCGTGCGTGCGTGCGTAATCGTTTCAAAGCATATCGTCGACTTGATATATTTAAATTAAGGACAGTTTCGTTTACATTAATAGGATAAAACAATGTTTCTGTGTACCTGCGAACACACACACACACACACACACACACACACATATATATATATATATATATATATATATATATATATATGTGTGTGTGTGTGTGTATGTTGCTGTGTGTGTATGTGTGTGTGTGTGTGTGTGTGTGTGTGTGTGTGTGTGTGTGTGTGTGTGTGTGTGTGTGTGTGTGTGTTGCAACGGACAGGCCCACGCCAACAGCGCGAGCCGCCCCCTTTGATCACCACGCTCACAAACCTGAGCGGTCAACCCAACCGTCGACCAACTCCAAGCGCATGACCAACACCCGCGGCCGCTGCAGGGTAAGAAATTTGTTACGAGCGGTTCGCAGCCGAAGTTACGAACGCTGTGCATTGCTCGCCAAATTCTGCCAGTGGATAAATGCCTGGACTTAAAACAAAAAACCTAACTTGCTGAGAATTAACCCTTTGGGTGAGACTTCCCGGGGAGGAGTTCTTTTGAAAGGCATATAACCGGAGAAATGACCATCTTTGTAGGATAGTGTAAGAAACTTGTTTATATAAAAACTCAATATGTTTGCAAGTTAGTTAAAAAATATTTATCTTTTAAAATTACATTTATTTATTTGAATGTGCATGGCACAGTATGCACTACATTTTACCCTGAAAAACCCTATCAATTTAAAACAACTTAACATTGAAAACATCTTACTTGCTGATATTATTTTATCAGCAAAATTTACCAATTAATTATTAATTTGAAATTTGTTCACAGTCAACAAGAATATAGCAAAATGCAAAACCTTTCCCAATTGATTTTCTATTATATATTTAAATTTAACCCTTCCAATTTAAAATATTTATACATAACAAAATTACAAACTATTTTCATAAAACGAAACCTCAAAACAACTAACTACAGGATTAAACTTTATCTCCAACTCATTCACCAAAATCTTTGAATTTAAACTATTTAATCTTTAAACATTTAACCCTTTACTTTAAATCAAAAACAAATCTTAAACCTTTATTTTAACCCTTCTTCTAACTGGGAAAGTTTTACCCTTTTGTACATTCGAACGACTTGTGATTATTAACATTATTTTACCAATTAGTTTCTAACAATCACCTGAAATTATATTATTTTCATAAATTAAAATTTATCAAACTCCTCTGAAATAGAATCCATGTTATAAACTTGCAAATTCACCTATTTAACGCTATAAGCGTGTCATCTGAATTAATTAATAACTCATATTTATATTTAACAATGTTGACTCATTTACTGAAAGAAAAACCCATATTTATTTGAAAAATTAAAACCCAAAGTTTCAGCTAATTATATGATTGAATCTGATATAAAACATTTTTATAGTTATTGAAAATCATTTAACACATTTACAAAACCCCGTATTTAACTCTTTTACAAAATGAATCCTTTTGTGGAAATGAAATGCATTGACATTTAATTAACCTTTACAACAATGTAAACAACACAATTTCTGAAGGAAAATTGTATTTTCATAAACTTTTAATTTATATTTATCAAACAATAAATTTAGTTAATAAAAACAAAACCATACTATTCAATTTAAACTTGCAATACATTTTTATATATCTCTTTTTTGAATACCAAAAAAAAACATCTTAATATCTATATATAAATTAATACCAAAACAAAACATAATTATTCCTTACATCTAAACATGAACCAAAATACCTATTATTTATATGAACAATCACTAGACCCACTTAATCCTATGAAAACTGATAGTTGATATTTATATTTTTCTCTTTACTAAATCTTAATTTTAAAAAATTTAAAATTTATTTTAAAATTATATTATCTCCATATTTGCTCTATTATTTGTTCCTTACAACCCTTTCTTAATTTAAACCAAAATTTCTTATCTCAAATTAATGTAATTATTTTCATTTGTTAATAAATTTACCTCATATAATTTAAAAAACAACCTTTGATTTCAATCTGTATTATTTATACCCAAAAATTTATTTTATAAAAATTTGAAATTTCGATATAACCCTTTTTTAAACAAACAGAAAATATTATTTTAATTCTTATTAAAAACATTTATATTTAAAACCAAAAACGATTTATTTAAAATTGTCATTTACTAAACAACTCCTTTTAACAAAAACAAACATTTCTTTTAAACTCCTTTCATTCCTTCAAATGCTACCTAGTAACGCTTGACCTTCCAGTCAGCTGATGTAAATAAACAATCTTACTGGCGGCCATCTTGAAACATAGAACTTGATTTTTACACTTTTAAAATACAACTATTTTTTAACTCTATTTTCTGTTCTTTCTACTAATTTTATTTGTTAATAAGTTTGAACATATTTGTTTTCAATTCAATTTATATCAAGTTTAACCCTTTAAGAATTTATGTTTTCAAAATTACATTTTTATAATATCTTTTTAGAATTTAAATGCTATACTCTTACATGAGTCTTGCGACATTTTGTTTCTTTTATCCCCACCCTTAAACAAAGCCATCAGCTCCGATCTTTTAATTTAAACAATTTGGAATCTACTATTTTTAATTGAATTTAATTTAATGAACAATTTCCCCTTTTAAAATTTTATCAAAACAAAAACTCCCATCTGCAAAAAGAAAACTGTATAGGTCTGACCTTACATTTTTCCGTTGGAAAAAGGCTTGAGAATCTTCCCTCTCCCTCAGGTGTTTCGATGGAACATCGAAGTGGAGGGTTGCATTCGTGCCGGTTCCAAGTGACGCTTATAGCTCCTTCCCAAATTTAAAAAGAGTCCGCCATGTTGAAATCCCTCGTCCCTTTGTTTGAAATGGTCAACGCCCTGCATACAGCTCCTGTTCTGTTCCCACGTCTTTGTTCGTCCTTTGTCTGGTCATCTTGTGGATATTAAGCACTTTATGGTTAAATTTTGATTTGCTAGTTAAATGAAACACTGTTCTAAAATCCATTTTTAAAACACTACAAGTTTTTACACAGTTTATCGTTAATTTTCTACTTTTGCTATTTCAAAATTAAAACTGTTCTTCTTTTAAAAAACTTTGTCCCTATTTAAAACACTGCATACTTTCCCGTCCGTACCACAAATAAAGTTGCATTTTTATATATTTTTCCGAAACACTTTAAGACTTACGACGCAGCACCTTTAGGTCTTAGTTATGAGCACCGCTTTCGGATAGATCTTAATCCGAAAGGGCCCCATTTATGAAACGGCACTTCCTACATTTCAGCGAAACACAACCGTCTAGCCTGCCATCGTTTTTGATCGTTGTTATTCACTTAAAACAAAAGTTCATTTCTTCGCGGCTATCACTCACGCGAACTCCCTTGACCAACCTTCTCACGCCGTCTCTCAATGCCAAGTAACGTTTTTGCCCCTCTTTTTCTGTTCCCACGGTTCGATCAGACCAATCAAAAATCGATATTTCGCCAACTTGCCTACCTAGATGCGCGCATCTGTCGTCATAGCTGCCATACCGTGCGAAATGAAATGATATCTTAAAAGAAATTAATTTACTTGTTTCCATTTCGGGCTGCATAACTCTTTTCCCTTGCTTCTAACGAATTTTTCTTATTCTTGTCATTGTTCATTATTTGTTGTCCTGCATCTATGGAAATGTCGTTTGTAATTTTAGGCCGAATTTGACAATTTTCCCCTTGCAAATGACCCCCTATAAGTTACTTTATATTTTTAACCCTTTATCTCAATGGCTTGGCTTAATGTCATAACAAAAAAAATTTAACCTGGCTTTACTTTTAACTATTTTCCCTCTTGGTGGCAATTGTGACAAGGTCTACCCGTCACAGTGTGTGTGTGTTATGTGTGTGTGTGTGTGTGTGTGTGTGTGTGTGTGTGTGTGTGTTGCTAATAGTCCTATTATCATAGGACTAATATTAAATATAGTATTGATGATGTTATAAATGAACGTAACTCTTTCTAATCAATTTTTATTCAAACAGTGCATGTGGCAAAATAAAAACAGGTCTCAATATATATCTGGAAAGGTAAATGGTCCACTTATATATTGAAAGTGTACATAAATGATTATTGCATAAGAAATGTAATGCCAATCCCATTTATATTTCACAAGAAAAGGTAGGCAATGCTTCCCCAATTTGTCGCCCTTGTTCTCAAGAGACTGAAATAAAACTTGTCCACCCTAAATTGGTTTTTTGCGGTTGGTCTGATTCGAAAAAGTGTGTAGACATATTTCTCATTAATTTAAAGACCCAAGCGAAAATACAAACTAGTTTCTTATAAATTCCTTTTATTATGTAGATTAAATTGTTGAAACGAATAGCGTTAAATTAAACAAAAATTAAATACTGTTTAAAAATAAGTTTAAGATTATATTTCCTATAAAAAAATTTTGGTATTGAGTATATTTGAAGTAACAAAATCACAACTCTCTTTTATAAGACTTTTTAAAATAATCTATGTGGCGTGTTTGGCGTGTTAATTGTTTTTAAAAAAATTTCATTTTTTCATCTGTTTATAAAAAGTAACAGAGAAACAGTTGATCAGTGAATAATAAAAATCAATAACTGTAAAATATTTTATTACATCACAGCATCGACGTGAAGCCCCGAAAAATAAATAAAATAAATTTTATGTAACCACTACTAATAGTCTCTGAGCAATGAGTATCATAGTTGCATTTCACATTGCATTGGGTTAAATAAAAATGGTTCCACAAGCTACGTTTTTTTAAATTTTTAATTTATTTCATAGAATATAAAACCAAGCACCCATTTTTACACATTGCTTGTAATCCACTTTAAAGCTTTTCTATTGATACGCGTGTGCTATTCTATCTCCTAATTTAGTTATTACCTATTTATAGAATATTATGTAGTATAGGATAAATGTTTACCAATGTAATTTACTAAATAAATTTAAAATTTTATAAGTATAAAAAACAAAATTTTCAACTAGGAAAACAAATAAATTCATTTTCTACCTTTATAATATTTAAACATTCACAAAGGCTTACAAAAGAAATAAAACAATAATAATTGAAACGGTTCTCTTGATAAGCTAATAACATTGTGTTATTACAGAGTTTGGAATATATATAACTTTGTTTTAGGATCAATTTGTTAAAGATTAGAGGTTATGTAAAGATTAAACATTTTCAGAATAATTATTTACTAATATATGAAATATAGTTGTCTTTGTAGAAGGTAATTAATTTAACATTTAGTAGACAATGTACTTCCCAATAGTGAAGTTCTCTTTACTATTGTTTCAGATTTTCTAAATTGGTTTGGAACTCGTGTGTTCCGTGTTAGGTCATTAGTTTCAGGAATGTATTTAGTGCTACCGTGCCATGCCTCCTGACAAGGGATGAAATCCTTGTTTGAAGCCCTTTTTTCAGTAATCTCTTTACTCCCTTTTAGGGATTTACTTGCACGAATAACGTCACCATATGAAAATCCCCAATTGAAGTTTATATTCCTTTTTAATATGGCAAGATACAGTATTGTCTATACAATATCAATTTCCGCATACACAATCAGCTATGCTTCTCACGGACATTTCCCCTTGGTGCTTATCCCTACCACACCTTCGGCTAACTCTTCTACTTTACTCCACTCACCTCCCCTTGTTAACCACTCCTAGTCCGAAAAAAAGTAGATGTTTATCCCTTAATTCCTAACCCTGGTTCGAAACCTGTAACTCAAGGAATAAACCCTTCCGGAGAATCAACCCCTGAATTTGTTACAAAAACCAACTAGCCTCCTATAAGCCTTTTAAGCTCCTTTCGGGGTAGTGGAATCTTTGAGACACTTTTGACTTAAATACTACATTTGGATATCTAGTGAAATTATTTTATCTGAAAAAAAACAAAGCTAATTGGAAAATAAAATTTTTTTAAATATTTAAATTAAATATTAACTAGTTTATGTACATTTACAGGATTGTGCATCTTATGACTTATCTAACCCGAAATTATAGTTAACCCACCTATCTTGTTCCATGTTAATAGTGTAGAGCATATCCCCTTATTAAAAACAAAATTACTATTAACCCATATATAGGACGTTCTTCCATGATAATAACAAAAAGCCTAAAGCAACCTAACATATTCTAATATCTAACCAATTACCACTATCCTAATTAAATTTACATGTACTTTTGCTCTATTTTGGTTAATATATATATATATTGTTTAATATTCCTGATGATGTTGGTACTGTTAGCCAACGAAAAGCTTTGAATTGTAAATTCAAATATAATTCTTGTATTTGTATTTTGACTTTTGTTCTTTATATATATATAGTAAATAAATAGTTTCTATCAGTTAGATGTGTAAAAAGCAATATAATATGTCATACAATAATATTACAATATAATAATAATAATTATAATAATAGTAATAAAATATACAATACAATAATAAAATTTTACTTCACATTTCGGACAAGAGATTGAATGGAAAGTGAATTGATAATATTTAGAATTTATTATGGGTAACCTAAATTACTTATTTATGTCTCTTAGGCTATTGGATTTTTACTTAGTTTGAGCTTAAAGTTAATATGTTTTGAAGTAATGATTTATTTTTAAAAAAATAGATAGTTTATATAAACTTTTACAGCTAAAATGTTAAGTATGTTCCAAAATTGGTTGGTTCTTGAGCATTTCCATATCGTTCTAGAAGTACGTATCTCTACTGAGTGCATAGTATCTGTGAAAATCTCTAAATCCGGCGTTTAGGCATTTTCTTGGTCGAGATGAAGCTGTAGGATATTTGGCCATTTGCCCAAATATTTTTACACTCACTTGCCACATCGAAGCACTATTTACTGCTGCTTTACACTTTAGCGTGCTCATTGTTAAAACACGTCTGCTCAATGTGGTAGCTTGGTCTCGACTTCCTGATGTCCTTCCAAAGGTATGCTTTCTTCTCCAAAAACCAAAATTTCAACGATACACCTTCATTGTGGATTTTCCCACCAATAGGAACTCTCTTTTTTAGAAACTACCTTGTTGATTTATAATCTCCCCCTCCATTCTGCTTGTATTTACTTCATTAATTTCTTATTTATTTTTATAAATTGTTTTTATTTAATACATTGTTTAGATTTCATTTGTTAACTTTCGTTTTATTAATTTATTTCTCTTCATTTCTTCAAATTTATTTAATTTACGGTTCGTTTGTCATAAAATTTACGACTGCAGCGAAGTTTACTCAATGTGGTAAGATCCTATAAACAGACTCTCTATCCCATCTTTACCGTGTCCAATGTAACTTTATACTTCAAAACCTAATTTTTGGTATTAAATTTTAGATTATGATTATACAGTATTTAGTACATTTAAAGAATCACAATTTTCCGTAGCTAGGGCTAAGTTACTATACTTATATTTCTTCTTGTTAATATTTACTATTCTTTATTATATTTAGTTAACAATTATGTAATATTAGGCGTTTTGGTAAAGTTCTATAAAATAAACTATTACTGTCCTATTGTCACCGGTTATTTATGCTGAAAACGTTTAGGTTATAAATGAATTGTTTAATACATCATACGAAATACAAATTATTCTATCTATGTCTAAATTAATCGGTTACCCTTTTATAGCCTACTATTTATTATTCTGTACTGCTTATAGTCGAAATTTAATTAATATTAGGTGCTTTGGCCAGGTTCCATAATGTAATTTTTTACCGTTAAATTTACACAGGTCGATTAGGCTTTGGCTAATTTAAGGTTATGTTTATTTTTAACAGATTGTAACACTCACAGTTTGTCTAATTTAGAACTAGGTAAATCTGCATTCATTCCTTTTTCCTATATTTGCTATTTTTATTGAGTTGAACTAATTTTAATATTAGGCACTTTTGCCAGGTTCCATATTCTATACTATTGGCGTTTTTGTTGCCTCGGTCAAATTGGCCGTTGTATATTATTTATTTATTGCAATGGTAATTTCTTTGGGGCAGTTCTATATTCACTACTATCGATTATCATGGCAATTTGTGACAGATTTGTCATTGCTTAAGCGGGAGATAAAATAATGGGCCAACTCAAACCTGAAGAAAGATCTTTTAGACAGTGTTTCAATTTAGCTTAAACCTTCTTCAATAAGTTACAGTTGCTCATGCTGTTACATTTATCTTACCTGTGTCACGCTGCATTCCGACTTTGACTCCAGAGTGTTGAGTGCGTCTTCATCGTCCCCTTTCGTATACTCTTATTATACAAACAATGTACGAAAATTTCAACTGAGGAATCGAAGTTTCAATTTAGCGTTAGATATGCAGTAGCAAATAGGTCAGCTGTTCGGATTACCGGTTCGAAAAAGTTTTTTTTTAATTTTCAGCGAGTAACTTTTTAATCAAAATAGTTAGTTTTTCAAATGGATCCGTAGATACATGGTGCTATTTTGATGCCCATCCAAGGGGTTAGCAATGGTCAGTGTTGATCTAAGGATAAAATTTGCATGAACGAGTGCAAGGCCGGAGATACTTGTGTAACCTCCGCAAAATAAAATGTTGATAACAGCAGAGTGGTCCAATTAATCCTCAGTCACTCTACCAGCTGCAGATAAATACATCACTCTTAATATTAAGGAGAAATACTGTCAACCATTCGGCACTTCTAGTATACTAGGGCTCAATTCCTATATTCTGACCGGCAGACGTGCCAAAAGAAATAGTGAATACTACTGTTAGGTAATTTTATGTTGAAATTAGTATATGTTTTTTAGTAAATTTGTAAATGTTTATTCCTTATTAATTTCGAATATATTTTAGGTCCAGTGCCTTGACCAAAACCTTAAAATATTTTCCATATCTTTTCAAGTAGGTAGCAATTGGAAAATAGTGTATACATAAATGGATTTATAACGGTAAAAATTAAAACAGTTTACTCTACATCTCACTACACATTAGTTTAATTAAACAAATAAAGTATATTACTAATAGAGACTAGTTGCGGGACGATGTCGCCTTCATCAGTGCTTGGCTACAACTCAGTTTAGAGTAAACAGTTTTAAATTTTACTTTCCGGAATTGTTCTCACTAGCTAAGATGTAATTGTCTTGATAAATCGGTTTTATGTTATATAAAATTATAATTTATGTCGGACATAGTTAGGGCCTACACAACTTATGAAGCAGCAGAGGATTTTGTTTCTTCATTATTATTAATCACGTGATGAAACTATTGCAACTGATTTCACATCAACAACAATCTTCAGAATACACATTTACTACTTCTTCCCATTGAAGTAAACTTTGAAGTTCCAAACACTTTCTAGTGCGGAATAATTGAATTATCTTCAAGTTCTCTAAGTTTTCAGCTCGTCACAAAGAGTTAAGTCATGTGTAAACACACTTAGAAGGCATCTCTAACGTGTGAACGCTTTATCAGTTCAAAAGTAAACCGTAATAATTTAATGAAAGTCCAAACTGGCTTCACAGTGTTATTACTAATTGTATTTCTATTTACTGCAGTTGTTAATATATTATATACAAAGTATATTGTCTCATATACACTACGCAATAAATCTAAATAATGTCAACATATATCAGTATAAAGTCAAAGCTTAGTTAGCAGATTTTGTTTTCAAATAACATTGTTTTATTGGTATTTCTTTTTAAAACACATGTACTAAAATTCATTGCAAAGTTTATTTTGAATTTTATAATAACACTATTATTTATTAATAATTGAGCCTATAGTAATATATACTTTATCACATTTGTGACTGATTATTTAATCATTAAAGCAGTAGTTGTCTCTGTATATGCTGTTGATATTCCATATATATATATATATATATATATATATATAACCAAGTCAAAATACAAATACAAGAATTATAATTTAATTTACAATTCAAGGCTTTTCGTTGGCTAACAGTACCAACATTATCAGGAATATTAAACAATTACAATTTTTTAAATTTTTTAATATTAATTTTTGTTTTATTTATCTTTAATTGTTTAATATTCCTGATGATGTTGGTAATGTTAACCAACGAAAAGCTTTGAATTGCAAATTCAATTATAATTCTTTTATTTGTATTTTGACTTGGTTCTTTATTAATACACAAGAATACATATTGCGATATATATATATATATATATATATATATATATATATATATATATATATATATATAATTAGTAGTTCATGATTGTTAGAATTAGTAGTGATTCTACTAAAATGTTTGTAGTGATCTATTACCGAAAAAGGTAATGAAAATCACATAGAGTGTAGAAGACATTAGGGAAAAGACGTGGAAATACGAAAAGACCTACAATGAAGAATAAAAATTATCAATTGCGATAAGTGGAAAATTATAAAACGTTGGTAAGATAAGAGATCTTGCGAACGGCCAAACATACATTGAATACGAGCAATAGTAGAACAATATCTAAATAATAATGAATTTGTAAATTTAATAAATTTCCAATATAATACATTTAGAAATACGTTGAAAATTGGAAACAAACACTGGGACATTTTATTTTACTTTGTATAAAAAAGGTTTTTTCATATTTTATTCTTGAAATATAATTTAATATTTCCAACCGCTCGATTTATTCATGTTTAAAATATTCCGCAGTTTTGAACGCTATGACGTGAAGGAAATCCATATTAAACTTAACGATGTCTTTCTTAGTTATAACATTCCGTTTGTATTCGTCTCCGAGATTGTAGTTTCTCTCAATGTACGTTTAAAGGTTGAGGAAAACCTCTGAAATTGACAAATTACATGAATGGTTTATGTTTAAATGTTTTGTTATTTATTTAATATTTAAATGTGTTAATTTGTTACTGTTGCGTTTTTTAAATAACCTACTGTCCAAGGTTTTAGAACATGTTTTTACAATCCTGGAAAATGACAAACGATTCTTTTTCAAATTGTTTAAATATCAAATTAAAAAGAATTGTCTAAACTAGACATTTGGAAACGGAAATGACTTTACTAGAAAAGAAAATTTATAACAAATAATAAAGAGGGTCATTTTGTTTGTTAAGAGTATTTAATGCAACTTTTTGTGTTTCTACATGCGTACATGTGTGACTCTTATCGCTTATAAAGTATAAGTAAGTATTGTTAATTGAGGTACGATCCGTGATGGAGGATTTAGTTGGGATTATTGTATCATCTGTGCGGAGTCGGGTGGAGTAAACGTTCTATAGATTATAGTGACAAACATTATTTTTACTATTTATACCGTCTTAGGATTAGAAAGATAGGTTGTGAAGATGGAGTTATATGGGACTATGGCAATTATGAACCCCTTTTTACTCTAGATCAAACATAATTGAATTTAAACGTTTTTTTTTTTACTTTATTTAGTTGTTACTAACCCGGCAGAGGTCGCGTGAAAAATAAAACGTGAGGGGTCGCAAACGGTGGATTCGACCAGGTCATTTTATTAATATAAAAAAAATTACTGAACAATATTTTATTTTAAAAACGCAAACATCGTAATTAAGTATAATGTAGGCTATTTACTTAAGTTCTATTGGTTTTAATTGTAACATTATTGTAATAAATAATTTTAAATAATATTTTAAGATTTAACAAAATTATTTTTTGAAAAAAAATACAAGACTTCAGATAAGTTGTCATAACATAAGGATTCTTTTACAAAGACTTATGTTTATTGATATATTCTGAAAGAAAACTAATTTCTAAATAAGAAAATGTAATGATTGTTTACAATGGCTGTAAAGTGAAAGAACCAATTTTGAATCAAAATGTCTTGAATTTTTAAGTAAATTTGTTATAATATTACAATTATAGTGATGAAATGAAACCGTAAAAATTTATAATTTTAAACAAAAAATGAAATTTAATATGTTTAAGCACCTGAGGGTTATAGCAATGAAATTCCTTACATTTCCTCATCCGATTGACGCCCTTGGATGGCGCAGTATTGACAAGAAGGTAATGTTGTGTTCCCTGCAGATGAATCTACGACAGCTGTTGCACCGATTTTTTTATTTTCTGTTTTGTCTCTAGTTGCATAGACCGCATAGGCCTTCACGCGCATCTTCTCGAATATTTCGCCCCGGTGGCTGTTGGTCCAGCATCTTCAATGTTTCTTTTCACGAAAATGTTGTCTTCTAACACTCCCAGGATTTTCAATCATTTCTTCCTCTCGCCTTTCTTCCCTTTCCACGCTATCTAACACTCTAGTAAATCTGTCTTACTATGCTCGATTCATATTACGTAGTAACACAATAAATATTGTGTTAAGTTCTCAACGATCAATAAAAAATTATGTCACACTTAAGCACATGCGAGGGGTCGCGCACGGTGGTTTCCACACTGGCTTTTTATTAGACTGCTGTACTAAGACACTCGTTGGTGATAGCGAAAATACAAACACAGCATTCGCCAGTGAACGAGTCTATTTGAAGGTACTGAGGGGGTGGAAGCTTACAAAAATCGGCACTTCGAGATATTAAGAAAATGGTGAAGGCCCGGTGGAAAAGACCGTGACGCGACCTCTGCCGGAATAAGCTAAACAATTACTTCAAGTTTTATTTAGATATTTTGTTTATGTTCTTATATTGGTTTAGAGGTTGATAACTGAGTCAAAATTTCTTCTATTTTACGCAATAATTTAAACCATAGAATACAATCCCGTTAGTAGTTCTTTAGCTTTTATGTTTTTACTAATTGCCTAATACTAAGAGACTGAGAAAACATCAAATGCAAATACATAGGACAGAAATACATAGGCAAGGGGACAATTTCAATAAAATGTCACAAATTATACATACATCACAATACAAAATCATAACATTTATTAATAAGCTAACATTATTTAGGCCGTCCCATGCTTTGAAGGGTTTTGTTAAGCAGTCATTTTTAACAGAGAGGCATACATGTACCTTCATTTCGCAAAGGTGACGCTTGTTGGGCGGCTGCACTTTGGAACTCTGCTGATCCTATTGGTAGCTTTCTTGGTCGTCCATGACCGCACAAAAAAATAATTCATCAGGAAGCTTTTATCTAAATAGAATTATCGAACAAGTGTTTAAGAGGAGGTGCTGAATGAAAATGTTACATTTTGAAATAGTAAAACTTTCTTGATCATCTGCTCAAATAAATTAATTTACAACAAAATATTGTGGTATAGGACGGAAAGGGATTCCTTGAGTTGGAAAAAAGGAGCATTAAAGCGTAACGAATGCATGGTAGCTCACCTAAAGGAGAGATAATCTCAACCGCGATGAAGGAACATATCAACAAAGGCAAAATATTTTTAACAAACAGAAATAATAAATGACTTTTACCTCACAATCTATAGTGTTTAAAATTACTTGCAGCTGTGGGGAAAGTAGTTTAAAAATAACCCCTTCAATTATTTAAAATTGACCTTCTTCTGCTTCAGCAAACTGGAACAAAATACCACCAGAAAAAAATAAAACACAGCTCCTGTTATTTAATAATTTATGTACCATTTGTTTTGTTGGTTGTGCAGAATTTCTACTGGATAAATGTTAACAATGAAAATAAAATTCCATCATGAGAAGTTATTTGATGCATGAAAACACTATAATAACGTTATTCTATTGCCTGCTGTGGATATTTCGTTATTGTATTACATAACCTAATTACAGAGATAATTTTTAAAATGGAATGCTTTCTAAAAGGTAATTTAAAAGGTTATAAGTTTAATTTGTGCTATGAGTCGCAAAGAAATATGCTATTTTTATGTCAAACATTGCTTTATAATGGTATAAGATATTTGAAATTGTATAGCTGTAGATATAAGGCATATACGGCATCGTTTTCTGGTTTTACATTTTACTCGGGAGTTGGCATATCAACTAAATATAATCAAAGATAATTTAACAATGTTACGGCGGTTTTTTACATATAATTATGTAATTTAACTAAATTGAAAATTAGAAAAATACTATTGAACTCATAGGCAAAAAATTCTTAATTATAACGGTGTATTTGATGCAAAACGAGATATAAAATTAATTTACATCCACTGCTCGGAAAGTGAGAAACTACTTTTGCAAACAAAGGTTTTTTATTTACATCACGAATAACATTACTTTTAACACATTTGTGACTTAGTTTTATTGAGATAGTAAAGGGCTGATTGGCAATGAGGTAGATTACTCGGTTCGCATTGGTGGAGTGGAAAACTTATCGTCGAGGGCAGAGTCAAGCTACAGAACCACCAAGAGTAGGGAGCACAGTTGGATGGCGCAGCCCGCTCGTAGAGTTAAAACCAGCTTGTATGTTCCTGGTAAGAATTTGACTTAAGGTGGAGGAATATGGAAGTTAGATTCTAGCTGACCGTACGTAGAAAAGAGTACGAATTAACAGTAAGTGAAGTTAATCTTTAGAAGGTCGCGAATGTAAAAAACTGAGTAATTACTGCATACAATATTTGCAAACCATTGTTGCTGATAAAAGGTGAAATAGGAGTAAATATTTTAAAAAATGTACTATCTAAATTTGGGTTTAAAGAAAAACCAAATCACACCAAAATTAACAAAACCCCAAAAAATTATCTATACAAGGAAAAAATGGAAATAAAATTGCTAGACATTTTATTAACTAAAATGTAATAATTGGATATAACGTATCGGGGTCGTAAAAGCATAAATGCAGGACAAAGAATTCAATAAGTTGCCATATTGACCACTCTAGAGTTCTCGTTGATACTGGTAACTGAATAAATAATAGATTATTATGTTTTTTTTTAGATGACACTTGCGTTACCAGCCAAGCTGTCCGTTGTGGTAATAAATGTGTTATCAGATAAAATGATGTGATTTCTCCCGTTTCCTTAATAATGCTTTGTAAATATTTTGAAAAATATATACATACATTATATGTATATACAAACATATATTTATAATAACTAAGAAGAAAACAATCACATTACCACATAATGAAACGCTGTTTTTATAACATATGATATATCCTTTAAACTCATGGTATGTAAAATTACTGTAGGCTCTAATCATTTAATTATACAATAGTCTCTAATCGTAGGGGGCTGTCAAGATTTGTCGGTTATATGTCATAATACGCGTGCAAAATAACTTGCTTCATAGCTGAAGTCGAATAAGAAAAATACTTTTGGCAGTATATTATTTACAGATACTGACTATAATAGTGCAAAATTGAACCTACGTCTAAATAACTTTTTTTTAAATGTTTTAGAGTTTCATTAATAATTGTGATTGTAGAAATTGTTGTCCATAATATCAGTTAATATTTTTAAACTTTCAGCATGTACACGAGTACAAATTCTAACTCTGGGAACTTATATTCAATTAAATTATTATACTATCAAAAGAAGTGTTTTAACTGCTAAAAGTGATGATATTTAAAATGATTACACGGGCTAATTACACAAATTAATTGCAGTGAAATCACAGAGAGCGTCTCCGAATTGTTGACGGGTTATAAATCTAAAATACCGGCGGTTCTGCAATCTTACATTTGTATCACACAAGCGGCAACCAAGTAACTATCCAACTATTCTAATCTATGTAGTAAGCAATGAATGAATATAACCAGTCTGATTCCTGTTAAATACTTATAACTACGATCGTACTTGGGAAAATGTAGTGTACATTCAAACGTGCAGGGTGCTATCAACCATTTACGTTTTTTTGTAATGCTAACAGAGTACCTGTCCTTCATACGGGGTTGTCGAATACATGTGTTCATTTAATTTGTATTTGTATTTGGAATGAATTTATTTACTGAAAATAAATCCCAATAACTATGTCAAACTGTAGTTTATAAAACTATCCTTAAGGGAGATTCAAAGGCCAGGAAGGCGATGTTATTTCCCATTCTTACAATAGATTAATTGGCTTTTTTTAGATTTAACTTGCGTTACCAGTCAAGCTAACCGTTAGTGGTATAAAATGTGTTAACAGATACCCTGTTTTATGGGAAAGTATTATACCGGGTGACGCAAAATGGCATCAGACATACGAAAAAAATGAAAACTCTAGCTCAGGGAAGTTAGAGTTTTTATCAAAAATAAGTTTGGTAAAAAATTCAGTGCGGTGTAGTAAGAAGTACTACGTCTGCGTATCAACAGGGCGCTGTACTACGTATACATATATTTAAAAATAGACCTACTTATAAAGTATCTAGTTATTAGATTTTACAGCAATAAGTTATAATTTTATACAACAATATATACCTATATACAAAATTGTAAATTTATGGGGCATGAGTGAGAATTTTCATATTTATTTTCGTATCTCTGATAACTTTCTGTGGACCCCCGGTATATATATATATATATATATATATATATATATATATATATATATATATATATATATACAATATACAAATACAAGAATAATTTATTGAATGTACTATTCAAAGCTTTTCGTTGGCAAACAGTACCAACATCATCAGGGATACGAAAGTATTCTTGCATTTGTATATTATATTATTTCCTTATAAATATACATGAATACATATTGTAGTATATATATATATATATATATATATATATATATATATATATATATATATACACAATATACAAATACAAGAATAATTTATTGAATGTACTATTCAAAACTTTTCGTTGGCAAACAGTACCAACATCATCACGGATACGAAAGTATTCTTGCATTTGTATATTATATTATTTCCTTATAAATATACAAGAATACATATTGTGGTATATATATATATATATATATATATATATATATATATATATTTTTTTTTTTTTTTTTTTTTCGATAAACCCGAACACGTAGGAACGGGAAATAAATACCAAATATCAGGTAAATGTGGCAGTAGTTATTACGTGATTTAGTACTCCACACACAGACACCATTTGATTTTTATTATTATAGAATAATTCTTAAATAATATATCACACTATAAACTTAATGATTATTGTCATTATAACCAAGGGAAGAACAAATGTGTACTTGTAAAATAACATTTGTAAAGTATAACTTTACCAACCTAGAAAGATGAGTATCAAACAATTACTATTAGCTGATTAAATGTGTTTAAAACAGACTGTTACAGGTACTACGTCCAGTGATTATCAGCTGATTAAGCCAGGTTAAGTAATATATGTAGTATAGGAAATAAAGTATTATGGGGGTTCTCAAGGCCCGTGGGGCAGTGCCCTGACGGGATTTCTAAATAACAACAAGTCTTTGTGTTAATCAGGGACCATAAGAATGTTCATGTAAAATTTCAGCTCAATAGGTAAAGAAATGTTTACGTGATTGAGAAACACATACACCCTCCCCCCCCACACACACACAAACCATTAATCTTTTATATTTTATAGTTTAGTATAGATTCCACTTACTTTGTATTGATTCAGTTTAGTGACAATAAACACTAAACTAATCGTCAAATATCAAAACAATTCTCACTGTTCTTGTTGTGAAATAAAAACAAAATAGAAAAAAAACCAGATTCTTCTCATTGCGTTTGAACCGAAACGTTTAGATGACCTTACTAAATCTTAATATATAATTTACGATATTCTTTTAAATAAAATACACATAACAAATAATACTGAACCGTCCATCAGTTGTAGGTCACAGATGCGATCAAAGCACTGAATGGAATGCAAGAAATGAGGGACAATTTTTGAAGACACACATCTAAGTTCTATATTGAAATCTGGAGATGAAATATCACGAAAAAGTACAATGAGTAACACAAAAATTATATTTAAAAATACAAAAACAATAACTTTTTCTGAAAAATAATACTGAACTAAAAATGTATATTGATAACATCTGTTATATTTTCAAATTAAAACGTTATTCCTAATAATAATTATCAAATATTTTTTAAATTGAGAAACTATTGAGACGTTGAATCTGAACATAAAAACTAAATATTTATGTAGCTTAACTAATAAGCAAAAATGCATGTATCAAATAATATATAATTGGGCCACAATGTGGTTACTTAACGGCCTTTTTGCCACATTCAGGAGTTATAAATTAAATTAGAGAAAAAATAAATTAGGGTTTGAAATTAAACGTACTGTATGACTACTAGATTTGATATGATGGCATATTGAGGTTTCCAATATTTTAAGATATAAGTTTATAGTGACAGTTTAATCGTAAAGTAATACTAATGTAATGATTATTAATGCATTTAAAATTTTGGAACTTTACATGTTGAAATTTCATTTTAATTATTTATATAATTATTAAAATAGGATCTAATATACTCTTCAATATTATAAAATAATAATTTATTCAAATAGTAGAGCTATGTAGGCGGAAAAATAAAATCGTTTTATTATGGCTTCATTGTTTAGGAAAAGGTTTTCTAAAATAATGTGACTACGGTGTAAATATTATTCTTTTGGGAAGCATTTACAGTAAAATATTCTTTGAAATTACTAATTTATTTAGTGTTGTAAAAAAGCATATTTATTTCTTCACAATTTATCTTCAGATTTTTAAAAACACAATTGAAAACTGCATGTTATTTGTAGAAACATATCCTCATATTACATTCTGCACGTAATATAATAGTATTTTTAAATGGTGTTGCATAAACTATTGCGCTACTGACATTTTTTAAACGTATCGTATAATGGTTGCAATGTTGAATAACTAGATCACTAAATAGTTTTACTTGGAATGAATATCCAACATTTTACAAAGCTCAAACAGAGCATTTGTTAAAATATTGTTATTATTATTATTATTATATTTTATGTATCGGTAGTTATTCTAATACTTATAAAACTTTATGAAAGATACTGTATTCAAGAACTCTCTACTGTATAATGAATCTTTAGCACACTGGTACGGATAGAGGGTAATGCCAGCTTAATTTTTTTATGTAAACTCAGTGCTACATGTGTGACGAATTTAGTTACGATTGCATCAATTGCAGGTACGAGGGCACAAGTTTTTACAGGGTCCATGATAGAGATTTTATCAATACCATATTAAATATTCTCATACTAAAGGTTTCTTTTACATAAAAATAGCCTCCAATCAAATAAAATGAAAGGTTTTGCTAAAATCATTTTCACATTTCAAACACAAGCAAATATCTGTCGAAGAAATTATCACAATAACAACTCATGTTATTATTCACACACAAAAGACACAAATAATTTGCGTGTAATATCTTCCTCTGACGATGATTGCATTGTAATTAAAATGTACACAAGCGTTTGTTAAAACTTCAATTTAAGGTTAAGGATTTTATCTATTTGAAGTATTTTTTAAATTTATTGGTGAATAAATTGAATCGTCTGGTAGATAGTGTAGTGAAACACATTAGAGTCAGTCGAAAGTCAGATATAGGGTTAGGAGAAGAGACGGAATAACAAGGTCCAAATAAAGGGCTATATTTATAATACTTTATTGTTCTAAACTAAAATTCAAATTTCCTCTTGAAAATTACATATTCTACACACAGCAAATAGTTTCTATTAAATGTTGTACATATAAGTGTTATGTTTATACATATTGCTGAAAAGGTAGTGTTGCATGAAATTTTTATCACTATTCATTCATGACGAATTTTTCTTTTCACAATAACCTCATTTGCACCAATAATGAGACCTTAGGAGTCGTGTCTACTTAATAAAAATTTTCAACACTAAATAGTTTTTATTTGATGTTGTCAAACTTGCAAATAAGCCGTGATGTATTACATTGTAGTGATTTAAACGAATATTTCAATTGTTAATAGGAAAGACATGGTATACCTAAGCACAGCTTAGCGAAACAGCAAAATTAATAAATCATCTATAACAACAAAATTGACCAAGGTTTAAAATCTAGAAAAATCTGTTACAGAGATAATGCTAACCAATGAATAACCACACACTTAGAAACAGGATTATATAGTCTCTAAGTATCAGAAGCCTCCGAATAAAAAGTGTTAGTAAATGGTATAAATTTCAGAGAAAACTTAATGCAGAAATTGTTTTCAATAAATTACCAAAATTTTTATTGTAGAATAAAATTATTGCTACTCGTCAAAAACTTAAGAATCAAAGTGTTATTAATAGCTTAAATATTAGACAAATCTTTTACACATATAATTTCAACCCAATTACCAATCACATCCTTGGAGAAAGAATTACGATGCATCTACGTAATAGAAACTTTATAATCAGAGGTGTTATTGAATCTTTTATACCTAGAATGAACTCCTTACAGAGATTATGTTAACCATAATAACCACATCCTATAAGGTAGAACTATACTGTTGCTACGTGAAAAAACCGCAGAGTAAACAAAAAATAACCACATCCTGTAAGGTAGAATAAACCTTTTACTACACAACTGAATTTTGAATAGAAGATTAAATTATAGTTTATGACTATCCGAACTTTAAATTTAGTAAATTTGTTAAAACGTACTGATACAGAACGTTTTCGATCGTTATGTGACGATCTTCATCAGTGACTTCTCTGATCGGCACATAGCGATCGAAAACATTCTGTCTCAGCAAGATATTTTACTGAACAAAGTTTTAACAAATTTACTAAACTTAAAGTTCGGATAGTCATAAACTATAGTTTAAGTGATTTATAAGTTTCACCATACGTAATGGACTACGAAATTCAAGAAGATTAAAGTTGACTAAATTTCATACAACATTAAGCTATTGAGTTTCCCCTAATAAACAGTAAATATTATAGAAAAATGCTGTTGACTTTAGTTCACTTTGCTTCGTTTTTCTATCACTCCAACATAGCAATAACTAATGTTGCACTTAAGTTTAAAAGTGCTACCATACAATCGAAATCAAGATCAAACAGACCACAAGAGAACTTCTCGTCTTCATGGATGAGCTTAGAGCACAGTTTCTTCAGTTGTTTTTCTAAATCTGGGTGCATCGTCTGGTTGCACGCTTTCCCAATGCTCAACTTCAGTTTTCCTATTTCCCACTGCAGTATTGTGCAAACCAGATGATTTAAGCAAAGCCATAATGTAAAGGAAAGGGCTATGTAAGTATGTACTTTCATCTGCTGCAGATCATTTGTCTTGAAGTAACGGGCAAACAAGTCAGCCCAATATAAAGTTGTGTAAATCATGAGCCAGGCGATGTGACCTCTGTAGTACTCAGAGTTCAGGCGGGCAGCCGCGAAGATATCATGTGTCACTGACTTTATACTTGTAATCAGTTGGTTTTGATCAGTGCATTGAACAATTTCAACAGCAGGCAATACACTATGGAGGGGCAAACATCTGTGCGACGAGAGCTCCTGCACACATTTCCTCAGCACTTGCAACCGCTGACGTATCGTCAACAGCAAAAAGCTAAAAGTGGCAAGTGTTGCAAAAACTCCACCAACCTGTATTATTACTTTCACTAAAATCACTGTTTCCCATATTACATTGTTACGATGGTGGTAAGCCTGAAATAACTTTGAAGTAATGACCAAGAAGACAGCTATACAACCGACAGCTCCACAAGTGTACTTTCTATTTTTCATGTGATTTATAGAACGGCCTAGAGCTTGTAATGTTTCATCAGACCTCTTCAAGTATTTGAAAATGAGTACAAATGATTTATTTTTTCTCAACGTGCTCCATAATAAGTACACAGTTCCAACATTGAATAGACCTCTGGTTGTCACTACGAAGGTTTTCCTGAATATATCCAAGTCACTGATTACCCAAAAGTATGACAATACTGTATTAGCTGTTGTCATCACGCATACAAGCACTTGCACATATGTACCAGAGGTTTTGCTCCTAGTATTTTGGTCAAAAGACAAAACCGAAACACCAAAAATTCGCGCCAGTACTGAGATCGGTGCAAAACTCCGAATCACATCAACGTCCATTGTGCTCTGAACATTGAGGGCTCATTGTCAAAATAATGTTTTCATAATCACCATGGTAACTGACAGTTATAACAATCAATACTATAATAATAAATTGACATATTTGTGTATCCTATTTTGTAAATTAATATAAAAATTATTCAATGTAATTTTCCATAGTGTTATAGGTGTTGACGATGACGTCACTATTTGACACTTGTATTACTCAGAAATGTCATGCAAAATATCCCACGTATTGATTTTATAACAGTTTTGGACACTAATTTTGTAGATTTCGTTCAAGTTGAATTCTTATATCAATCTCCTTTATTAGCCTACACTCTCTCATATATATATAAACATGTATTTGTACCAATATTTACCCTTTAATAAAATACGATTATTGTCGTATTCTACGATTTAACTTATTAAAAATAAATTTTCTAATCTGTAGTGGATGACACTTGATGTTATTACAGTTTTTCAATTATTCATTCAATAATTAAATATAAAAACTAAGTGTTCTAGTCGGATTCGAACTGAGTAACTTCTTGTTTGAAATATAGCAATTTGGTACTGACCCTCCTATAGCTAAAAATCATCTACTTAAGGATATATATATATATATATATATAATCATGAGAGAAAAGTTCTTTGTAATAAAGAAGCATTTACTACAAGATATTGGTAGAATAAAAAATCATAGTTCAGCGTCATCTTCATATATTATAAACAAAAAAAAGGAAGAGAATAAATTGTAACAAATAAAAATAATAGTCTAACACCATATACTGGATATATTTTAATTATAAAATAAAAAGTAATTAAGATAAAATTTGTCTTTGTTGCCATCAGTGGGAATTGACTTAAAATTTTTTAAAAATATTTTTTGCTTTATACTTATTTGTGTTGAAATATAGATAAGCAAGTTTGAAAAATTTACTTTCAATTAAATATATTTTCAGTTTCTTAATATCTTAATTCCGACACCATGGCCATTAAGATGAGATACCTAAAATCAATTCATTTCCTGGAAAGCAGTATCCACAGGGTTAGATCTCCGCGAGTTAGGTTTTATAAGATAAAGTCTAGTAACTGGTTCTCTGGTAGAAGTACATCTACATAAGCAATGTTTTTTTTCTGGAATTCCTCTATATTAAGATGAAATGACAAAACATAGAGTTAAGCATATTTATAATAATATATACATATTTTATAGAGGCTATACAACTTTACGTTCTGCATTCAGTAAACCAAGGCGAATATCAAACATTTCTCATTTTTAAGCTGTATAAGCTGCAAGCAGTTCATATCGGAATATAAATATTTTTGTTTTACAGAAACTTAATTTTACAAATTGGGCAGACCCGTTCCAGAATGGCGTATCTTACACGATATTTCTCATAACAATTCAGTATTTTTAAATAAAAATTTACCTTTACAAAATTGTATCAGATATTTTACCTAAAATGATACTTTTTAATATATTTTTCTTTATCAAAATTCACAAAAAAAACAGCAATAACGTCTAAACGTTAAATCCGATAATAATTAAAACAAAATATTATAACAAATGTCGTAAAAACTGAAAATAATCTAACTAAAACAGAAACTACTATTAGTAAGTAAACATTTATATAAGATTTATATAAGCTTGCTATTATTTAATCTTTTCGTGTCTGCTGTTTTTTATCCACATATGACAAGTCGTATCTTATATAGGCAAAGTAACGATAGAGATGTCGATATAATATGGTGTCTAATTGATAAATTCGCTTTTTGTAAGGAAGTGTAAACAAAGGACGTTGTGGTCCAGTCCTGTGCACATTTCCGGACATAAGGTATATTCCATCTGTGTGTTAGTTCCGATGTAAACATTGAATTATTAATGTACTAATATTACCTTGATAGTTAAACTATGCGTTTATTTTTATTAAATATTAACTTTTTCTTCATCGTTTAATTTTATCAAGTTTTAAATTGATATAAAACATCATTTTGAGAATATTTTGATAACAATTAGAAAATTGGCAACTGGAGAATTATTTATTACTTATTTTAGTGTTTACTAAATATTAATTACTTTTCGAGTAAAGGCTTGGTCAAGATATCCTTCTACAGGCTCAACCTTGACGTTTTACAAACATTCTGCTCAGTTGAATAGTGTTATCGTCATTTGTTCCCTTTTTATTATAAAAGAGAAAATTATAAATAAATGCAGATCACCATCATGTTCACGTGAGAGAAACGTATAGGAAGAGGCATGGACGAATAGAAAATAGTGAAAATTAGGTATTGGGCAGAGGAAAAGATTATTAGCTCATTTACAAAATAGTTTTTGAAATAATCTTTTATCAAACAAACTTATAAAGAGATTTAAGAGTAAATTTGTTCATAAGTAAACCAACAAGTAAGTAATGCTTCACCTAATTTTACAAAGAAACTTTATTTAAAATCTTTTTTATTTTTACTTTACGGGTTATATTTATTTCAAACGTTTTATTGGATTAAGGCAGAATATTTCGATGTGTTTCATCAATATAGGCCCTATTTAGTTTCAAGAAATATCACTTGAAGTTTATATCTTTAAACAAATTTTTTCTTTATGCAAAATATTATTTTTGTTTATTATACGCTCTTAAAGTTTAAGTTTTATAAACTTATTTTTGTAACTAAATTACTGGAATATATTATTAATTGTTTTGATTGGTGGATAAGTACAATGGATATTCAATGTTGTAGGTCAGAGAGATCGTGGTTGAGACATATTACGAAATCTGATAGGGATCCCTATTTTATTGTATCTTCTAGTTTGCTTCATTATAACTATCGGGCTTATAATTGGGCTAAGTCGACAGAACATTTTTCATTTTGCGATCCCTTTGTGATGGAACAAAGGCACAATTACAAAATCCTACAAGAAACTTCATAAATAAACGCAACGGCTAAATGTTGGTAAGTTTATAGGTTTTAGACAATTTCATAAGCTAATGTTACAATGGAAGGTAACATGGTATGTAACAATGGCAATTACAGACCTTTGAAATAGGTGAAGATGGATATCAAAAGTGACAGGAAGTTCTGTGTTTTTGGAAGCATTTGTGTCGAAACATGTTTTATAGTAGAAAACTGTTTTTAACACTTGAAACAATTTGATTCGCACAACTTTAAGTTAGGAAAATGTAAACACTAATACAAACTTTTATTGTGAGAATAATAACCAGAAAAAATGTTTGCAAAAGCTAGATATTTACTGGCACAAAAAATGGCAAACATCCACAATATATTATACACAAGATACTTAACACCTGTAATAAAATGATTTAGTTCGAAAACCAAACAAATAAAAACAAAATAATGGTTGAAAAAATTTAATATAGGCTACAACGTCACCTCTAGTGTAAAAACGATAGGTTGGTTTATATGTGAAAGAAGACGAGGTGAGGCATTATTTGGTTCATATCTCTTCTTTTAGATGGAATAAGAGTTCTGCAATCTGTTACCTTACAGATATTGGGCAGTTTCGGGATACTAGAACATCGGGAAAATCATACATCAAATTCTGTGTTTATTTATATAATTCTAAACTAATTACAGAATAAAATTTAATACTCACTAACTAAATAATTCTGCAAAAAATAAAACATAAACCAGTGCCTTTAATAATAAATGATTTTAATAATAAACTGTTACATCTGAGTTCATGTAAACATTGGGGAGTTTACCTAAATATTATGTTATTTTGAAAGTATACATATAACATATACCACATAAATATTTACATATCATCTAACTCGATATATGTAATTTATACATAAAGTTGATATTAGCTATGTTAATATTTTATTTTAAACATGAAAATTGTGTTTATTAAAATAAGAGGATTTGCATGTGTCATTATTTTAGGAAAGGCTGTTGATTCGAGAATTGATATTCATACATGTGACGAAGTTCAAAATGTTCTTTATAAACTAAACTAATAGTATACTAAACCAAACCCAACGATTGAAAAATAGTGACAAATAAAAATATACAGAAAAACGTATGTAGAAAGAAGAAAAGGCAAAAAATAATTCCTCTAGCAAATTTTGAGTTGTTTGTAATTTTATTTAGGAAAATGAAAGTGTCTGGCATCGTTTCCTAGAATATTCTTCCCGAGAGATGATGTAAACGCAAATTGAAAAAGAATGCCGTATCAGTATTGTCATCCTTTTGGAACTGATTTAAGTGATCATTTTAAAACATTAGGTAATAATAAATTTTATCAGTATGTGACATGAAAATTAAAAGTTCTTATTTTCATTTCGATAAATATAGTTTCGTTTCGACTTATGCTTTTTAAAGTATAATTAGGTGATTTTATATATGCTCTGTTAAGCTTTTAAAACGTCATGTCTGTCTACTCTGGTCGAGATTCAAGAGAATAGCAACGCTTGTACTTAGTTTTAATAGTAATAAATTTACCTTCGTTGTTAAATATGCAAAATAAAAAATCATTTTCTTCGACAAGTTTTCCATTTGATTATATTCTTATATATCAATCATAGGTTTCAGTAAGGTTTGCTATTACTTGTTTAAATATAAAACTCTTTCACTTCTTTACAAATTTGAAAATAATATCTACAGTGATATGATTTCCGAAAATAATTTAAATACCACAAGAAATACCTGCATATATATATATATATATATACATATATGCATATATTAATTTATTTATTTCTATAAACCTTTAGAATAGCTCAAGAGAAACATAACATAACAATGGACTGGTACGCTTAGTAGTCAAGCGCTATACGCTCCCTAATTGAATGGGAAGATTTTAAATATTCAAATTTAATAACTTACAACAGATAATGGTAAAACATTTACACACAAAATTTCAGGTCCTAAAAGGCGTATGTAAGTAAAAAATTGATTATTAAATTTTAATTAGGTGTCATATTTTTGTAAACACTATAGGTTATTCTCGAGTATAAACTAGTACAGTGTTCCCTGGATATTCGCGAAGGCTACGTTCCCCGAATTTACCGCGAAGGGTAAAACCTCAAATACTGAAACCAACAGTGTATGGAACGTACCACATCAAATATGTTACGATTAGTTACAGCTATACTGTACACTTATAATACAGTGTGGTATGTTTACGTACTACATAATTACATACATATTATTTTATTCTTTACCTATGTTTTTCTTCAATCTGAAAACCGGAAATGTTTGTTAAATATGCGCGCTTACACAGACAGGCATGAGTATATTTTATTGCTAAAAAGACTACTAAATTTTTAAACATTTAATTTAAGACAAGGAAATATTTAAACAAAGTTAAATTGATTTTAAAAACTTTTTATATGTTGCTGATTTTATATTTTGCTAATTTTGTAACCTAATGTTTACACACTTCTTTATAAGAATTTTCAAATGCGTTTGAAATGAGTTAGCGGCAACATGGTCCACTGATTCTGATGTAATTGTCATCTTTTGATGATAACCGTCTCTGGAACTTGTAAAGCCAACCTTTACTTGCTATAAATGACGGACAGTCGGTACTTTCATCAAAGTTTTGAACAAAATGTTCAGAGTTCCATAGATTTTTTACAAATAAAAATTGAACTCGGTGTCACCTATTTCGTGATTGACGTTTCAATCTCACACTCGGAGTTTTTTCCATGTTTTCGATATTTATATCGGGAGAAACAGAAATATCTTTCGCTAAATTGTCGAGTACCTTCTCTGACAGTCTTACTTATATTGTCTTCATATTTCTTTACATAAGGCACTGTTTATTTGTTAACGGTAAAATGCTATGTGACAAATGGTATGCTTTTACCAAGTTTTAACTTATCTAAAAAGGTCAATATTCTTCATCAATAACATAACGCTTTTTGGTCTTTTCTTGTCCCTATCAGAGTAGGATAACATTTTGCATGGATAAGGAATTAGAGGGAAATAATTAAGAGACCAATTCATGAGAAAACAAAATCCAAATTAGTTACAGCCGCCGAATACGAATATCGATGTTTGGATTTCGAAACTACATTAGCAGTAAGCAAATAGAAGTGATGCTAAGATTACGTATGGAGTTGGAAAATAAGGGATTACTATATTTTGAATAGTATCCTAATAGTGTACAGTATTGCTGAAATTTGGAGAATGTTCAGATTTTTCGTTGATAAGTAGCATCATCTTACAACTTACACAGTAACTACACTTTCTTTCTTGACTTTTTTTAAAATTCGAAAAGTTTAAGGAGGATATGCTGTAATTTGGCCAACCGAAACCGCGAATATCGAACCCGCGAATAGCGAGGGCCACACTACATATGGTAATAAGTGTATGAAAATTTAAACATTAAATAGGCAATAGAAAATGGAACTAATTCGTAACATTTTCATTCAGACAAATGTCCTTATTGATGACAAAAGATAGAATCAGATACTGAACAAATAAACTATAGCATGTTTTAAACTGTAAACATGGCTTCATCTCACAGTACAACGATTTATTAGCAGCCAACAAAGAACACTACCACAGTGATGTGGCCAGCTAATTGAGTTTACTGAAGCGGGCACTCGTTATTATTTTCTAATCATCACGCTGTGAAAGGACTGAACAATGCTCATTTCCTGTCAACAACACTTATTATTTTTGTTACTCGTTTAAAAAGTTGAAATTTTTGTTTTTATATTAGAGTTTCATAATAAATTTATTGTTCATAATTATTAAATAAGAAATAGAACTTTTAAGCGCTATTTAAAATTATAAAGCAAACAATAACGATATTAAGGTGAAAGAGAAAGTAATTTCTAAATGCAACCTCTGTTAGAGGCAAACATCTGCCTTCAAAAATATTACTGAGGTGTTTTGTTGGATAACGGCTTAAACAAGGTTTACGAACGAACACCACTTTTGGATTCTTACTTCTCACATCCCACTTACATCTTATTCAAGTGAAATGGTTGTGAGTATTAGAAAGCATAAAACCTTCAAGAGAAATTCAGTAACAAGTAAGTATACTATTGTGAGCATTAGAAAGCATAAAACCTTCAAGCGAAATTCAGTCGCAAGTAAATATACTATTGTGAGCATTAAAAAAGCATAAAACCTTCAAGAGAAATTCAGTAGCAAGTAAATATACTATTGTGAGCATTAGAAAGCATAAAACCTTCAAGAGAAATTCAGTAACAAGTAAATATACTATTGTGAGCATTAGAAAGCATAAACCCTTCAAGAGAAATTCAGTAGCAAGCAAATATACTATTGTGAGCATTAGAAAGCATAAAACCTTCAAGAGAAATTCTGTAGCAAGCAGATATACTATTGTGAGCAATAGAAAGCATAAAAACTTCAAGAGAAATTCAGTAGCAAGCAAATATACTATTGTGAGCATTAGAAAGCATAAAACCTTCTAGAGAAATTCAGTAGCAAGCAAATATACTATTCTGAGCATTAGAAAGCATAAGACCTTCAAGAGAAATTCAGTAGCAAGCAAATATACTATTGTGAGCATTAGAAAGCATAAAACCTTCAAGAGAAATTCAGTAGCATGCAAATATACTATTGTGAGCATTAGAAAGCATAAAACCTTCAACAGAAATTCAGTAGCAAGCAAATATACTATTGTGAGCATTAGAAAGCATAAAACCTTCAAGAGAAATTCAGTAGCAAGCAAATATATTATTGTGAGCATTACAAAGCATAAAACCTTCAAGAGAAATTCAGTAGCAAGCAAATATACTATTGTGAGCATTAGAAAGCATAAAACCTTCAAGAGAAATTCAGTAGCAAGCAAATATACTATTGTGAGCATTAGAAAGCATAAAACCTTCAAGAGAAATTCAGTAGCAAGCAAATATACTATTGTGAGCATTAGAAAGCATAAAAACTTCAAGAGAAATTCAGTAGCAAGCAAATATACTATTGTGAGCATTAGAAAGCATAAAACCTTCTAGAGAAATTCAGTAGCAAGCAAATATACTATTGTGAGCATTAGAAAGCATAAAACCTTCAAGAGAAATTCAGTAGCAAGCAAATATATTATTGTGAGCATTAGAAAGCATAAAACCTTCAAGAGAAATTCAGTAGCAAGCAAATATACTATTGTGAGCATTAGAAAGCATAAAACCTTTAAGAGAAATTCAGTAGCAAGCAAATATACTATTGTGAGCATTAGAAAGCATAAGACCTTCAAGAGAAATTCAGTAGCAAGCAAATATACTATTGTGAGCATTAGAAAGCATAAAACCTTTAAGAGAAATTCAGTAGCAAGCAAATATACTATTGTGAGCATTAGAAAGCATAAAACCTTCAAGAGAAATTTAGTAGCAAGCAAATATACTATTGTGAGCATTAGAAAGCATAAAACATTCAAGGGAAATTCAGTAGCAAGCAAATATACTATTATGAGCATTACAAAGCATAAAACCTTCAAGAGAAATTCAGTAGCAAGCAAATATACTATTGTGAGCATTAGAAAGCATAAAACCTTCAAGAGAAATTCAGTAGCAAGCACATATACTATTGTGAGCATTAGAAAGCATAAACCCTTCAAGAGAAATTCAGTAGCAAGCAAATATACTATTGTGAGCATTAGAAAGCATAAAACCTTCAAGAGAAATTCAGTAGCAAGCAAATATACTATTGTGAGCATTAGAAAGCATAAAACCTTCAAGAGAAATTCAGTAGCAAGCAAATATACTATTGTGAGCATTAGAAAGCATAAAACCTTCAAGAGAAATTCAGTAGCAAGCAAATATACTATTGTGAGCATTAGAAAGCATAGAACCTTCAAGAGAAATTCAGTAGCAAGCAAATATACTATTGTGAGCATTAGAAAGCATAAAACCTTCAAGAGAAATTCAGTAGCAAGCAAATATACTATTGTGAGCATCAGAAAGCATAAAACCTTCAAGAGAAATTCAGTAGCAAGCTAATATACTATTGTAAGCATTAGAAAGCATAAAACTTTCAAGAGAAATTCAGTAGCAAGCTAATATACTATTTTGAGCATTAGAAAGCATAAAACCTTCAAGAGAAATTCAGTAGCAAGCAAATATACTATTGTGAGCATTAGAAAGCATAAAACCTTCAAGAGAAATTTAGTAGCAAGCAAATATACTATTGTGAGCATTAGAAAGCATAAAACATTCAAGGGAAATTCAGTAGCAAGCAAATATACTATTGTGAGCATTAGAAAGCATAAAACCTTCAAGAGAAATTCAGTAGCAAGCAAATATACTATTGTGAGCATTAGAAAGCATAAAACATTCAAGAGAAATTCAGTATCAAGCAAATATACTATTGTGAGCATTAGAAAGCATAAAACCTTCAAGAGAAATTCAGTAACAAGCAAATATACTATTGTGAGCATTAGAAAGCATAAAACCTTCAAGAGAAATTCAGTAACAAGCAAATATACTATTGTGAGCATTAGAAAGCATAAAACCTTCAAGAGAAATTTAGTAGCAAGCAAATATACTATTGTGAGCATTAGAAAGCATAAAACATTCAAGGGAAATTCAGTAGCAAGCAAATATACTATTGTGAGCATTAGAAAGCATAAAACCTTCAAGAGAAATTCAGTAGCAAGCAAATATACTATTGTGAGCATTAGAAAGCATAAAACATTCAAGAGAAATTCAGTATCAAGCAAATATACTATTGTGAGCATTAGAAAGCATAAAACCTTCAAGAGAAATTCAGTAACAAGCATGTATACTATGCAACTCAAGTTCCCTTGCGAATGAGACGAGAATGTTGGAGGAAGTGTGAAGTAACCAGAGAATGATGCATTTGCAGACACAAAGTGACTTAATTTACTTTAAAAAAATATTCTCCTTTGGTGATTTTAATAATGTTCTGACACCCAATACTTATTGCAAGTAACAAAATCTTACTAATGCTTATCATGACAATCGAGGCAATCGACCTCATTATTCTGCCAACGTTTCGATCCTAATTGTGACGACTCGCATATCGTTAACAATGCCAGAAATAGGTTTTCTCTCGTAACAAAATAGATTTTTGTTTTAAATAAGTGTACCATTGTTGATTGGTTTAAGACAATGAATCGTAATGTGTGACACGTTTGTCTTTATTGCCTTGATGAGGATCATTGGGTGACGCATTTATACTCGAAATTTAGGCGGGGTAAGGGTAAGGGCATTTATTTGAATATCTTGTCATCAATAACGTTCTAACTTTGGTTGTATACAAGAAGTTAAACTTATCCATTGATATACTTTAGCAAGAGTTTGAATGAATCTATATAAGCTATTATTATCCTTGTAAATAGCCGAAGTATTTAAAGTTGTCCATTAGTTCAAAAACTATTATGTATAGCAGCTAAATAATTCGAAAAAATCATTTTACCTAAATTTTAGTTTTAAAGTCATTACATTAAAAGAAGTAAACAAACACAAAATCTGAAATAAATTGTCAATAGAATTACACTACTTTTAAAACCCAGGAAACTATGATTTACAGAGAGTAAATCAATAAATCATAATATTATAAAAAATATATTTAATTTCTAGAGCAATTATTATATTCATTTACCCGTCTTTCCCAAAGCGTACGCTATTCCCATATCATACAATATTTTCCTTTCATTCGGGAAAGAAATATATTTATTTAAGTTATTCCCTAGAGGTTTTTTAATTCGCAGAGGATAATTTTCAACAATAAAGGATAGGGTCGTAGAGTCGTAGACAGATATATCTCTATGAATATATACTTCATTCTTATCCATGTTATCCATTGTGTACTCACAATTCAAGCAGACATCTATTGTACATAAAATTAGTTTTACTGTCACGATTATCATTAGGAGCATGTTTTTGAAATAATTAGTTATATTTTAATTTTTGTACTTTTTACCACTTAAACTGTCTCTATCTCCGTGGCTATGGTTAAATGTCTTTATCTCTTACTCGTACTTTGTCAGTTGTTTTATATATCTGTGGTTGTCGGTTCCTCTCCCTATATATCTGTCAGGTTGTCTGTCTCTCTCTATCACTCTTCTCTCTCTTTGTCACTCGGTTCTATCTCTCTCTATCTATCTCTCTGTTACTAGTTTCTCTGCCTGTCCATGTGCGTTTGTGTGTGTGTGTGTGTGTGTGTGTGTGTGTGTGTGTGGTTGTGTGTGTCGTTTGTTCGGACGTCAGTGTCACTAAGGACTAACCACTGCTAGTCAGCTCAGTATTCCATACGTTCTTTGACCGCTTTCTTCCTTTTAAACGCTCCTATCCAAAGAACCATAACTCTTAACTTTATAAAATATCAGAGAAATATCGGGATAATTCTCAACCTCTATTCCCATGAAGTCGTTGTGAGAGTGATTCCCATGAGAGGGGATAAATTACTGTAAATGAATATAAAACCACTTATCCTAACAAAACGTTATACTTGTCTATATAAATACTTACGTACAAGTTTATTTAAAGCAAAGGCTACATAAAATCTAAACTAAAATATATTATAATTGTACCTGACATGAATATATTTATATTAAACCAATTTTACTTCGCAAAACCGTATTTGAAATGTAGATAATGGTAAGGGGATATAGTTAATTATTAAAATTCTTATTGCAAAATACAGAATAAGGGATTTAGTTACAAATATACAGTACAGAGGTAAATAATTTGGCATACATATAATTTTATCTCATATACTTTAATGTATTTGAACCAGAAACCTAACTTGATATATTTTAAAACTGACTTTCGAAGGGCTTAATGTTGACAGTACTCTTATACTAAAATTAGCAAATATATATATATATATATATATATATATATATATATATACATATATTAGTAATTCCTTAGAGGTTTTGTAATTCGCAGAGGATAATTTTCAACAATAAAGGATAGGGTCGTATAGTCTATTTACAGTAATGCTTTAAAATGAATCATTCCTAAGAGACGCGAAACAAAGGCTGCATTAGACGTCCGGAGGATATTTAAGTTCTAGCCCATAATTCGAGGAACATGATTTTGGAATAATTGTATATCGTTTACATTTTTTTGCTATTTATAGCTGTTTACCACACATGGTGTTTCTATCTACGTGTCTGTCTTTCTTTGACTCGTACTCTATATGTAGTTATAAATGTATATATCTGTCTGGATGTCTGTACGTCTCCCTATATCGCATTCAGTTTGCATGTCTGTCTGTCACTCGTTTGTGAGTGAGTGTGTGTGAGCGCGGCAGTGTCGCTAAGGATACATCTCTGTGAGTCAGTTCAGTATTCCTACGTCCCTTGACCGTAGACGTTGGCCAAGCGATCCTCTCTAATGTCATAATACCTCCCTCTGTGTAAATATCAGGGCATTATCAGGGTATTCTTAACCCCTATTCCCTTAGGAATAAGGGTGTTGCCAATGAGAGGGAGTATATTGCTATAAAAAAATGTAGAACTATTTATTCAAACTAAACTTAATAAAAAAAAATTACTACTTATAAATAAACGGATGTAAATCAAATAAATATATGAGAAACATTTAAAATAAAATACAGACATCTCAATGCTAAGAGTACTATAACTTTAAATATTGTTGGATATATTCTATGGAAACTTTATTTGACTGTAATATTATGAAACCCATGATACTGTAACGTAATTTCATAATATAAATAGTGGTTAGGTGAAATAATTATTTATATAATACTTATTGCAAAATACTGAATAAGTGTGTTAATTACAAGTATGTAGTATTCGAGTAAATATCTTATTACACAGTTAATTATTTTCAATTGCACTTCAATGTACTTACACAATAGTCTTAACTCAATATATTTGCGAATCGCCTTCCGAGAGCTTAGTAGTATATTACGCTCTTGTTAGAGCTAGCAAATATACAAAGTGAAATACTTGGTTAAGTACATCAACATGTAAATTATAAGTGAAAACAGAAAAATATAGTTGAAAAGTTAAAAGAAAAAAAAAATTATTTGTATTCCATATTTGAGAGAACACAAACACACAAAAGATGACGAGTTAAAAATGAAGAAAAATTTGTTTATTGACAATTAATTTACTTTTTATAAGGAAAGACAAACAAGTTTAAAGTTTCATGGCTTTTTAGTAATATGAGGAGGACAGTTGGCCCTTTACTTTTTCTTGAGTAACAATAAAGTTGTTCCAGATATATTCTACAATAGTAACTAATATACGTAATATACTACTACCAACTACTTTATGTTCATTACGTTAAACGATTATAATTTCCAAAAAAGAAGTTTAAAAGCAATTACATTATCCTAAATACTATCGTGATAAGCCTAGTTACCATTGAAAACGTCATCTTCAATAATACAAACTTTATTTTGTCCAAATCTGAGTGATCTGATGAAACATAAAACTTAAAAATTAAATATATAAATACTTAGTTTCGAAAGTTTTATATACAAAGTAATTATGAAATAGATTTGCTTAGACAAAAATATGATAAACATAAACAAATTCTTAAATCTCACCTGAGTGAAAATTCTAACCTAAATTAAGTTTGTTTGAATATAGGTTACTATTATCTGTAAATGTAACAAGTAGTCTATGAAACTCATTCATTAGTTTCCACTTAGAATATGCCATTGCATCTCATATCCTTCTACCACCATTTTGCCGAACTTCCAAAGCTTTTCAGGAGTCTAGAATCGAAGTCGTTTCGAAGAACATGTCACCCTTCGACAGTACATATCCTTTAATAAGCAAGAAAAACATGTAATAAAACATACATACTTACAGTTAACAATTTTACATATAAGAATTATATATTAAAGTGTTTAAATAAATGTTTAATATTTGAAAAAGTATTTATTTCACTATTTTTGAACTATGGCTTACCAATATATTTGGGAACCATGAGTACAATGATAATTGAATTGGACGAATTATATACACATGTTTATAATTTATTTCTATTTTATTTAATTTTTCATTATTATTTATATATTTAACATACATATAGTTTTAAAAAAGATATCAATTAAATTATAATAGGTGGAGGTACTTCCAATCAGTAACTTTATAGTCTTTCAAGAACTCATAAAACTCATTTTTAATTACAAGCACTTGAAATATTTTATATAAAGACAAATAGATTTGTTTGGTCATGTTCACTTTCGCAGAGATTATTCTTAAATAAAAGCGGTTGACTTGCAAGCCAGGTACAGCTATTTATCTAAACAGCCAACATTCCAATAACGGGTACCTTATCGTCTTCAGGGTCACTATACATAAGAACACAATGGAAATTACCAACAATAATAAAACTAGATCACAAATAAACACGACTACAATGAAATTTCTTGTAATTATAAAACAATACATATACCACTAAAATGGGTGTTACAGAAGAATGCTATTATTATTGGCTATTACTAATGGCACTAAAATGGGTGTTACAGAAAAATGCTATTAATATTGACTATTTCTAATGGCACTAAAATGGGCGTTACAGAAAAATGCTATTAATATTGACTATTTCAAATGGCACTAAAATGGGCGTTACAGAAGAATGCTATTATTATTGGCTATTACTAATACCACTAAAATGGGTGTTACAGAAGAATGCTATTATTATTGGCTATTACTAATGGCACAAAAATGGGTGTAACAGAAAAATGCTATTAATATTGACTATTTCTAATGGTACTAAAATGGGCGTTACAGAATAATGCTACTAATATTGGCTACTAATGGCACTAAAATGGGTGTTACAGAAGAATGCTATTATTATTGGCTATTACTAATGGCACTAAAATTGGAGTGACAGAGGAATGCTATTAATAATGGTACTAAAATGGGTGTTACAGAAGAATGCTATTAATTTTGGCTATTACTAATGGCACTAAAATGGGCTTTACAGAAGAATGCTATTAATATTTGATATTATTAATGACACTAAAATGGGTTTTACACAAGAATGCTATTAATATTGGCTATTACTAATGGCACTAAAATGGGTTTTACAGAAGAATGCTATTAATATTAGCTATTACTAATGACACTAAAATAGGTTTTACAGAAGAATGCTATTACTAATGGCACTAAAATGGGTTTTACAGAAGAATGCTATTAATATTGGCTATTACTAATGGCACTAAAATGGGCGTTACAGAAGAATGCTATTATTATTGGCTATTACTAATACCACTAAAATGGGTGTTACAGAAGAATGCTATTATTATTGGCTATTACTAATGGCACTAAAATGGGTGTTACAGAAAAATGCTATTAATATTGACTACTTCTAATGGCACTAAAATGGGCGTTACAGAAATATGCTATTAATATTGACTATTTCTAATGGCACTAAAATGGGAGTTACAGAAGAATGCTATTATTATTGGCTATTACTAATACCACTAAAATGGGTGTTACAGAAAAATGCTATTAATATTGACTATTTCTAATGGCACTAAAATGGGTGTTACAGAAGAATGCTATTATTATTAACTATTACTAATGGCACTAAAATTGGAGTTACAGAAGAATGCTATTAATAATGGTACTAAAATGGGTGTTACAGAAGAATGCTATTAATATTGGCTATTACTAATGGCACTAAAATGGGTTTTACAGAAGAATGCTATTAATATTAGCTATTACTAATGACACTAAAATGCGTTTTACAGAAGAATGCTATTAATATTGGCTATTATTAATGGCACTAAAATGGGTTTTACAGAAGAATGCTATTAATATTGGCTATTAATAATGGTACTAAAATGGGTGTTACAGAAAAATGCTAATTATATTGGCTATTACTAATGGCACTAAAATGGGTTTTACAGAAGAATGCTATTAATATTAGCTATTACTAATGACACTAAAATGGGTTTTACAGAAGAATGCTATTAATATTGGCTATTAATAATGGTACTAAAATGGGTGTTACAGAAAAATGCTAATTATATTGGCTATTACTAATGGCACTAAAATGGGTTTTACAGAAGAATGATATTATAATTGGATATTACTAATGGCACTAAAATGGGTTTTACAGAAGAATGCTATTAATATTGGCTATTACTAATGGCACTAAAATGGGCGTTACAGAAGAATGCTATTATTATTGGCTATTACTATTACCACTAAAATGGGTGTTACAGAAGAATACTATTATTATTGCCTAGTACTAATGGCACTAAAATGGTATTACAGAAAAATGGTATTAATATTGACTATTTCTAATGGCACTAAAATGGGCGTTAAAGAAGAATGCTATTAATATTGGCTATTACTAATGGCACTAAAATGGGTTTTACAGAAGAATGCTGTTATTATTGGCTATTACTAATGGCACTAAAATTGGAGTTACAGAAGAATGCTAATAATATTGGCTATTAATAATGACACTAAAATGGGCGTTACAGAAGAATGCTATTATTATTGGCTATTACTATTACCACTAAAATGGGTGTTACAGAAGAATGCTATTATTATTGCCTAGTACTAATGGCACTAAAATGGTATTACAGAAAAATGGTATTAATATTGACTATTTCTAATGGCACTAAAATGGGCGTTAAAGAAGAATGCTATTAATATTGGCTATTACTAATGGCACTAAAATGGGTTTTACAGAAGAATGCTATTATTATTGGCTATTACTAATGGCACTAAAATTGGAGTTACAGAAGAATGCTAATAATATTGGCTATTAATAATGACACTAAAATGGGTTTTACAGAAGAATGCTATTATTATTGGCTATTACTAATGGCACTAAAATTGGAGTTACAGAAGAATGCTAATAATATTGGCTATTAATAATGACACTAAAATGGGCGTTACAGAAGAATGCTATTATTATTGGCTATTACTATTACCACTAAAATGGGTGTTACAGAAGAATGCTATTATTATTGCCTAGTACTAATGGCACTAAAATGGTATTACAGAAAAATGGTATTAATATTGACTATTTCTAATGGCACTAAAATGGGCGTTAAAGAAGAATGCTATTAATATTGGCTATTACTAATGGCACTAAAATGGGTTTTACAGAAGAATGCTATTATTATTGGCTATTACTAATGGCACTAAAATTGGAGTTACAGAAGAATGCTAATAATATTGGCTATTAATAATGACACTAAAATGGGTTTTACAGAAGAATGCTATTATTATTGGCTATTACTAATGGCACTAAAATTGGAGTTACAGAAGAATGCTAATAATATTGGCTATTAATAATGGCACTAAAATGGGTTTTACAGAAAAATGCTACTATTATTGGCTATTACTAATGACACTAAAATGGGTTTTACAGAAGAATGCTATTAATATTGGCTATTACTAGTGTCACTAAAATGGGTTTTACAGAAGAATGCTATTAATATTGGCTATTACTAATGGCACTAAAATGGGCGTTACAGAAGAATGCTATTAATATTGGCTATTACTAATGGAACTAAAATGGGTGTTACAGAGGAATGCTATAATTATTAAGGAGGGCAATAACATTTATTATTTACATACCACCTAATAAAAACCTAAACATACTTAGTCTTGATTAGGTTATTTATTTGAAATTTGGAATTCGGTTAATGATTGGTATAAAACACTACAGTGTTTTATAGTTAAAGAAATATCATTGTAGCTGTGTTTATTTGTGAACTAGTGTTAATATTGTTGTTTTTTTTTTAATTGCGTACTTGTGTATTTTAGGCCTGAAGACGATATTGTACCCGTTATTGAAGCCTTATCTGTACACGACTTGCCTATCATACGATTTTATTTCACAATGGATTAATTTTGATTAGTGTAGACAATTTATTACTACATTTCTATTTTATTATTATTACTATTATTATTTATTGTATTTATTACAACTTAGAATTATTTTATTGTCTAATATAATTTCTCTTGCTCCCAGTAGAATATTTTTTACTGCATTCCAATTTGATTGTACTAGTAATTTTAATTTATGAAATTACATCATAGAATTATTTTATCGTTAAATATAACTCTTTTTAGATTAGACGAATAATTACTACACATAGATTTTATTACCATTATTAAGCCCCATTTTATTGTCTACATCCATCAATAAACGATGTAATAAACCATATCGATTGTAAAATCACATATTACTAGATACACTGTAGCCTATCTAATAATAGAATTAAGTGATCATAAAGGCACATTCCCAGTATTTCACACGTTCCTAAAATGCATTTAGTGATAGATTTTTTATTATACTAGTTTATAATTAAAATTCAATTTGATTTGATATATTGTATTTCATTTTATATATTACAGTCGATAGATAATTTACATTTACTTCGGTAAAAGAACAACTGAAACAATTTTGTTAAATAATCGTTACAAAGTATAAATATTAAATAATAGTTAAATATATTGCGTCCAGTATCAAATTTATACTAGGTTAGAGACCTTTTTATAGAAGTGTCGATGGAGACTAATACAATATTGAAATCCATGGCAGATGCTGATAGCATGATCGTTACAGTATTATGGTTTCTCATATTGCTTGTAGAACATCATATTAGTTGCATTTGTTACGGGTCTATTGTCAAGAAAATAACCAGTGTAATTATTAAATAAATTTAAAGTAACAAACAGATATAGAGAGAACTAAGTTCTTTACTGTTACATGATGCATGAGATGTAAGGTTGACACTGTTCTGAGCAGGAGAATAAACTATGTGTAGCTAAAACACTTTGAACTTAACGCAAATGTATGATCTTATTATAGAGCTATCACTCATGGCCTCAAGGCTCCCTAGTCGTAAGGGAAGAAGAATAAAACAATGCGGGAATCTCAGCTCTACAATAAATTTCAATTTAAAGTATTAGTGCATAAAGGTCTCACGGGTCCCGACCAGGGCAAACGGTTTTCGGGTATAACTTATTTACCCCAACAACATCCATCCTTTGTGTATGGTGTTACGTATCTTGAGAAAACCATTATTCCACTAAATTTGGGTAAATCTTAAAGCACTTCATGTTGAAATATGTTTATATTTATCATGAAATTGTTAATTTAATATACAAATATATTTAAATATTTATTTGTTTCCCATTAAACAGTAATTTCCTATTTTTGTACAAATTCTTATTATTTAATGCATTTTATTCAAAGGTTGAATTTATTTGATTTTGTTTTTCTCGTAGAAATTGGGTGACGACATTAAATGGCGTTTTTATTTTTAAAAAGTTGAATTTCAAAAATATTTTGTATTAAATATGTTGGAATTGGCTAATATATTTCTCTGGGGCCTCATATTCCTGCCTAATTCATGTATTAAATTTTTATGAATAACACAACAAGCATGAAGTAGGCAAAGTTTTCTAGGCATAGGTCTAAAATAATTTTAAAGGTAATTCAAACATGGAGCCATTAAATAAGGTCTACAAAAAGTTTTTTCAGCAATTACTATCTTTTCAGGGTTTTCCTCACCCCTCACCGTCTTCCTCGAGATGCCAGTAGTGATAGTGAGCAACACTGGATGAAACGTTATTAATATCATATTTTGCCGCGACAGATATAGGCAAACAATATCCTACCAATGGATAATCCTAGTATCGAATTTCGTTTTCCTAAAAATTAGCTTTGTTTACAATGTAAGGGATGACATATTTATCACAAGACATAACATGGACAGATCAGTCTATGCCATTATGATTTGACGTAAGTATTCGTTAAACACCGAAGTAAGAATGTAACGTCGTAACCTCTTAATATACTGTCAAGTATATTCCTCTTAAGAGTCGCGAAAAGTTAAAATTATACTTCGTATAGTTATACCTTTAATTCCTTTGTCAATATAGGGTTTATTATAGATACAACTTTGAATGAATTTTTATTGCTAAAAGTTTTAAAGGTCATGATTATTGATGTGTATATAAAAGTGTATACTGGATTTCTTCATATACTATACTTTAGTCTTTATAGGTGTCTTATTTCAAGACCTTTATGCTTGTTAAAGTATAAGGATAACTTTGGTAATCTACAATCACTCACTAAATAACGTAAAAGAACCTGCCGGGTGAAAACCTTCCCGTGGTTAACTATGACCTCGGGCTGTGAATGTTTTCCATGAGGCTATACAGATCCCTAAATATTTACCATAACTTACAGTATATAAATTGTAAGTATATTGGCCGGTATGTATGAGCGAGCGTGACATCACGTAGAGCGTAACGGGAAATATGTTTGATCTGAACCGAGCCTTGCTTAGAACCCATGAGAAACTACGTCACGTCGAGAGTGACGGGAGGGATATCGTTTTACCGACGTCTTGAAATGAACTGGGGCCGTACCAAACCTTGTAAGGGACAAAGGTTGGCCGATAAGGAGTCCCTCTCTGAAGCATTCACAATGGTTAAATTAAATTTTATTTAATTTAAAGAAAAGTACGTAACACTCATCATGACAGAAAGTTTTTAATGTGTAAGAGAAAATAATTTAATATATAAAAATAGGTCGTTGGGCAAGACTAAATATTTACTAGGAACGTCAGTGATACAATAAATGGATATATTTTATTGTTCTTGTCAACGTCCAGGCAGTTTCATAATCAATTGATATAGGTAGTTTATACAAATTACAAACTATTACTAATCCGAGTAGATAGTCTAGTTGTGGCAGCTATAGTTTGGAACATGTGTAAAAAGTTATTGTTTTCAATCTGTAGCCATTACTTGGTTATTATTGTAACTCATACAATGAAGTGGACTGTTGGTCAGTTATTGATATTTTTATCAATAGAATAATACTTATTGATAAAAATTAAACGTGTACACTATGATAAACTTCCTTACTTATGTGTATGTTTTTATTTGTTTTAACATAACCTCACAAGCTAAACTCAGAAAGTAGTTACATTTCTTACTTATATTTCATTGAACTTTTATTTAAGTGGACATTTATGAGAATATAAATTAAAATTACCCAATCGAATATTATTACTGATTTTTGAAAATCAAGTAACCTTGTTATATTATTCATTATCTTGTGTTCTAATTAATTATGAAGAATAGATTTATTTTCTGCTCTTTTCGTTTTTAAATCGTTTCAAGTTCCCCTCAGTTCAAACATATTTAGGGATATTCGATAGTTGTTAACGAAACATTTATTGCTAGTATACGCTAGATTCTTCACACTAATTGTATACATAATGTGCATAGTTGCTAATAAAATTATTTATTATTAATTTATTATTTATTATTAAGTAAAATTACTTCCAATTAAAACAAATTGCTCTCATGATGAGGTCAATATGGTACAACTATAGGCTCGATTTTATTTACGACTGTTGAATACGATTAATGACAAGTCTTGCAAAATGAGAGAGACTACCGTAAATTAGGCCCCAGCGAAGTTAATAGAGTACAAGGAGAGGTAAACAGAGAATTTTTGTAATAAATTTAATGGTAGCACACAAATGTTTTTATGTCAATTCTTTTTTGTTGTTTGTGTCCTTTTAAGATATTTTACATTCCCTCTTAATTTTAACATCTTTTTAATTTATAACTAAAAATTGGCTATTTACTTGGGAAACGTTTAAATCTGGTCTTCTAAAAATCATACAAATCTTCATCTTAAACCAATCTTTTTTGTCGAACCTGAAACTTCTACTATCAAAAATTCTTTTATTACGGCTTCTCAACCGCGAAAGAAAAATTACAATTAATATAACACTATAAAGAAAATGTTTTACAAATAACACTTTTTTTTTTTTTTTTTTAACTTGGGAGCGAGTTTGAATTGCCCGAAGCACTGCTACCTTAAGGTATATTGTACTTACCTCCCTGATCTAGTCGAATAACCCCTTCCCTCTTACCAGGTTTAGAAGTTTCCTGACTAGAGTTTTACCTTCAGCATCCACCAAAGCCGTTCCATCACCAAAGAGGTTGAAGCGCCTCTCAGCAAGTACTTCACATCTGTAAATAATGTGTGTGGCAGTCTCCAATTCCTGCCCGCATAATCTGCACACTGGTTCATCTTTGTAGATACACATTTTATGCAAATGTTTCCTTAGTCCACAGTGTCCCGTTAGTAGACCTGTGGCTATCCTTAATTCCTGCCTAGACAGATAGATGAGACTCTTCTGCAGCCCCAAGGAAGGTTTCCTAAGGGTTAGCTTACTGTGTCTCATCCCTTCGGCCCTGATCCAGTGCTCACAGTGTCTTTCAGCCATCCACCTTCGCACTGTCATCTTGACCATGGATTTGGAAATACCTATCGCAGGCTCCGGTCCAATCAGGGGAGTCGAAGACCCCTCCCTGGCCAGCGCATCTGCGGCTTCATTTCCAAGTGTTCCCCTATGCCCTGGCACCCAACCTATCTTGATTTGATTGTGCCTTGCCAGAGCTTGTAGGTTAATTAGGCACTCCCTGTCTATGGCCGAGGTGACCACGTGTCCGTTTAGTGCCTTAACTGCTGCCTGACTGTCGGGTCCCATGTGTTTCCCTTCTCGCTATCTTTCCCAGACAGGCATTTATAGCATATACTTCGGCCTGAAAGACAGAGGTATGCCTCCCCAAGGAAAAAAACTAGTTCTACCCTTGGGTTTTTACAATACACCCCCGCTCCAGTGCCGAAGTCCATCTTGGAGCCATCTGTGTATCAGATCTGAGCTCCCGATGTTAATGTCCTTGACCATCCCATCACAGCTTGGTGGACCTGGTCAGGTGCAAACATTCGAGTAATGTGGTCGCTGCCCATTTCCAAGACGGGTTCATTGACCACGCACTCGATACTTATATGTCCCGAGACATCTGGGAGGTTAGCCCAGTGGCTCGAGTTGCGCAATCTCCTTGCCGCCAGCCTCGCCTCTCCCTTAAGGACAAGCTCAAGGGGAGGGAGGTTAAGCATTACTTCCATTGCTGCACCTGGTGTAGTTGACATCGTTCCCAGTGTGCACAGACAGGCCAATCTCTGGATAGAGCTTAGTTTTGCTCTTGTCTGTGCCTGGTTGGCCTTTGTCCACCACACCAGAGCTCCATAGGTAATCATAGGTCTTATCACCCTCAGATACATCCAGTGCATCATTGATGGCTTCAGTCTCCATTTCTTACCCACCATTCTTCTCACAGTCATCAGTGCCCTTTTGGCCCTGTTAACTGTCCTCTCAAGATGTGGGTTCCAGGTGAGTTTCCTGTCCAGAGTAACTCCCAGGTACTTCACCTCCCCCACAAACTCAAGGTATTCACCAAACAAGCGGGGCATCCTGGTCGTCAGATCTTTTCGCTGTCTGGTGAAGTTAATGAGAGCAGTCTTTTTTGGATTTACCCTAAGGTTCTCCTTTTTACACCACTCTTCAATCAGTCGTAGAGGATTTCTGATTACCTCAAGGACTGTATCAGGGACTCTACCCAGGATCAGAACAACTATGTCGTCCGCATATCCTAGACAGAAGTACCCCTGTTCATTCAGGAGTTCAATAAGGTTATCAACCACTAGGCACCACAACAGAGGAGAGAGAACTTCCCCCTGTGCACAGCCCAGACTTGTTTCCGCCCTTCTGACCTCCCCTGCCACCTCTACAGAAATGCTTCTGTTTATTAACATGGAACTTATCCAACCACAAGTGGTTGCATCCACTCCATGACGTCTTGCACCACTTACCATCGTCTCCACTGAGGGGTTATTGAAAGCCCCTTCAATGTCGAGGAAGGCACCAATGGCACAACCTTTCTTGGCGATCATTTTCTCAATCCTACCAACCACTTGATGGAGAGCTCCCTCGCAGGATTTCCCCGGTTGATAAGCATACTGGTTCCAATGCAGTGGTTTTATGGCCAAAGCACCCACCCCCTAATATGCCTATCAACCAGTTTTTCAAGTCCCTTAAGAACAAAGGACATGAGTGTAATAAGTCTGTATCCTTTCCCTTCCGATTGGTTACCGGTGGGCTTAGGTATAAAGACCACCTTACTAGATTTCCAGGCTGCCGGCACATGCCATAGAGCAATGCTTAGCCTGTATAATTTAGGAAGTACCAGTACCAGCAAATCCATTCCCTGCTGTAGCAGCACAGGATAGATCCCATCTGGACCTGGAGATTTGTAGGGTTTAAATGTGCCAATAGCCCATCTTACCCTTTGTGGAGTTACTATCCTCCTTGCCACTTCCCCGTCCTCCCTCTTACCACGTCTTGTGGAGAGTTTGGCAACTGGTTCAGTGTCTGTTCCCCCAAGTTTCCTCAGAGTACTGGAAGGGAAATGTGTTCTGATTAATTCTTCCACAGTTCCCCTGCAGTTTTTGTTATATTTCCCATTGGGGTTCTTAGCATCCCCACCGGGTTAACTGGGTCATTAGAGAGAACTTTATGCAGTCGGTACCCTTCCCGAGTTTTGTCAATCTCTTGACAAAACTCCTTCCAGGACTTCCTGCGTGCTTCTCTAATTGCCATGTTGTATTCGGTTAGTGTTTTCCTATACTGGTCCCACTCCCCGTTCTTTTTTGCTCTATTAAAGAGTCTCCTGGTGGTCTTCCGAAGGTTGGCTAGCTTCTTGTTCCACCATGACGGATCCCCTACTTTTCTCCCCTCACTGAGAGGGCAGTTATCAGTAAAGGATTCTACTATAGCCTCGCCAACCAATGCAGCAGAGTCTTCTAGCTCTCTCCTCCCACCATACTCCAATCCAGAACTCCCAGGTCCCTCCTGTAGGAGTCCCAGTCTGTTCACTCGGATCCCTGGTTGGCCGAAGCATGGCTGGATTTAGAGAGATACAATACCTAATATGTCTGTGGTCAGAAGAAGATGGTTCATCTGACACATGCCAGTTTAGTACATACCTAGCCGTCAGGTTCGATGCCACCGTAATGTCCAGGACCTCCTGTCTGGCCCTAGTGACAAACGTCGGCTCTTCCCCCTGATTTAAGACTAGTAAATTCTTAGAGCTAAGATAAGCTAAAAGTTCCTCACCTCTAGTGTTGGTACCTGTACTTCTCCACGAAGTGTGATGGGAGTTAGCATCCATCCCCACCAGCAGCTCCTCATTCACAGCCCCGCAGTGCTCGACCAGCCTCCTCAGCTCTTGTGTTGGTAGAGCCCCCGCGTAGTCAAAGGGGAGATATGCCGTGGCAAGGTTCAGCCTCTTCATCCTCCCCTCCGTCTCCACCGTCACTGCTATTAAGTCCCTGCAGCAGAAATCCGTTAGTACAAAAGCACTCATCCCCCTCCTAACCAGGATACACGTCCTGGGAACACCGGAGTCCTTATCGTACAACAACTTACCTCCAGATGTCGCCAGCCCGCATATTCGTCCTCCAGAAATCCATGGCTCCTGGATGAGAACCAAGTCCACCTCTCCCCTTTCCAGAATCCTACACACGACAGCACTCGCCGCCCTGCTATGCTGTAGGTTTACTTGGAGGATCTTGATCATTGTTCTGCTTAATTTGCAGTCGCCTGGGTCCGCAGAGCAGCCCCAGGACTAGACAGCGTGCTCAACTCTACAGCCACTTCACCGGTTTTTGCAGTCGGCAGCTTGACAGCCGCCCCCGCACCCTCAGTGACGGTTGCCGTTGACACATCTGCTACAGACTCACGGTTTGCCGTTTCATTGGCACCCACTGTCTGTGCAGTCTCGAAATCAATTCTTTTACTTACTTGGTCCATTAACGTCCCACGAGTATGGGGGAAATAACGGTCGACCAGAGCAGAGCCCCCACTGCCCTGGCAAGACAACATACAATGAGGTTTTGTCTGGTTCCTCAAGGGGATCGTGTACAACTGCATTTTATACCCTGCAGCCATTCATCCTTCGGCACGATGCCTTCCACCTTGGATTGGGTATTCAGTCACTGACCTTGAAGCACACCCCAAGTTCAGGACATTATTAACTGTTGCTCATGCAGCGAACAGCCTGCTTCACTCTCTTTTTTACAACTGTGTCGTTAGGGTAGTTTCCCGCCCATACTTCACTGTCGCATTGCCCTTGGTTCACCTGGGAGGTGAGAGTAGCATTGTGAGGACTTAATTCCCAACTACCCCAGTCTCCCCAGTCAGAGCAGTTATTTCTACCGCCCCTAACCGGTTGACTGACGAGGAGGAATAATTCCTCACCTTTGAACCATAGACTTGGTCCAGGCCTGCATATTCAGAAGCCTTCCGGAATCCTTATACACAGGTAACCTACATTTCTGTAGGCCGTCCCACTATCCGCCACCTGTGGACCCGCCCGGTTGCTCAGGCCAGCTTGCCGGGAAATAACAATTAGATATTACACTCTCCGTTTGCATCGTATTTTTTAAAATTAGGAATCGTGAATTTAATATAAGATAAGGTATAATCACAGAAAACGGCTTATTGTTGCATTATCACAATTTATGATACAAGGGTGATTGTAGTTACAATAGTAACTATTTTATCGTAAACTTGAAAATTTAAAACCTTTCTCGAAACCGAGCATTTTCCATTGAGATTGTAACATGTTGAATATGTGACAATGATTTGTTGCATATGATATTTTTTTTGGTTTTAACTTAAGTTAACGTGCAATGGTCCAAATTAAAAGATATTTTTTCCTTAACCCTCGGGTAGGCGCGCGGGCTACAGGTGTAGCCCAGTGTTTTTGTTTAGGCTGCAAAGAATCTCCTAAAACTAGAGGAGGGAAGTCTACGTCATTAGCTGTTGTTTGCAATCTACCCTAGTCACTGAGTCAGTGATTGTCACTCAAAGTGTGTGCGTTTTGTAATTGTTTACGGCTAAAGTTGTTTGGGCTACGCCTGTACCCCGTGCGACCTTTTGTGTTATGAGTGAACCAAAGCGTGCCCGGTTATCATGTGCAGGTATTTTGGATGAACCTATGCATGATTGTGTGTCAGATGAACTGGAAACCCTTGTAACGTACTCCAACACACTTAAGGAGGCAGTAGTGCTTCTGTCTACGATGTATGACTTCATGATAACCACAAGATTAACGGAGATTCAGGGGATTTACAGAAACCCGAAATAATGTAAGAAGACAAAAATTGAAGTTGACGTATTAGTATAAATGTGTGCCAAATACGATGTAGTATGAAATACGAAACGATGGCCTATGTTTCTATTTTTTTAACTTCTAAATATATCAGTCATCAATGCGTGCAGAATTTACATTGCTTACAAAGCTGGAAGGTCACCATTGTCAAGAAGTGAGATTATTACAAACATTGCTTGGGATATAATTGTTCCTAAAGTAAGTGAAATGGTTAATGTTACTATGCTACCTGTAGAACTAAAAAGGCGAGCAAGATACCTTCTTGGAATCGACGATCCCCGGCCTGGACACCAAAGTTGGGCTCTGCTACAGATGCGATAGAGGGAGGGATAGATCAACCTGGAAGTTCTACAACCAATGTGGAGATATGCCCCGACCACACCCTGCTAGTATGTGACATTCCTATGGAAGCTACACAGCAATAAAATATTGGAAAGAATAATAATATCATCTTTACTTGTAAGTGCATAGTCCTACCCATTTAAACTAAAATGTATTTATTTGGTAAAGAACACTTTTTTACAAATAACAATGTATATTTATTGTTTTTTAAAATTTTTTATACTATTTCTGATAATTTATATTTAAAAAGAAATGAGTTTCATGGTATCAATATTCTAAGTTTTTTTTTATGCTCCTAAAGTTGAGAGTATTTTGTTACGTAAAATTAATGTAATGTAATTGCAATGTTTATAACCTATTTAAAACTAAAATCTAACATTAATTTTTTCACAAATATGTTAAAAAATATAATAGGAAACAGTTACGACATTAACATATTTAAAAAAATATTTTTAAATAATAAATTTTAAATAAAAAAGAGTTGACTACAGTGGTAGCTCATGCGCCTAAATGTGTTACTTTAAACCACGCGCCTACCGAAGAGTTAAAATTTCATTACACCTCATTGGGTAGAAATACATTCTATTAACCACTCAAAGCCCACTAGTTTAAATGAGTAACTTTTATGATTAAAAAAAAATTTAAAAATTTTTTTATTAAACAAAATTTTAAAACCTGTTTGTGAAATTAAGAAATATTTTTGTAGCTTTAGTTTTCTAAATTTAATATTGCCAAAAGAGTGGGCCGTGTAATACTTCAAACTTGTTAACAATTTCAAATATGACATAGATTATTGTTTTTAAAGTAATTTGATAAAGTAAAATCAGTAAATATTCAAGGTTACTAGTATGCATCTAACCTAAAGCTGTAAACAAAAATATTCAAAGTTTTAATTTGTAAAAGTTGTAACCTTCTATTTAAATTTATATTAATTATTATAAATTATTTTATAACTATAATTTGTTTGTATGTTTTAAATTACATACTTTTTGGGAAAATTTAAACACGAACGTTAATGTAACGTATTTTTCTTCAGAAAAAAACGAAGCAACAGTGATTCTGCCTAAGTCAAATTGTTAGATATTAATAGTAAAGTTAACAATTGGAGGGGCTATATTCGCAGTCGTATAAGTCAAATTGATTGATTATTCAAAACAGAGAGCTATACTTCTAATTGTCAGAAAGGTTATCATATTTCATCTGATAGCAAAAAAAGTGTTACCTAGCATTTAACCCGCGATAGGTCGCGCTGTTAGGTTAAATCTAAATGTTTTATTATTTTAAAAATAAAACCGTTAGGTTTGTATTTAGTTACTATTCTAGGTTGTTGATCTGAGTGAATAGAAATACAGTACTTAGGTAAAAGTTGGAATTCCAAGTGTCGACAGGGGGAGGGAGTGGTTATGTGCGATCTAGCTGAAGGACCGATCACGTTACTGCTAACGTTAGGCTCATTCAAGCCCCGTGAGCGATCACGTGTCTTTTATTCAGAAATTGTTTTGACTTATTCTAGTAAATAATGGTTTCTAGCTGGATTATAGTGTTTTGTGAGATTGTATTTTTCGGATTTTGTGTTAGGTTTGATTCTTATAATATTACAGAACTATATTTTATTGTAATAATACTCTTTGTTATAGATTTACTACGTCAAAGAAAATTATTTAAAGATTGTTTCGTAGCTTGCAGAAAGTAATGAAGAAAATTTCAGTGATTTAAAAGACCGGATTTTTCAGATCAGAACAATTTTATGTTTCCAGTGAACATTTTAGTGAGCACAGATCTGATTTAGAAAAAGACGGTCATAAAGTATGTTCGGAAAGAAAGGAAATATTGCATCCATTTGTTGTTTACTCCTGTAAGTGACATTTAACTGTGTTCTCCCGCTCAAACACTGATAACATGTTGATCAAATGAGCTTTTACTACTCAATTAGGGAAAACATAGCTCCTCATCTGTTGAGACGAGCATCAATCAACAGTCTACCAATACCCTTGAAACCATGTTGGCAAAAGCCATAACTGTATCACAACAAATACTAGATCTGTACACCGTTGGCAAATTTCATAACTACATCTCAGAAAACTTAACGTCGCACTCAAGATGACAATTGTTATAACTCTATTGAAATTAAGGTTAAACAAACCCCAAGAGAACCGTTCGCCTTGAATCGGCTTTGTGTTCATAATCAGCTGTCTTTTTAAGTCTGCGTGCATCGTCTGATTGCAAGCCTTGTCAATGCTGAACTTCAATTTAGATATTTCCGTCTGCACCGCTGTACAAACAAGAATATTTAGGCAAAGCAACACTGTGAACAAAATATATACGTACCCATGGGCTTCTATCTGTGGGCAGTCATTATATGTTATGTCCACCAAACTGAACGATTGCCTTCACTAGAATCACAAATTTCCATAATACAGTGCCAAAGTGGTATTGTGCATGAAAATATTTTTTAACAATTGTCAAGATACCAACGATAAAGAAGACAACTCCAAATGTGTAACTCTCATTTTGTAGCATATCATCACTTTATTTCAAGTAGCTGAAAATAAGTAAAACTTTTCTATATTTTACAAAGGGCACCATAATGAGTACAATGAGACGATGAATAATGAAATCCTACCCGTCACTATGAAACATTTCTTAAATGCATCCATTTTGCTAATTATCCACAAGTACAGCAACACAGTATTAAGAAGAGTCACTACAACAGCAAGTATTATAGTAAATGTGACAGAGAATCCGCTGCTAGATGAATTCCGCTATATCACAGCTAGATGTCCAAGAATCATAACCAAAAAAATTCTAAGATACGTGGGAGTACCCCAATTGGAGTGAAATCCGAACTGAATCGACAACATTGTGTTCTGACCAATGTGTTAGTAAGCTAATTTTCCAAATTCAATTTATGTTGTTGCTATGGTGATATTTGATTATAACAATCAATAGTTTATTATAATAAATTTATTTCTTGTGCCTAATTTCGTAAATGAACATCATGTTTATTGTAGTTTAATTTCTAAAGTGAGTTAGAAGAATTGTAAATTACGTTATGATTTTGTATTCGGAAATTAAATAAGGTGAAGGTCGTACATATTGATTTTGTAGCAGTTTTACACACATGTCATGTTTCTTTTTATTTCGGATTTTCCAAAATAAATTTTTAAATAATATACACCAGTGGTAAATAATAGGGCTTAATAATTGAGTCAAACGTTATAATAAACATATAATATAATATTAATAATATAATTCTATTGAAATCAGATTTATAAGTAAGTCATACATATATCAAATGTTACAAATATTTATGTGAAGCCACAGCGTTTGTATGAGGCTTAAACAGTTTTCAATATTAATTAACTTGTTAAGATAAATTTTAAACAAAAATTGTAAGTTTTGATAGTGAGTTCGGTTCTAAAATGCAATGAAGCTTTATTTTATTTACGTTTATAAAGTCAGGAATAGGTTTTATTTAGTTCGTTTAATTTTCATTTCTTTTCATTTAAAATTTTTATAATTTGCTATTAAAAAGACTCTGAACAAATAACCGCATTGTTTACTACATTTGACTAAAGGATTAGCTTAATATATCTCTGAATCTGACATTTAGTTCTTTTTATTTTATTATTATTATTTTATTTTTTTATTGGTGGAATGTATGTTACATAATTCATGAGTTACTTATAAAAATGTTTCTATGCAGTAACACTTTCAAATGTTAGATATAAATAGTGTTTTTGTATACATTCACGTTATCGTCAAATTTTGATCACTAAACGTTTATTTTAAATAGTTTTGTTTTTTAAAACTCTTATTATCACTCAAATACTACCATTTTTTTAAACAATTTATTACTTATGTATCCAATTCTACATCTGTTCTCTAATAATGCCGAAACGTTATAAAGTATCTGATAAGATATAAAAGGAATCTTTAAGTAAGGCTTACACTGATTATTGTTTGTAATATGTTAGTGCTACTCCATGTTATGAGACAGATATATCATATTATTTCTATTATCTATATCTCACATGCTTTCGTTGATTCCCAGACAGTCTGATAGTACAGTGCTACTTATATGGAAAGATATGCCTAATTCCTTTCATATATCACCTATGGCTTATTAATATTCCTTACCTCTTATGTATTGCAGGTATATTATTACTAACAATATCATTTTATACGAGACATCTTACTAACTTTCCAAATTTGTTGTAATGGCAAAATAATCAATATGTAAATGAACATTATTTAACCTAAATCAAATATAACAGAATGCAATTTTTAAAACAAAAAAAATTTATTAGAACGGGATCTCGAAAAATAATTATTATTAAAAACAATTTCTTTATGACTTTTAGGTTTTTCGCTAGGATATAAATGATAGGTAAACTGATCCAGAATTAGGAATACTACCTAATGCGTCTAATCATAGAGTAACTTTTATATGTGATCAACGATAATTATTAAAATAATTATTAAGCCAATAATGTTTTCTGGACGTGGTTTTTAATATTGAATGAGCTACAACTGAAAATCTCTGTGGAAAATAAAATGTTACAAAGCAACTAGAAAACTCTATTATTCTACATCAGAAGAAATTATTTTAAAAAATTCAGGCAACAGCAAGACACATGTTGACAATATAATTGAACGTAAGACCAAAACAATAGCTAATAAATTTAGGAATAAACTTGTAATTATACTTTTACAATACGAATAATTAAATTGTGTACTTTCTTTCCACTTCAAAAAATAGTAACTACATAAATAGGTTTATACACTGAAGTAATTAGGATGTACAATAGAATAGGGGTTTCCGGCTTGCAACAACAACGCGGTCTTTGCCGACTTTAAACTAACGACATTAGGGAGGGGTGTTATCCGTCACGGGTATGAAGAAACAATTTCAGGCAGTTAGCGCTTGACTGATCCTCGCTGTTGCCGGCGTTGATCGACTGAAGCCATTTGGATTGAATTTAAATAAACTTCACCTCAACCGTAACATAAAATGCGTTAAATGTTTCTTTAATGGAGCGGACAGTTAGAGATCAGGGCGAAATTTAAGAAATATAAATTATGCAAAACCCAAAACACTTAACATATACTAACTTCAACCCACGTGAATTTCTAACAATTTATTGTAAATGTGACGTACTAAACATTCTAAATCATTCACGTTGGTTATATATTAAAGTTTTGGAGAAATGCATACGACTTTTCACTTCAAATTCTTTGAAAACACCTGGTTGATGTATTGCAATATGAAAAGCGCTTTGAATTGCCTGGGAAAACATGAATTGCATATTGTAAACAAAAACCATTTAAAAACGGCGAAAGATTATTTAGGGGGTCTTTATCATTTATCTCTTCACGTAGCTCTCTTTAAAAGTTTGCAGGAAACAGAGTTTTGTAAGAATATATATTATGGAGTTGTTAAGTAAAGATTTAGACTCGGGTTTTTTAAGTTCCTTAAGGGAGAATAAAAAATGAATAGTACAATATGGAAATTATTGGAAATGGAGATAGCGAGAGAATAGATGAAGTAAAGTTTATACTTAAAACAGAACTAGAACCCAACCTGAAAATCCCTCAAATTCTCCAGACCAGCAAGAGCGCAATTCAATGGAAGGAAAGAACCTTAGAAGCTTGCTTTGCGTTAAAACAAATAAATTTGGGAGGACGCAAAGAATTTAACAATCGAGAGAGACATTTAGACAAATATGCTCCAGGTAAACCAAAGGTAGAGACGAGAATGTGGAGGAAGGGCAAATATGTAGTGACTATATAATTGTATAAGCTATCATTTTGAAGTTGATTTTTTTTATCACAATTTAATTGAGTATTTGGTACATGGAAGACGAGACGATGACCTGTAACCTCAAGAAAACCGTGAGTGAAAACGCCGAGTTAGAAAACCAAGATGTGAAAGCTGGAGTCGAGTAGAACATTGCAGCCTGAACGTAAACCTAACGTTGAAAAACCTAACTGGTACTTATCTGTATAAAAGGGTAAAAAGGAAATACCATCTCATGACGAACGTTCCTGAATGTTTGTGAGGAAACTATATTGAAGCAAAAAATGCGTATCCCTCATCAAGAGAATTATAATTAGCACTAAAGAAAGGAAAGTTGTACGTATACAAAATAATTAACGTATAAAAATATTAATTTGGAGAAATGTATGTTTGAATGGGAAATGCTACGAAAGGATGTAGTAATATAAAGAGCATGTGTTGCCTGTTTTGTTGTATGGTAATCATGTAATTAAATTTACTAATAATAATAACTTTTCGCTTGTTTAACGAATCAATCGACTTTAGGATGAATCACGGCGACTGATGCTCGACTAATGAGGCAGTTAATTCGTATTTATTTACATAAATATATTTCTGATAATTATTTCTAAATAGCTAGCCTGTATGGCAATTGAACACATAGATACAGAATAGCAAACGAAATGTTTGGTTTTATATGATTCAAGTGTGCGATTTCATCAATGAAATTAGTTTATTTCGTAAATATATAAAATTGGCTCCAAAAATGTAATAGTTGTTATGGTAGTTTCAGAAGTACAAAATTTATAAATTAAAAAACACTATGGAAATATTAAATTTAATACATTGAAAAAAATACGAAAATAAATTTGATTTGAGATATAGAGATGAGATTTGGTATCTAATTCAGGGTGATATTCTGAGACCTATTATCTATCTTGGGTTTTCCACGGTATTTAGAGTAAATACCCGTTTTTGGAAGATAGGCATTGAAAGCTAGATGAAATAAACCAGCATTTAAAGACGTTTCTGTGTTCTTGCAAAGAAGCCTACTTTCCCTGTGAGTTCCGACTTCTAAACCCTATTTGCCCTCTTCGGGCCCACTTGCCCTACTTGTCTTGTAATGTAAACCCTACTAGCATAAGTGCTCGTGATACCATCAGATTACATATAAGTATTAGGTACCTATGTGACGAACTATTCTAGGTAATATGGCCTGTATAGTTTTATAGATACCCTATCAAAGTCGTAAATGAGGGTTTCATTGCCAACAAGAAACACTGATTGCCCTTCCCGAAACGCATTTCAGTGTTACTACTCCCTCTAACGAGTGGCCAAATCCTTCGTCCTAAGATCTCTGGAACCAGCAGTTTTAGGTCTGAGAGCTATATGCTAAGACCTGGACTGCACTTGCCGAGCCTTTATCATGAGACTTTATCATCCAGGTACTAAAAATCAATGGTACACTCAAACCAATATCAAGAAAGAAGTATCTCTAAAACGTTGAGATTAGTCCGTTCAACTAGATACGAAGTATATTTATACACTTTTAGACAAACAGAAATCTTGAATAGTTTTCGATAGAAAATTCGAATACCAAACAATAATTCTTGATTAGTGTAACATCGATCCTGAATATTCAAGCTAATGTTTTTTTACATCTTATTCTAAAGCTGCAGTTCTGTTGTTTCTACTTGAAATATATCAAAGAATAACACGTATCTACGTATCTTGCGGTCACATTCCATTAGTGTCGTCTCCGTAGCATCACAAGGCTGCTGCGCACTTTTTCTTCCATTATCTTAAACATTATACATGTCCATTTTCGGATACTATCTTCAACAAATCAAAGTTAACCGTCAAAATTTTATTTTTGCATTTTATATTATAAATATAATTTTTTACATACTATTATTACTTAATATATCGTCTCAATAGATATATTTGTATATATTGTAAGTTTTTTCAAATAGATGTAGATATGTGTTGTAGAATGAAAGCGAAGATTCAAAACAGTTATAAAATATTTATTTCAATACAAATAAGGAAAAATTACTGGGACTTTTAAAATGTCAATTAATATATCTCAAAACTAAAAATTATGTTTCATTCTAGGAATTAAATATTAGATAACGTTTTCATGAATAAATATTGTCAAGAACCATAGCTGTTTATGTAATTGTTTGGACGCAATTCCTCAAAACAGGGTTTACACAACCGATTGAATAAAGGTTTACATAAAGTACACTAAACTACATGTTTAATTGTAGGGGCAAGTCAATCAAAGAGACGTTGAGTTTGTGGTGGCGCTCCACTTCAATACATTGTAATCGGGCTGAGGTTACTAAGCTTGCCATTCGCACTCCCTCACCACATTAAGACAATTGTTTATAATGTTTGTATCAATAAAAATAAACTTTAGAAACTGGTAATAAAAATTGTATACGTGTAATCAATTTATATATGAAATCATTTTGAAAACTTACTTTGGTTTATTACACAATCAATTATAGATTTGTCCAATAAATCGTAAAGATATACCATCATAAGTTCATAATTGCATATTTACAAATGTTGGTACATTAAAAGTTAAGTATAATGAAACATTTCAAATTAGCACATTTTTGACACGCCCGATCGTTTCCCCGCCGTCTTTAGCCCTCAAGCTTTAATTTGCATCTAAGTAAGTTATCCTATATTATTCCTTGGCAAGAAATTGCATGAGGACTGATTCACCCAAGGAATATGGATTCACCCAAGGTATATAGATATGGAAAAAAAGGAATAATAAAATTTCAGGTAATAGTTTTACGGTCCGTACTTTATATATAAATATAAATACACACACACACATACACACACACACACACACACACACACACACACACACACACACACACACACACACACACACATATATATATATATATATATATATATATATTAAATATTGTGATATGTTTTCTTGTAATATAGTTAATAAATTAAAAATATTTCAAAAACAAGAATACTTTTAATGAATATATTTGTTCAAAGCTTTTCGCCGATAAAATAGTACCAGCATCTTCAGGAAAATATTTATCTAGTCTAATAATTAGATAAATATTTTCCTGAAGATGCTGGTACTATTTTATCGGCGAAAAGCTTTGAATAAATAGGCCTATATTCATTAAAAGTATTCTTGTTTTTGAAATATTTTAAATTTATTAATTATATATATATAATGACCATATTTTTCATTACTAATACAAAAAAACGTTTACATAACTTTTAAAATTTGAAAGAAATAAACCAGCAGGTAAACTGTCAACTTTAAGTCTTAAACTGTAATACTGTTGATAAACAACTCTTTTCAAGACATAGATATGAAAATATGAGAAATAATGTTTCACTTTGCATTTTAATGCTGAGTAAAAAGAGCGAATGCACTTTGCAATACCCGTCCAAATCCCCAATCTCTTTGTTTGTGACACACAGGTTTAAGTACGGAACGACAAATTATGTTATAGTTTATTATATTCGGTATGAAACAACTCCTACACATTTCATTGCTTCAAATAAACTTTTAGATTTATATTGATAACTAGGGATGGGCCGATTCCGATTCTCGATTCCAGGAATCGTCGATTCTAGGTGGTATCGAGGAATCGTCGATACTCGATTCTTCGTTCATAAAAGCGTCGATTCCGATTCCTATTTTGTTAACTATTGAAATATGCGTGTGGAGTAATTTATTACCAAACAAATTTTATTACCAAAATTTATTATATTTGTGTGGAAAAATAATTAATTACCAACTATGTCTTATTTATGTATTAGTTGATTTGAATGAATTAAATGATTAAAGTAAACGAAAATATTATTATTTATGAAGCAACAGCAATCAAGATCGTAACCATTTCTGGTCGTTTGACATCGCTCGTCTCTCTCTCTCTCACTAAATGTCAGAACAAAACACAAAAACGTACAGTAAAAACTCGATTAACCGTCACCGTCGGAACCGTGGCCATGACGGTTGAGCGAATAGACGGATAACAGAAACACTGTATTATTCCTCCGAAACTTAACCTTAATAAATTATATTATAGACAGATATCACTCTCACGGTTGAAGGTTTTGTGTAGCCTATTACATTAAAACAGAACTTTTAAAAGGTTTTGCCATATGACCAAGATGTTAACTAAATTAATTATTAGAGAACTAGCATGTAAGCTAATATAACTTGAAAGAATCGAGAATCGAGAATCGACTAAAGAATCGAGAATCGAAAGGAAAATTTTAGAATCGGAATCGGAATCGGAATCGAAAATTTTAGGAATCGGCCCATCCCTATTGATAACAATAACAAATAGACATATTATTATAATTTTCTATATAATATTGTAACGATATGAAGTACGTAAACGAATAGTGACTCCAATAGTAAAACCGTAAAAGATTAACAAATGTTACTATTAGAACATGTTTTATATCCATAACTGTTAATAAGAAAGAAGTATTCCACTTTCAAAGTAATCAATGATGAAAATAGAGACGGAATATTTGCCCCCCCCCCACCCTTCTAAAACCTAACATTCTCCTATAAGCTTTAACAAAATTACACGTAAAATCTTGCCTAGAGTGTAACTTATATGTGTGTTAATAAGGGCAATTGGTTCGGAAATCGTTTCTCAAACACTTTATAAACACAATTTTGGCAGCTTTGTAAAATTTACACAAAATATACTGATATTCTTTGTTTTATAGCGGAATAGGAATGGCTCTATGGTGGGGGTGTGGATACAGAGTAGTCAGTTTAAACCCTGTGGCACTGAGGGAAGAACTTAAGATTAAAGTAGAATTGGCAACAAGGCTCACCGAACAGGCAAGATGTAGATATTCCCATTCGCCAGACAGCGGCTGAGCCTACTACTTCTTGCTGATTACACTTTCGTAGAGTACTATTGTCTTTTAAATCAAACGATAGTTGTACAAAAATCATATTCAGAAGAGTGTACTTATTGTAAAGTGTATTTATTACCGAACAAAGACTTTTGACAATTTTTCTATGTACGCACTTTATTTGCCCCCATTGTGGCATACTATTAGCGATGGCATTACCCACTATTTGACATTAACTAGTAGTATCAAAGGTGTTTTATATTCAAACATTATTCGATATTTATGTTGAAGTATGTATTCACAATATCAAATACCTCTTTTTTAAGTTCACTTTCTGCTCTTTGTTAAGTAACTATATTGTGATCCCTCTCACGAACTTCATACTTCGCTTCGTCTGACAAACATTCCTCTATCGAAAGCTTCCAAAAGCCACCAAACCCACTATTTCCATCAGATTTCTTATTTTCCATTGTCTTCAACATATCAAATATAGTCACCTAAGCTGGCCATTTATATTAAAAAATCAAAACAAAACAGCACCATAAAAGCTCCTATTATTACCAATAAAATCTATTGCTCACATTTATTCAGCCAGAGGGATGGGGTAAACACTAGCGTAGTACAAAAGCACATGTCACTCTAGACAAATTCTCCTCATGGAAAAATCTCGGTAGCCTGTAGCGACTGGAAATATAAACACCTGATAAATATATTTCAAGATAGTCCAAAGAAATGTAACAATAATAATTATTTGCACTTCTCTGCTATTTAAAATTTGCCTGGTCACTTGCAGTCTATTCCAGTTAGTCAGGTCATAGTAAGTGTTTTTCATAGTAAGCCTCAACTCAGTAAGTAATAGTATTCCTTCACACTTATTATTTCATTTCAGCGTTATTAAAGTGTTAGTTATTGAGGTATATTTTAAGTGAACTCTTAATGCTAAAGCGCTTATTTTGAAAAAAATGTAATGATGATAAAGTACATTTCTAAAGTTGGACACTGGCAAAAACAGCAAAATTACCCTTTACAAACAGTTGTAATTTCCCGTTTTATTAGTCCTAAAAGTAATGAAAGCATTACGGTTATTAAAAAATCATTTTATTTTTGTAATTTGGAGTGCAATGGCGTAGATACCCTATGTCTTTAAAATAAAATGAAAGATGAACAAAAAGTAAATTAATATCGGGTAACTCTAAGTAAATGGTACTTTGAAGCTTAGAGCATTTAGAGATTTTTTCGTTAAATTAAGGTTCACACTTCACTTCTAAAACATTCCTGCTTAAAATACAATCATTTAAAGTATGCCTAACATTAGGTATATATATATATATATATATATATATATATATATATATATATATATATATATATATATATGTGTGTGTGTGTGTGTGAGAGTGTGTGTGTGTGTGTGTGTGTGTGTGTGTGTGTCTGTGTGTGTGTGTCTGTGTGTGTGTGTGTGTGTGTGTTTGTGTGTGTGCGTGCGTGCGTGTGTGTGTGTATTATAAATTATATCCCTCATTCTTTACACGTTTTCGCTAGTTGGTTTTGAGAGCATTATAGGGGGAAACGTATTCATTGTAAAAACGTAAACAAATAGTAACGTTCTAGCGTACATTATTCGTACATGACGTAGTTTGTGTATTGTATTAACTTTTAATGTGCATTTATTAGTTATAAGGTCACTTTGTTTTAGATTGAATTTTTCTAATGATTCATATAAGGACGTATTTGTTCATTATATAGTTAGTGTACTCTTATGTCAATAGTTCAATAGTTGACACTTATATATATATATATATATATATATATATATATATATATATATATATATTTGTCGTTATGCAACACTGTTTTCTTGTATACACTTATCACTTTCACTTATGTACTTAAACAAGAATCCTACTCTTAAACAAGATTCTTGTTAAAGTACAAAAGTGAAAGTGATATATATATATATATATATATATATATATATATATTTATATATATTTATATATTTATATGTATATATATATATATATATATATATATATATATATAAATATAAAGGATATCATATTCCTTGTAAAATACAACTTAAAAATGACACAAACAAGGCTAATAATTTTCAATTAGCTAATATAACTGCATTGAATATTATTCACGATAAATAATTTATATTGTAATTTGTATTTAATTATGTAACGTACTTATCTAATGAGTTCTTTAGGACGTAGGTAATGATATTTTAATGTTAGAACTCATTTCCGAACAGTACAGAGCTCTTGTGGGCCATTCTTCCAGTCAGTGAAGAAAACTATTTTTTTTTTTTAATGCATTTTTACACATGAGTGACATCACATTCATTGTAATTAACATTTTCTTTCCATTAATTGGTATGCGAAAATACAAGTACGCCTATTTGATGAAATCGTGGTGCACGATTTATTGGAATAAAAATACCTTTGTGACGTAACGACGTTACTCCTCCCTCTTCCCGCTTTCACTCGCAAGAGTACTCAAGCAGGAGACTATACCCTTTGCTCCGTAGATCCTTGAGGTTATATGTAATTCGATTAAATATATATTTAATTATTTGAGTGAAATAATAAATATAAGGAAACCCTACACTCTACTAATGAAATTAATTAAATGATGCACGGCTTAGGTTAGTTTATTTGTAAATTGCCCTATCAAATTCGTTTTTATTTTAAAATAAATATATAAGATCTATAACAACATTGCGAGTTTTTCTAGTGATCTAAATCAAATTAAAGCTCTGTAAAAGCACTATGTTTTCTCTTACATAGTGATGTTTTATTATTTCCTTATGTTTGTTTGATATATGTGTTTTAAACTCATATTAAACCACATCTGTAACAGAGAGTTGTTACTTGAGATAACGCACTAGAGAACAATACAACAGCGTTTTGATTTCTTTAAAATTAAAGTAAGATAGAGTAGGGAGGATTCTAAGAAGGAGACAGTTCTTTTATTTTTAAAGATATATTTAATGAAATTTTTACTTAACATTATTTTGAAGATGTAGTCAATTAATTGCCTGCTGACTGTGCATTGTGTCCTTTGTGTGTAACATAATGATCGCAGCGTGGGCCCTACACGCTGCTATTGTTGTACCTCAGTGTAAATGTCGTTTTGTAATTAATTTGAGTTAGCGGTCTTGTTACTTTGGCTATCGCCCTTTTGTTCACGTCTCCATTGTTTTATTTTACACATTGTCAAATATTTTTCTTCCACTTTGTTTTGTTTTTTCTTCAGTGAAAAAGATAATAAGATTTTTGATGAAATTGAATTCACAGGAGGTATATTACCTTCGGGCGGGAAGTGTTTTGTTCTCGGTGGTTGGTTTGTTTATAATGCGCAAAAATAATTCTTATCTTTAAATTTCCTTACACATATGTATCCTTACACATCTTCCTTGTCAAATCCTTATACATACGATCAAACTTACATAGGGATTTAGGAAATTTACAGAATTCCTTTACGATTTCGGTAATAGACTAAAAAATGTCAACTTTCTTGTTGCAAAGCAGTTTTTTTTAAACAACAAAAGTAACAAAATAACTTCATATTTATTTATTTATTATTTAGTATACTAGTACAACAAACCAATAGGCAACAGAAAATGTTCATTATTTTGATAACTTTGTATTTTTCCGATAAGATATATCTATACATATTTTTATTTTTTAGTATCATAATTACCTCAATGTCCTGAAACTGTCCCACTCCCACGCTGACTCGTATCGGAGCACCCCCATCAGTCAGATTGTATTATGAACTCATAATAACTGTTCATAATAGGTTCTGACCGATGTAGGTGCTCCGAAACGCGTCAGTGGTGAGTGGGAAAAAGTTAAGAATTTCAGGTAATTATGATACTCATATTAAAAATTAAATAAAAGCTTGTTTGGTAAAATAATTTATTATTGACGGTCGTATTATTGAAGACATAAATTTATTTGTGAAATTAATGTATATTTCTATGGTACAATATTTGTGTCCTAGTTATACCTCCCAGAAAAATAAATTTTTATCTTCAAGTGCAATAGAATAGCACAGAATCACATTCCAGTTTCTGGAAGAATATATAAATACAAAATGTTCATTAGTACAAAATACACAATAAGAGCAAAGATGGGCGTAGCCTGTATAATTGTTTTAGCTGTCATTTACTAAGAACCTAAATGTTTACCCTTACGCTAATAAAAATAACCCGTCACATACAAACTATTGTTTTTGAAAATATGTTACAAATGATAGTTTAATGTGCTAAACGGGCAGTCTATAAGTTCATCAACAGCCACTGATTGTAATTTTTGTAAAATTGTGGTCCACAAAGCGTTTGTTTTTAAAAGTTAATGGGATGGAAATGGATATCATTTTATCGAAATACCACCAGTTTTGTAGATCTTGAACAATCCAGTTTTAGTATCCACTAAATTTTAATTTGACTTTAACTGAAAAAGGTTTAAAATGCTTAAAGTTATAAAAGCAGTCCAAGACTCTAAGTTTTTGTCACATTACTGGTGTTATACATGTAAATGTATTTTATTTGAATCTATTTCAATGTAACTACAAGATAATATGTAGCACTTCTTCTTCTATAGCTTACACGAAACTGAAATTGCATGCAAAACTAAATATAGTAGTTCCGTTCATGACAGCGGCACCATCTATACAAGCGTGTGACCAATAACACCAGTAATGAAACTATGAAGCAGTTAATTAGTAAGAGCTACTAATGACTGTACTCACTAGGATCTTTTCATGAGATAGTGAACTAAAACTGTGTGGGATAAAAACTGTCGTGAGGGATGAAGATCCTGACAAGAAAGAAGCCTGCCGGAAAATCATTCATCATTTACTGCTGCAGCTTACGCTAAACTGAAATGGCATGCAACACAAAAATAGTAGTTCCGTTTTGGTTAACAGCCACCATCGAGGTAGTTCTAAGTCATCAATAAAAAACTATGAAGCAGTTAATGACTGACCTTTGAATATTTACAGCTTAGACGGGGAAAACGAGCAGTCGGTAGACAATGGCCGTACGTGTTTTAGCATTTATAGTGTCATAACTATCCAGTGCGCAAATGAGCGTTGAAGGTGAATGTTCAAAGGCGTGTTTGTAAAACTCTTATCTAAGTGTGTTAGATGTGGTTTTATCAATGACAGTTTCGAAACCAGATAGAGAGACTTTAATTTATTGCTACTAGGTGCATTCATGATTATTATCAAAACCCTGTTTTAGAATAAGTGTATAAAGAAGCAGCTCCGATCCTTATACAGAAGAGAATATCCGCGACTTCTACGTCAATCGGCTCACACCTAGTGTAAGCAATCGCTAGCATTCCTTTCCCCTTGTTCACCACTCTGCTAAGAAGATTCAAGGACGATTTATTTGCATATTGCAGGTGAATTTAGGCAATCATCCTGTTTGTTAAACATCTATTTTTATGATTGGTCTAATGTAAAAATCCTGTTTTGCACTTTTGCATTTGTGCGATTTGTTTGCATTAATGGGATTTAATGATTTGAACTGTGTTATTGTGGTACTTATACATTACATGAGGTTTTAGTGGTTTTTAATACTAGGTTTTTGTTCTACAATCCTAGTTGAGATACGTATGTTCGTTTGGTCAAAATAGGATGATTTACAATTTCCACAGGAAACGCTGAAAGTACAATGGTTTTCTAACAATATTATTTTTGGAGTCACCCACAACTTTACCAGTGGTTATTTGATGCTTACAGACTAGTTGTAATGGTATGTTTCTTAATGTTTTGATCAATTTTGTTTTTGGTTCCTCTAGTTAAAGTTAAAACGACCATAGTATCCTTATCGTTCTTCATATAATTCCCCTCTATGACAACCGAAACGTTATTGTAGAGGTGTAATGCTTTATGAATGACAGTCTTTATAGCTAGTTCTTCAAACTGCTGATCTCATGGTATTAGATTCCTGACCCTTAAAATGTCTATCGGTTTCTTGTGAGAACGAAACAGAACCTGAAAGAAACTCTTTGAGTCTATGAAGAGTGGTGATAAGACACAGCTTTAGATACCTATAATTGTGAGACGGCTTTCAATTGGTCGAATGTTGAGAGACCCAGCTTCGCGATTCTTAAACAAGACGTACAGAAACGGTAAGCTACATTTAAGCTGTTTTCAAAGAAAATTACCTCCACAAAGGCTGGAGAAAAACAGAAAAAGATCTGACTGAGGATACCTAAACATACAGTTTTCCTACTGTCCTTCTACTTGTCTGACAACACGCCACTGTTTCTGTCGAAAAATTGCCTCTCTTCCAGGCCTCATATCTCTGCGGCTATTCCCCACACCCTCTCTTATCTTTAATACGCCCACGACATCCACTCCCTCCAATCGTATCGCTTACCTTCTATGGATATGACGTCATATTCTACGACATACCCATTACAAGGTCCTGAAGTATTCCTAAAACCACGAATATAATTCAGAGTCAATTTGATTCTATGTCACTGTGATTGCGTGATTGGAACATTGAGGTTAATGCTGATAGATCTGAAGTTATCGCCTTCATCATAACCTAGAGGTATTACTCTTGACGGCATCACGATTATTTGAAGGACATCTGGTTAATATAATGTCGTCATAGATTAAAATCGCCTGACCTCCTCATATTGGGGCTAGATCGTATTGTTGGATCCCCTTATATTTTCCTTCCTCGGGTCTTCTAGTCTTTCTAAAGGCCCTGGGATAATCTTGAAACACACTCACTTTCCTTCCTGAGTCCCAGTGTTGTACCTCACGCCGCATAATCACGGGGGCTTCCAATATCCCTCCTCTGATTTACTGAAATTATTGACTCTCACTTTAACTGATGTTTATACGTATATATATATATATATATATATATATATATATATATATATTGAAATAAAAATTGCTAATATTGATAAAACTATAAAATAACACAATTCGTGATTTAGAACTAAATAATGTCTAAATCGTAAATAAAATAAAATAATCTGTAAGCACTAATATAATAACTCAAGCATAAATGTTACATAAAACATTTTTTTAAAGACAAACCTTTTTAAAATCTTTGTTTTAAAAAGTACAAACTGTTTCTACTTTGATAACAAATCTGTTTGAAGTTTTTCATAAAACATATCTAAACTAAGCTGGAACAGAAAAGTTTTCAAACGAAAATCAACTTAAATTTCCTGATATTTAATTAACAGGTTTCATTGCCTCAAAACGGCTTGAAGTAACATAAAATATTTAATATCATAAAGGAGAATTCTCTTTCCTACCTTCTTTTATTCTTTTAAGAATAATTAATCTTAAGCTTGACGGATATTTTTGTGTTGTCACTCTCGCCTTAACTTACCGTAACATGAGGAATAATTTTCCTTGAGCCCGATTTAGTCACCATGAATAAGACACCAGAAATGCGTTTTTTAAAATTTTAATTTAAAAACTAGAACTGTTTCATATATTATGTTACAACTATTTCTGAAAAGATAGGAAGGTTTATTATTTCCATGTCTCACAACATATCTCACACTTGATGAGATATTAGGTTTTCATAACTGCTACTAAAACAACAATAATGTTTTTCTTGTCAAAATAAGAAAAACGTCATTGCCATCTAAATGGTACAGAAGATATTTGTTATTAGTTTTAAAAAAATTAAAAATCTCAACATCACTTTATGTAAACAGCACCCGCTAGTTAGGTTAAATCAAACAACTAATTTGGACAAATAAAAATAGAAAAACATAGGAACATATACTTACAAATATTCATAAAATTTAGCTATCTATTTAAAACATAAAACATGAACGCAATTAAGGAATTTGTTGATTGGCATAATGTGTGTAGCCTTTATTTGAGGCAGTTGAGTTAAATTGAATTACGACGTGATCTTTATTTTTTAAATTGAGTTAAAAAAAGCTATTGTGTTAATTAAGTGGTAATGAACACGATCGATTGCATGTTTGACGTTAATTTGAACATATAACTGATTGCACTAGTTATGAGTTGTTGATAGCTTTGTAAGTCGAATCATAAAACTAGTAAAATGAATCTGCATTGAGAAAACCTTTCTGTAAAAATAATTCCTGCAACTATACATTTGATTTGAATATTTGTACATAAATATAATTTATTAATGGGAGAATGTAAAATCATAGGTCTTAGTATATACTACAGATAATTACATAATTTCTTCATGTGGGCAAGAATGAATCTTAAATACTATGGACAGACTTTCTAAAATATTAAGTAGGCTATATGGTCTAGCTTTAATATTTACGTTGTATGCCGTTGGTTCTATAAGGTGTTAATCCTAGAAAACGCATCACGGGATATCTCGATAAGTCAGGTTTGCAGCTAACGAGTAGAACAATCGTTTATGTAAACGTATTGACATCTAAATTAAAAACAAAACAAAAAACAAACCAAGTGTACAATATAATGCGCTTTATGGTACACACTTTCGCCTACAACTAAATTATCATTTTCGAACACTTTCTATCCGTGAGAAATTCGTTATCATATTTGTTACCAAGCTTTAATAAAGGAAGGGGCGTCGTACGTAAGAATGGATTCTCGGAGACAATAGTTACTCACTATCTGCGTGCTGTGTTTGAGTACTCCGTTATTTGTTGAATTGGGAAATTTTTACACTGTTGCTACAATTTTAAATCTATATAACACCACGTTACACTCCAGGAATGTTTCCAAATTTATCAAACCCATTTATATTTTACATTCATATATTGAATGTAAAAATTTGATTTTAAAATCACAAAATAATAATTTGAATCGTTTTATGTTTGTCAAAAATTATACAGAACCATTAGAAATGAAATATTTCCAGCCTTATATGTATGCAATAATTTAAATTTAAAAGAACTGGAAATATTTATAATGAATATTTATAACCACTTTAGGTATTGATATAAGGTATTTTTACATATTAATTCCATTTTAGTTCTATTTAATATTTTTTTACAATATACGATATATTTATATGAAACGAGTTAGGCTCATTATATCCTAATTCTATTTTAAAATAAAAATAAATACTCTTGATTATGTTTGTAACATTATGGTGTTGCTAACTGTGTTGGCGAATTGTCGTCAAGGTTGTTTGGGCATTATTGCAGGGGTTGTTGTTGATAATGATTATAATTACGCTACTATTATGTGTAAAGATTTTTATAGGTAAATTATTAGTAAATGTAATTATTTTGAAACATCTTATTGTAGTTTCCTTATCAAGAAAAAAATCTTATCATTATATTCGAGTGTCTAAAGCATGAAATATTTTATATAACTGGAAAACCACATTTATCATCGTGGGATGTTTACTATGTAAGGGATGGCATATTTATCTCAAGACATGTCATGGAAGAAACAGTCTATACCATTATGATTTGACACAACTATTTATAATATGACGAAGTAAGAATTTAACACCCTAACCTCTGCAGTTTAAAGTTTATTATAAACTTTAGCTATTGACAAGTAGATTTATCTTAAAAGCCGCCATCAGTTAACATTGTACTTCGTGTAGTTTTACCATTTATTTCATTGTCAATATTGGCTTTATTATTCATACAATTTTGATTGTATTTTTATTGCTAAAACTTTTAAAGTTCATGACTATTGATATGCACATATACGTGTTATACTGGATTTCGTACTATACTTTAGACTTTATAGGTTTCTTACTTCAAGATCTTTTTTCTTGTTGGAGTATAAGAATAACTTTGGTAACTAAGTATAATCCACAATGACTCACTAAATAACGCAAAAGAACCTACCTGGTGAAAAACAGCCCACGGTGAACCATGATTATGGCCTGCGAATGTTTTCCATGAGGCTATACAAGCCCCTAAATATTTACCATAACTTACAATATATAAATTATAAGTATATTGTCTGGAATATATGATCGAACATCCATATAGAATTTGATAATATAGTTTAAAAAATATATTTTTTGTAACTTTTGAATTTTAATTAATGCAGTTATAAGTAATTTAGATCCCTAAAACCCTTATGAGAATAATTTAAATCAAACTGAATACCTCAATAATTAACAAGCCATAGATTGCCAGAGTGTGCACAGCAGCGGCGTGCTCAAAGGTTATCAAAGGGAATACTTGATGAGAGAGTAAAGTTCGTTGGAGTAAATATGTCAGGAAAGATGAAACATAGAGTATGTAGTAGCTCTGCAATATGAGACAGCAACTTTATGCTTGAATACGCAGCAGAACGTGCAGAGCAGCGGCGTGCTCGACGTAACACATGGGCCCTTGAAGCGCAGACAGCTTAGGTTATCAAAGGGAATACTTGATGAGAGAGTAAAGTTCTTTGGAGTAAATATGTCAGGAAAGCTCAAACATAGTATATATAGTAGCTCTGCAATGTGAGATAGCAACTTTATGCTTGAATACGCAGCAGAACGTGCAGAGCAGCGGCGTGCTCGACGTAACACATGGGCCCTTGAAGCGCAGACAGCTTAGGTTATCAAAGGGAATACTTGATGAGAGAGTAAAGTTCTTTGGAGTAAATATGTCAGGAAAGCTCAAACATAGTATATATAGTAGCTCTGCAATGTGAGATAGCAACTTTATGCCTGAATACGTAGCAGAACGAGCAGAGAAGCGGCGTGCTCGACGCAATGTTTGGGCCCTTGAAGCACAGACAGCTTAGGTTATCAAAGGGAATACTTGATGAGAGAGTAAAGTTCTTTGGAGTAAATATGTCAGGAAAGCTCAAACATAGTATATATAGTAGCTCTGCAATGTGAGATAGCAACTTTATACTTGAATACGCAGCAGAACGTGCAGAGCAGCGGCGTGCTCGACGTAACACATGGGCCCTTGAAGCGCAGACAGCTTAGGTTATCAAAGGGAATACTTGATGAGAGAGTAAAGTTCTTTGGAGTAAATATGTCAGGAGAGCTCAAACATAGTATATATAGTAGCTCTGCAATGTGAGATAGCAACTTTATGCCTGAATACGTAGCAGAACGAGCAGAGAAGCGGCGTGCTCGACGCAATGTTTGGGCCCTTGAAGCACAGACAGCTTAGGTTATCAAAGGGAATACTTGATGAGAGAGTAAAGTTCTTTGGAGTAAATATGTCAGGAAAGCTCAAACATAGTATATATAGTAGCTCTGCAATGTGAGATAGCAACTTTATGCCTGAATACGCAGCAGAACGAGCAGAGCAGCGGCGTGCTCGACGCAATGTTTGGGCCCTTGAAGCGCAGACAGGTTAGGTTATCAAAGGGACTACTTGATTAGAGAGTAAAGTTCTTTGGAGTAAATATGCCAGGAAAGCTCAAACATAGTATATATAGTAGCTCTGCAATGTGAGATAGCAACTTTATGCCTGAATACGCAGTAAAACGTGCAGAGCAACGGCGTGCTCGACGCAATGCATGGGCCCTTGAAGCACAGACAGGTTCGGTTATCAAAGGGAATACTTGATGAGAGAGTAAAGTTCTTTGGAGTAAATATGTCAGGAAAGCTCAGACATAGTATATATAGTAGCTCTGCAATGTAAGATAGCAACTTTATGCCTGAATACGTAGCAGAACGAGCAGACCAGCGGCGTGTTCGACGCAATGTTTGGGCCCTTGAAGCACAGACAGCTTAGGATATCAAAGGGAATACTTGATGAGAGAGTAAAGTTCTTTGGAGTACATATATCAGGAAAGCTCAAACATAGTATATATAGTAACTCTGCAATGTGAGATAGCAACTTTATGCCTGAATACGTAGCAGAACGAGCAGAGTAGCGGCGTGTTCGACGCAATGTTTGGGCCCTTGAAGAACAGACAGCTTAGGTTATCAAAGGGAATACTTGATGAGAGAGTAAAGTTCTTTGGAGTACATATATTAGGAAAGCTCAAACATAGTATATATAGTAGCTCTGCAATGTGAGATAGCAACTTTATGCCTGAATACGTAGCAGAACGAGCAGAGCAGCGGCGTGTTCGACGCAATGTTTGGGCCCTTGAAGCACAGACAGCTTAGGTTATCAAAGGGAATACTTGATGAGAGAGTAAAGTTCTTTGGAGTACATATATCAGGAAAGCTCAAACATAGTATATATAGTAGCTCTGCAATGTGAGATAGCAACTTTATGCCTGAATACGTAGCAGAACGAGCAGACCAGCGGCGTGTTCGACGCAATGTTTGGGCCCTTGAAGCACAGACAGCTTAGGATATCAAAGGGAATACTTGATGAGAGAGTAAAGTTCTTTGGAGTACATATATCAGGAAAGCTCAAACATAGTATATATAGTAACTCTGCAATGTGAGATAGCAACGTTATGCCTGAATACGTAGCAGAACGAGCAGAGCAGCGGCGTGTTCGATGCAATGTTTGGGCCCTTGAAGCACAGACAGCTTAGGTTATCAAAGGGAATACTTGATGAGAGAGTAAAGTTCTTTGGAGTAAATATGTCAGGACAGCTCAAACATAGTATATATAGTAGCTTTGCAATGTGAGATAGCAACGTTATGCCTGAATACGCAGCAGAACGAGCAGAGCTGCGGCGTGCTCGACGCAATTTTTGGGCCCTTGAAGAACAGACAGCTTAGGTTATCAAAGGGAATACTTGATGAGAGAGTAAAGTTCTTTGGAGTACATATATCAGGAAAGCTCAAACATAGTATATATAGTAGCTCTGCAATGTGAGATAGCAACTTTATGCCTGAATACGTAGCAGAACGAGCAGAGCAGCGGCGTGTTCGACGCAATGTTTGGGCCCTTGAAGCACAGACAGCTTAGGTTATCAAAGGGAATACTTGATGAGAGAGTAAAGTTCTTTGGAGTACATATATCAGGAAAGCTCAAACATAGTATATATAGTAGCTCTGCAATGTGAGATAGCAACTTTATGCCTGAATACGTAGCAGAACGAGCAGACCAGCGGCGTGTTCGACGCAATGTTTGGGCCCTTGAAGCACAGACAGCTTAGGATATCAAAGGGAATACTTGATGAGAGAGTAAAGTTCTTTGGAGTACATATATCAGGAAAGCTCGAACATAGTATATATAGTAACTCTGCAATGTGAGATAGCAACGTTATGCCTGAATACGTAGCAGAACGAGCAGAGCAGCGGCGTGTTCGATGCAATGTTTGGGCCCTTGAAGCACAGACAGCTTAGGTTATCAAAGGGAATACTTGATGAGAGAGTAAAGTTCTTTGGAGTAAATATGTCAGGACAGCTCAAACATAGTATATATAGTAGCTTTGCAATGTGAGATAGCAACGTTATGCCTGAATACGCAGCAGAACGAGCAGAGCTGCGGCGTGCTCGACGCAATTTTTGGGCCCTTGAAGAACAGACAGCTTAGGTTATCAAAGGGAATACTTGATGAGAGAGTAAAGTTCTTTGGAGTACATATATCAGGAAAGCTCAAACATAGTATATATAGTAGCTCTGCAATGTGAGATAGCAACTTTATGCCTGAATACGTAGCAGAACGAGCAGAGCAGCGGCGTGTTCGACGCAATGTTTGGGCCCTTGAAGCACAGACAGCTTAGGTTATCAAAGGGAATACTTGATGAGAGAGTAAAGTTCTTTGGAGTACATATATCAGGAAAGCTCAAACATAGTATATATAGTAGCTCTGCAATGTGAGATAGCAACTTTATGCCTGAATACGTAGCAGAACGAGCAGACCAGCGGCGTGTTCGACGCAATGTTTGGGCCCTTGAAGCACAGACAGCTTAGGATATCAAAGGGAATACTTGATGAGAGAGTAAAGTTCTTTGGAGTACATATATCAGGAAAGCTCAAACATAGTATATATAGTAACTCTGCAATGTGAGATAGCAACGTTATGCCTGAATACGTAGCAGAACGAGCAGAGCAGCGGCGTGTTCGATGCAATGTTTGGGCCCTTGAAGCACAGACAGCTTAGGTTATCAAAGGGAATACTTGATGAGAGAGTAAAGTTCTTTGGAGTAAATATGTCAGGACAGCTCAAACATAGTATATATAGTAGCTTTGCAATGTGAGATAGCAACGTTATGCCTGAATACGCAGCAGAACGAGCAGAGCTGCGGCGTGCTCGATGCAATTTTTGGGCCCATGAAGTACAGACAGCTTAGGTTATCAAAGGGATTACTTGATGAAAGAGTAAAGGTATTTGGAGTAAATATGTTAGGAAAGCTCAAGCGTAGTATATATATAGTATCTCTGCAATGTGAGATAGCAACTTTATGCCTGAATACGCAGCAGAACGTGCAGAGCAGCGGCGTGCGCGACGCAATGCATGGGCCCTTAAAGCGCAGACAGGTTAGGTTATCAAAGGGAATACTTGATGAGAGAGTAAAGTTCTTTGGAGTAAATATGTCAGGACAGCTCAAACATAGTATATATAGTAGCTCTGCAATGTGAGATAGCAACGTTATGCCTGAATACGCAGCAGAACGAGCAGAGCTGCGGCGTGCTCGACGCAATTTTTGGGCCCTTGAACCACAGACAGCTTAGGTTATCAAAGGGAATACTTGATGAGAGAGTAAGGTTCTTTGGAGTATATATATCAGGAAAGCTCAAACATAGTATATATAGTAGCTCTGCAATGTGAGATAGCAACTTTAAGCCTGAATACGCAGCAGAACGAGCAGAGTAGCAGCGTGCTCGACGCAATGCATGGGCCCTTGAAACGCAGACAGGTTAGGTTATCAAAGGGAATACTTGATGAGAGAGTAAAGTTCTTTGGAGTAAATATGCCAGTAAAGCTCAAACATAGTATATATTGTAGCTCTGCAATATGAGACAGTAACGTTATGCCTGAATACGCAGTAAAACGTGCACAGCAGCGGCGTGCTCGACGCAATGCATGGGCCCTTGAAGTGCAGACAGATTAGGTTATCAAAGGGAATACTTGATGAGAGAGTAAAGTTCTTTGGAGTAAATATTCCAGGAAAGGTCAAACATAGTATATATATAGTAGCTCTGAAATATGAGATAGCAACTTTATGCCTGAATACGTAGCAGAACGAGCAGAGCAGCGGAGGGCTCGACGCAATGTTTGGGCCCTTGAAGCGCAGACAGGTTAGGTTATCAAAGGGAATACTTGATGAGAGAGTAAAGTTCTTTGGAGTAAATATTCCAGGAAAGGTCAAACATAGTATATATATAGTAGCTCTGAAATATGAGATAGCAACTTTATGCCTGAATACGTAGCAGAATGAGCAGAGCAGCGGCGTGCTCGACGCAATATTTGGGCCCTTGAAGCGCAGACAGCTTAGGTTATCAAAGGGATTACTTGATGAAAGAGTAAAGGTATTTGGAGTAAATATGTTAGGAAAGCTCAAGCGTAGTATATATATAGTAGCTCTGTAATCTGAGATAGCAACTTTATGCCTGAATACGCAGCAGAACGAGCGGAGTAGCAGCGTGCTCGACGAAATGCATGGGCCCTTGAAACGTAGACAGGTTAGGTTATCAAAGGGAATACTTGATGAGAGAGTAAAGATCTTTGGAGTAAATATGTCAGGAAAGCTCTAGCATAGTATATATAGTAGCTCTGCAATGTGAGACAGACGTTTTATGTATTAGTACATCGTTAGATTTTTATAAGGTACAAACAAACAAAAAGCATTGTAAATAGAAGTGGACAACAGATAGTGTAATGTAGAGTTCACAATACATTGCTAAAAATAATTTTAAAACTCACAATGACACAAAGATTTTGGTAACTGAGAAACAGAAGGTAATTTAAAATATAAAAGTATTAGAAAAAATGTTCCTAAACAATGTACCATACTTTTAAATATGAGAATTAAACGTATTTTTGCATAATTGTAAGAGTACTTTCTATTTTTAAGCTACTATGTCAAACTTGGTTAATTAGTTCTAAAAATGATATCTTTTTCAATCAATGATTTTTTTTTTAATGGATTATAAAATAATATAGATCCAATGCTGTGATTCTAATTATAATTCGAGAGAGCGTGTTTATTGATAGGTCCTAAGGTATTTAGACTCCTTTATGTAAAAATGTTATTACTGCCAAATAATTTGGACTCATCGGATTTTATACCATTCAATTAAAACTTTATGAGAATAATTTCAATCAACCTAATTACTTCAATGATTAACAAGCCATAGAGTGCCAGAACGTGCAGAGTAGCAGCGTGCTCGACGCAATGCATGGACCCTTGAAGCGCAGACAGGTTAGGTTATCAAAGGGAATACTTGATGAGAGCGTAAAGTTCTTTGGAGTAAATATGTCAGGAAAGCTCTAGCATAGTATACATATTATAACTGCAATATGAGACAAAAGCTCTATGCCCCAATACGTCATTAGATTTATAAAAGGCAGAAACAAATGTATTGTAAATAAAAGTGCGACAGCAGAAAGTGTGATGTAAAATATATAATAATTTACTAGCAATAATTTTAAAAACTTACCTTAATTTTTAAACTCACAATGACAGAAATATTTTGGTAACAGAGAAACAGAAGGTAATTTAATATATAAAAGTAATATAAAATAAATGTTTAAGTAAATTCCTATTAAGGTCAAATGGAAATCTTTTATCATTGTTTGCTCATTTCCAGTTTTTTAAATTTGTTTTATTTGTTTCCCTCGTTTTAAACTCTACAGCACTATTAATTTATGATATTTTGTGGTAACCATAGTAACAGTTTAATGTTGTGCAACAGAGGTTTCGACAACAACCAGATGGGAGGAAATTAATATGTCTTTGAGTACTTTGTTTCTTGGTATTGGAAAGTGGAAGGTTGGTCAGTGCTAAAGCGAGCTAGACTTTGAAGTTGAATATGCACAGTTCGAATCTGGATAGACCTTCAAATTTTAAAATTTATTAATTGAATAAATATTTGAAAAAAACTTTATTAACATCAATTGTCATCCACAATAGGTTAAAAAAATGTATTTGATATAGATTGCATGAATAAAAACGTATTCGATAAAGATTAAAAATTTGTACAATATATATATATATATAGGTAATTTAGAAGTAGATTGTTGACAACAATTTGACAATGACTAACAACATATTATATTCAATACCTACATTACATTATTGTTGTTATTGTCAAATCATTCTCAATTTAATTATTATATTTAAACAAAGTATGAACTATTAAGTAACGGAGAAGATAGTCTTGTAGTAGCAGCTATAGTTTAGAATATGTGTGGTTAATCACATTCTCAATGAGAATCGTAAGGGGAAAGAAATTAATGATTCTCAGTTGGTAGTAATCGTTTGATTTTTATGTTAACGTGAAATGGTGGCAATATTTTGATATTTATTTTATATCTATTATATATTATCACAGTAAAACCGATACACTTAAATAGAATCTTCACTTAGTTTGATGGAACGTATAATCAAGAATTTACTTCATGAATATAACACATTTATATTAATATGTGAAATATTATTTTTGGTTTTTTAAACTCGAGTTATATTGTTGTAATATTCTTTTTCCCAGTTTTATGTAAGATCATAGGTAGATTCTTTCCTGCTTTCTTGTTACTGGACCTTTCAACTTCCTTCCTAGTTCATACATATGTAGAACATCCCGATACTTGTTAACAAGTAAGAACGTTTACGCCAGTATAGGTTAGATATCTATAATCACACTTAATATAACACATAACGGTCTCAAGTGTTATCTTATTACATTTCTACTTGTTGTTATAAATTAATTGCTTTAATCTTGAGGTCAATACAATACAATAATATCTCCGATGACGGTAACAACTGCGTCACAAGATGAATGATAGGTCTTGCAAAATGGAAGAGAATTGGAAAGATTAAAGCCTGAGAAAAGTAGATCCCAAAGAAGTTCATACGTTTGAGGCGAAATAAAATGCTAAAGAACATAGGTGCATTTAAACAAAACGCGGAAATGCTTCAACTTATAATGCCAATGTTGTGTTGTTATTTTTGTTTATCAAAGCGTTCTACTTTGCTTCCCTTAAGTTCCACCGAATTTTAATTTTGTATGAAATATTCGTAATTACGTGGAATATATCTAGAGCTGGCTTTCTATGAAGTCTTACAGTCTGTTTCTTCGTCTTAATATAAACCATTTTAAAGGACGCGAAGATTCTGTTATCAAAATAATTTGTAATAAAACAGTGAAAGGAATTTAAGTACAAAACGACATTTAAACCACTGTTTTGAACCTGTCAGAAAACATTTTTTTGTGTTAGCGTTCTATTTTTTTAAATATAATTCTACAAGTTCGGCTTTGCGCGGAAAATTGCAGAATACGGTTTTTTTGCTTCATTGTTACACGCTATAATATTGCCTTGCTTGTTATTATGTTAATATTCCTATTTGAAAACCGAAAATATAATTTAAACATTACATAGAAACATTATGTTTTCATCTAATATCAAACAATTCTTTTTAACGCTTCAAATGTTTGTTTGGTCTTTACATATCAAGGATGAAATTCTAAAAGACAACAGTAGCAACGGATTCATTTCTCCATTAAAAAAAAAAAAAAATAGGAACCAGAGTTTGGTCCTAATATTTAAACATTTTTGCTTACGTAGGTTGGTGCGGTTTTTGTCAGAAGGAATATTTAATTCTAGTTAAATGAATTGGAATTTATTTTCGTATAACAAAATATACAAATATGCACAATGTTTTAAGCCTTACGGGTAGTATATGCGTATACCATTACTTCCTTATTTATTGCAACAATCTTCAGAACTACAAATGCTAAAGATTAAAAGTGCGCTGTTAAAATCCCACATAAATAACTCACACACCAAACAGCAATAAGGATAAACTACAGACAATCAAAACAAAACAAAATTGGTTGATAAGAACTTATCCTACCTCATATAATTAATGATTTAGCAGAACTAATGAAATTCAATCCTAAAGGTAGGACAAAATGTAGATACTTATCTAACACGTCACACTACATCATATTAATAAGTAACTTTTATTCACCTGCAGTTTAGAGTTTAAAACCACTGCTTCTTTTCTTGACGTCATTATGATTACAAGACAGTAAAAACCAACGTCGCACTCAAGTTGACAAATGTCAGGACACAACCGAAATCAAGGTCAAAAAGACCGCAAGAGACCTTTTCGTCTTCATGAATTAGCTTTGAGGATAGATTTTTCAGTTGTCTTTTTACAGCTGCGTGCGTAGTCTGATTGCATGCCTTGCCAATGCTGAACTTCAGTTTGGATATTTCCGTCTGCAGTGCTGTACAAACAAGAATATTTAGGCAAAGCAACACTGTGAACGTAACAACTACGTAGCCATGGGCTTTTAACTCTGTGGCATCATTATATCTGATGTAGCGGCCAAAAATGTCACACCAATATAAAGGTGTGCAAACCATCAACCTGGCGATATGTTGTCTGTAGTACTCACACGTCAGGTGGGCAGCCGCGAAGATATCACGTGTTGCTGATTTTATACTTCTTATCAATTGGTTTTGATCTGTGCATTGAACAACTTCAACAGCAGGCAGTACACTATGGAGCGGCAAACATCTGTGTGAAGACAGCTCCTTCACACATTTCCTCAGCACTTGCAACCGCTGGCGTATCGTGAACAACAGAATGCTAAAGGTAGCAAGTGTTACCAAGACTCCACCAAACTGCATGATTACCTTCACTAGAGTCACAAATCTCCACAAAACCATGTCAAAGTGGTATTGAACGTGGAAATCTTTTGCAATAATGATTAAGAGAACAATCATAAAGAGGACAACTCCAAAAGTGCAATTTCTATGTTTTGTATGATTTATAGAATGACCTACAGTTTGTAATATGCCATCAGATCTCTTCAAGTAGTTGAAAATAAGTAAAAAAGTTCTATAATTTCTGAAAGGGCTCCAGAATAAGTACAGTGAGGTAATAAAGAAAGAAACCCTGAGTGTAACGAAGAAACATTTCCTGAATGAATCCAATTTGCTGTTCATCCAAAAGTACAGCGTTACAATATTAAGAAGAGTCACTACTACAGCAAGTATCCTCGTATATGTGACAGAGAATCTGCTAACAGTTGAATGATCAATGGACACAACCGATACACCTAAAACACGCGCGAGGTATGAGATTGGCGCAAAACTCTGAACTGCATCAACCTTCATTGTGTTCTGACCAATGCGTTGCTGTACTACTTTATAAATATATTTTATGTTGTTACCATGGTAACATTTGTTTACAACAATCAATACTATAATGTATATTTAATTTATTCTTATTTCTAATTTTATAAATGGGCATTTAGTTGTTTTGTAGATTAGATATTGATTTTATAGCAACAATAAACAAATACCATGTTTCATTTTATCTGGATGCATCTGAAAAATATTTTCGGTTATTATCCATCAATTATATATACCTAATAAATAAACCTATTTTCTACAGAAATAATCTTTCTTTTAAATAGTGTTTTGCTACCTGTTACTACTAGGAAAACCGTTTTTATAACGTAGGTGTTTGGTAACAATAGTTTCGGAGGACCAATAATTATTATAATTATATAAATTAATAGTTTGTACTTACGTGCACCGTGCAATACACACTTATGACACTCGCGTATTAAATAAGCGATTTCTGGCCAGAAAACTTGTTCGTATTCCCCGCACTGATCACATTCGGTATAAACATTATTAAAATATTTACATTCACGTATTCTAGTACCTAAGGTACGGAGATTGGAAAGTATAATAATATATTAGAACGTAGGGTATCTGTCTACACTCCCGAAAGGTCTCACGTGCTCTGCTCGTTCAAACTGCAGAACCAATCTTATCACGGGTGAGCTTTGTCTGACTTTGGCGGCGGGTTTAAAATAAAAGAAATGAGTCTATATTAATTTTAAATACGTAACATACCGGGGGCCTTGAATCCATCTAGGATTCAAAGAGAACTAACACAAATATAATATGTTGAGAGTTTATAAAAATAAAAAGTTCATAAAGGAAAATAAAAATATCTGTTTTACAAAAATTGAGCGCACTATGGCGCAAGTTCATTATGAGCGTAGAGGTAGAGGGAAAACCTTGTGAGCAGGTCTTGTCAAGGTTCCCTGCTTTGTCTTCAAATGAACAACTCTTACTACGCCATCCTTTCCTGGAGAAACACTACTTATCCTAGCCAGAGGCCATTTGAGAGGTGGTGCAGGTTGATGCACTAACACGAGGTCGCCGACGCGCAGGTTGACAGTTGGCACGTTCCACTTCCCCCGTTGCTGAAGAGTATGGATATATTCTAGATGCCATCTCTTCCAAATACGCTGTGAAAGGTCTTGATTAGCTGCCAGTGCTTGAGTCGGTTGGCAGGAACGTTGAAAAGATCCTCTTCTGGAACTGAAACCAATGAAGATCCTATTAAGAAGTGACCCGGGGTGAGTGCATTGAGGTCTGAGGCGTCGTTTGACAGAGGTGTGAGAGCTCTCGAATTCAAAATAGCCTCTACTTGAGTTGTGAGAGTGGAAAATTCACATAGAGTTAAAATATGTTCACCGATGACACGTCGGAGGTGATGTTTTGCACTCTTGATTGCTGCTTCCCAATGACCACCTTGATGAGGAGTTGCAGGCGGGTTGAAATGAAAGTTGATATTGTGTTGTGATGAGAATTCAGCAAGAGGGGTTCGGCCTGAAGAGATGATGAGATTTTGTAAAGCATTATTCGCTCCAACGAAATTCGTTCCACAGTCAGAATAAATATTTGTGCAAAGACCGCGTCTAGACACAAATCGGGTGAGAGCGGCAATAAACCCATCTGTCGACAGGTCCGATACTACTTCAATGTGTACCGCCTTTGTCACAAGGCAAACAAAGATACAAATATATGCTTTGGTCAAGCGAATCGAGCGCAAATTGTGCATTTTGATGTTAAAAGGACCTCCGTAGTCAAATCCTGTGTTGAGAAACGGACGAGAAGGAGTTAATCTTGCTTTTGGTAAATCACCCATGAGCGGAGATTTATTGTGAGGCTTGTGTCGAAAACATACAACACATTGAAAAATGCGAGAGCGTATTACACTTTGGGCCGAGAGTATCCACACATCCTGTGCAAGAAGTGATTGAGTGAATTGAGCGCCCGAGTGTAAGTATTTTCGATGATAAAAATCAATAAGAAGGTTGACGACATGATGTCGTTTGGGCAAAATCACAGGATGTTGCACATCCGTAGGAAGTTTTAAAGCGTTGAGACGTCCTCCCACTCGTAGGATATCATCCTTGTCGAGAAAAGGAGAGAGTCGGCGGAGTTGTGACGAGGCAGGTGTAGTTGGATCCTTCTTCATGGCAACGATGTAGTCTCTGAACGCTGATTCTTGAACCATCTTGAAAATTGCCAGTCTTGACGCCCTCATTTCCAGAGTGTTGAGAGGACCATCGAGCTTTCTTGAATGACGAGCGTTATGAGTAAATCGCAAAATATAAGCCATCACACGCTGGAGTCGGCTAAAGTGAGAAAACTGAGTGAGGAGCTCCCATTCATGAGGAGCAGTTGATATGAGAGATATAGGTGAAATGGGTTTCTCTTCTCCGGTGTCAGTAAGTTTTGCAGGCATAAAATGAGATACAGGCCAGTTATCATTAGATTTTTGTAGCCAAAGGGGGCCGTACCACCATAATGAGTGCTGTGGTAAATCTTTAGGAAGTAACCCACGCGACGCGCAATCAGCAGGATTGTATTCACTCGCTACGTGTCTCCAGTAGTGAGAAGGCACTAATTCTTGTATCTGGGCTACCCGGTTGGCGACAAACGTCTTCAATCGATGAAGAGGTGTTTGTAACCATGTCAGTGTTACTGTCGAATCACACCATAGAAATACAGAAGAAAATTCCACCCTTTTTTCAAAAAGAGAGATAACATATCCCACTAGTTGGGCGAGTAAATGAGCTGCACTTAGCTCTAATCGAGGTACCGTGAGCCTTTTCAGAGGGCCTACCCGAGTCTTCGATATTACTTGCCGAATTAACACAGAGCCGTCGCTAAGTTGGCATCTCAAGTAAACGACGGCGGCATAACCGTTCTCAGAAGCATCTGAGAAACCGTGTAACTCAAAGTTTCTCGAGTGTGTTATTCGTAATGCACGAGGAATGACAATTTCTCGTAGAGTATTAGCCGAGTCTGTAAAGGTTTGCCATAATTTTTGGTCCTCCGGGCCGGATGACCAAATTTGTTTGGTAACAATAGTTTCGGAGGACCAATAATTATTATAATTATATAAATTAATAGCTTGTACTTACGTTCACCGTGGAATACACACCTATGACACTCGCGTATTAAATAAGCGATTTCTGGCCAGAAAACCTGTTCGTATTCCCCGCACTGATCACATTCGGTATAAACATTAATAAAATATTTACATTCACGTATTCTATTACCTAAGGTACGGAGATTGGAAAGTATAATAATATATTTGAACGTAGGGTATCTGTCTACACTCCCGAAAGGTCTCACGTGCTCTGCTCGTTCAAACTGCAGAACCAATCTTATCACGGGTGAGCTTTGTCAGACTTTGGCGGCGGGTTTAAAATAAAAGAAATGAGTCTATATTAATTTTAAATACGTAACAGTAGGTCTAGCTTTTATTTAACTTTAAAAATACAATTCTTTTATAAACGAAACCTTAGGCTTAAACAGAAATCTTAGGTTTGGATGGCAAATTCATTACAGAGATATTGCCAACAAAAAAACTACATATTTAAAGGTAGAATAAATTTGTTTCTGCGTAATACATACTGTAGAATGAGATACCTTAATAAAGTTTTAAATTTTACAGTCAAACCTTTTGCGGAGTTATATTGTACGTATCTAAAACTTAAGAATCTGAAGAGCAATTAAGGGTTTAAACGCCAAAGAAAACGCTTACGGAAAATATTTCAACCAGTAAAACCACATCTTTAGAGGTAGAATAAAAATGTCGTTAGTGTAACACCAATGTTAGAAATAGAAATGGTAATAAAATTATTAAATATCACAGAAAAGTAATACAAAGATTATGACCTTTAAACGTTTATCACATGTTTTGAGGTAGAATAAATATTTTGCTAACTACCACATATTTTAGAATCAAAAGTCTAAATGTTTAAATATTAGAGAAAAGTATTACAGAGATAATGATCCCCAAAAATAGCCACATCCTTAGGGGTGAAATGAAATTGATGTTTCGTAACACAAACTTTAGAATCAGAATTGTTATTAAGCATGTTAATTTCAGAGAAACGTATTACCTGAATGCTTTCCCAAAGCTGAACTTCAGCTTTCCTGTTTCAGACTGCAGTATTGTACAAAGCAGATGATTTAAGCAAAGCCTTACTTAAAGGAAAGGTGCTATATAAATATGTACTTTAATCTGAAACTGATAATTCTCCTTTAAGTAGCGGGCAAAAATTCAGCCCAAAATAACTTTGTGTAAATCATCAGCCAGGCAATTTGACCTCTGAGTACCCGGTGGTGGGTGGAAAGCGCCGATAATATCATGTGTCGCCGATTTTATACCTCACATCAATTAGTTTTGATTTGTGCATTGAACAAATTCATCAGCAGACAATAAACTGTGGAGCGGCAAACATCTGTGCACAGATAGCTCCTGCACACATTTCCTCAGCACTTACAACCGCTGACGTATCGCCAACAGCAAAAAGCTAAAGCTGTAATGTGTTAAAAAAAATCGTCTAAGCTGTATGATTACCTTTACAAATATCAGTATTTCCCAAGGCATTGTTATAGTGGTTCTGAAGAATAAATTTCTTTGCAATAAAGGCCAAGAAAACAACTATACAGCCCACATCTCCACAAATGTATTTTCTGTTTTATTTATATGCCCTGAAAGTTGTAGTATTCATCATATCTCTTTAGGTATCTGAAAATAGGTACGAATGTTTCAAAATATCTCAACGTGTACCATAATAAGTACACAGTTCCAACATTAAATAAACCTCTTGTTGTCACTACGAAGGCTTTCCTGAAAACGTTAACACTCATGAATATCCAAAAGTATAGTGATACAGTTTTAAGAAGCACCATCACATAGTACTTGCGCATACATAACTGAGGTCCTGTTCCTAGTTTGTTGGTCAACAGACAATACCGATACACCGAAAATTTGCGCTAGTACAGCAATTGGCACAAAAATCCAAATAACATCAACGTCCATTACGTTCTGAACATTACTTGCTGATTTTCAAAGTAATGTTTTTATAGTTGCCATGGTAACAGACAATTATAACAATTGATCGGATAGTATTATATTGATTATATTTTTCTACTTCAGTTAGTAAATTAATATATAATGCGTATTCAAATTAGCTTGTAAAACGTTATAGATTTTGACAATTGCGTCACCATTTGATATTACTTAGAAATGTAATACAGAATGATCCACATATTGATTTTATAGTAGTTATAGTCAAATAATATAATTCTCATCATTCAAGTTGGATCATTTCTTGCTACGAAAAATAACTTCATAGTTATTACCTATCAGGTTTATATTTATGCGAAAATAACAACTTTCTTACCATACGCAATTAAATGGAAAGGATTAGGTATTAGGTAATAACAAAAATATACATTTATACATTTCATCTAGATTTTGATATTTGTTTGGTTTATGAGGATACTTTCAGTAAACAACCCTCTCACCCTGGTAACAATGGGCTTTTATCTCGCTCAACAAGGAAATAGGTAATTTGCTCCTTTGACAGATTACAGGATTCGTGGTACACAAATTTAAGACGAGAGACGGGAAATGTGTGCCCTTACCTACAGTCTATAAGTTGTGCTCGTAAAAAAACGTTTCAGCAGACCTTCACTTTATTCTTTACAGATTTAAATGTAAGATAATACTTAATCTACATAGTAGTTATAGTTTTACTAGTCTTAAATTTCTTTGCATTTTATATTACCAAGTTTTATAGAGAATTTATGATTACCAATATATTTTAGATTTCTTTTAAAACCCAGCAGCCTACGATATACAGATATTAAAGCAATAAAATTATAACGTAATCTATATTTATCATTTTTTGTCTACTAATTAATCATAACAAATTATGTAATATAACAGAAAATAATCAATTTGCAGGTACACGTGTGAATTTTTGAAACTTCATTTCAATGATTTTCTAATAATAGATATTACAAATCAACCCAATTAGTTAGGTAGTTGGTAAATAGTTAATTAGGTAATTAATTAGGTAAAGTAAAAGGTGGAGACTGAAAGGAGAAATGAAAAAAAAGCCAATAATAACACATGTATCGTATAGTTATTTGTTGTTAATTTATTTGAACCATTAAGATCGCTACTAATACCCTTGTATGGTTGCCAAACACCCTATTCAAGCAAGATAACGTATACCGGTATAAATCAAGTTTTATCCGTTCTTTATACTGTTTTTAATAGGCTGGGTTGACGTTGACATCGCAGAACAGGATAAAATATTTGTCCCTGCCAAGGACGAATTAAGGACAGATAGGCTAGTAATCAAATATTCTACGCCCTAAATATATAGGACAGTTATAAATCTTAAAATATATTACACAAATTATTGTAACTCATTAAAAAAAAAAAAAAATGATTCAGAACATATAGACCTACACGTATTGTAAGTAAAATATTGTTAACAACTTGAAACAATTGTAGCGTAAACGTTTGTTTTTAATAAAACAACCTCTTACCACAAATTCAACAATTTTTATTTTAACCTAATGTACATTTCGATTACATCTTCAGAGGTATTTTACAAATGAGTCATTTGTGAAATACCTCTAAAGATGATTACTTTGTAATCGAAATGTACATTAGGTTAAAATAAAATTTGGTAAATTTGTGGTAAGAGGTTGTTTTTATTAAAAAAAAATATTGTTGCTTAAATTTGAGATAGGCCTACGTTTAATATTATTTTTATTGGTATATTTTAAGCGATTATCCTTTTTATGCTATCGTAAAAAATAATTTATTGCTATGAAAAACTTTAAATATAAATAAAATTAAATTAAAAACTCATTAGCCAGTGGAACATTGAAGTAATTTGTAACACTTCCATTTAGATATATGAGATTATTTATCTCATAGAATGAAGTCACATAGAAGACAAATAATCTGATGCACGTGTGAAACTGTAAACATGGCTTCATCTCACAGTGCAACGATTAATTAGCAGCCAACAAAGAACACTACCACAGTGATGTGGCCAGTTAATTGAGTTTACTGAAGCGGGCGCTCGGTAATGTTTACTAATCATCGTGCTGCGGAAAGACTGAACAATGCTCATTTCCTGTCAATAATACTATCATTTATTTTTGTTACTCTCGCAGCAGCTTAAAATTTATTTGTTTAAAAAAATGATGTTACTAGAACGTTTTATACGTATTATAAAAAATGAATTGTTTATAATTATTGACTTGAAAATTTTGAACTATTACACTAGGTATTTCAAAGAGTAAGACTAATTATAACGATATTAAAGTAAAAAAAAGATACAAAATTTTAAATGCATCCTCTGATAGGGCTAAATATCTACCTGCACAAATGTTACTAAGGTGTTTTTTGGGATAATAATTTGGTGAAGATTTACGAACAAACACCACGGTTGGATTCTTTAGTTCTCATATCTTAATTACATCTTCTCCGAGGGAAATAATAATCAGCATTGAAGAGCATAAAACCTTTATTAGATATTCAGTAACCAGCCTTATACTATGTAACTCTTACGCATGAGAAATCTCTGTTGGAGGAAGTGTAAAGTAGCCAGAGATTGGTGCATTCGCAGACAAAAAGGGGCTTATTTGACATTAAAAATATATATATTAAATATTTACCATTGGTGATTTAAATGATGTCCTGACACCTAATATTTAACGCAAGTAAAATAATATTTAATAAACAAAATGTTAGAATTGCGTATAATAACAAACAAGGCAATTCAAATTTGTATCAACCTCATCATACCACCAACGTTTCGATGGTAATGGTGACGACTCGATTATTCCTATCAAGGCGATAAATCAAGTTTCTCTGATAATAAAATTCATTATTGTGTTAGATAAGTGACCCATGGTTGATTGGTTAAGATATTAAATCGTATTGTTGTGACAAGTTGTTATTTATTGCCCTGTGAGGGTCATTGGCTCATGGAATTATAACCGAGGTTTTGTCACGATAATAAGGCCTAGAATATTTATTTCAATTTTTCCGCATCAGCACAATTCTAACTCTTGTTGTACAAGGATTTACACTTAACAATTTATCACTAAGGACAGCTTTAACGAATTCCCAATCTATATATGCTATAAGTATCCTTGTAAATGAACAAATATTTAAAGTTGATCATTAGTTCAAAGATTATTCCGTATATTTGCCCAATAATAATGAAAAAAGGGTCATTTTACAAAAGTTTACAATTTTAAACATATTTTAAGTACATTTAAAATTTTTTTTTTAAATATAGGGCCTACTAATTTTTATAAAATTAGATTATTTTTAAAACCTAGAAAACTAAAACTTACACATAAAAATCCAATAAAATCATAATATAATCTATAATTATTTAGTTTATAGTCAACTAATTATATTTATGAGTCAATTTACCTAAGGCATATGGTATTCCCCATTTATGTTTCATTCGGGTACGAAATATATATATTTTAGTTTATCCCCAGAGGATACTTTTCAACAATAAAGGGTAGGGTCGTAGAGTCTATTCACAGTAATGCTTTAAAACGAATCATCCCTTAGAGACGCGAAACAAAGGCTGCGTTAGACGTCCAGAGTTCTAGCCCTTAATGAGGGCTGATATACCCCTATGAATACCTAACTCACTCTTCTCTATGTTAGCCATTGTGTACTGACAATTCAAGCATAAATCTATAGTACAAAACAAAATGATTCATACTTCTATAATTACCTTTAGAAACATGATTTTGAAATAATTAGTGGTCGTTTACATATTTTTTACTATTTACAACTGTTTATTACTCACGGTGTCTCTATTTACGTGTCTGTCTTTCTCGGACTCGTATTCTATATGTCATTATATGTGTATATATCTGTCTGGTTGTCTGTACCTCTACCTATATTGTATTCTGTTTGCATGTCTGTCTGTCACTCGTTTGTGTGTGAGCGCGTCAGTGTCACTAAGCATACAAAACTGTGAGTCAGTTCAGTATTCCTACGCCCTTTGACCGTAGACTTCGATCCTCTCTAATTTCATAATTTCTCCCTATGTGTGAATATGAGGGAAGTATCTGGCGTATTCCCAATCCCTATTCTCTTGGGAGTGTAAAAAGGGTGTTTCCTACGAGAGAGAGAGTATATTGCTATAAATAAATGGTTAACTATTTATTGAAACTAAACCTAATAAATAAAAAAAAATACTACTTATATATACATTTATGTAAACCACGTATATGAGAAAAAATTAAAATAAAATACAGACATCTCAATGCTAGAAGAACTATAACTTCAAGTATTGTTGGATTATTCTATAGCAAATTTTTTTTGAGTGTAGTATTATGAAACCCATGTTACGTTAACGGAATTTCAAAATAATTAGTTTATAAAATACCTATTGAAAAATACTGAAAAAGTATAAATTACAAGTATGTAGTATTAGAGTAAACAACTTAGTATATAGTAAATTAGTTTCACTTAGACTTTCATGTACTTACACAAGAGCCTTAACTTGATATATTTGGAAATTGACTTTCAAAAGCTTAGTAGTTATTTTACTTTCATAATAGAATTAGCAAATATACAAAGTGATATACTTCAACATGTAAATCAACATGTACATCAACATGTAAATTATAAGTGAAAACAAAAAAACATTGATGAAAAGTAAAAAAAAACAAATAATTTGTTTCTATTATATATATATATTAGAGAGAACACAAACCCACAATAAATGACGTTTTAAAAATCAAGAAAAATTAGTTTATTAACAACTAATTTACGTTTTAGTGGAAAGGAAAAGCAAACAAGTTTAAGGTCTCATGACTTATTAGTAATATGAGGAGACCATTTGGCCCCTTTTCTTTTTCTTTATTAAAACTAAAAATGTTCCAGATGTATTCCACAATAGTAACTAATATCCAACTACCAACTACTTCATGTTTATTACGATAAACGTTATTAATTTCCAAAAACAAAATTAAAAGCAATTACATCAAGAAATCATTCTTAACTAGTCATGTGGTTAATCTATTTACCATTAATAACGCCTTCTTCAATAAAACAAAATTTAATTTGTCCAAATCTGAGTGAAATAATGAATCATGAATCTTAAAATGTCTATTCATAAATAAACAATCTAAAAAGTTTTATATACAACTAAATATAAAATAAATTTGCTTTGACGAAAATATGATGTCTATAAAAAAAATTATTAAAACTCACATGAGTGAAAAATAGAAACTAAAATAAGTTTGTTTGAAAATAAATTACTATTTTCTGTAAATTAAACGGGTAATCTATAAAACTCATCTATATGTTTATACTTAGAATTGGCCATTGCATCTCACATCCTTCTATCACCATTTTTCCAATTAATCTGAGAACATCCAAAGCTTTTCAGGAGTCTAGAATCGAAATCGTTGCAAAGTACATGTCACCCTCCGACGGTACACATACTTTCACAAGGAAGATAAACATGTAATAAAACATACATAATTACAGTAAACTCTAGGTATAAAAATTATATATTTCAATGTGTTTAAATTAATGTTTAACGTTTGAACAATTATTAACTTCACAGTTTTCAAACTATTGATTATATTTTAGGATCCATCAGTGCATCGATAATTGAATTGAACGAACTTGTTTATACACACTTGTTTATAAATTATTTCTATTTTATTTATTCATGCGTTATTAAATAAATATGTTATTTAAATTATAATAGGTCGAGGTAATTCAAATCATTAAAAGCTATAGCCATTCAAGAACCTATAAAAGTCATTTTAATTTACAAGCACTGAGAATATTTTATATAAAGAGAAATAGATTTGTTTTTTCGTGTTCACTTTCGCAGAGATTATTCTTGAACATTGAGGTTGACTTGTGAGTCAGGTACGGCTATTTATTTAAACAGCCAAAGTTTCAATAATGGGCACCTTATCGTTTTCAGGGCTACAATACATAGGAACGCAATTAAAAGTAACAACAATAATAACACAGTTTACAAATAAACACAGCTAAAATGAAATTTCTTCTAATTATAAAACAATACATATGCAGTAGAACCTCTAAAATCCGTTCCCCCGCGAAATCCGAACATGATTTGATGAAAACAAAATTTTATAAAAGTAACTAAAATTTAATGAAGTATGTACTGAAAGTTTGCTACTTACGTAACACAGGACTGAGATGTGTAATATATTAGAATTGACTCTTTAAAACATGGTATAATACGAAAGCCTATACTGTTCTACTGTATCACTTCATTAACATAGAATTTATTGACAGTAAAATAGAAATAAAAAAGACAATACTAAACTATATGTTTCACTTAAAAAAAAACACACACACACACTCTCAACTATACTTTTCACTTAAAATAGGTAATGAACAGGGAAAATATTTCAGTTCATAATTTTATGATCTCTTGGCTTGGCGGATTTTCCAATCACAATTAATGGTAGCTTATTTGTTCCCACGGCGTTACTGCTGACTAAAACTGTGAGACACCCACCCGTTTTAAAGCATGGCGCGCAGAACATTCCTCTTCAGATCCGCTACTTTTAGTGGGAAGGGCTCAATCCAGTCTCGTCCTCATTATACATTTGCTGGAGAGAGTCATTTTCAGACGAAATCAAATCTGTGAATTCCAATAAATATACTATTGCAGCAAGATTATCAGCTGATAACTTCCCTCCGCTTACCGTTAGTTGACTAATTCCGTGCTAGCAGTATATTCCAAATCACCGTTCATTAATTTCTTTAACTGTAATGCCTTTTCTTATATTAATGGGCCACTAATAGTAACTCATTTCTGCCTCTCTTGTGTAAACCATAAAAATACAGCCTCGTCAATGTTTTCATTCACAGAAACTTAAGAGGGATGACGTTGTTCCAAAGACTTTTTCACTTGAAGCACTGCAAAACTGTTAAATTTTTGCACTGTTTTTTTTCTAGTCACTTATGTATCAGTCCAGAAATAAGTAATGAATGCTCTAATATTGTTCGTTAATAAAAAAAACGCACTTCTGACAAATGCAAAATACACAGGAAATCCAAAATCCGAACTTTTTCGGCAAACCGAATTTTTCCAAATCCGAACAAACTATAGCCACAATTAGTTCGGTTTTGAGGGGTTCCACTGTACAACTAAAATGGCTTTTTTGTAATTTGGCAATGTTTGTTTTGCAATGGTTATTTGATTTAATGTATGTATCTTAAAACTTTAATTGTTTTTATAATTTAGTTTCTTGTTTTTGATACAATTAAATATGTAAGAGTTTGTAATAATTATGTTAGTTATTGGTTTATGTAGTGTTTTATAATTATAGGAAATGTCTTTGTAGCTGTGTTTATTTGTAAACTAGTGTTATTATTGTTGCTCTTTTTAATTGCCTACTTATGTATTTTAAGTGTAATGGCGATAATGACCCGTTATTGAAGCCTAGACTGTACACGACTCACATGTCAACCACTTTTATTAACCAATGTATTCTGTTTTAAGTAGCGTAGACTATTTATTACTGAGTGTAGATTTTATTCTTATAACAACTAGTATATTTTGTATTTATGAAATCACAATTAAGAATTATTCTATCGAAAAATATAATTTCTTTTGCTTTCAGTAACTATTTTTTACTGCATTCCAATTTCATTGTCAGTACTAGTATTTTTTTAATTGATGAAATTACAACGAAGAATTATTCTATCGTTAAATATAAATATTTTTTTACATTAGACGAATTATTACTACTTAAGGATTTATTACCATAATTAAGCACCATTTTACTGTCTGCATTTATCAATAAACAATGCAATAAACCATAACGGTTGTAAAAGCACTTATTACTAGATATACTGTAGCCGACATAATAATATGTAGAGGTCATAAAAGCAGGTTCCCAGTATTTCACACGTTCCTAAAATGCAATTATAGATAGCTTTGTAATGCACCAGTTTTTCTATTTTAAATTAAATTTATTTATATTTTATGTATTTTATTTTATACATTTCTGCTGATAGATAAGTTACATTTAGTAGGACAGAAAAACAACTCAAACCATTTGGTTAAATTTAAATAAAGTTTTTATAAAATATATTACGTCCAGTAATTAATTTACAAGAGGATAAATTCGTTTTTACATAAGTATAGATAGGGAATAATATAATACTGAAATAAATACCGAATGCCGATAAAATGATCGTTACATTATTACAGTTTCTCATACAGACTGTAGAGCATAGTGTTAACTGCATTATTTACAGGTCTATTGCCAAGGATATACAACGTGTACAATTATTACATAAATTTAAAGTAACAAACAGATATAAAGAGAACTAAGTCCTTTATTGTTACAGGAAGCATGAAATGTAAGGTTGGCACAATTCTGAGCAGGAGAAACAAACTTGTGTAGCTAAAACACTTTGAACTTAACGCAAATGTATGATCTTGTTATAGAGCTATCACTCATGGCCTCAGGGCTCTATAGTCGTAATGGAAGAAGAATAGAATAATGCGGGAATCTCAGCTCTACAATAAATTCCAATTTAAAGTATTAGTGCATAAAGGTCTCGTGGGTCCCGACCAGAGCAAACGGCTTCCGTTTATAACTCTTTCACTCCAACTGTGGCCTTCGATTGTGTTTGATGTTACGTATCTCAAGAAAACGATTGTTGTAATAAACTTGCGATTATATATTAAATCAATTATATCAATTCATATATATATATATATAGGCTATATATATATATATATATATATATATATATATATATATATATATATATATATATATATATATATGTAAATATAAAATACGTTTTCTTCTATATATATATATAGAATTCAGGCTTATTAATTATCAAATAGTATATTTAATATACAAATATTATAGCATAGTGAAAAATATTTTTTTGGTTAAGGTTAAACCGTAATTGTGTAATATCGATTCTTATTGTTTAATTCAAAAGTTGAATTTTTCTCATTTTATTTTTCGAAGACATTAGTTAGCGAACGTCACATGGTGATTGAACTTTGAAATTCAAGTTTCAAAAATAATGCTAATTATATATGTTACAGGTGGCTAAAGCTATTCTCTTGGGCTTGATTTAATCCGGTTGAGTGAATGTATTTCATATTATGCGGATACCACAACATACAATATATAAATTATAGGTATATTGGCTGCAATGTATGAGCAAACATCTATATAACATTTGAGAAAATAGTTCTTAAAAGATATTTCTTGCAGTTTTTAATTTTAAATAATACATTTACAAGTAATTTAGATCCATCGCCCTGTTTATAATTCTCATTCTGGAGTTCATGTTTACTGATCAGTCCTAAGGCATTTAGACTATTCCTTTATATATAAAGGTTATTACTGCCAATTAATTTGGCCTCATCGGTTTATATAGCATTATATTAGAACCTTATGAGAATAATTTCCATCAACCTAACTACTTCAATCTTTAACAAGCCATAGAGTGCCAGAACGGGGAGAGCAGTGGCGTGCTTGACGTAACACATTGGCCCTTGAAGCGCAGACAGGTTAGGTTATCAAAGGGAATACTTGATGAGAGAGTAAAGTCCTTTGGAGTAAATATGTCAGGAAAGCTCAAGCGTAGTATATATAGTAGCTCTGCAATATGAGGCAGCAACTTTATGCCTACATACGCAGTTATATACTAACAAGGTGCAAACAAAACAATAACTATGTGAAATGACGGAAAAAGTTAGATGTGAAACTTGTATTACACGTGACTGACAATAACTTTAAAGCTTACCATGACGCTGGTAGTTTTTGATACGTGTGAGAGAAAGTAATTTAATATATGAGGTTGTTGGCCAGGATTAAATATTAACCAACAATGTCATTGTTACAATCAATAGGTATATTTTGTTATTCTTGTCAATGATCAGGCATTATATTAATCAATTGATATAGGTAGTCGATAAAATTACAAACTAATAACAATACAACTAGTTAGTCTTGGGTTGGCAGATATAGTTTGGAAATACACGTTAATAGTAATTGATTGTATTGCAGAGGAAAAGGGTAAGGGGAATGAAGTTATTGTTTTTAGTATGTAGTCATTACTTAGCCCTTATTGTTAACTCATACAACCAGGATATTGATATTTTTAATAATAGAATAATACTTAATAAAATTAAACTCTTACAATATGAAAAACTTCTACACTTACATGACATTGAACTTTTAATTTAGTGGACATTTATGAAAATATCAATTTAAATTACCCATAAAATAATATTATTGATTTTTGAAACTCGAGTAACGTGGTGATACTATTCAAAGCCCTGTGTTCCAATTAACTATGAAGAGTAGATTTATTTTCTGCTCTTTTCGTTTTTAAATCCTTTCATATCCCCCATAGTTCATACATATGTAGGGACATTCGATACTTGATAAGAAAACATTTATCGCTAGTATACGCAAGATTTGTCAAACTAATTTTAAACATAATGTGCATAAGATTTAATAATATCCTACTTCCAATTAAAATGAATACGGTAAGTCAATACGGTACAATTATAAATTCGATTTTTTGCAGAATGTGAGAGCCTACTGTAAATTAGGTCCTAACGGAGTAAATATAGTTCGATGAGAGGTGAACATAGAGAACTTTTATAATGAATTTAAAGGTACCACACAAATGTTTTCATGTCAATGCTGTTTTTGGTTTTTGTGTTCTTTAAGGTATTTACATTCCCTATTTTAATTTTAACTGCATTTTCATTTATGTTTCATAATTTGGTAATTACGTGGAAAACGTTTAAATATAGTTGTTCAAGTCAGCACTTGAATATTTACGTGTTTGCCTTCAACCTCGCTCAGCTGTGCGGTGGCGTCTTGATCGCATGACAGTTGACCTCTGGTCCATCCTTGTGGCCAGCTTTTATTCGTTCTTATTTAGCGATTGGAAATTTAGGGTGGCACCACTGATTTCTTTTCTACTTTACTATGACCCTTGAGATAGTCAGTTGTTCAGATTTCCTGCTCGAGAAAGCAACTCCTCGGAACTCGTTACCGCGAAGTTACCTCGATACAGCCTAGCCCCGTCAATTAACGCTTTGCCGCGCCGTAAATGTCTCATTAAACCTTGACAAGTGACTTTATCCGTTGTGCGAAGTATTATTTTAACCACAGTGACTTATTTTATATGTTGTGTGTTTTAAACTCGCTAGCGATTATTAGTAAGCCGCCTCGTGGCGAACTTTAAAGTGTTGACTAGCCTTAAATTATGTACGTTATTCATTTCTCCCCTTTGTGTAGCGCAATTCTACGCCGGGACCAGCATCGCTGCCTGGGTACCCAGAGGCCGTAATTACTACAACTTCGAGACCTTCTCTGCACTATTGCGCCAGCCCTCCCTTTGTGTAACATGGGTAAGTCATGAACAGAGGATTCCTTATAAATTTATTGTTTTAAGTGTTAAATTCAGTGTTTTTAATTCAAATGTTTATTTCCTGTGTTTCGTTATAAGTTAATTTATTTCTCATTCGGTAAAACTAATTATTACGTCATCTTGGCCGCACTACCCAATGTAACAGAGCTTACTCTTTCCTTTGTTATAAACCTCGCATCTTCCTTTTAGCTGAGCGCCCTGCGTTCTACAATAGTCTTCTAAGATATACAGCAGCCCTTCTTCATCTTAAGCCATACTCCTTTATAGGACCTGAAAATTCTGTTTTTAAAACTTTTGTATTACGTCTACTCTACAGTGAAAGAAAATAAAAATAAATACAAATATTAAAAGGAAATGTTTTTAAAAAAACTTATATATCACTTTGCATTGTATTATTTTTAAAAATAGGAATCGTGGATTTATTAGAAAACGAGGAATAATCACAGAAAACTGTTTATTTCTTCATTAACACACGCCATGATATTAACATGTTTATGGTTATAGTTGTAACATTCTTATTATAAAATGTAAAACCGTGTTAAAAATTTGAAACAGTAAATTTTCCATTGAGATTGGAACATGTTTACCTTACATGGTAACATGTAACAACAATTTAGCATGTTGCATAGAATATTTGTTTGTTTTAGTTAACGTAAAATTGGCCTGAATTAAAAAATAACTTTGTTCCTAAAAATATCATTACACCGCATTGGGTAGGAATTCGTACTTGTAACCAATCAAAAGTATTTAGAACCAACTATTTTGAATGTGTAAAGTTGGTGGTTCTGATAACGCAAGCGTGATAAATCCTATGCAATGGGACTTTTAATAATGTATATTTTAAAATTCTTTAAAATTTGTTTGGGAAATATAAGAAATAGTTTTGTACCTAAATTTAATTGTGTCACAATACAGGGCCGTGTAATACTTCGATTTTGTTAACAAGTTCAAGTGAATGTCATGGTAATATTATGCCATAATATATATGAGTTACTCATAAAGAGTTTTCTATGCAGTAACTGTTTCATGTGTTAGAAATAAATAGTGTTTGTAAACAAGCACTTTTTCGTCAACTTATTCGTCAAAGTTTCTTCACTAAATCTTTATTTTAAATAGTTTTATCTTTTGTAACTTTTATTATCACTTAAATACTACCATTTTTTAAATAGTTTATTACTTATGTAACCAATTCTACATCTGTTCTCTAATAATGCCGAAACGTTATAAAGTATCTGATAAGATATAAAATGAATCTTTAAATAAGCCTTGCACTGATTATTGTTTGTAATATGTTTCGCTACCCCATGTTATGAGACAGATATATCATATTATTTATATTATCTATATCTCGCATGCTTTCGTTGATTCCCAGACAGTCTGATAGTACAGTACTGTTTGTATGAAAAAAGCGGCATGCATTTTCTCTTCTAACATACCATAACAACTCTCAATAAACCTAATCTTTTATATATCTTTTTAACGATTGTTCAGTTTTTTTCTCTAGGACGAGATGACAAAATAAGGAATAAACCTTAACGCGTCTAATCACGAATTAACTGTATTTATATATGTTGTATTTTATATGTTATAAACAATTAAAAATAATAAGCCATTAATGTTTATAATTAATACCTAATAACTCTCATATAATTTTTCTTGCTTGCTGCCTATGATTTTGCAATATTCAATGGACTACCAACTGAAAACCTCTGTGGAAAATAAAATTTTACAAAGCAACTAGAAAACTTTATTTTTCTACACCAGAGAAAATTATTTTAAATAATTCAAGCAACGATTAGATATAGGGAATTATACGACGGCAACAAACGGCAAATTAAACAATTACATGATTTTCCCTCAAATTAGAAGAAAGTAATAAAATAAGCTTTCTATACCTTACCATCGCCAAACACAACACCAGGCACAATTTAAAAGTATACAGAAAATTAACAACTACAGATATTGCCGTACTCGTACATATTACATCTAATCCCCCCACACAACACAAACACGCTGTATTTAATCATATGTTACACAGCCTAATCAATATAGCAATGCTACAGAAATACTGCGACGAAGAACTTAATACCAATAAAATACATCGCCTAAATAAACGGCTACCAACACACTTTTATAGACAACATACTCAGGAAAATCAAACATAAACAAGATCAAACGACCATGCAGACAAACTACACAAAAAGCCACAATTACAAATCCGTCATCTTCCACAGCAAAAACACACCAAAAATAGCCTCCACATTAAATCCTATAAAAATAGCCTCCACTAAATATCCTACAAAACAACAATCTCTTTAAGACACCATATAAAACATTTTCAAAATCAAACTGACAAATACATACTATCAGGATGTACACATTAAGTTGTAACAGTTGTCCCAGCTATTACATCGGCCAAACCGGCGGGTCATTCTATACACGCTATGAAGAACACATTACATAAAAAAAAAAACAAACCCAAATTCCAGCTAAGCAAAACACCTAAAAGACATGCAACACACACACGGACATACATACTAATTTAAATGTTCTACAGACATTAAAACAAAGGAAAAAACTAACATCCTTAGAAAAATACGACATATACAAACATTACGAAACAGATAAAGAAAACATATTAAATGATCACACACATTTTGAAGCCAACAGCCTTTTTCATTACATGACACACAACCAAAATAACCCACCTCTTCTACAGTCATAAATCCATCCCATTACAGCTTTTATACTTAACCGATCCCGCCAGTAGAGAGTTAGCTTTGTTAAAGGAACGAATGTTTTGAAACGCGTCAGCAAGTAAGCAATTACGTATTCACTTTTTTAAGTATTTTTTAAATATAAGATAGAACACATGTTGATAATATAATAGAAGGTTAGACCCAAACAATTGGTTATAAATATACGAATAAACTTGTAATACTCCTTTTACAATACGAATAATTATTTTTTTTTAATTTTCTATCCACTTCAACGATTAGTAATTACATAAACGGGTTTATAAACACTGAACTAATTAGGATAGACAATAGAATAGGGGTTTACGGCTTGTTACAATAACGAGGACTTTGGAGCTTCAACTAATAAAATTAGAGAGGGGCGTTATCCGTCACGGGTATGAAGAAACAATTTCAGGCACTTAGCGCTTGAATGATCATCGCTGGTGCCGGTGTTGATCGACTGCAGCCATTTGAATTGAATTTAAAGAAACTTCTTATTAACTGTAACATGAAATGCGTTGAATGTACCTTCAATGGAGCGGATAGTTAGAGTTCCGTGCGAAATTTAAGAAATAGCAATTATGCTAAACCCAAAACATTTACAATTTACTAACTTTAACTGAAGTGAATTTCTAACAATTTATTGAAAATATGACGTACTAAACTTTGTAGCTGATTCAAGTTTGTTATGGATTGAAGTTTTGGAGAAATTTATACGATTTTCCCCTTTAAATTCTGTGAAAACACCTGACTGTGCTTTGTGAAAAGCGCATCTAATTTTCTGGGAAAACATGAATTGCATAATATAAATAAAACACATTTAAAATCAAATACAAAAATAAATGATTCTCACTTAAATGATCTAAAATAAAAACAATTATCGTCCAATAGCTTCAATTAAATTTACCAAAAGCATGTTTACAAAAATTCATAAATAGCGTAAATGCTAATCTTTAGAAATAATATCGAAGGATTTAATTATTATATGCTTATAGATACTCGAGTATTGATTTCAATTTCTAAAAGATATTTATTTTAAAAATCAAGAGCAAGGCTTATTATTTGATTACAATAACTTTCTTTATAGGAATAATATGATTCCAAAAATTGTTTCTAAATATCAGGCAAAATGTAATACTTTTTTTGTAATTGAATAAAATACTTGCAACAATAATAATATTCAACCGTCTACTAAAGGTTGACCGGCGGTCTTTATCATTTATCTCGTCACCTAGCTCTCTTTAAAATGTTCCAGGAAACAGATTTATGTAAGAATATTTTTTTTAATTGTTAGGTAACGATTCATGCACGGTTTCCCTAAGTTGCTGAAGCAGCAGTAAAAAATGAACAATACAATATGAAAAATAGGCAATAGAGATATCGAGAGAATAGATGAAGAAAAGTTTATACTAATAACTAAAACCCAACCGCAAAAAAATCTCAAATTCTCCAGACCAGCAACAAGGGAATATGGGTGAAGGAAGGACCTATGAACACTTGTTTGCATTAAGACTTATAAATTTGGTGATGCCGAGAATTTTTTCGTTGAGAGAGAGCTTTAGCGCCCAGGATGTGAAGGAGGTATGTAGTGACAATAGATTTTGTATAAGCTATCAGTAGATGTCAAAACCACAGTTTCGCCACAAAAACAGGTGGTTTTGATGAAAAATACGTTACTTTTCCGTTAAAAACGGTTAGGTGGGGTATGAGGGGTTGGTTTCAGCGATTATTGGAGGGTGACGTGAATGGTAGGAGGTATGGAATGTGCGCGGTTGTGCGCGGTTGTGCGTAGGTGTAGGAGGCAGGTGTTTTTTTTAGAAATACGTTAATTTTCCGTTAAAGACCGTTAGGTGAGGTAGTATGGGTTGGTTGGTGATATGCGTGTTGGCTGTTGTGTGATGTAATTAGAAGCATGTTCGGACATGTTGGGGGGTAATGTAAAAACCGTTGTTTACCTAGAGAATGTGTGTATTATATTCTGTACCCAGTTCGTTCCTGACCTATATTTTTACAATAAGGTCGCGTGTGTACGGTTGAAATCCGTTACGAGGTGATGGGATTATTTTCGCTATAAATGTGTCAGTCGCAAAGACTGAACGGTGACTTCTCTGTTTGTTCTCCAGATCTTTACTGGTTAAAAAATGTAAAAGCATGTTAATTTATTGATATAGGTTCCTCGCTCGTGAGCTAATGTGTTTACATATCGTTGTGCTAGCGATTGTTTGTTGTAACAGGTATTTGGCCTGAATAAATTGTTTTTAAAAACCTACCTCAGTTTCGAGTTATAAACATGTTCGGACCATTGAAAAGTGTTTTTAAGACTTTACCTGCGCGCTTGTACGTGCGAGTGCTCACGATTGTGTGACGTAATTAAAAACATGTTCGGACATGTTGTGGGCAATGTAAAACGTCATTGGGAACTTGTATAGATGATGACGACGACATAATTGTGTTATAGTTGTGGGATAAGTAGTTGGTTAGTAGGTCAAGGTCATAGGAAGATGTTTTTAAAAAGAGTCGCAAGCAGAAGTGCTTGCGACATTAATATTAATTTTTTTATTTATTTATTTATTATTTTTTTTATTTATTTATTTTTTTACACAAATACAATAGCATCTTATAATTACATCGCTATATTATAACAAAAATACAATTTTTTTTTTTTAGACTAATACAGCTACTGATGTAAAGTCAGTTCGGTGGACCCACATCCGGACGGTCCGTTGGAGACTATGTGAAATTCGCCGGCACCCACCTCATCCAAATCCATGTTCGCCAACAGCGTGATGAAGCGTCTAGGTAGGAATATCTGGAATTTCGGGTCTTCTCCTTCCTTGTATGGGAAACCTCCGAGCGCAGCAACAACTGCTTCCCCGTAGGTAGTGTCGACTTTTCTGAGGTAGTGCACCGAATACTTTTTACCTTCCTTCAGTTCTGAACATTTCTTTATGGGCAACCCGTCAGCTTTAGACTTTGAGTTGAACTGTTGAATTATTGACTGTAAAGTTGCTTCGCGGTTCATAGTTACGGAGGAGAAGTAACTGTATCGTGTAGCTCTGCCTGAGGTCTATAAGGAAATGATGTCTAACCACCGCTCTCTTTGGTTTATATAATGCGTTTCCCCCTCCCTTATTATTGTAGTCATAGTCTTAAGACTGTCGCGACTTTCATCGCACGTAGAAGCGCGCAATTCGTTTCTTTGTGTTGCGGGGCTATAACGCTTTTACAAACGTTCTGGATTCCTCTCAGGAAGGTCCATTCTCTTGAGGAACCGATATCGATAACTTCAGCAGAAGTGAAACCACGAATCCATTTCGCCTTTTCGTCACCCGTTGTAAATATCAGATCGAACTGTTTCACGTAGTGTAACATGACGTTACGAAGCTCTACGTAATCGGTGAACCCTTCCTCCCACGATATGTGATGATAATTCTTACTCAACCAATTGTTGGTTTTCTTGTATTTATTGCTCAAGGTAGAGTATTCGAAAGGCGGTTTAAACAGGAACGTGTAGGTAGCGTTTGTTTGTAGGTCCAATAATACGAGTTCCTTCACTATAAACGCGTTACACTCTCCTTTAAAACATTGCATCTCTAACACGCAAGCAGATCGTTCCATTATTTCTTTTTCCTTGTCCTCTATTCTCCAAAACGTCCGGACGCAGACTGCAAATAGGTCTCGATCCTTTTCGCCTTTTATACCTCTTCCTGCTTAGGAAGAATGCTCGTAGCGTTCTCATCTTCCCCCGACGTTATCGGTTCAACGTTCTTGATATCTTCCTCCTCGTCTTCTACGCTCGTTTCTTGATCCAGCATAAGCAACAGCTGTCTATTGAGTTCAACCTCTTGTGGCAACCGGTTGTATATGCTATAATCAATGTACCCGTACTCTGGTGGCTCACCAATCCCACCTTTTAAACAAGCCTCTACATAGTCTCTAATACTGTCCTCAGACAACTTCAACTGTTCCAAGTACCTTTCAACGGCAGGAACCACACCATTTAGTACGTAAAATTCTCTAGGCGTCAACATAACCTTTTGCCCGTTCCGATGATAATCTTTAATACGAACGTAGTGTTTGCCGTATATCTTTACGGTGTCAACTTCGATATCTGTTCCGGGTAATATCAAACGTGTCTTCTTTCCGCTTTCTCGACAGGCTAGGAAGGTTTCAAAAACGTTCAAGTAGCCGACAAAGGTCTTGAACGAATCCGCTGTAAATAATATGTATCTTTTGGAGTGGTTGATGAGCACTCCTGGCAAAAGAGACAGAGACTCAAAAACCCCTACTGTCACGTTCTTTCCCATGCACGGAGTTAGTGGGTACACAGCACGGAGATAGGCACCGATAAACATATCGCTTATGTCGTCTTCAAGATCGTCTTCCCTGTTCCTTTTCATTTCCGTTAGACGTATTGCGTTGTTATAGAGCGAGGTTAGAGCGTTGTCAACGTCTTTAAACTCTGGTATTTCTACACGAGTTTCTTTTGAATTTTCATTAGAAACCGTATCATCCACGTTTTCGTCCAACTTAACACCACCCGCTAAAGGTGCGTCCGTCTCACTACATGTGTTCATTATGTGGGTTCAAGGTCCTTTCTAACTATGAATGTCTGGAAAGTGATCTTGACTGGCCGAGATCAAAGTTTTAAATGAAAACAACTCCATCCGACTTTCTTATATACATCGCCACCCCCTCCCACTGATCAAAACAAAACACCTCTACGACACTCTCTTTACACTCCCTGTGAGAGGCGTATAAGTTACTATCGTATCGTGTAAAATCAAACAGTAAGCAGCCGTTTTGTCAGGAATATTTTCTGCTGTCTCAAATTCTAACCTGATATCAACTGTTGAGCTCTTCACAGATTCGTTCTGTTTCGAACAATCAATAACCACTATTGGTGAATATTCCTCATACGAATCCGGAGAAAACAGAGGCGCGTTCTTACGCCCGTAATACGATGATTGAAACTTAGCGTACATCTCGTACAGCATTGAATAACGTTTTTTCGAAAAATCGGCGCTAACGTTGTCGTACGGGAAAAACTGCGAGTTTAGGAACAGTTTTACGTTTTTAAGATTGCAATGATCGAAATTAGTTGAATATCTTGCAATGACGTGCTTCCTGTTAGTCTGAAATGCAAAAATTACAAATCTTGGTTTCTCCATTTGGTTCGACGTTTTTATCGTCCATGAATGTCTCTGAGTTTGCGGCAGTACGGGGTATTCGTGCAACTCCCAACTCCGAAATGGTACCACGATCTCGTGGTCATCGTTTAGCTCTCTCAAATGCCTGACCTTGTGTTCATCAGACAATCTCACGTGCGGCACCCGCCATACTATCTTTTCCAAAACGCATTTCCAATCCAATGTGGCATCGGTTGCACCGGTAGCTCCTATTATGCAATCGTTGTCTGAAGAAGATCTTATTAGAACCAACTCTTGACGGACGTTCATTATTATTCTACGGTAATCCTCTGCAAACCCCAACAACAATTGAAGCGGAATACAAAAGTCAAAATAACCTGTTGAGTTTGGTTTTTCATTAATATCGGTAGGAAACAACCAACCGGACATTCTTATAATGTTGCGATCTGGAGCCGAAAGAGATACTAGGCCTTTTAGAGTGCTGGTTATTCCCACGCGTTTCACGGAATCAACCGTAACACCGGAAATTTCATATCTAATCTCCTCGAACAGATACGACATCGCGTTATTCACAAACGGGACTTCCGTTCCCAAAGTCCCATCTTTTTTCGTCACCTTTCCTTCGATGTACAGGTAGCTCTCCGACGGCAGAGTGTACGCATCTTGCGATTGTATAGGAATACGGATTTCGTCGTTATTTCCTAATCTGGATGAAGCGTAAGGGTTGTGGCTGTGATACTCCTTCTCCCAAATCGTTTCGTCGAACACCGGACCGTGGCCTATGTCTAATATATCCATCGTTAAGAACTGTGAAACCTATTCTTTCTAGAAACGTCTTGTTCTCACTTGTTATCCTTTCTATCTGTTCACAAGAACTGAATTTCGTTCCACCAAGAGTATCGTTAATAAAGTCTAACCCCATACTCATACGCGTTTTATATGCAACCTGATGCTTATAGTTTCTCCTCTAAAATCAACTGGATCCCCGTTTTGATCAAGCACTCTCACTACGACTTCTGAAATCAAACTGAATTTTATGGGCAAGTAAACCAGATTTTGTGGTACTTCTATTATTTTATATCCCGGCGGAACCGATGGAAAAAACGAATGTATAATATGTTCCCTCTTTCCGTTTTTGTAAGAACCGTCTATGATGTTACAGGAAATTTCGATGTTGTTTACCTTTATAATATTGACCTCTTCATCGCCCAAATGAGGTTTCTTTTCTTCGTTCGGTGCGAGGTTTCTTTTAAACCCCAACAGCGATCCTATAGAATGTGGTTGATCGAAATGTATGTTGAATTTAGTAACTATTTCGCATCGAAGGAGGCTGTTATTTGCCGTAAGCGAAAAGTTGCTGTAACCTATGGACCTCTGTAACACTCTGTTCACTTCGTCAATTTTGTAAGACCCTGTAGGCAATTCTATCTCGTATATTTTATTGTTTTTTACGTCACCCGCTTTGCTGTAGTGTAATTTGTTGTTAATGCCTTTGGTGACGTTTGGTATGGAATTGTATGTAGTGAATTCTAATAGAGCCGCTTCCCACTGGCTTTCTTCGTGCAGCCTTAAAGGTGGAAACAGCACGCTCCTCAGTATAGACTCGTCCCCAGTAAGGGATACCGTGTACGAAGACATCTTAAATGACACTGACTTTATTTGCCAGGAATTCTAAACATAAATGGCCGCAAATTAACGAGTCTTCCGGTTGTCTTCTTTCATAATTGTATAGAATTGTTTTTGCCGATCGTAAATACTGATTCAATTCCGATGGTGGTGGCAAGTTGCCGAAACTATCGAAGTAAAACACTGTGCTTCCTAATTTTTTGTAACAGACCCAATGCGTTCCCGACCCGACGATGCTGTCCAAGTTCACTATAGCTGATTCGCTTACACGAGGTTTTGACGGAAGATTGTCTCTCATAAAGACGCCTCTGAAATTCGGTATAGAAAGGCAGTATGCGTAACGTTCGAGCTCTTCATTCGTCAATGCCTTGTTCGGTAATACGAGTTTTCTACTACTATTTAATACACATTTCTGTACGGTCGCAGGTACAACCCCCTCCCGTTTTTTGAACCATTGTTCCTACGTCTTCTCCTGTACTTACTGTCTGTCCTCTTTCGACCAACTCTTCTGACAGGCACCCTTTTACGTCTTTTTCTTATTCTCCTTTTCATCCGTCCACCTCCGATTGCACTTTTTGCCTTCATCGCTCCGGCCACCGCTAAAGCAGCCGCTCTTTCACCAATACTAGCGTCACTAGACTTAGCCCTTTGCCAAGCTTTTTCTGCTAAAACCCTGTCTGCTACAGAACGTGATGCTGAATCAGAATATCGGGAATAAACTATGTCGTGGACCTTACAGGCTTCGTCTAACTTATTTATACCCCGATCTCCTCGTGCCAAACGTTTTTTCAACTTTGTACCTGGTCCGCAATATCTATACCCACCCGGTATGTGTAATTCCACCGGTAAAGCGTCGATAGCCCTGTTGACTACGGCACTAACTGGAATAATACCGACTGCTTTTTTCGCAAGTCTTACAAGTGATGATGATAAACCACTTCCTTCTCTTACAAACTTCTTTCCGTTACTAAATGTTTTACCGTTTAACATATTAAATATATATGTATCTATTATTTATCTACACGGTTACTTCATATAGAATGTGCATTTGTTGTAGAAACTTGTTACTTTATAATAACGAACCACTTCATACCAAGTTTTTTTAAAATAAAGAAATACCTCTATCACATCCAAATGCTTGCAATAATTATTTCTTGTTTTATTTTGTTTATTATTTTTTTATATTTTTTTTGTAGCATATATTTAATATTTGTTATTCTTTTTACAACAATAATTACTAACACATGTATCACATTAACTTTTTATTGAACAAAAAAATAATATTTACATTGTATTACACTTAACTAAATAGTAAATGGAAGTAACAGCTCTTCTCCGGTCAATTCCCCTCCTCAGCAATACCGTCAACGGCTGGTTTTTCCGCTTCTGGAGGATAAGATATTGGTGACGTTCCACGAGCGTCGGTAGTATCCTTTCCATAGTTCGAGGCGCCGACTGTAACTCTCATGCTGAATCCTTGATCCAATAGCTTATTCATCTCGGTTGAGAAAACGTTAACAGCATCTTTTTGTTCGATGCGTAGCGGATAATACTCTATATATCTAGCAGTCAAAGCCATCTTGTAAGTTTATGACGGATGTTTCCTCTTCAAGAAGTAAATTTGAAATATGTATTATTTTTAGTTTCGCTCTCTATATAACAATATATTACATTAGCCTTGTACAATAAAGGCGTTGCTTATCCCTGTTTCCTCTTCTTTGCGGGATGTATTGGTATTGGGTATGAGTAAACCGTCATCCTACGCACAGCATGACATCGTGCTCCAAAATCCTCACCCTTTACTAATTTTAAATAACCGCACCTCGGAAACCATCCACCATGTTCGATCCATGGAAATTCATGTGCTTCCCAATCCTTTAAACCACCACCACAGTAAAAGCATATAACGCCATCAGGTGGAGAGTGAAAGAAAAAACCGGCTTCTGCAAATTGCCAAGCATAAGGGCGGGAATATACAAATCTGGTGTTGTTGAACGATTCCAGCCTGCTTCCAGGTGTACTGTATCTCGGGTATGCAACCATATCTCCTATATTATAAACTGAAATATTTTCTTGAATATATACTATCTATTTGCAGACTAGGTGCAACTCTCCACTTCCTTCGTGCGTGTGTACTCTGCATCTTGTGTTATCGTATCTATTTATATTATCCGTTGTATCCCCTCCACTGCTCAATTTTCGATTTTCTCCTTCAGAAAAGTCGTTCTTATATGTTTCCCCAGGTTCTGCTATAGCTTTCGGTTGTCTGACTGAATCCTGCTTCTGTCTCTTGTTTGCGACTGGTTCCTCTTTTGGAATAAACTTTAACTTTGTACCACTGACTGAATCCTGCTTCTGTCTCTTGTTTGCGACTGGTTCCTCTTTTGGAATAAACTTCAACTTTGTACCACCAAAGATGTACTTCCAGTTTAAATAGGTACGTCCATCTACACCCGGTAAAGCTACTCTTCTCCCGTCTCCAGTATGCATGTAATGGAAGAGTGAAGACGCGAACCTTTCTAGAGTTTCTATGTTTACGGCATCCAACTGTTCTATAGGGTTACCAACTCCGCTCAAACGTTTGTTGTAGAACTCGAAACCATCTTTCGATAATAACGGTGTCACAGACCTGACGTATTCCAATGTAGCAGCATCGTTTGATGACACAGGCCTACCAACATTTTCGATAATTTTGTTTTGCATATCGTAATTTCCGTTTCTAGTGAGTTTAAATCCTACGCCTGAAGGTCCTTTGGGACCCCGTTCACCTGGCTGAGCTCTAACAGCGATTTTACTCTTGGAGATTTGATGACGACCAAACTTGTCCACGCTCATCTTTATAAATGAAGTTAAGCAATAACGTTTCTTCGTTTTAATTCTTCTGTCAACGACACTACCTCGTTCTCTAGCCCCGTGTGTCCTGCAGACATAGAGTCATATAACAAACGCAGACGATTCACTAACTCGTTTGCATTATTGTAATAAACAACGTTGGTATGCTGAGTGTCTTTTAAATTCACACCAGCTCCTGATTTGCTCTTGTCTTCTCTCGGAGGAAATAGATGTGCTATAATTCTTTTATATTTCTTTGACCTGTTCCTGTACACAGGTGCGTTAGAACTGTATCCCTTTCTATGAGCGTTGGTCAGTTGGCAAATGCGTTTAAAATTTTCGAGATCTCTTTTTGTATATTTCTCTGGAATATAATTGAAGATTAGCTCGAACAGACCGCGCGTACCTCGAAAAGTTTTATTCTTTACCAGTATGTTATCTTTGTTGGTGATCTCCAATTTCGCGTCACCTATATCCAATGTACCGTCTTTAGCCAACCGAGCGCCGAACGTATGGTATTGTTTCTTCCTGCTTGTATCAGACATTGAATCTAACATCTTTAATAAATACTTTTTACCCATAGGACCTTTACTCGATATATTGTCGCTCAATATACTGACGTCTTTAGTTGACTCGTGAACAGACGTTCTTCCATCATCTTCATCCGTTACATAGTCTGCTGATGTGTCCGTCAACTCAGCGCCCGACTCCTGTTTAAAGGGTATTATGTCTTGCGCGTCACCATCAATCCATGCGTTTTCACCGAGTTTTTCAGATATCTTCTTTAACGGTTCTACTATCGGTTTGAAAGTGGTCTCCAAGTATTTATCCCTTTCGCTTATGCCTAATTTCAAGGCTTCATTTTTTTTTCTGATGGTATCGCTCAACACTTTTATTTCGTTTACCAACTTCCTTTGTTTCTCCATGTATTTACTTAGCGCTTGTTATCCAGTTGAATAGCTGTATCGTAATGTTAACATTGTAAAACGCTCTGCGAGTTTATTACAACGTATCTGTCAAATCCCAGTCTGTATCGACCTTCATCGATGTTACGCTCCTTATCGACGACTAGGAATCCGAAATGATCGTTCCACGCTGTAGAACATATCTGTTTAAATCTGTTGTATTCCATATCAGCACCTACGTGATCGTTGTATACGTGTCTCGTGTTAGTCTCATCCTGCTTGAACATTATAATGAGATTGGCGTTATCTCGTAATAGCTGCTTAGGGATTTTGCTATAGGTTTGCCCTATGTAAATACAATCTATCATGTTATGTCGCCCCATGGCAAAGTACGTGGTTATGTGATGATGTCTTTCCGAGCTAACGTCATCGAATAAAAATACAGAATACGGTCGAGCTTTACTTGGTCCCATGATTTCTTCGTTTACATCAAATTTGAACCAATTGACGCCTGGCACCTCGGATATAACCTTTTCCAAAAGTAGATACTTTGGTTGGTTGAGCGACTTGGAAAATATGTATACATTATTGAATCGCAGTCCGTTAGCTTGCGTGAGCAGGTTAAACACTACGTTTGTTTTCCCGCAGTTTGATGGCCCCGAGACTATGCATCTTACAGTGTCAGGAAGTAATGCACCGTGTTTCCCTTCACTGTGGGTGGTTTTATCAGCAGTCAGAAGATCTATATTTTTAACAACAAATTTATCCTTTTGCTCTAATATTTCCATTTCTTGCCTGCTTACAGACTCATATTATACTGTACATCCGTTATTAGATTAAATCTTTTTTATTTATCCACGTATCCTGGCTGCGGTCGAAACCTAACCAACGCACAAGAACTTTATCGCCCTTTCTGCGGAGTATTTTCTCAACTAAATATACGTTTCCAACTGTAGACGGTGATAGCTCGTGCCCGTAGAAACCACCTTGTATGATATCCCCTTTGTGATCTTTCAAAAGATAAGTCTCAGGAAACGTCGGTTGTATCCTGTAAACTGTAAACACTTCATTCGAAAAATTAGGAAGGTATCCTTTGGTAAAAACGCGCTTGTGTTTGCTAATACGCACTTGATCACCGAGGAAAAACCTTTTCGGCATTCGTTTTTCCGTATGCGGTTTTGTTTGCCGGACTATACGATCAAACACCTTTCGTTCGTTCTTTTTATTAACGTCTACAGGTTTCACGCCGATAGTCCTGTGTACCGTATTATTGTATTCGTTTATCAAAACAGGTAATACGTCATGCCAGACGTATGATCCTCTTTTTGAGAAAACCTTGTACATCTTACTCTTTAGCGTTCTATTGAAACGTTCTATTATTGCACCTTTAATTTCGCTCTTGCTAGAGTAATGGTTGATACGATATTTCTTCATTAATTGTTTGAATGGATTATTGAAAAATTCTTTACCGTCATCCGTCTGGAGTTTCTTAATCCTCTCTTGAAGCAATACCCCCTCTACAGCATTAGCAACGTTTTCCGAAGACTTGTTTTTTAATGGAATAGCGTGCGCAATTTTAGTAAAACAATCTATAAGGGTAAGTATGTAATTAAAACCTTTATTATCCTTAGCGTATGGTCTCATCTCTACAAGATCAGCTTGGAAAATTTTATCGTCTAGTCCTTTTAAGATAGTATTTCGTCTAGGAAATTTTCTTCTTGCTGGTGCGTGTAATTTGCGTACAATCTTTTCCCTTAACTCCATCGTTACCGTTAGTGACTATAGGAAACAAATAATAGAATTTAGATTTTTTTATATATAACTGTTGTTACGTTAACATTCGGATATATCTCGCAAGGAATAGTGCCCGTACGGTAACGTGTTTATGCAGTCTGAAAGTATTTTTCTTTTGTCGTCTCTTGTTGATAGTGATCTTTTGCGTTGTAACATGGTGTTAAGCTCATGACCGAAGCTACGAATTGTGTTGAAAGTAGCCTTGTACTCTACGTTTTCGAACAGACATTTCCTGTAGTGTTCAAACATAATAGATTTCTTCAAGTAGCTCTTTTTTATTCCTTTAGCCTTTTTTATTACTCCTTCCTCCTCTTCACAGTTGTGTCCACCTACGGCGGTAGTCATAGCGTACATCTTCGGCATCAACGCTATGAGTTCGATGATTGGGATGCTGTTTAGCTCGTCCTTAAATTTACCTAGAACCTTTTTATTAACGCCTCCGTCGTAAGTGGGATGGTGCGGTGGGTATTCGGAGAAATCAAAATCGTTTTTATGTTGAAATGTCTTGAGGTCTTCGTAAAGATCATTTGTTCGAATCCAGTAGAGAAACGCGTCTGTATCCATATACGATATTCCGATTTTATCTCTTCCGTAATGACGTACCATCTTTTCGTAGTGGAAGTCGTACATGTGCGTCTTGGAGATGTCTAAGATGGACATACCGATATAAAGTGGTCTGTCGAGAACTATCTTAGTCTTATTCATACAAACCAATACCAGATCTTTATTTATAATAATAGACGTATTAAAGTTGTCTCGCTTCACAAGTTTCATTAGTTTCTTTTCGTCTGTAACAAGCCTAACATCTATATGTTTTCGTTTGTTTTCCAGAGTTTTTCCGAAAATTGCGTTGTTCATTAATTTGAAGAAATCTCTCTGGAAAGCAGATTTAGCGGCGGATCTCCTAGCAGTGTTCGAATCGATGTACGGCTTTAACCAATATGATTGTGCAAAACGTATGACTCTATGAACTTTGGTAATACGAAGTCCTAGTTGTATGGCTTGTTGCACGGTCCAATAGTGAGTGACGTAATGATCTTTGGATTCAACAGTCATCAAAAGCTTTTTGTATTTACCTCCAGGCGGAACTTCGCTTTTTGGTAGAAGAGGGAGATCGTAGTGATGATCATGGAGCGCCTCCGGGTATTCAAAGTCGAACTCCAAAATATACCCGAAACAACCGTAACGAGGGATATGTTGAATTTCTTCTATCGTAGTTGGATCTACCCATTCGAATCCTCCAGATGGCAAGGGCATCGACATGGCCCACCCGTAAAGGTTGTTTGCGTCGAAGTACCCCAGGTAGACAGACTCTTTCTCACTATCAAAGTCAGGCAAATGCTTGTTGTTGGCTCTAACATGTTTCCTAACGCACTGCGTTAGACCGCCTCGGACGCCCGACTCTACCATGAGGATCATATCGACATCCATCATCAATTCCAAAGTGCATCCTGTTTCTCTCAACATAGCCTGCCACGCCAGTCCTGGTGAGGTGTAAGAATGGAGAGGATCAAGCCCGTAAGCGTTCATACAGGTGTTTCTAAATTCCTCCATAACATCGCAAAGAAGGGTCACGTCGAGTTGTACATAAAAATCACTGTACTCTCCCAAAGTCTTAAACTCCATTCCGTTCCATACGTTACATGCGTGTTGGTATTCTTCATCACTAATTCCGCATTCATTTAGCTTGCTGTAAAATTATTCTATGGAAGGAAGCGAAGTTTCGTTGAACCTATCTGCATCGTCTATATAATCGTAAGGGAAAACACCTTTTCTTAACACTAGTTCAAGCTTCCCTTCAGGTACAAGTTTCTTCGTCTCCAGCAGATCGTCCCGTGATAGATTTTCGCTAAGTTTCATAAGGCTTGAAGGTAAAAACCTATAAGAGTCGATGAATCTCAATTTTAGTTTACCGACCTTTTTCGAAAAACTTATAAACTTTTCTTTCGACGAGGCTAACACATCGATTTGTCCTTTCCATAAGTTCAATTCATGTATTATAAAATGTGAATCGTATCCACTTAAATTGTGCAGCACTACAGGTATAAAACTAGGTAGCTTATAATTTATGTTGCACGAGTTACAAGCCGATCCTCTATACTTTCCTGTGAGATGGTCATGGTCACGGACTTTATGATTTATGTCTGTAAAAGATTTTTTACACAAGTAACAAGTAGTTGCGGATGTGTATGCAAGTATTTCGTCATCACTCATCTCTAACATGGGAACAATATTTGAGTACATCCCTTCAACTTTCTCGGCAACAAGTTTCAGCTGTTGTAGAAAGTTCTTTACCGCATCACAACCCCTGTAAACAAGCGGTTTTGATGTTAACCCATACCTCGTGAGATGGTTTTCGTCTAAAGTAGACTTTACCATCATGCAGTAGCTATTAGGCTCGTGTTTTTGGTATAAATGTTTGGTGACATCTTCAGGATCTTCCATAACCGTTTTAATAGGTATCAAAGTAGATTCAAAGTCGGCGTATATCACTATAGGTACACTGTATAGTTGATTCGTTTTGTTGAAAGAAACAAACCGTTTATCACGATGAGGTAATTCCATTTTAATGGGGGCATGTACTCCGCATAAGCGGTTGTGTTCGGTCAACCACCGTCGCCCTCCGAGTTCCATTGAAAGAGATTTGAAAGCAAAACATTTCTTACATACCGTCACGCTACTATCATATCTTTTCATTTGCCTACTTACCAATCTGTTAAAATTCTTAATGTAGACGTAATGCGAGACATCACCATCGTGTAGTAGTAGTAAGTCTGTGTGGCGAATATCTTCAGTTTCTACTACTCTCAGCGGATAAACATTATGACTTTCGTCGAGACTAAAAACGTTCACGGATACTCCAGGATTTCGTTTTTCAAAGAGTTTTATATCCTCAACTGAGACAGGATATTGCAATCCAGCAAAGTTGTACTTATTGCCAACTTGTTCATATTTGTAGTCAACTCTAAATGCGCTTTTTGGTTCAACATATTTTGCTAGCATTGCATATCGAAAACATTTGTTGTCGGAGTTATGGACATTGATGCAAGACAAGGTGGATGCTATCTTCTTAGGTAACGGGATATAACTACTTCCACGATCCCCATATCCATGTTTATGTACTCTTACCACCAAGCTCTTAACTTTACCTAATGTCCATCCAGACCCCCGACTTTCGTGTTCGGTTATTTTCAAAACAATCTCCTGCATACATTCCCTGACTACGTTTTCCAGGTCTGATGCAAAAGTAATTTTTCTGTTCCTAGTTATAAACGCTCTCTGAGATATTTCTCCTTCCACATTTACAAATTCGGACTCCATCACAAGTCCAAACTTTATAAAATTTAAACGAATGAGCTCCTCTTTCAACAGCTCCACTACAACATCGCTCGCTTCAATTATGTAATCGTCCAAATAGAGTTCGGTTACGTTCCTTATAAGGAAATGTTTAACATATGACCTAGGTAACGCTTGAGATAGAAGTTCGTGTTTCAACTTTTGTCTTGGGGGAGCGTAATGTATGACTGTTGCTCTGTCAGCTACTGATTCCTTTCTAGTTTCCGGCAAGTCTGGTAAGCTGTATAATTCGTTGTTTTCTTGATCGAGAAAAGGTGTATGGAATATCTCAACATGCGACAACAGGAGTAAGCGGTCGTTGAATTCTTCTCCACAAATCTCGCACGAGAATAAGCTATTCCTTTCTGTGTTCCTTTCTCCATCAGCTGGAATAGTTCCTTCATAGTCGGGAATTGTGTAAACTTCTCTGTCTTCATTTTCCTGTGTGCAGACTCTGTGAAATAACTCAAAATGCATCAGATACAGTAACTCATCTTTGAATTCATCTCTGCAAATTTCACAGCAGAAAACATTGTTAGATTCAATTTTTTAGTATATTTGTTCTACTCAAATTCAAGTTAGAAACTAAAATGATACTAAAATCATGCATGTCTTATATATATATCCTGAACTACATCCCCCCACCACTATATATTTTAAAAAAAGCATTATCCTTGTTACCCCCCCCCCCTTCTATCACTGTCCTTTCAAAAAGTTATTGCGCACGTATAAAAGAGCAAAAAAACTGCAAACAAGCGAATTATAATTGTTCAAACCTAACTATAATTAACATGGCTCCTCTGAATATAGAACAACCTATTCATTGTATAGAATGGTCGTGGATAGCCACTTTATCAGAGGAAGAAGTTGAACAAGTTTTTGCTGTTTTCACGGCTGTCGATATACAAAACATGACAACCGTAATGAATACCTCGTTGGAAGACTTTTTACAAACTACTGTAGACTCACTTGAGGACGATGAAGATCCTTCGTTGAAGGAAAATGCAGTATCTTATGCTGAAGATGCAACAGATTCATATGATGGGCAACCGCAGGCTACTAGCACACCGATAAGTAGCAATCCTCGGCGTGACGGTGTATGCTCCGCAAGAAGACGACTTTCGTTCGAAGACAGTGATCAAAGCTCTCAGTAATAACCCAAAGTACTGAAAATTTCAAAACCTTTTCCAAACCAATCCTCTCAATATCACCCATCCCTCTATCCCTCGCTTCCTTCCCTTCCCAAGAATAGAGCAGCTGATGGGAGAACCCATCAGCTGATCTATTCTATTAACTATATATAACCTTGACATACTGACCTAGTGCCTAGAACTGTGTTACGTTATTCAGTATGTTTATATCTTTAAGGATTTGAGTAAAGTTACCCGCTTTAGCTGGAACTATCATTAAGTGTCTGCTGTTGCTATTGCTGTATCGCATCCCTGATCCGTAGTATGTTGTGGGAAACATTTGAGCTAATACAGTCCTATATTTAAAGGAATTTACTTGGCGATTAATCCTGTTGTTTCGCAAATATCCAATCCTATGAGCGTTGGTCTTGACTAATATATCTTTATAGGCTGCGATATCATTCTCGTCATAGACGTCATCATCAGGTATTCTCTTGAAAAGAAGCTCATACAATCCTTTAGTCGGATTGTAAACGGTATCACCCAATCGCAGACCACCATCTTCTTCGAACAACAATTCCGTGTCACCAACAAAGATGTTATCTTTCTCCAAACGTGGACCGTATGTATGATCAATACTCTTTTTATTACCGGCAGCGTCATTCATGAATTTCTTCATGTAAGATTTAGTGAGCGGATTAACGAAAGTCTCCTCTAACCACTCTCTTGCTACGTCATAAGCACCCGGAGTTGATATAACTTCGCCGACACTGGGTTCTGGGGGATCGGATGTCTCAGCTATTACATTTAAGTCTGTAAATTCAGGATATAACAAGGAGGCATGGTCTGTTTTCACCCTTTCTAACACTGTGTCGTCCGTCAAAGAGTGGGTCGTAGGAGATGACACCGCTTTAGGAATAAAACTATACTTTGCAAAACGTTCTCCCGAATCACACGCGGTTAGCGTTTTGGATTTATACAAAGCTTTTTCAGATAGTATTTTATCTAAAGCGGTTTTAATCAACTCTCTAATAGGTTCTATAATATAATGTAAACGTTTTTGTACTCTACTTTCGCTCTCAATTTTTCGTATCTTAAACCGATTATACTTTGACTTTATCAATTTCCTAAGCGAGGTTATTTCATTTAGAAGGTTTTCCTCAGACATATTCCCACACCTGTAAACAAAATAATACTGAGAATTCAGATAGTGAGTTTATAATATAATATGAAGTTGCATAAATAGATAAAAAGCTTGTGTTCTATACATGCTGCTCTTGTGTAGTAGCCTTGGTAAATATGTGTCAACGTCGTTTATAATAAAGAGAATAGAGCAGCTGATGGGCGAACCCATCAGCTGCTCTATTCTTGGAAAGGAAAGCAAAGGAAGGAAAGGAGGGTGTGTATGAGGAAACAGTTGCTGAGAAGATGAATCGTATTATTTTTTAACCCAATGTAGAAGCTTCTTTTTGGAGTTGTGATCTGCAAACTTTACTTCAAGATACCATCCGTCTTTAAGAGGTTGTTTTTTAAACTTCTTAAAAGGGAAATGTATGATGAAGGCACCTTTTGTAGTTCCCACGATGGCCTCATCATCGTTCAAGTATGATAGAAGTCGATATTTGGTGTTAGTTTTGAGTCTGGATATTTTTATTTTCGGCAAAATATTTTTTGAAGACTTATTTGTGGAAGATTTTGTTTCTTTCAGGCCTGTTGTATTACGCTCGCGATGACGGCTGCACAGTATAACACCATCACCTGCAATACGAGCGTTGCATATTCCGTTTCTCTTTATCCCTTTCGAAAATCTGTATGTACAAAGTCGGAATTGCTTTTGGGAATTGGAGGGTAGAGTAGGTAAAAACTCAAGTTTTTTGGCTGCAGTAGGTTTCGGAGAAATAGTCGAGGATGTGTTTTTACAATTTTTAACAGGACTATCTGTTAGCAGTAGGTCCTTAACCAGGTTGTTGAAATGATAGGCTACGGTATTTGAAGTGCTTGCGGTTTCAGTTCTCCTATGTATGGTGGACATTTTTAGAGGAGCTGTAGAAATCCTGACGGTTGGATCCATTCTTCAGCTATAACATTGAGAAGCAAAATGATGATGTTATCGCGAGTCTATGCTATTTATACGATTTAAAACGAAGGAGGGGTTATACTGTATCACTAGGAAGGGAGGGGGAGAATGACGTTTTGGATGTGAAGAGGTAGGTGAGGTTTAACATAGTAGAATAGTTGAGTAAAGAAGATATCGGGGGGAGGTGGAAGGAATTGAAGTGTTCCAAATCACAAATTGAAGTAACTCTGCGGGGGGAATTGAACTTATTATTATTTTCTTTCGGTGTAGGAGGTAACAGAACGTATTATAACTTTAATACAAGCTTTGGAAAATGTGTGAAGCATTTTCTTCCAGCTAAAAACTGGGTCAAGGTAGTTTGAATATTAAAAATTTTTTTTCCTTAAAACTATGGGAAAGAATAGGAAGGAGTGACTCTAAGCAGAATGCACTGAATATCCTCCTTGTAACACTCTGCACAAAGGGATCCCTAGGCGCTCTACTAGACTGGAACGCAATTCTTCACGTCACCAGCCGAATAGACCAACGGCAACCTAGAGGGATTGGGGTGTAAGTGAATAATAGACATACGCTGAATTCGTTCTTGCTGTATGACTATTGGAAGCCGGGTGACGCAACGAATGACGCGAAATTCATCTCGCCAATCATCCGCTACGTTTACTCACCTCGGGGAAAAGACAAAAAAGGTGGGTGGGGTGGGGGGTTGGATATCAAGCTCCCAGTGAACAGAAACAATGATGTCCAGGAGAACACGCTTTGCCCGGGTTGCCCCCAGACAAACTATCCGGAGATAGCCTTAGCGTGCGTGAAAGAGGAAGGAGTATTAGGGATATTAATGATGTAAACCTGGAAGTAAGAAACATATATTATTTTACCTGAAAAGTAAACAATAAAAAAATGTTATTAAATTCCCCCCCCCAAATATGTGATTTTCGGTATTTTGAATAACAATTTATGTATTCCACAAGACTAAATCAACAATAATTTTACGAAATTGATTTTCACCTCATGAGATACCCCATTCTGTTCCAACTACATATATAGCACGTGCTTATGTGTAATATACTCCAGACATGGGCTTGAAGTAATTAAAAGATACCCAATAAAAATCACATTAGGGGGGGGGATTGATCAAAATCAGAAACATTCAAGATTCCTGAGGTAAACATGAAAGTAGGAGTAATATTGTTTATAATACCTGAAAAATAAACAAGAATAAATATTGGTATTATTTATATAAAACCTGAAATAAATAAAGATATAATTATTTTAACCTGAAAAAACTGCTGAAACAAGAATAAATATTGGTATTATTTATATAAACCTGGAAGAAATACATATATAATTATTTTAACCTGAAAAACATGCTGTGTTTATGCTATAATTATAAAAATAAAATTTAACATGCAACCACAAAATACATCTAAACATTTAGTCTAACATGCACAAAAAAATTAAATAATATAATATAATGTAAACCAAAGTGAGCTATATAAAGTACAACAAGGAATAAACATATATTATAATTGTATTTCTTAACAAGCTAACAAAAACTCACAATACAGAGATGTTATCTCAAATTATATGCTTTGGAAATAAGATATGCGAACAATATACAACTGGCGATATTTTCGCAGATTTTTTGGGTTTCAAGCATGGTTACTTATTTTGAACCGCAAAAAACCGTTATCTCTGGGTGCATACCTTCTTTACAAAGCATAAAACCAAAGTAACCTATATAAAATACAAGGGAATAAAAAATATATTAAAACATTGAAATATCTTAAAAGCTAACAAGAACATTGTATTCACTCTATAAAGTCATGCATAGAAGTGAACAGTCTCTAAACGTTTCGCTCGTTTATATAGAGCTAATACCTACATGCAGTGCAACACCTGCCCCCCTATGAGTTCATCAAACCTAGTTTTACCCGTCCCCCACAACACCTGTCTTAACACCTGTCAGTGTGAGTTTTATTAATCCTAACGTAATTGCATTGTATTTCAAAACAAACACACACAAGTATGTCGTGGATATCAACTATGCCCAACACTTGTGTGTGTGTGTGTGTGTGTGTGTGTGTGTGTGTGTGTGTGTATTGTTTGATGTTTGAATATTAATAAAATAGAGGATTTTTAGTTGAGCAAAGGTGTAAAATGACTTAACCTTGGTCAAAGCAAACACAAAATTACATTTTTTCTACAAGACATAATATATATTTTTTAAATAATAAGTTACAATAATTATACTATTAAAAAGAAATATTGTTGTTAAACAAAAAATTATTACAAATGTTAGGAAAGATAAATTCTCATAATAGAGTCAACAGTTTCTCTGCAAATTCCGCAAGTTTTGCAGGCTAATCCGCAAAGCAAACAAGCAATAACGTGTCTGCAGGGTAAATAAACCACTTGAACTTCTTCTGATAGACAGATTTTACATTCTGCACGAAGTATATCTGCTGCCAATGAGGTCTTCCTAGTAACTAAAGCCTTCTCCCTGAAACTGTCAACGGGAACGAATGCCTTGCTTTTCCCCATTTGTACGATGTCCATCGCTAGTCAATCTGAACGGCAAATGTTACTTTTTTGATAGCTATTGCAGTTTATATACGCTACTCTTTTAATTACGTCACACAATCGTGAGCACTCGCACGTACAAGCGCGCAGGTAAAGTCTTAAAAACACTTTTCAATGGTCCGAACATGTTTATAACTCGAAACAGAGGTAGGTTTTTAAAAACAATTTATTCAGGCCAAATACCTGTTACAACAAACAATCGCTAGCACAACGATATGTAAACACATTAGCTCACGAGCGAGGAACCTATATCAATAAATTAACATGCTTTTACATTTTTTAACCAGTAAAGATCTGGAGAACAAACAGAGAAGTCACCGTTCAGTCTTGGCGACTGACACATTTATAGCGAAAATAATCCCATCACCTCGTAACGGATTTCAACCGTACAGACGCGACCTTATTGTAAAAATATAGGTCAGCAACGAACTGGGTACAGAATATAATACACACATTCTCTAGGTAAACAACGGTTTTTACATTACCCCCCAACATGTCCGAACATGCTTCTAATTACATCACACAACAGCCAACACGCATATCACCAACCAACCCATACTACCTCACCTAACGGTCTTTAACGGAAAATTAACGTATTTCTAAAAAAAAACACCTGCCACCTACACCTACGCACAACCGCGCACAACCGCGCACATTCCATACCTCCTACCATTCACGTCACCCTCCAATAATCGCTGAAACCAACCCCTCATACCCCACCTAACCGTTTTTAACGGAAAAGTAACGTATTTTTCATCAAAACCACCTGTTTTTGTGGCGAAACTGTGGTTTTGACATCTACTGCTATCCCTTTGAAGTGGCTTTTTTATCACAAATAAATTGAGTATTTAGTATATGGAAGAAGAGACGATGACCTGTAACCTCAAGAAAACCGTGAGTAGGAAAGTCGAGGAAGAACACCGTGAGGAGAAGCCTGAAGCCGAGCAGAACATTAAAACCTCAATGTAAACCTAACTGACTGGGGGGGGAGGGTAGTAAGTTGTAAAATTCGCCCAAAATATACTATTATTTCTTGATTTGTAGCAGAATAGAAACGGCTCTCTGGCGGAGTATGAATGAGGTGTTGTCTGTTTGAACGCTGTGACACTGAGCGACGAACATAAATTTAAAGAAGAATTGGCAAGAAGGCTAACCGACCCAGCGGGATGTGGATTTCCCATTCGTCCAGACAGTGGCTGACCCAACTTCTTCCCGATTTCTCTTTCGTAGAGAACTATTCTCATTTAAATAAACCTATAGTTGTACAAAAATTATATTCACAAGTGTGTACACACTGTAAATCTTAATTGCTTTTCCAAACCGTGACTTTTGACAATGTTTCTATGGACGCAAGTACATAATTATTTTCCACTATTGTGACATACCATTAGCGATGGCATGACTAGTACTACCATAGGTGCTAAACCAGCCAAAACACTGTTATAAATATTTATGTAAACGTATCTATTTATGTCCTCACAACATCATTCACCTCTTCCTTATGTTCTCTCTCTGTTCTTTGTTCAGTGACTAAAGGGTGATCCCTCTCGTGGACTTCATACTTCTCTTCGTCTAACAAACCTCCTCCATCGAAAGCTTCCAAAAGTCACCAAGGCCACCATACCCACCAGATGATTCCTTTTCATTGTCTTCTACATATACAGTATTGTCACCTTAGCTGGTCATTTATAATAACAATGGTAGTAATAAAACAGCTCCATAAAAGCTCGTTATATTACCAATAAAATCTCATTCTTACTCTTGGGGAGTCCTAGAAACGGCGTAAACATATCACTATACACAACCACTCCTTTCGGAAAATTTTCGATAGCCTGTAGCGGCTGGCAAATAGGTATATCTAAGGAGTAGAGGATAGTAAAAAGAGGGTAAATAATTCTATTTATTAGCATTTCTTTGCCATTCAAATGTATTCTCATAAAACTCCCCCACGCTGTCACTTGCAGGATAGACCGTCTATTCCATTTCGTCAGTTCATAGTAAGTGTTTTTCATAGTAAGCGACAACTGTAGTCAGTAATAGTATCTCTTCACATTTATCGTTTCATTTCGGAGTGGTTATAGTTTTAAGTTAGAGAGGTAAGTTCCAAGTGACTTCTTAATAAAAAAACACATAATTTGGAAAAAATGAATGACGATAAACTACATTTTCAAACTAGGGCGTCGGTACAATAGCTAAAATAATAATTTCCAAATTTGTGTAGTTTCAAGTTTGGAATCCTCAGTCCTAAAAGTGATGAAAGCATTACTGTAATTAGAAAAATAATTTTCCTTTTGAAATTTTGTCTTTGTCTTGATAAAGTAAATTTATTTCATGTAACTATAAGTACTCTAAGAGTAAATTGTATTGTGGGGTTTGGAGCGTTTAAGGATTATATGAAATGATTTAATTTTAGTTTCACAAACCTAATTAGTGTTCATAATTGTAAAACATTCCTACTTAAATTATTATAATTGTAAGGGAAACTAACATTATATATATATAGGCAATATATATATATATATATATATATATATATATATATATATATATATATATATATATATCGCAATATGTATTCTTGTGTATTAATAAATAACTTTAATTGAACTAGAATTGAATTGTAAATTCAATTTTAATTCTTGTATTTGTATTTTCACTTAGTTCTTTATATATATATATATATATATATATGTATATATATATATATATATATACGGTGTATATGGACATATGTATGTCTATGTATATACATATGGGTTCATTCATGTAGGTTCATGTAATTATTTATAAAATTACATAAAAGAATACATACAAACAGGTAATATAAAATAAAATTATAAAGTCAATTCTTACTAAGGTTAACAAAGAAGAATGTTATTATAAATACTCTAGAACACAATATGTGATAGTGTGTAGTAACCATGGCAACAGTTTGAGGTTGTACAATGAATGTTTTGAAGATAACCAGATGGTGGAAAATATTCATATACATCTTTGAGAAGTATACCTATAATTTAGAAATTTGGCGCAGTGCCAACTTCGAACATGAAGATTCGTAGTTCTAATCCGGCTGGAGTCCACAAATTTAATAATATAAATATTGGATACAAAAAAACAAACTGTACTAAAATCAATATTAATCTACTATAGGTGAAAGAAAATGTTTTTGATCGTGATTGGATGACGGAAACGTATGTTATTAACGATTAAAATTTGTACAAGATATATACCAGAAGAGTGTGCGCTAATAGGAGGAACTTGACAATAGCAATATAATATGTTATTATTATACACAACCGTTGATAATTTAATCAAGCAGCCCACCTATCAACCGATTATAGGTTCACCAAAAATTTTGTTTCCATCTATATTTTGAATACTGTAAAAAATATTTTTGTATATGAAAAAACTAACAAATAATATTTTAAAAATTAGTTACATCAGATAAAGTTTATATTTTAATACTTATATATATATATATATATATATATATATATATATATATATATATATATATATATATATACACACACACCGACCCACACACACACACACACACATATATATATATGTGTGTGTGTGTTTGTATATAATTAAATGAATAAACCATTTCATATACAAGAATGGTTATTAATTGTTATATTTTTCAAAGATTTTCGATAGCAAATGTACTAAAACCTTTAGAAAAAATAAGGATATAACTTATAACATAACGTAATATATAATTTTAACATTAAAAACCATTCTTAATTATTAAAACATAAGTTAGTATTAGACCCAATAATGAAAGTGAAATCATGGTTTTATCTCCATGCTTGGCTGACTGAGATGTTGAGCGTGGATGGAACTGATTGGTTGAGCGCTGCCGCACTTATTTCGTATTATTGCATATCCATAAATCTTTTTGCCGTGACATTCATTTAATTACAGAGTCACGTAGAGAAATTACTTTCTCCCTAAGCTTTACTGGTGGTAATATTTTTCGTAGTCTGAAAATATTCACTTAGATGAACATTCTTTAATAACAGTGTTTAATTTCAGTGAAATACAAAGTGTTCACAGTTTATTAAGAAACTAGAAATGAAAAACTTCTAATTATTAATAAATATAATAAGTTTGAATATATATATATATATATATATATATATATATATATATATATATATATAAAGAACTAAGTCAAAATACAAATACAAGAATTATAATTGAATTATCAATTCTTATATTTGTATTTTGACCTAGTTCTTTATTAATACATAAAAATACATATTGCTATATATATATATATATATATATATATATATATATATATATGAATTAAACCTCGTTATTTCTATAAATTTTCGTAATCTTTAAACTACTTTTTAGGCTAAGAATACATTTACAAATAGGTGTGTAATAAATTAAACAGAGTCCACTAATAACAGTTGGTCTCAAGTGTATTTAGCCCAAAGAACATTTAAATCACTTCGCGTTTCATTTACGTAAATATAATTTGTTATTTATCAGAGTTTCAAAAACATGCGAGTTAAATGAACAAAATTAACTTTCAAAAATTGTCCACCACCAAGAAAAACTACCTCGAAGTAGATATAAATCGAAAGGTTAATAATATTGCATAAAGTAAAAACTTCCTAAAAATTTAGGATAGTAATACAAACTGCTAAACAACCATTTTATATACTTGAATACCGCAGTTGCTTTGGAGTATATGTTTGGTTGTAATTATAAGAGAACAGCTTTTAGTATTTATCAGCACCTGTGAAAATCACGATCTTCCACATTAAGTATCCGGCCAGATGATGACGGAAAGTAACGGGTCTCATCCATTTTGATAACAGGTATCAGGTAATAAGAACAAGAATTGAAAATTGATATTGGTTAACAAAAAGATATTGTATATAATTGTGACGGTGTGCTTTAAGAAAAAAACGAGTTTTGTATTTTTAAATTACCTATATTCAGACTTTTCAGATATGGATATTATATCTTCCGATTAGATTTATGTAGTTCTCGGTCGTTGCTTTTTACAAATAATCATTAAAATTATAAAATTGCAATTAAAATTTTTGAACAGAAAATTAAAGTAGATATTATAATATAGTGCGGACCACGTAACCTGCACTTGTCCTTAAGAGATCGCAGAAGGCGAGACAGGAGAAAAGGTAAGTATAAATACTTTCCTACAAACATGACAAGACCGTTAAAACACTGACTTGCATGAGAAGGTCTATATTAGATAGATTACCTTCGGTATGAAAGAACAAACATTCATGAAATATGTGTACCCGAAATAAATGTATCCGGAAAATACAAATATGCTTGTTTATTGAGATCGTGTTAAATGATTTATTGAAATAAAAATACTCGTTTCGAACCTCTTTTGTGACGTAATGACGTCATTCTTCCCTCTTCACGGTTTCCTCTTCAAGAGTACTCAAACAGGAGAATAATCCTTTTGACCCGTATATTCTTTAGATTATATTTAATTCGATAAATATATATATATATATAAATTTTTGAGTGACATATTAAATAAAGGAATTCCTACATTCTACTAATAAAACAACTAAATGATGCACCCTAACATTAATTAACTAAAAGATAACACATTTGTTTTATTTTTAAAGAAATAGAATAGATCTAAAACAACATAGCGAGTTTTTCTAGTGATCTAAAACAAAAATTAAGTTGTTAAAAAACATTCATATTTTATTATGTTATTCTTACATCCTGGTATTTTATAATTTTCTAATGTTTGTTTGATAAATGTGTTTTAAACTCTACTAAATCAGTTCTGTAACAGAGAGCTGTTACTTTAAATAATACTGTAGAGAGTAATACATCGGGCTTTAGATATCTTTAAAGATAAAGTAAGATGGAGTAGGACGGACTCTGGAAAGCTGATAGTTCTTTTATTTTTAAAGATATATTTAATGAAATTTTTACTTAACATTATTTTGAAGGTGAGTCATTTAATTCCCTGCTGACTGTGCATTGTGACCATTGTGTGTAACATAATGATCGCAGCGTGGGCCCTACACGCTGCTATTGTTGCACCTCACTGTAGATGTCGTCTTGTAATTAAATTCAGTTACCGGTCTCGTTACACCGGCGATAACACTTTTGTTCACGTCTCCATTGTTTTATTTCACACCTTGTCAAATATTTTCTTTTTTTTTTTGAATGCATAAACTTTATGAGTTTTTTGATGAAATTCACAAGAGGTATACTTTTGAGGGGGAATACACAAGTAAGTGTGTACCCTTTTTGTTGGTTTGTTTATAACACGAAAAAATAATTCTTCTCCTTACACTTCCATTCACACCCTTACACATAAAATAAAACTTTAATAGGGATTTAGGAAATTTATAGAAATCATTTACGACACACACACACACACACACACACACACACACACACACACACACACACACACACACACACTGAAACGGGCTAAAAAAATGTTTCGTTTCAATTCAATAAAAAATTAAAATATCTCAATTTATAAAATATAATTTAAATAAATTTTCAAGCCATGAATATTGATCATTAAGTCTATAATGCTAAAATAAATTGTAATTGTACAAAAATCATGACTTCGGGAGTGTTTTCTGTGCTACGAAAAAATCAGGTTTCTACAATTATTAAAATAAACAGTTAAGACAAGAAAAAACGGCAAAATCCAAGTCAGATAAGCAAATCGGGAGTGGGGGAATAGAGACGATAACTATAGCTGAGCCTTTGGGGCTCTCTCGTAATTAGGCCACTGACCAGAAAGGTCATAGTTTTCTGTTAAACTAGCAAAATTACCAAAATGGATTTCTAGAGCATAAACCCTAGGCCGCGGAGTGCGGGAGTAATGTAGTATGTCTAGTGAAAACTAGACATCGAAATATGAAAAATCACGGTTAAATTTTCATTTGTCAGGAAACTGTCTTCACCGAATTTGTCCGTTCCTGCTTCCTGGATGAACCAAATTCCAGACGAGAAGAACTACCAGTCTGGAAGCGTAAAGTCATCCCCTTGGACCTTGGGACGTATCTTGGAATGTGCACGAATTGGGCAAGTCATGATTTCTATACAAATTTAGTAATTAAAATAAATTTTGATTTTGAAACACGTGCAAAGATTTAAAGATTCAAAGAAATGCTTTAAATGTGTAAAATTATAAATAATGGCTTTATTTCCTTGAAAATTAAATTGGTAATTACAAAATTATTTAGTTATAAAAATGGTTATATAAAAATGTTCAAATGTTTGCAAATAGGAGAAATAGTAAAGTATATGGAAAAAGATAGAAAGAAGATTAGGCATAGTTATAAAATAAATTCATTCATACTATCTAAGGAAATGCAGTAAAGTTTGTTACAACCAGTAGTTAAATAAACTGGGAAAAAATATTTATCAATATTTAATTTATAGAAAAATATAAATAATTTCTCAACCAGAAATTATTAAACCAAGTCAATCACTAATTATTATTATATATATATATATATATATATATATATATATATATATATATATATATATAAATTCATAAGCTTGTAAATCAATGATTTCTGTAGCAGTAGAATCAGTAACAAATTTCGTTTAAATAATACAATATGTAAATTTAATGAATGTCATTTAACTGCTGGCACAAAATAAGATCTTAAATTAAATTTGAAATTTATAATAATTGAAATAAACTCAGCCAACCTCCCTGCAATAAATAGCAAAATAATTTTAGTTTATTTAACGAAAATTTAATTTATGTTTTGTTAGCTAAGGACTTTAAGATTTTATTTCAGAATTTTATTATTTAAGAATTTTTTTCACTTACAAATTTCTTTATTATTAAATTCAGTTTATTAATAAATCCTGTGTACAAAAATAATAAATTTAATTATTTCCCAACTAGTAAATCATAATAGTAAATTCACAAAATCAAAACAATTATTGTTATTGAAATATTACGCCGGGGTGATGCACCGTTGCAACACACACACACACACACACACACACACACACACACACACACACAAACACACACACACACACACACACACACACACACACAAACACACACACAAACACACACACACACACACACACAGACAAACACACACACACACACAAACACACACACACAAATACACACACACACACACACACACAAACAGACACCCACACAAATACACACACACAAACACACACACTCACACACACACTGAAACGGGTTATTCTTCGTGTATTTTTTAAATTAAATGATTTCACTTGCATAATTTTTCTAATTTTTATTCTACTTTTTATTAATCCCTCTAAACCTTAATTAATAATTATATATGTCCCCTAATTATCTTTCTACATCTTTACATTCCTACGTTTCTCTTACATTTATCTATGTCCCTCTTAATCCTTTTATATTTACATATATTTATTATTCAGCGAGACTGTTTCCTACCTGGAGAGTATTAGAACTTATCTTTTCTAACACCATTTACGGATATGCGTCTATGCCTATTTATAGGTCTACCTAATACTTACCCGTTCACCTGCAATTGTATAATGACCTAGGCCAGATTTTAGTCAGCTAACCGAAGCCTGAAACCCTGCATGTATCTCATAGGAATGAATTCCTAGATTTCGTTCAAAAACCAATTACCGGGATTATTTCCTTGTACCAGCATAATACTATGCGGGTTGTCTAATATTTTAGGTGTTTGGCACTTGGAGACCTTCTAATAATAAACTGTGATATTATGTGTCATTAAGCCTAATTAACAGTGACGACAGCTAAATGGGAAAAACGAACTTTGGAGCAAAAGTTAGTGATGCTCTTCTTAAAGAAGACGCTCAAAAACGTAGACTACAATGACGCAATTTCAAATGAAAATTACCTCTTCAGAGGCCTTAAAAATTCAGCCTAAAAGAGCTCTGTCTTAACGTATCCAAACAAGGAGTTTTTCTACTCCACTGTTACCTGTCTGAAAGAAACGTCATTGTCTGGTGAAAATTGCCTGTCTTCCAGACGTCATATGTCTGTGGTTAGTTCCCACCCCTCACCTCACATTTATAGACCAATGATCCTTTATCACTATGACTGTGGGAATGAAACACTGAGGTACGTAAGGATAGAATTGAAGTTATCTGCTTCACTACAACCTAGAGTCATTACTCTTGACGGCAGGACGTTTGTCTGAAGGACTTCTGTAAATATCTTGGTGTTATGTATTAAAACCGCCTGATATCAAGTAGTAATTTTACGCCTTAAGATGGGTAGAGGAATCCCTGGTAAATTATAGCTAAAGTATCCCTAGTAAGTCGCCGAAGACACGTCACGATAAAAATTAAACCCTCATGTACTAATGCTCCTTCCTCCCGTTATTACATGTGCATTTCCTGTATCTCTGCTCGAAGTCGTTCAATATTCTTCCCTCAGACGTATCTCACCTCCCCTTGGTGCCGATCAATTATCGTCATCCGTCATTGCCTTGGCTCTTCCTTTATTGAAGCATTTCGGCACCATATGTAGCTCTACATACGTTCTTATTAGCAATAGATTAAACGTTGTATTTAATCTTCTACTATTTTCCATCTTCAGCTCCCTAAGTTCATCTGGAGCCAAAAGATGACCCTTCATTACACAATTTTTTTTCCTTCTGCCACCCAGTGTCTTTGTGGCAGAAGCCGCATAATATCAGGGCCTCCAAAAACCCTCCTCTGAATGGCTGACATTTTTCACCCTCACTTTAACTATTGTTTACATAATTACAAACACACGCACACACACACACACACACACACACACAAATACACACACACATACACATACACACACATTTTATTTAATTAATAAAATATATATATATATAAATTAGAATAAAAAGTACCTATATTGATAAAATTATTCAATTAAACAATTCGTAGTGTACAATTAAATAATGTTTAAATCTTAAATAAAATTAAATAATATGTAACAAATATAATATTAACTCAAACTCATTCAACTCTAAAGTCAATGTTAAATGTTTTTTTTTTTTTTTTTTTTTTTTTTTTTTTTTTTTTTTTTTTTTTAAAACTGGTCATTTCTGACCAACCATTAATTTACATTTAATAATTATATTTTAGCTTATATTACAAAGAATCCATTGATTTCTATTGTATCTTGTTTGATGTTGGAAGCCAACCGGCGTGAGGAAGAGTATTGTTGTCACTCTTGTCGTTCAACGAGTTCAAATGGTTTTGTCCTTTTGAGTCGTCTTGTCAGGTGGTTGTTGTCGAGAAGTCTCAGTGCCTCAGGATTTTCGTGTTGAGTGAGCCGATTTACGTGTTTGATGGCGTTCTGTTTTATGACTTCCTCGACCATGGGTACACCAAGATCGCAATGCAAGTCACTGTTACGCACATACCAAGGAGCGTTGGCGATGTTTCTTAGTACTTTGTTCTGGAAGCGTTGTATCCCTTGTATGTGACATTTGCTGGCACAGCCCCAAAGCTGTATACCATACGTCCAAACCGGTTTGAGGATTTGTTTATATACCAATAGCTTGTTGTATATTGATACCCGTGAATTTCGACCGAGTAGCCAATACATTTGCCTGTAGCGAGTCTGGAGTTCTGTGAGTTTTATTTTGACATGCTCGACCCATTTGGCTTTTGCATCAAGATTCATGCCGAGATATTTAGCTGAATCATGATATGGGATAACACTTCCATTCATTTCGAGCCTCTGAGGGTTTGGGATCCTCTTGTTTGTAAAGTTCACATGGACTGCCTTCTGGTCGTTGAGTTTGATGCGCCATTTCTTGGTCCAAGCCTCAACTGAATCGTTTGATCTTTGTAAGCGTGTTGTCGATTCTTGAACGGTTTTCGCTGTCGCTGCGTTTGCTGTGTCGTCTGCGAAAGTGGCCGTGATGACGTTGGCTGTTTGCGGAAGATCACTGGTGTACAGCAAGTACAGGATTGGTCCCAATACGCTGCCTTGTGGGACTCCAGCTTGTATTTCCTTGAAGTCAGAATACGTAGATTCGTGGTTTACTCGAAACAGTCTGTTCGATATGTACGATTTCAGTAGATTCACAAACTGGGCTGGCAGAAACATGTTGAGTTTGTGAATCAAGCCTTCATGCCAAACTTTATCGAAGGCTTGTGAAACATCCAGGAAGACAATCGAGCAGACCTCCTCACCTTCCAGAGCTTTTTCAATGATGTCAATTAGTCGATGCACCTGTTCCACCGTAGAGTGTCCTCGCCTGAATCCAAATTGATGGTCGGGCAATAAGTTCTTTTCCACGATGATAGGTTTAAGCCTGTTGAGAAGCAGCTTTTCAAAAAGTTTTGACATTATAGGTAGAAGTGATATCGGCCTATACGACTTGACCTCTGTTGCTGTTTTGCCGGGTTTCAGGATCATGATCATCTCCGCCACTTTCATGTTGCAGGGACGTGCATAAGTCTAAGGGACGCATTAATTATTAATAAAAACATTTTTAGTCCTTTTGTTGTCAGTTTTTTCAGCACTAGTCCTGTGATTAAATCGTATCCTGGTGCTTTCTTCGGGTTCAAGTTGTATTTTAGTTCTCGTTTAAGCTCTTTTAATGTCACTTTTTTAATAATTTTAGACTGATTATTAGTGTTTAGGTGAAGTTCTTCTTCATTCGTGGCTTCATTCGGCTTGAAGATGTTTTCCAGATGATCTCCAAACGTGTCAGCTTTTTCTTGGTCCGATCTTGCCCATTCATTGTTCTTTTTCAGGATGGGTGGTACATGATGGATTTTCCTTTTCAGTCTTCTCGTTGTTTTCCAGAGGGAATAGTTAGTGTTTTTGTCTGCAGACAGATTCTCGAGGAAGGAGTTTGCAGAGTCTTCTCTCAGTTGGTGGATCAATCTTTTGATTTGTTGGGATTCTCTATTGAGATGATTTTTAACGACGGGATCTCTTGTACGCTGCAATTTTTGCCTGGTTCTTCTTTTGTTCTTTACTAGGTTTCTTACTTCCATAGGGTAGTTCTATCCAGGTGTTTTATGAGTAATTGTTCTAGTGTTATCCCACACTGCTTGTTGAATAAGACTGGTAAATTTTGTCACCGCCTCGTCAAGATGATCCCCAGTAGACAGATCAATGTCGAGGGTAATTCCCTGATCTAGTTGTAATTTAAAACTTTCCCAATCCGTAGTTTTATTGCATAAAGTCGGTTTCGCTGGCTTTTTGATGATAGTTTCGCTCAATGTCATGATGATCGATGAGTGATCCGAGTCCAAGTCATAGCTGTCCTCCAAGGTAATGAAATTTGCCGCAAATTTTCTGGTTATGAAAAAATCCAGAACGTCTGGGGTCTTGTTTCTGTCTGTAGGCCAGTAGGTCGGTTTCCCAGTTGAATGTACTTTACATCCAGTTTTTTCTATTGCATTTTTAAGTTCTCTCCCTTTTATATTATCCAATCGGGAACCCCATAGGGAATGTTTGGCGTTAAAATCGCCTCCAAGGACGAATCTCTCTCCTAGATGTCGGATTATCATTGTGTAATCGTCTTCTTTTAGGTTATGTTTCGGGGGGAAGTAGACTGCTCCCACTTTGAAGTTTTGTTTCATTGACGAAATGCTTAACACTGTCAGCTGAGCTTCCTCTTTTCGAATGTTGAGATCCTCATTGTACTTCAGGTTGTTTTTGATGAAGATTGCACTTCCTCCATGTGCCCGATTGTCTGGGTGAGTGGTATGGTGGGTATTATATCCATTTATTTTAATGTATTGTTGGTTAGAGAGATGAGTCTCTGAGATGAAACAGATGTCAATTTTATTTTCATAAAGGTAGAGTGAGAATTCTTCTTTGCTGTTTAGAATGCCGTTTGCATTCCAGGTACCAATACGTATGTTTGTATGATCCATACTTATTTTTTGGATTTGTTTTTATTGGCTGGAATCTTACTCCCGAGGGCATTTAATTTGTTTGATAGCGTTCTGTTTGATCTCTCTAAGGTCTCAAACTTCTGCATCATGCTTTTCATCATACTCAGCACCTCATTGCTGTTGGTGTTTTGATTAGTAGTGATGTTTTGCTCATTTGTACTTTGTCTGTTGCTGCTCAGTGCTTGGGCATAAGTCAGGTTTTTGGCAGTTCTTGGGTCTGTCAGTTTCTGTTTCCTTGCCGCGTTTCCTGCTGTTTCAGTGTGTACTGGTTTTTTGATGAGCTTTTCACGCATTTGTTGGAGTTTGATTGGTACTTCACATCCCCTGTAGTTGGCCGGGTGGTTACTTCCACAGTTAGCACATTTGGCTTCTACATTTCTAGGTTTCGTACAATCTATAGTAGGGTGCTTGCCTGCACATTTAACACATCTGTGAGTTTTGTTACAGAAGTTTTGTGTGTGCCCGAACCCTTGGCATCTCTTGCACTGAGGAATCATTTTATTTATTCTCAACGCTTCAATTGAGATCTTCATGTTACAGATGTATCTGATTTCATAAATCCTTTTCATTTCAGTTCTGGGACTAAAAGTTAGCATGAAGAGAGGAAGTTTTTTATATTGCTTCTCACCTTCTTCATCTCTAGTGACCCTAAATTTTTGCTTAACATCACAGATTTCAAATCCTTGATCCAAGAGATCACTTTTGATACCTTTTTCACTTGTTGAGACATGTAGGTTTCTCGCCATCACTTTAATGCACCTTTCTTGCTTATTTTCGAAAGAGTACCATTCAAATCCTTCCAATTTCATTATCTCTGTCACTTTTCTATAGTCATCACTGTTATCAACATTAATTTTCACTTTATTGTCACTCATGCACATAAGTTTATGGTTGATGCCATATAAGGCTTTGTTCAGTAAGGATATGCTGTCAGTGCAGATGATCACTGGTGGTGGTTTAACTACTTTGGTGGTTTTTTTCTGTTGGGTTTGGTCTTTATTATTGTAATTTTTCTTTGGGGTGGCAGATTTGGTTCTTTTTCTGTTTTCGTTAAGTATCCACTCTGTTTCTCCTTCTACCATTTCCTTTTCTTCATCCCATGTAGGATACTTAAAGGGAGAGTAGGGCCCGGAGCGTTCTTTAACCTGGGCTGGATTACGTTCCACATTTAGTTGGGTACTTACAGCGCGTAGGCTGAAGTCTTTATTTTGATTTTCCCCTTGCAGTGTTGCAATTACATTATTAGCCTGCATTAATTGATTCTCTAGTGTTTTCACTTGGCTCACTAGGAAGTTAACTTGCTCTTGAAGAGCGCGGAGCTGTTGTTCTGGGGACATATGTGGGCCGATTGATTGATTCATCGGCACAAGTGCCTGCGTCATAGATGTATTCTGCACAAGCATTGTCGGGTCTTGACTGATTGGCTGAGTCGCCATCATTCGTTGCTGCGCTTGAAAATTATTCATAAGGATCTTATTACTAAGGCTAGCATATATACGGTTACTAGCCGTGTCACAGAATAAAATGTTTGTGCTTTATCAGCACTATGTCCGGTCATATAAAATTATAACTAAACATAATTTGTCCAAGATTGTTCATTAATTTTAAATAAAACTTATAAATTAACTTATATTTGCTCGCCAGAATTTAATGCAGAACAATATGCGTCTATAACATTACTCAACGAATAAAGTTTGCATTATTAGACCTATTATCTAAACTTAGCTGCAATAAAGCCAGTCCAAACATATAGCACAAGCCTTATCTCTTCCTTCTCTTATCTGCTCCACTCACAAACATCCGCACTCCACGAGAGTCGAACAGAGACAATGTTAAATGTTGATAGCAATTATGTTTCCATATTTACCTAAAACATCGCTAAACTAAGCTGGAACAGAAAACAAAACAGAGTTTTCGAATGGAAATCTCAAATTTCCTGAAATTTAATTAAAATGATTAATATCCTCCTAGATGGCTTGAAGTAATACAAAATAATTAATATCATAATGGAGAATTCTGTTTCATACCTTCGTTTATTCTTTGTAAAACATTTTGTCTTAAGCTTGAAGGAAGGCTTTGTTTTGTCACTTCCGCGTTAATTTACCGTAACATGAGGATTAATTTTTCTTAATACCGTTTTAGTCACCATGAATAAGAAGCCGGAAATATTTATTTTTTAATTTTATTTTAAACATAGAATTTTTAAAAATAATATGTTACAAATATTTGTGAAAAGTTGTTTTTTATTTCCATGAAAACATAACAGATCTCACACTTAAAGTAATAGTAGGTTTTCCTACCTGATATTAAAACAACAATAATGTTTTTTTCTAGTCAGAATAACAAGACAGTTATTGGCGTTCAATTGGTACAAGAGATATTATTTAATAGGTTTAAAATATAAAAATCTCAAAATCACTTTATGTAAACAACGCCCGCTACTTAACTTATATCAAATAACTAGTAAATATAGACAATATTTAAAAAACCTACTGATATTAATTATATTTAGTTATTTTGAAATGTAGTTAAATTTAAAAGATAACAAATAACCACACTTAAGGTTTTTAACTGCCTTAAGCTTTGCACACATTATTTGAGGCAGTTAAGTTAAATTGAATTACGACGTGATGGTTATCTTATAAATAGTTCAAAAAAAGCTATACTGTGAATTAAGTGGTAATACACACGGACGATTGCATGTTTGACGTTAATTTAAACACAGACTAGTAGCACCAGTTATGGGTTGTTGATAGCTTTATACTATTTAAAGTCGATTCATAAAACTTGTAACATGAATCTGCATCTGGAGAACGAAAAAAGTAAAGACAACGTTTAACCTGAAAACAGAAAGTTTCTAAGAAAAAATGTCTGCAACTTTAGATTTGATTTGAATATTTGTAGCATATATATAAGTTATCATATGAAGAATAAAAAAAATTATGTCTAAATATATATATATATTGTGTGTGAATGTGTGTGTGTGTGTGTGTGTGTGTGTGTGTATGTGTGTGTGTGTGTATGTGTGTGTGTGTGTGTGTGTGTGTGTGTGTGTGTGTGTGTGTGTGTGTGTGTGTGTGTGTGTGTGTGTGTGTGTGTGTGTGTGTGTGTGTGTATGTGTGTGTGTGTGTGTGTGTGTGTTTGTGTGTGTGTGTGTGTGTGTGTTTGTTTGTGTGTGTGTGTGTGTGTTTGTGTGTGTGTTTGTGTGTGTGTGTGTGTGTGTGTGTGTTTGTGTGTGTGTGTGTGTGTGTGTGTGTGTGTGTGTGTGTGTGTGTGTGTGTGTGTGTGTGTGTTGCAACGTCCCCCCTCTCTGCAGAATAATATATTTATAATAAATAAATATATATATATATATATACTGCTCACACCGTTTTTGTACCGTGTTAAGATCCCTAAATTTTGTCTTGTGTTCCCGCGTAATGTACCACGCCCAAATGCAAGTCTATTCCCGCTGACATCTACCTTAAAGTTTGTATGACCTCCCCTAAGTTGGTTGGCAGATTTGTCGGGTCTGTATCTAGTCACACATGTCAGTAAAATAGTCAGCTGGAAAGAAACAACATTTATATGAACACACAAAATTATCATTATGAAAGAACCTTACCACTTTATGAGTTCTGCAGGCACAGCAAGGGGACGTGCAAAATATGATCATGTTTAAGATACCTATTTTAAAAGTCTCCTGTGTTCTTTAAACATGATCTGCCAGTAGACATCGTCTCTGGGCTTTAATACAAAAAACCAACTAATTTTTAGAATAGCTCAATAAATTTATTCTCAGGAGGGAACTCGTTTGAAAAACATTAGGTTCTGAATTTTATATATTTATTAATTAATGAAATCTAATTAAAACTGTACTTTGATTTTATAATCATTATTTATCAGTTGGAAAAAACTAAAAGTTTTTATTGGTTGTTCAACACAAGATAAATTCAAATACTGTAAGTTTTTATAATGCATTTAATTACTGATTTTAAACTAAAATAATAATCTTTTCAAATAAAATACATTTAACTCTCTCTTTATCTTCACAAATTATTAATTAAAAGTTCATTATTTTTCACATATTTAAATCCTACATTTCATATATAATTCATTAATTACATTTACACATTTTTAAACAAAATTATTTCCAAATTTAACATAATAAAATATTTTATCTTCTCATTTCAAGATTGAATTGGTAAATTCACATTTTATTAAAAATAATTTTAAAACTTATATGATTCAATAAATCTGGTCTTCTTGAAAATGATTGGCTTATGGCCAAAACCACTTTCTAAATTTAATATTTATTATTCATTATTTCAACAATTTTGCTATACTAATTAATTTTATTACTTTTAAGATTTATTTAATTATTAAACATATAATGAAGTCATTGTTTAAGTTTAATTGGTAATTTGAATTTAATAAATTTAACTGACTAAATTTGACGTTAATTCGTATATAATAGAGAAAATGACTTGCCAAAGATTTCCCTGCCGGTCCTGGAGTCCTCTCGTCTGGATTCCCTGGTCCCTGGACATCGGAAGTTGCCATCCCTGGTCAGTCGATGGAAGTCTTTCTTCATTTCCGCGTCCTGGAGGCTGAGTCTGGAGCCCTCGTCCATGGATGGAAATAGACGGCAGGAACGTGGCTATTTTGATCCCTTCTGGCCTGGTGATGATTGTTCTAGGCGCTGACCGACATAACGACCGTTAGCACTTCGTATTAAAACATTTTTTCAGACTGCCTTACAGATCCTTAAGTTCCTGTATTTATTGCAGCTATGTCACCCTTCCCCTCCGCTCTCCTCTCGTCGCTATCTCCGTGCTTGTTTCTTGTACGGGCGGGTTGGACAACGTGTTAGTTTTAACCAGCATAATTTTGTTATCTGTTTTAGAACACTGAAAAATGTCTATTATTTTTAAATGGCTGTAACGTTTTTGTTATTTGAGTTTTTTAAATTCTGTTTTCACTACTGTTTATTATGGATTTTTCATGGTCATTTCAAAATGTCGATGATAGTTCTACGTGGCCTAGTTCTCAAGTTAGCATTTTTCGGCACAGAAAATTCTTCACTTCACTCTCGTTTGTCAAATTTAGTTAGTTATTACTATTTCATGCTATCATAATTTTTAATTTGTCTTAATAATACTTATTAAAAATTTTACTGACTTCTTGACTCTTTACTATGTTTTTTATACCAAATTATATCAAATTACCAATTAAAACCTTATTATTTAAATATTAAAATTGTTATTTAAAAAATTAGAAATTATTAATTTCTTAATTGAAACGTTAATTCAGACCGTTTCAACGCGCGCGCGTGTGTGTGTATGAATCTTAAGTACTATGGACGAATTTTCCAAAATAATTAATTATATGATCTAGCTTTAATATATATGACACGTTCGAATGAATGTATAGTTTATTTTTACATATTAATTCCGTTCTAATTCTAAATAATATATTTTACATGATACGACTTACTTATATGAAATATTTTATGCGCTAAGGGTTCGCTTGTTCCTCGATCATTTTTGCCAAATTCTAATATTAAATCAAAGCTAAAAAAAATTATTTATTTGTTTCTAACGTTGCATCTAGCGAGATGTAGGTTCATAACTAACATAAACCCATGCTACCATTCAACCCTTGCCATTCAAGCATCCTTGATGTACATTTAGCCCACGCGTTGTACATCTTGCCCGCACACGTAGCATATTCAGAAGGTTACAGACATACTCGTGATTATGTCAGTAAATATAGGGTAATGGTATTTGTGTCGACAAATTTTACTTGAAGGTCTTTTAAATATTTGTTGCAAGTGTTATTGTTGATATTGATTATAATTACGCTACTATACTGCGTACAGATGTTATATGTTGGCAATCAGGTAGGAAAGTAAATATTTTGAAACCTCTTATTGTAGTTATCTTACCAAGAATAAACTTTACATGCTATATATTACATGTGATTGTCCAAAGCATAAAATATTTTATCCAGCTGAAAATATAAAACTGAAAAACTACATTTATCCTCGTGGGATGGCTGCAGGGCAGCTCTTATCGAATGGTATGATATTGTTCCATTCGAAGCAATTAACTAACAGAACATTGTGTAAAAGTAAAACATAAAAGGCAACCGTTTCGATTCATAGAAACAGGTATATTCAGTGTGCGCCTTTATAAAACGTACACGATTACAATGTATGATTGTTTTGTTTGAAAAAATGTCATCTACAGTGCATAGCCACCATTCTGCTTGTAATGCTTGTGACGTATTGATTCTCGAAGGGAATTGTATTGACCATGTGGATATTTTCAGGTCAATACAAATACTTTCGCATTTCGAATGATTTAAACGGAGTGAAAAACATAAAGTCAGCTTCCTCTCTCGCTCTCCCCCCCCCCATATAAATAAATAAATATACACATATACACACACACACACACACACACACATAGGCCTATATATATGCGTGTGTATATATCTAGTTAGAAGATATGTACGACCAGCTGCACGCTCTTTATTTCTAAAAGTAAAAATAATTTATAATATTTTATTATACCCATGCCCTAATATTTCTCACTAACCAATCATACAAATGTCACTATAGAAAATTATATCTAAATAACTAGATTTATATTTTCTACAAAATGTTGTAAATTAAATTTCATTCATGAAATTTCATTGAAGTGCGATCAGTTTTGGAATTAATGTTTTCGGAATTTACGAAACAGGATGTGGGGATCGATTAGACTATTCCGGAATAAACAACTGTAAATTATAACTAATGTTCGTGGGGTTTGTATTAAATTATCTACGAAATATGTTCGACAGGGGCGAAAGTATGACTCAATAAATATCTGACCGATGATTTGAGCATTGTATTTAAAAGTTCTCACTGTCCTACAGTCTATAACGTTTGTAGAAAATACCTTATTCGAGAAACTAGCGTTCCTTTTATTGTTTATTAAATCTTTAGCTATTATTTGTTGTAAAGTAAATACTAGAATACATACTATAGCACCGTTCATACTATGTTATCTTCATTCTTTCGGATGCTTTAAGAGCATCTATAATATTTTATATTTACAACGTAAACAAAACGCAATAACATACAACAATTTTTCAATGCAGGTATTTTCATCCCCATTTGTAATTGCTTTTGAAGCAGCTTTAAAATCCACCAGTGGTACCCCTGTTCTTGGATACAGTTATTCACTAGTGTAAGATTGATCATCGGTTTCTTAATTTTCACAGTGCTACTTGTTATACTTTAATGGTAATAACATCAAAACCTATTTTCTGTTTGGTAGTTGTTTCTTTTTTTAAAATAATATTTTAAATGTATTATAAAGGATTTTTTAAATAAAAAACAATAAAAAAAACATGTCTATTATAAGTTGTTTTTACACGTGAAGAACTGAAAATTAGTATTATTTTTTTAAAAATACTTCATTTGTAATGATAAATGAAATTTCTTTAAAAACTGGCTCACTTAGTCCCCTTAGAGAACCCTTAGGATAGTTAACAAAGTAATTAAGCCGCGATTGGTGGACCTTGAGGAAAAATGCATTTATTAACATTAATAATTACACCATGGTCAGAGAAAATGTAGACAAATTTTATTTAAAAAAACGTTGACCCTTCCGAATGTTATTTAGAAGCCAAAATGAGTATTTATGAATATTTAGAATAAAATCTGGATGAATTTTAATGTTAACAAATAAACCAATGATATTTTATTTTGTTGCTCTAAATGTATTATATTTACATCCCGGTATTTGTCCTTAAATTTGTAACACCTTTTAATATTGTAAACATAATTTATGTTGCCTTTACTTATAAAAAAAAATGTATTTTTGTGTGTTTTATTATTATTAATTATGATTGTCATGCTAATATTGAGTTATTTAGTTATGGTACACGTACTATCACCACACGAGTTATTAGGTAATGGTACGCGTTATATCACAACAATAATTAATTTTCCAAATACATATCCCTACAACACGTTATAGCCTCTGATTTTATTTTTATTGGAATAGTATTGGTCGTAACTATTTAATATTATTTTTTAATAGTAAAGTAGGGAACGAGATTTGTACTCTAAAATATATCATACACTAGAACTTTTGATAGATTATTATAAAATTTTTTAAAATTTTATGATCGCTTTATGCTACCTGAAAATCTAATATGCATAAAAAATACTAAAGTAATTTATAATCAGATACTTATGTCTGTAATAAAGAGAAACAAACTAACCTGATTCTGGAATATATTTACTTTACTATAAAGCTTTGCTTATTTAAGTCAACTTTGTTCTATAGAAGGATGTGGTGTCATATCATTAAGGGTTAACCCTAGAAACTAGCCTTCATAGATGGAAATAAAAAACAGCTGTCATTTATGCAAGGACTGCCTTACATTATTTTAAACAAGATACTTGTATCGTAAATTTTAAATTACTTCTTACGGCGTTTAAAATAGTAAAATTCTAAAACTACCTCAAGATATATTTTCAATTTAATTTTACCGTTTATTCGTTCATGAACAAACAAAAACGGGTTTCTTAAAAATATCAGGAAACCTATCTATGTTCGGTTCATACTCCGACTAAATCTGAAATTGTAAACATTGTATTTCGTGTATAATCATATGGCGAGAAAATTTTAACCTATATTTTTAACCTTAGACAATGGCACTGGAGGATTTTAAGTCGATACCAATATAATCAAAAGATTATCTCTATGACTTATGGATTATCAAGGAAATGCTGGTCCAACTGGGAATTGATGTATTTGCATCAAATCAACCGTAGTACATACGGTTGGCTCTTGCTTGAGTCTATCGTAATTCTTGAAACTTGACCTTCTTAAACATTTTTATAAACACTGACACACTTGGCATTGGAAATTTGATAGTGAAATTTCAGAAAATCTTCACTTACCCCATTGGATTGCTAAGGTTAAAAATTCATTCCATACCAACCTTTGTCACAAGCCTTGAGTAGTTTTGCAGACAACATTTACAATCATATATATATATATATATATATATATATATATATATATATATATATATATATATATATATATAATTTTGCAACACTGTTTTCTTTGTATTAACTTATCACTTTCACTATATGCACTTAAACAAGAATCTTACTTGGTACTTTTGCGAGTTAACGTTCAAAGAATGATAGTATCTCCATTATCGAGCATCACTGACCAGGGGTTATAGTAGACTGCTTGGTGTGGAATTTTCGATGTCACGTGGTGTACCGTTATTGCTCTATTTTCGGATTCGCTGCACTGTGCGAGTCTTTTGAGTTTGTCTTGGGGTTAATTTTGCCTATTATACTGAATTATTTATCGTTTTTGATTCTTCTTGTATTTGTTCTTAATGATAATTTTTTTATGTTTACAAATTTGTAGTTGTTCCCAGATAGTCATATCGAGGCCTTTTTGTACTTTTTATTAGGTGTATACAGACTCACACCAACATAACGCATCTGAGCAACAGACTTGTTAGTGATTTACAGCATTGAATAATGCGCTGACCAAAGGCGAAACGCGTCTCCTGAATAAATCAGTATGTAGTGGTTTTTTTGGCAAGCTAATTCAAAAAAGTGTAATAAATAAATAGTTAAAGGCAGCATTTATTTAACAACTTTTAAGGAGGCAATGAGAATGTAATTAAAAAATAAAAAAAATACCATTAGTAACCATAGCGCAAATAGTGAAAAATAGCCTAACACTAATTAACAGATTAGCTACCCCTCCTCGTATATTCAGATCTTACTAATAGATTGGCTCCCCCTTGTATATTCAAAGCCTACTAACAGATTACGTGGTTCCTTTGCATAATCAAAGCCTACTAATAAATTGGCAGCCTCCCTTGTATATTCAAAAGTCACTAATATATTAGCTGCCTCCCTTGCATATTCAAAGCCTAATAACAGATTACGTGATCCCGTCTATATTCGAAGCCTAATAATAAATTGGCTGCCTCCCTTGTATATTCAAAAGACACTAATATATTACCTGCCTCCCTTGCATATTCAAAGCCTACTAACAGATTACGTGATCCCTTCTATATTTAAAGCCTAGTAATAAATTGGCTGCCTCCCTTGTATATTCAAAAGTCACTAATAGATTAGCTGCCTCCCTTGTATATTCAAAGCCTACTAACAGATTACGTGATCCCTTCTATACTCGAAGCCTAGTAATAAATTGGCTGCCTCCCTTGTATATTCAAAAGTCACTTTTAAATTGGCTGCCTCCCTTGAATATTCAAAGCCTACTAACAGATTACGTGATCCCTTCTATATTCGAAGCCTAGCCATAAATTGGCTGCCTCCCTTGTATATTCAAAAGGCACTAATAGACTAGCTGCCTTCCTTGTATATTCAAAGCCTACTAACAGATTACGTGATCCCTTCTATATTCGAAGCCTAGTAATAAATTGGCTGCCTCCCTTGTATATTCAAAAGTCACTAATATATTAGCTGCCTCCCTTGCATATTCAAAGCCTACTAACAGATTACGTGATCCCTTCTATTTTCGAAGCCTAGCAATAAATTGGCTGCCTCCCTTGTATATTCAAAAGTCACTAATATATTAGCTGCCTCCCTTGCATATTCAAAGCCTACTAACAGATTACGTGATCCCTTTTATATTCGAAGCGTAGTAATAGATTGGCTGCCTCCCTTGTATATTCAAAAGTCACTAATAAATTGGCTGCCTCCCTTGTATATTCAAAAGTCACTAATATATTAGCTGCCTCCCTTGCATATTCAAAACCTACTAATAGATTACGTGATCCCTTCTATATTCGAAGCCTAGTAATAAATTGACTGCCTCCCTTGTATATTCAAAAGTCGCTAATAAATTGGCTGCCTCCCTTGTATATTCAAAAGTCACTAATATATTAGCTGCCACCCTTACATATTCAAAGTCTACTAACAGATTACGTGATCCCTCCTATATTCGATGCCTAGTAATAAATTGGCCGCCTCCCTTGTATATTAAAAAGTCACTAATATATTAGCTGCCTCTCTTGCATATTCAAAAGTCACTAATAGATTACGTGATCCCTTCTATATTCGGAGGTTAGTAATAAATTGGCTGCCTCCCTTGCATATTCAAAAGTCACTAATAGATTAGCTGCCTCCCTTGCATATTCAAAACCTACTAACAGATTACTTGATCCCTTCTATATTCGAAGCCTAGTAATAAATTGGCTGCCTCCCTTGTATATTCAAAAGTCACTAATATATTAGCTGCCTCTCTTGCATATTCAAAAGTCACTAATAGATTACGTGATCCCTTCTATATTCGAAGCTTAGTAATTAATTGGCTGCCTCCCTTGTATATTCAAAAGTCACTAATATATTAGCTGCCTCTCTTGCATATTCAAAAGTCACTAATAGATTACTTGATCCCTTCTATATTCGAAGCTTAGTAATAAATTGGCTGCCTCCCTGGTATATTAAAAAGTCTCTAATACATTAGCTGCCTCTCTTGCATATTCAAAAGTCACTAATAGATTACGAGATCCCTTCTATATTCGGAGGTTAGTAATAAATTGGCTGCCTCCCTTGCATATTCAAAAGTCACTAATAGATTAGCTGCCTCCCTTGCATATTCAAAACCTACTAACAGATTACGTGATCCCTTCTATATTCGAAGCCTAGTAATAAATTGGCTGCCTCCCTTGTATATTCAAAAGTCACTAATATATTAGCTGCCTCTCTTGCATATTCAAAAGTCACTAATAGATTACTTGATCCCTTCTATATTCGAAGCTTAGTAATAAATTGGCTGCCTCCCTTGTATATTCAAAAGTCACTAACATATTAGCTGCCTCCCTTGCATATTCAAAGCCTACTAACAGATTACGTGATCCCTTCTACATTCGAAGCCTAGTAATAAATTGGCTGCCTCCCTTGTATATTCAACATTCACTAATATATTAGCTGCCTTTCTTGCATATTCGAAAGTCACTAATAGATTACGTGATCCCTTCTATATTCGAAGCCTAAGAATAAATTGGCTGCCTCCCGTGTATATTCAAAAGTCACTAATATATTAGCTGCCTCTCTTGCATATTCAAAAGTCACTAATAGATTACGTCATCCCTTCTATATTCGAAGCTTAGTAATAAATTGGCTGCCTCCCTTGTATATTCAAAAGTCACTAATATATTAGCTGCCTCTCTTGCATATTCAAAAGTCACTAATAGATTACTTGATCCCTTCTATATTCGAAGCTTAGTAATAAATTGGCTGCCTCCCTTGTATATTCAAAAGTCACTAATATATTAGCTGCCTCCCTTGCATATTCAAAGCCTACTAACAGATTACGTGATCCCTTCTACATTCGAAGCCTAGTAATAAATTGGCTGCCTCCCTTATATATTCAACAGTCACTAATATATTAGCTGCCTTTCTTGCATATTCGAAAGTCACTAATAGATTACGTGATCCCTTCTATATTCGAAGCCTAGTAATAAATTGGCTGCCTCCCGTGTATATTCAAAAGTCACTAATATATTAGCTGCCTCCCTTGCATATTCAACGCCTACTAACAGATTACGTGATCCCTTCTATATTCGAAGCCTAGTAATAAATTGGCTGCCTCCCTTGTATATTCAAAAGTCACTAATACATTGGCTGCCTCCCTTGTATATTCAAAAGTCACTAATATATTGGCTGCCTCCCTTGTATATTCAAAAGTCACTAATATATTAGCTGCCTCCCTTGCATATTCAAAGCCTATTAACAGATTACGTGATCCCTTCTATATTCGAAGCCTAGTAATAAATTGGCTGCCTCCCTTGTATATTCAAAAGGCACTAATATATTAGCTGCCTTTCTTGCATATTCGAAAGTCACTAATAGATTACGTGATCCCTTCTATACTCGAAGCCTAGTAATAAATTGGCTGCCTCCCTTGTATATTCAAAAGTCACTTTTAAATTGGCTGCCTCCCTTGAATATTCAAAGCCTACTAACAGATTACGTGATCCCTTCTATATTCGAAGCCTAGCCATAAATTGGCTGCCTCCCTTGTATATTCAAAAGGCACTAATAGATTAGCTGCCTTCCTTGTATATTCAAAGCCTACTAACAGATTACGTGATCCCTTCTATATTCGAAGCCTAGTAATAAATTGGCTGCCTCCCTTGTATATTCAAAAGTCACTAATATATTAGCTGCCTCCCTTGCATATTCAAAGCCTACTAACAGATTACGTGATCCCTTCTATATTCGAAGCCTAGCAATAAATTGGCTGCCTCCCTTGTATATTCAAAAGTCACTAATATATTAGCTGCCTCCCTTGCATATTCAAAGCCTACTAACAATTTACGTGATCCCTTTTATATTCGAAGCCTAGTAATAAATTGGCTGCCTCCCTTGTATATTCAAAAGTCGCTAATAAATTGGCTGCCTCCCTTGTATATTCAAAAGTCACTAATATATTAGCTGCCACCCTTACATATTCAAAGTCTACTAACAGATTACGTGATCCCTCCTATATTCGAAGCCTAGTAATAAATTGGCCGCCTCCCTTGTATATTAAAAAAACACTAATATATTAGCTGCCTCTCTTGCATATTCAAAAGTCACTAATAGATTACGTGATCCATTCTATATTCGGAGGTTAGTAATAAATTGGCTGCCTCCCTTGCATATTCAAAAGTCACTAATAGATTAGCTGCCTCCCTTGCATATTCAAAACCTACTAACAGATTACGTGATCCCTTCTATATTCGAAGCCTAGTAATAAATGGGCTGCCTACCTTGTATATTCAAAAGTCACTAATATATTAGCTGCCTCTCTTGCATATTCAAAAGTCACTAATAGATTACGTGATCCCTTCTATATTCGAAGCTTAGTAATTAATTGGCTGCCTCCCTTGTATATTCAAAAGTCACTAATATATTAGCTGCCTCTCTTGCATATTCAAAAGTCACTAATAGATTACTTGATCCCTTCTATATTCGAAGCTTAGTAATAAATTGGCTGCCTCCCTGGTATATTAAAAAGTCACTAATATATTAGCTGCCTCTCTTGCATATTCAAAAGTCACTAATAGATTACGAGATCCCTTCTATATTCGGAGGTTAGTAATAAATTGGCTGCCTCCCTTGCATATTCAAAAGTCACTAATAGATTAGCTGCCTCCCTTGCATATTCAAAACCTACTAACAGATTACGTGATCCCTTCTATATTCGAAGCCTAGTAATAAATTGGCTGCCTCCCTTGTATATTCAAAAGTCACTAATATATTAGCTGCCTCTCTTGCATATTCAAAAGTCACTAATAGATTACTTGATCCCTTCTATATTCGAAGCTTAGTAATAAATTGGCTTCCTCCCTTGTATATTCAAAAGTCACTAATATATTAGCTGCCTCCCTTGCATATTCAAAGCCTACTAACAGATTACGTGATCCCTTCTACATTCGAAGCCTAGTAATAAATTGGCTGCCTCCCTTGTATATTCAACATTCACTAATATATTAGCTGCCTTTCTTGCATATTCGAAAGTCACTAATAGATTACGTGATCCCTTCTATATTCGAAGCCTAGTAATAAATTGGCTGCCTCCCGTGTATATTCAAAAGTCACTAATATATTAGCTGCCTCTCTTGCATATTCAAAAGTCACTAATAGATTACGTGATCCCTTCTATATTCGAAGCTTAGTAATAAATTGGCTGCCTCCCTTGTATATTCAAAAGTCACTAATATATTAGCTGCCTCTCTTGCATATTCAAAAGTCACTAATAGATTACTTGATCCCTTCTATATTCGAAGCTTAGTAATAAATTGGCTGCCTCCCTTGTATATTCAAAAGTCACTAATATATTAGCTGCCTCCCTTGCATATTCAAAGCCTACTAACAGATTACGTGATCCCTTCTACATTCGAAGCCTAGTAATAAATTGGCTGCCTCCCTTGTATATTCAACAGTCACTAATATATTAGCTGCCTTTCTTGCATATTCGAAAGTCACTAATAGATTACGTGATCCCTTCTATATTCGAAGCCTAGTAATAAATTGGCTGCCTCCCGTGTATATTCACAAGTCACTAATATATTAGCTGCCTCCCTTGCATATTCAACGCCTACTAACAGATTACGTGATCCCTTCTATATTCGAAGCCTAGTAATAAATTGGCTGCCTCCCTTGTATATTCAAAAGTCACTAATACATTGGCTGCCTCCCTTGTATATTCAAAAGTCACTAATATATTGGCTGCCTCCCTTGTATATTCAAAAGTCACTAATATATTAGCTGCCTCCCTTGCATATTCAAAGCCTACTAACAGATTACGTGATCCCTTCTATATTCGAAGCCTAGTAATAAATTGGCTGCCTCCCTTGTATATTCAAAAGTCACTAATAAATTGGCTGCCTCCTTTGTATATTCAAAAGTCACTAATATATTAGCGGCCTCCCTTGCATATTCAAAGCCTACTAACAGATTACCTGATCCCTTCTATATTCGAATCCTAGTAATAAATTGGCTGCATCCCTTGTATATTTAAAAGTCACTAATAAATTGGCTGCCTCCCTTGCATATTCAAAGCCTACTAACAGATTACGTGATCCCTTCTATATTCAAAGCCTAGTAATAAATTGTCTGCCTTCCTTGTATATTGAAAAGTTAGTAATAGTGTAGCAGCCCCCTGGCATATTCAAAGCTTACTAACAGATTACATGATCCCTTCTATATTCAAAGCCTAATAATAAATTGGCTCCCTTCCTTGTATATTCAAAACCTTCTAATAGATTAACTGTGCCCTTGTATATTCAAAGTCTACTAAAAAATAATTACATGTCCCTTGTATTTAAAGCCTACCAACAGGTTACGTGATCTCTTCTATATTCGAAGTAATAAATTGGCTACCCCCATTGTATATATAAATGTTACTAATAGATTAGCTGTCTCCTTGTATATTTAAAGCCTACTAATAAATTGGCTGACTCCCTTGTATATTCAAATCTTAATAATAGATTAGCTGTCCCTTTGTATATTCAGAGCCTACTATTAAGTTACCTGCCTCCCTTGTATATTCAAAGCCTACTGATAAATTTTCTGCTTCCTTGTATATTTAAAAGTTACTAATAGATTACCTGTCCCCTTGTATATTCAAAGCTTACTAACAGACTATGTGTCTCCTTGTATATTTAAAGCCTACTAATAGATTAGCTGGGATAGGGAATGCATTATAAGACTTGAAATAACTGATAACCTATGATTTCCAAAAAACAGCTGATTTTATGTTAGAGGTTATGTGGTAGAACAGCTGTTTTAAAGCAAAGGGTATGATACTTTATTCGACAATTTATGTTGATAGTTTTTTTTTGTTTGAAATAATAATTTATTTAATAAATGTATTAATAAATTATTTTTCGTTTTACATAGGAGAAAATCGTTTCATAAAAAGGATAAGGTTGAAGATATAGTTATTCCATCCTACTTGGCGTAATATAGGTGATTATATGATTTTTTAAAAAAAACTGATTTTATGTTATAGGTTATGTGGCAGAAAGAAAATTAAAACAACCTAAAATATAGGTTTAGTTATATAAATGAACAGAGGTTATTCTAATATACAAAAACGTTGGTTATTCTAACGAAGGTTAAAACGGCTATTCTAACTCATAGGTTTTTATTTTATTTTTAAAAAAAGTAATTAAAATTAAATTTTTCTCTGGTGACCTAAGTAGGAATTGACCTTATCAAATAGGAATTATCGTTTATATTACTTGTATTATATAAAAAAAGGTAGCTAATTTAATAATGGCAAAAACAATTGAATGATAAAATGAAATGAAATTTTCGAATAAATAATAAAAATAATAATGTTTGAAACAAAGTTGCAAACATCTCTGGCTCTCTATGTATGTGGATTGACCCATACATAAATAGTTAGAGTTATTAAAAACTTCGGCGCAAGCCATTTCAGAACTAGCCTGTGCTTGTAGTACGAAGCTATTTCGTTAGATCAGTACTTGTAAAATACCGCAAAGTATTGTTAAATATACTGTAATAAGAAGGTATCTTGGAAAATAACCTTCCCTAAAAACCATCGTAACGAACTTACAGGATAAAGCTGAGAAATGATTCGTACAAATTGAATGCAAGAAAGATGAATAGAAAATAGTTCAATGAACGGTTGTAATACAAGCAATAAAAACTAAAAACGCCGAAGAAGCTGTTTATTCATATTCAAAATATATGTCTACACAAACTGGTGGTCAATAACACACTGAGGCATAGCTTAGAATAGCCGTAGTGAAGCATGACTGAATACATACCTTAGTTGTGTTAATTGCAGGTTTAGGTTATTTCAGCGGGAATAATGCCAAGGCTACAGGAACCATTCGTTTTCTGCTCTTATTGTTCCGGCATATTACATACTTAGTTCACCTGACCTGGTCATTAGAACTGCGGGATAAAGTCGTGGTTTTATCTAATGAGTCATGGATGCTATGAGCGGCTTATTCACTAATACATTCTTCGAAGGGAAAAGTGTTACTGGAACATTTGTGTATTACTTACTATTTGATGGAAAATTCCACTTATATATAATACTTTAAATAACCATATGAAACACGATCCTAGTCATATAGGAAAACTACAGGAGGAATATGATGCAGCAGGCTCAACAACAAATATTCTAAAATTTGATTATCTAATAGTAGGGAAGGACGAGATTTGGGACCTTAGCTCAGAAAACACTGTCATCAAGAGGGTACAAATCTCCAAATATCTAAGATTTTTAATAAGAAAGACGATAGTGAGGATGAAATCAGGGGAAGACTATACAAAGGCAGAGCAGTGACACGAACCTTAAACACTCTACAGTTCAGAGGTATGGGTAACATCCCAGAGGTAATTCAGAGGTATGGGATGTTACCCATACCATTTACATAAATATCTCTGTAGAAATTCATGGAAATAAAATTAATACATCATTGTTAAAAGTAGTCAGATTACTGAAAAAAATTAATAAACCATAAATTATCAAAATTTAAAAAAATCACCTGATTTTAAGCCAGTCAATATAGTCCTAATATCGACATAGAAAAACAAGGAAGATACCTCGATTTTAACAGTAGTGAAAATAATGCCTCCTAAATATAATTGGTGAAAATCGTAGGATGTAAAATAAAACATACTTAATGTTATTTACAATTATAAATTAGAACAATTACAGAAAGTACAAAGTTTCGAAATTCATGGGAATAAAAAATATTGATTTTACGGTTTCTGAATCGATACAACCTATATTTCAATGTTAAACTCACAGGGAAAAATCAATTTTAGTTAACCTAGTAAAAATAGAGCCAACTGCCAACTTGAACTAATAAAAAGGTATATATAAATAATAGAAACAACCTAAGGTTAATTTATTCAAAAGAAGGTTACCTAAAAATATCAATACCGAAATTAATGGCTGTAAAAACGTGGAAATTAGTTCTGTAAAATAGTTATAGCTGTGAAACACACGAGATATCAGTATAACCTTTTATGTATAAGAAGTTAAAGAATTTGTCTAAAAAGACACTTTTTACAATAGAGTCTAGCGTGTAGCAATATCAATACTATGCAGTCACCCTTAACAGTCCCACGCATTAACCATGAGCTCTCGATTGTTGTAAACCTCTTCTCGAGGAGGCTAGACAACAAACTCCTACTCAACACAGCGCAAGAAAAGGCAACACAAAAGAAAATATAAACATTTATCCTGGTAACACGCACACCATATCTCAATTTCCAATACGTCATTCTTAATAGCAAGTCATAGCTCCGATCCATTGGGTTAAAGATTACGGCCTAAAATCCAACTCTTAAAAGTATACTGCAAAGAAGTAGTTGTTGTATTTGAAATCGTGAAATGCTGATAAATTTAAATATCAATCTATGCAAGAACCTTACAATAAAACCGAAAGCGGATAAACAATAAAATAAACTGATTTTACAATGCCGTTACTTCTCATCGCATGTCCTTCTTAGATAATACTATTGTTACTAACAACAAAAGCTATTTTGAAAAATATCTATATCTCAAAAACGTTACATAACCTTCCCGTTTCTCTTCAATTCTCTAAAAAGTGTGATAATGACAACTTCTTGGTTGAACTAAATCACATTTACTACATGACACATACGTATGGTAATAAACTATTACATAAATTGAAAAGTTTACTTATTTGTCTTAAGCCCCTGCTCCACTTGTCCTTCCGAACAGGACTGTAATATAAACATATGGGTCTGTTAGCACAGCCTAACCATTGCAAGTTAAGTATTGTCAGATGTACAAAAGAGTACAATTTTGACTTTTAATGGATGCGAGAAGTGCCTGTATAACCGTGTAAAACTATAACTAGAAACGAAAGGAAACATCCTTGAGGATAGGGAAGTCATATTTTGGTCAATTTATGATACATTTACATCTATCTGCCATGAGTTGAAATATTTAGAATGACGTTTCCACTGAAGTTTGAAGATTGTAAAAGAAACTATGGAAAGATTTCGTAATTTTGGTTTTGGTGGATTATCTTGACTACTTTATACCATTATTGAATTTTCTTATAAATTTTCAGCTGTGAAGATTCCAAAGTCATTTACGTGTTATAAATAGTAGCGAGATATCTAACCTAAGGTCAAATAAGCGATAGATGCAAAGGGAAGGCTCAAGTCGAATTACAACCAAACATTATGCAGAGAAATGAATATTATGGTTATATGCGAAACTAAAATCCATACGTCATTTGCATCGAACGAAACTTTTAAAATAATATAAACAAATTAAACTAAATCAACTAAGAAGGTTAAAAATAATAGAAATGCAGCATTTTAAAATTATATGTTCCTAGATGTATTTATTTTCATTTTTATAATTTCAATAACTGATTTAATTAACTAACTACGAGACATTCTCCAAGCCACGCTATCATTATGCGCATCTCAAAGCAACACTTTGTGAAATGTGTCTTCTACAAAAAGAGCCATACTCTAGCTTTTAATCAATAATTTATATTAGTTATTGCGAACATTTATATTAGTTACTAAGTTACTGCGAACAATACCTTTGTAACACTCTTAAAAATAAGGTGTTACATATAAATTCATTTATATATTTGATTTTTATTTAATAATTATATCTTCCCAATATAAAAGAAAATTTTTGTTTTATTCGTGCTCATTGTGAAGCTAGCATAGATAGTAGCGCCCCTAGCGGGTAAAAATTTAAAATATCGTACGAGTGGTAACTCAGGGTAATTAACTGACATCACCTCATGTGACGCAAGCATGGTCTGATATCGCCAGGTCCAATGCACCAACCGAAAAATTCGAAATAATAACCAAGGGTGGGATTTCCGTTGGCATGCCCCTTCAGAAGCCCCAGTTCTCCAAAAGTCCTTGAACGAGACAGACGTGATGGCATTTTCGGACGTAACCTAGAAATTTATAAGCTTCCAGCATTCAAAATTTTAAGATATCAAGGCCGGTACCAAGTTTATTTAACTCAGCTAAAGAAGAAGTCAGAAGCGAATATTTACGTATTTCAAATGGGTAAAAGTTAATATCATTTTTGTTTAAGTGCGCTGATTTGCAAGAGCGATGTGTTAAGTGTTTAGTGATTCCAAAAGCCATGGGCAATGTTTAATATGTGTTAAAGTGTTTTAAAAATAAGTAATGTGCGCAAGCAGGTACGTTTTAGATAGTAATAAAGAAAATGTATTTTAATGTTAACTAAGTTGAATGTTTAATTGATAAACGGTTAACACATCAACGGTAGAAATTTTCCCTTGAATATTCATTTCTAAATTAAAATTGAAAAACTTATGTTACTATCTTGTCGATATATATAAATTTTAAAAGATAATAAGTAATTAAAATGTATGGAATAATTAGCAGTAATTAAAAGTAAATTACTCGACACATTGATGTCATTTGTTCTTTTGTAATTTGTCACTGATTAATAAATTGTATGACTTTGTAATTTAAAAATTAAAATTCTTATTTCATTTCAAGTAACCTAGTTCTACCTTCCAATGATATCGGAAGATCGTTTACAGAAAGACATTATTATGCCTGGCTGAAAACGGAGAACTTAGGAGCCCCTGGTAAGTAAGGTTAATTAATTTGTTAATTAGTAATTAACGCACATTTTTTAATAAATCCCTGATAAATACTTACCCCAGGAAAAAGGCTCATGCGTTACAAATGCGCAACGCATAATAAAAACTTATTATTTAAGAAGTTGAATGATAATTACTGCTAACGAATTCTAAAGATAAATGCCATTCATGTGTTAATTATTTAAGTTGTGCAGCCCTCCTTAAAAATACTCGCCAGTGTGTAGTAAAATTATTTTCAAATAAATAAAATGTCTAGCGATTTAAAATGAAATAAGTTGTTAAAAGACGAGTTAATTTTCGAACTAAAAATTATAAATGTAAATGTTAGAACGGACAGTACAGTATATGTAATAAGAAAGATAGCCAAAGATAACAATTGTAAAGCCGATCCTGTTAATATAATGTATTGGATAAATAAAAGTTTCTCAGAGAAAAAGTAAGTGTTTAAAAATCATGATAAATTAAAGAAGGAAACAAGAATTGTTGTGTTAGCTACAATAAACATTGAATTAAGTAGTCAAATAAATTGTAAACAAACAGGATACATTTTCAGCAGCTAATAATACAGAAATAAAAATAAAAGGTTATTGCACTGTCAAAATTAAAGTTAAAAAAAAAAAAATGTTTTGTGGCAAGTAATGTTTTTAATGGCAGAAAGTTTAGATGGTAAAATTTCAGATGACTTAAAGGATTTTTTAAAAAAAAGGATAAAAAATATTTTAAAGAAGATTTAATAATAATGATTTGAATAAAGTCTTTTTTTTGTTGTGAACAATTAAGTGATTAGTGATTCCAAAAGCCATGGGCAATGTTTAATATGTGTTAAAGTGTTTTAAAAATAAGTAATGTGCACAAGCAGGTACGTTTTAGGATCGAATCGTATCATAAGAAAATGTATAATAATATAAGAAAATGTATAATAATATAGAAAATGTATTTTAATGGTAACTAAGTTGAATTTTTAATTGATAAACGGTTAACAGATGAACGGTAGAAACTGTCCCTTGAATATTCATTTCTAAATTAAAATTGAAAAACTTAAGTTACTATCTTGTCGATATATATAGATTTTAAAAGATAATAAGTAATTAAAATGTATGGATTAATTAGCAGTATTTAAAATTAAATTACTCGACACAATAATGTCATTTGTTCTTTTGTAATTTGTCAGTGATTAATAAATTGTATGACTTTGTAATTTAAAAATTAAAATTCTTATTTCATTTCAAGTAACCTAGTTCTACCTTATAATGATATCGGAAGATTGTTTACAGAAAGACATTATTATGCCTGGCTGAAAACGGAGAACTTAGGAGCCCCTGGTAATTAAGGTTTAATAATTTGTTAATTAGTTATTAACGCACATCTTTTAATAAAGCCCTGATAAATACTTACCCCAGGAAAAAGGCTCATGCGTTACACCTTCATAAGTTAATAACATTAAGTATTGTATTTATATAAAATAAATTCATTAATTTAATTGACTACATTATCCCTAATTATGATACACTCTAATGGGATGAGGTTAAAATGAGTTTGTCTATTTCAAGTTTTGCTCCTAGTTGTACTATATATTTAATAAATATTCTACTCAAATACCATAATAAGTAAATACATAATTATTATTATCGAATGCCTTGGTTATATTTTAAGGTAGATTAGTTGGTAGAATTACCACGATGACAAGCAGAAAGTTAAAGGTCAAGAGAAATAAAAGCAGATATTTGTTTGTGAGACAAGCGACTTCTAAAATTAACTTGTTCAAAACATTATGTCAATTTAGACGTAAAAGTACAATTAAACTCCGTATGAGGCTTTAAAAATACCTCTAACGTTATTGAGAAATTGAATATAGGGGAGGAAAGGGTCTTGAACACAATAAACAACCCTGAGAGGGTGATTTATGAAACATCGGTAATTTTAAAAATGAATTGAATGACCTACTTGAATGTAAAAGATGTACCACTACAACATTTCCCAAAACTGTCCCACATTTATTTGTTACTCCAACTGAAGGTACAGTTTAATTCGAACAGTGGTTTCACCAAGATGAGGGGCGTTTTAAATCTAACTAATGTTGTTTCTATCTTTTTCTACCTCAAGTTAATGTGTTTTATAACCTAAATGTTCATAATCATTTATAATACTTGGTAGGATATATTAATCAAATGAATTGTAACGGGAAATATAAGACACACAAACTATGTAACAAACACATACTGACAATCGCGAGTGTATGTCGAATAAACATCTCTCTCTCGATTATCATTCTCTGTATATATATATATATATATATATATATATATATATATATATATATATATATATATATATATATATATATATATATATATATATATATACAGAAAGTCAAACAATGTATGAGAGAGAGGATACATTTATTTATCATTACACACACATGTATATATATATATATTTATGACATATTTATGTCGATGTAACAAAGCAATCAGTGTCAGAATTTATCGTAGGTGAAATGCAAAAGAGGCGAAATACGTCACAGGCTTAAAATGTAGGGAAAAATCACTTCCTAACCTACCTTTTGGAAGGCTTGTTTTCTGTAGAACTCCGTATTTATTTATTCTGTTACTATTGAGCAAGTAATAAGTAAAATTGTATTACTTATAATTGTTGGGATAATGATTTATAAAAATATTTTAAAAAATTAAAAAGCCTGTGAAAACCATGTGCAATATTTTCTCCAAATAGAATATGGAACACGTATATCGTCATAGTGTGCTACAAGAGCCTGGTCTAACTATTCCGAGGTTTTGAATGTGTTGTTACAGAAAAAAAATGTTTCGGTTAATGAAATGTTTAAACATTTTTGGGCGAGAAACAAATTAGGTTTACTTATTGAACTTTTGGGGATAGTTTCGCAATAGATACACGTAGTTTCAACATTTTATTCGATCAAATAGATATATTGTTGAAGTTAATTGTGTCAATGAACATTAGTTTGCTTAAACGCTGATAATGAAATTAAACATTTTAATTTTAATTGGTTCTAACCTGGATTTGCAACATTGTAAACATGTTCGTCATAATTTAACGTCTATAGGTATTAGGTAAATAGTTGGTGTTACGAGTAACTAGACAAGGTGTTACGAGGAAATTATACACAACACTTAAAAAGTAAAAGTTTTGTCAATGCTTCGAGACATCGTTAACGTTTCGATATACTTATGGTATCCTCCATAGGAGATTGAATTTAATATCATCAAACAATCTTTCAAACTCCCTAAAAAACAATTATACAACTATAAATTATCCAATTCGATATAAACTAAAAGTACAACTTTTTAAATTAATGGAGCAGAAATATAATGTCTGCATGCTACAGGCAACACACTGTCCATTCCATAAGTGATACTACCTTAATCCCAAACCATGAATGCACTAGTATTAAATCTTGTTTTATCAGCACTATACAGATACTAATACTCTCAGAGAAATATATGTAACTACTACACGACTCATTAGTCATTGAACAAAAAAGAAATATTTTCTCTACACCATTATTCGACTATACATGACTAATGTGTAAGTAAATGATTGTCTAAAATAGGTATTTTTTTAGTAATTATGCAGTTGTAATTAGTGAAACTGATATTTGTTACATTTTATCATTATCTACTAATTGTTTCTGTTTTAGCAAATTTAAAATTAACTTTTATAGTCAGCTGACGTGATTTGAACGATTCTTGTAAAACTAAATTGAAAAATGTATTCATTATACATTAAAAGTATAAGAATGTATTCTTAGTAAGTTATTTATGAATAAACTTAATGTTTTCCTAGTATTTATTGAACAAACATGAAATCCCTTTGAAAGTATTGATAAAATAAACTAAACAAAAATTTGTATGAATAATATCCTTAAACATATTCCCCTGGCAAACGTTCATGAAATTAAAAAAATAAAACAAAAGGTTGCAGCACGTTTTCAATATCAACTTCAGACTGAAATTCCTTTTACGCCGGATATTACATTTCTTGACTTCCTCTCAGTCAGTTCTCACAACATCCACAGAAAGGAAAACGTAGGCCCAACGATACTGTTTTTCTTGCTGCCTGAGGTCTTGTATTGTTATTTCGATCTATATTCTCGCTTCTTAGGTTTCCATCAATTTCAAGTTTTAACAATATTTCATTTTATTTTGAATTAAATGTTTAGGCTATATGAAAATAAAGCATTTTTTCGTTATAAGTTCTCATAAGTAGATTTACATTATCACTTCTTAAAACGGGTAATTATTTGAATATTTAATATATTAACCTTTTCTATATTGAAAGAAAAAACATTTAGTGTTCGTTCATATTTGTGTTTCAGTTATAATCGGGTTTCAATTAACTATATTTTTGTAAAGGTGCTACAAATTGATTGTTTGTAATTAAGTCGTTCAATTTAATCAGTAAATACCGCCAAATGATTGAATCACAGAACATTGAGTAAACAGAACGTTCAAACGGTTTTGCTTCTATTTACAGACGTTAAACAATATCTTTGATTTAGAAAGATAGTTTAGGCGTGATCGGTTTTACACAAATGCCTGTGTTAATCTCTGGTGTCTCCAACAGTTAGTATTTATAAATAAATTCTTTTAAAAAAGCAGTAAAATAGCTAAAAGTGATTTCAAACTGAATGCTTGATTATTATATATCTGAACTAAAGGTTAATAATGTTTTAGAAATAAAATATGTCAATTTAAATACTTACAAAATGTTTCCTCAACGATTCTGCTATATAAATGTAGCTTACAGTAAGCATACTGATACTAATATATATCATTAAATGTAAAAGAAATGTACGAATGAACGCTATGTTTATAACTTTATATTTCACAACATAAACATCATTGATGACATTAATATTTAAATTTTAGGATCAACCGACAACAGGAAGTTTAAAATAGTTCGCAAACAGAAAACTATATTTTCAACAGCTACGAAAATTACAGTGTCTAATAAAAAAATGCAATGTGCGAAAAAAACAGTACCGGTTACATTTGTTATTTTAATATAATAATAAAAAAATGTTCGCAATCTGGTAACGAAGCAAGGTAAGGAACACGATTGTCTAGTTCCACATAAACGTTATCCCAGTATGTAAGAAATATGTAACGGTTAAAATGTGAGACCGTGTATTACAAAATGGCCTAATGTATAATTTGTTATTATGGTTAAAACTAGGTATAAATATTCCTCCCTCCACCTCTCCTTTTCACATTTACAACTCTCTCTCTCTCTTCCCTCTGTCTCTCTATCTCTCTCGCTGTGTCTCTGTCTCTATTTCGTCTTTTTTTTATAATGGATATATGAAATAGCATTTTCTTCTCTCAAAATTTTTATACGTATGTTACATTGAAATATATGTATTTTAAATAAACAGAAAATTTGCGTATATATATATATATATATATATATATATATATATATATATATATAGTTTATAATCATGCTAGAGGAATGTTCTATAGGCTATTATAATTTAGTTGATTCTAGGAAAACAAATATCAATTTAAAAACATTAATGTAAAATCCAACACTCTGAATGAAATTGTTGTTAAATAAATGATAACCAAAACTGTCTGCTCTGATGATACTTGTGTAATTCGTTCTAAAGTCCACGTAAAAAAAATTATATTTGTAGAGTCTTCATTAAGGAGAGAGTGTCATTCTGTACCTAAATTAGAAAATTATTATAAATGAAGGCATTACACAAAATGTTAATGATAACTGACGACAAAGACTCTTCTGGAAGTGTAAGAAATAATGAAACTGGTTCTCTGTAGGTCTTCAGGAATGTGTCTTAGAGCATAATCTTGACTGAAGAATGGGTTTGTCTACCATGGGATGGGTTTTGCTTTAAAGAATATCTTTCATTAAAATAACAAATTAGGTAATTATATGAAATGGATATAAATAAAAATATTTCCTCTTTACTATAACAGTGCAATAATGTGATATGAAGCTGATTTATCATATTTACGTGAAACTAATACTACGAAGAAAGTGAGAAGTAGAAGTGTCCAAGGTTAACATACAAATACAGTCGTACCTCTGTATTACGAAGTCGATTATCCAGAGAAAACATTCGTTGTAGAGAGGTATTCGTTATTGAGAGGTTGTGTTGTCAAGAATGCTCCCACCCCATCTTACTGATCTTACCGCATTACGCATACCGAACTACGTGCAGTAATAAAAGGGTACAGTATAATATCGCGAGCGTAGTTAGTGAAATAGGCCAATGTTAATATAGGATAATGTTTTATAAAGTCTCAATTTATTTGAAATTCAAGTTGTTAAAAATGTTTTATTGATATTTTCAGATGTTTCTTCATTGTATTAGATATCCACTTTCAATATTTTTCATAGGGTCTACTCTGTATAGGCTATTACGATAAGTTATCTAATGCTTATGAAATATTACTGGTAAATATGTACTACACTCACCAATTCGTTTTCAGGATGCATGACTTGGAATTTAATCGAAGCAAACTCAGTAATTTAGTAACTGTTCGTTTTACTATAGTTTATAACTTTTGTTTACAGATAAAATTAGCCAACAGAATGTGGTATTATAACATTTACAATCACTATCTATATTTATTTCTTTATTTTACCAAGTAAATCAAATAAAATATATTCCTGGTAAAGTTTGGAATTTATATGTCTACATATATATTTTTGTAAGGTGTACCGGTCGGCTACAAAATAAGTGGTTTTGACCTATATACCTTACCTCCGGCTTTATGTTGTTGTTTTCTAAATTGTATGTACTTAATAAATTAAAATTTTTTTATATAATTTTAAAAAAATAGTTTTTAAAAAAAACTGTATAAATGCACGAAATTAAAACATTTATATTTAAATACTTTTGAGAAAAATATATTACGCTTCTAGTTTTTCATACGCTGTGAAAGAAGTATAAACCTAAAGTTTCCTGCTGAACACAGCATGGGTGGTATAAGTTATATGCACTAAACTCGGCTTCGTTCGCGTTGTCCAGTAAATGACCTGTCCGTCACTAGTGTCTAGTGTAAGTATGACCATCATTAGTCTCTGTCATTTGCTACAAGTGGTGAAACCGCATTAAGTTACCGGACAGTGTAGCCACAGTTGCAATAGAAATTAAATTCCCTGGGCTTGACAGTCAGTCCGGTAAAAGTGAAGCAAGAGTTTCAGGAATGCTACAAATCTCTGGTCAAGACTCACGATAAACAGATGGTTACAAACGTCACTGCCTATAGTTGTGCTTGAATATTATTACGAGATATATTATTGCTAACAGAGCTTATCTAGAGTATTTATACACATCATTATTTAATGATAACTTTAATACATAATAAATACACAAAAACCTCTTAATCACAAACTTTCTTTATTTTACCCTTATGTACATTTCGGTTACCAAGTAACCATCCTCAGAGGTTTAATAATCAAAGAATTCGTAGTCTTTGTATGTTATCCCTCTGAGGATGGGTACTTGGTAACTGAAAGGTACATAAGGTTAAAATAAAGAATGTTTGTGGTTAAGAGGATTTTTTGTATTTATTATTAAATTCAACCACAGTATATTTCTAATAAATAGTAACTTTAATAAAACTTGTTTTACCTTGAACAACTATCGGAAAAGCAATCTGAGGAAATAAATGGTATTTAGTAGTTCTAAAACCGAAACAGCGAAAGCTAAATCCGAATAGGTGTCAAAGTAGCCTATTGTATTTTGTAGAACGTTCCACAGGTTTCTGCTGTAAGGGTACTACATTGAAGTAATTACAGTCTTATTATTTTGCAATTTCACAACTAAAATATTTGTATAAACCTTTTTTAAGATATATTTTTGTTTTGCCATTTAAATGAATATGAATTAATCTGCCACATAATTGCATAGGTTACATGTTGATAAAGTGATAACGTTTGCTAAACTGGAATTAAACAAAACAATCAAATATTGTAACATAAAAAAATATTTTATACATAATAAATCATTAACACAGTATACATTAAAAGTATAAATATTTCTTAAACCTATTTCTCATATCGTTTAGCATTGTTTATGGTTGTGTTTAAGTTAGGTAGAGGGACACGGTTGAACTGGGCCCACGGTCAAATCATCCCTAGTCGGATTACAGTACACCCTTAAAGGGTCGGGGTTGAATTGGGCCCCCGGTCAGTCGGGCAACATTAGTTATGTTAAGTAATCAGAAATTCGATTTTATTTTAATGTGCGATAGAATTAAAAACTAAAACATAATTCGAAATAAATAAATACAATGAAACTTTACTAAAAATAAAGAAATATAGAAATCATTACAAACACTGTACTTTCATCTTTTAATTTTTATTTAAACTTACGAAAAATTCTACTCAATAATGTAGTCCTCGCCAGGTCAAGCGGGCATTCCATTACGTGTCCGTTTTTGCTAACCCTATAACGGTGACATGCTGAACCGTTCCAATGGTGTTCCAATGACCACCTGGCAATGGTGTTCCAATGGCACCTTGGCAATGGTGTTCTAATGACCTCCTGGCAATGGTGTTCCAACGGCCACCTGGCAATGGTGTTTCAATGTCCCTCTGGCAATCGTGTTCTAATGCCACCTGCCAATGGTGTGGCCAGAAGCTTTATCATGTAGTGCAAATATAACATAACAAATTATTATACAACAAATTATATTGATATAAAAAGCAGACGTTTCAATCGTCTAAAATAGATGTTTGATCACCATTTCTCCGTAACCAAATATTTATTTTATATGTTTGAATGTACTCGTATTTAAAGCAACGATAGATGGGATCATTCAATTTTGTACGTCTTGATTGTAGAGGTATGGGCCCAATTCGACACTACCTCCGAACAGACCAGGGACCATTTCAACCGTCGTTTTTACGACCCTAACAAACCATGGGCCCAATCCGACATCACCCAGGTAGAGTTAGGTGAGGTAGAATGTACTTTACCTTAGGTTAGGTCAGGCTTTATGGATCGGAGGTGTTAGCAACACGACTCAAGCAACAGATTCGTAAAATCGCATATAATGAAGTGAATATCAAATTAAATTATGAAACCTTTAGCATGCACTAGTGACGTTTGCTGTCTAAACAATATTGTACAAAAAAAAAATTATCTAATATAATTGTGCATGAAATATTTGAATTCACTGTTAGGAAATAATTCGAAACCACTAGAAACAATTGCTACTTTATATTAGTTATTACAGAACTAAAATCTCAGTAAATGGAAAATATTGTATATGTTTATGAACAGTTCATGCATAGACTGGATTTTCCAGAAAAACAGAGACAAAACTGAAATGATTTTTGAAAAACCTGATAATGTGTATGTTTGATGCAATATAATTAGTTTAAAGAAGCTGTTTTTTCACAAATATTTCAGCTGATATCCGGCAGTTTTTTTAAAGGTAAATGTACAATGCGGGTTGGCACTGGCTGACGGCGACTTTTTAATGAGATCATTAAAAGTACGTTTGTTTAAAAAGCTTGTTTCGCTTTTTTTGTGTAAACACAGCCTGTTTCCTCATTGAGATATTCACCTGGCAGTTGGGGTATTTTGATTGATACCTTATAGTTTTTACATGCTTACAAAAATTGATGCTTGGGACCAAACCTCGTCTATTTTAGTATAATTCGAACAAATCGAATACAATAATTTTTGCAGTTCTGTACCTTTTAATTCTTTACCCATGTATAAAGATACTAAATAAAACTTACTAATAAAAAAGACAATACATTTTAGGATATAAAACAATTATTAACAAACTGACATTATTTAGGCCTTCTATTGTTTTGCTGTAAGTAGTTTTAACGAAGAGGCGTGTATGTTTATACACGTAAGGTGTGTGTATATATATATATATATATATATATATATATATACATATATATCTTAGAGGTGGTATAATCGTCCGTAAAATACATACATACATACATCGGTTTTTGACCTCCCTAAGCCTCTGGGATGGAATGCTGTGCTTGGATCTCCATCTAACCTCATAACACCTGTTAAGTACTGGATTGTTAACCTCACTTTCCATAAACCACGTTTGTTGACACCTGTCATTATTTTCGATATAACCTCGGAACAGCTGGTATTCCTTACCACAGTTCAGTTTCCACCGCCTACTAGACATTCGTTGCCGGCCAGAATCTAGGCTTCTTTTACTGCAAAGAAATAGTTTTGCGATCCAGTTACCAGACGCATTGAGCCTATTTATCTATGTTCTAGACTAGGTCCACATAGTTTTCTGATCTAGTTGCTCTCTGCTGGTTTCTTCCTTTGACTAAGTTACACACTTCTTGCAACATGGCGCATTAGAGTTCAGCAATCTTTTCTAGTCAAGTGCTTTTAGCCGATTACATCGGGTTCTAACCGCGTTATAATATTACACCGCTCATTGATTATGTTCAGTTAATGTCTTAGATGCGTTCTAACTATAAATAACCGCCGTCAAACTTTAATAAGTCAATTTAAACCGCGTTATAAGTTCGAGTGCCATTGTCTTGGTTATCCGCGTATGGCCAACATTGCATCAGCACATTAATTCCTTTCACCGCTTGAAGGAATAAACATTTCATGATTCAAGACGTTTTATATTGTTCTAAGGTCAGTGAAACTATTAAATTAAACCTTAAATGAGTTGTAGTTTATGCCACTCGTCGAGAACCTTCTTTCATCTCTGCTAGACACCAAACAGGCCTGTTTCGTCGAACGACTCACCGCTCTTCAAGAACCTCATACACAGTTTGATTGGTAAGTGGCTTAGAATTAACTGCTACTCATGAATCTTGTGTTATCTCTCTTTCAATTGTCTTTGGTGTTAAACTTAAATTCAGTGTCGTTTTTATTAATAAAGCAGACCCCATGCTGCTCCAACAAAGCGTGGGTGGCTCCTCCGGACTTTATTGTGTAACCTCGTATAATTCGAACTACCATATGTTTTTCTAATAATTTACATATTTTTCTTTCTTTAGTTTTGCTACCAAAACTATAAAACACCCATTATGGGAATATGTTAAACAGTCCCAAAACAATATCATTAACTTCTGTACATGGGTTTAGTAATGCATAAAGTACATACATCCATACAAACGTTCATATATATATTTGTCTATAATAGTTTCCTACCAGCACGTAATTTCGTTTCTTTTGTAGAGTTAAGACAACGAATTCTGTGACTATTATCGCTTACAAATAATGAGTAAGTATTGTAAATAGCGGTACGATTAGCGAAGGTATATACAAATCCGTGATGGAGGATTTAGGTGCGATTATTGGATCATCTGTGCGGGGTCGGGTGGAGTAGACGTTTCCTACATTATAGTGACAAATGTAATGTTCACTTGTTACAGCGTCTTGGAATTGGAAAGATAGGTTTTATAGATTATACAGATGACCCCCCTCATCCCAACTGGAGATAAAGACATTTTAAATGAATCGTGATCTTCTGTTTATTTAGTGGCTATGAAGATTGTGGTACTTTAATTTTATTTACGTATTTTATTTATTGCTATATACTCGTATTTTTTTACATTCATACAAAATGTTGAAGTCCTGGACCTAACTTTCTCTATATTGCTCTATAAGTCAAACAATCGAATACAACTATGTTTTCAGTTCTTTAACTTTTAATTCTTCACGAATGGATTAGAAAACTAAAAAGACAACATCTTGCTAACGAAGAAGACACACATTTTAGAATAGAAAGTGCCACAAGTTATATTTGATTTATTAAATGGCAATATCTAATTATTTTAGTACAAACATCTGAAGATAAACATTATTTAGGCCGTTCTATATTTTGATGTGTGTGGTAAAGCAGTCATTTTTAACAGTGTCATACATATGCATTCCGCATAGGTGACGCTTGTTCGGTTTCTTCACTTCGGAAATCTACAGGACCTATTGGTTAGTGTCCTGGTCATCCATGACCGAACAATGAAACTATTCATCAAGAATCTTTTATTTAAATAGAAGTATTGAACAAAAAGGTACCATTTTCACAGTTACATTAGGTACTGCATTCCCGCCCACAAAATTATTCTTATTTGTAAGTATTGCTTTTACTTTTCGGCAATGGCGAGTTTCAGTCGCATCAAGTCAAGGTGTGTTTTCTGTGTTAGAATTTGTTTATATCTGCCTTCCTCCATCCAATATAAACAGTAGTCAAGTCGTTGAAGTAACTTTCAAAGGCTACTTCTAATTTTTAAAAAGTATCTTCTTTTGTTATCCAAATGTACCCGTTTTCTCCGTTTTCTTATTCTACCTAATACTCGTATGTTCAACGTTGTACATTTTTCCAACGTTAAGTCAGCTAACATACTTTCTACTCTTAGTCCTAAAGCTTTACGTCATGCTTGCCTCTGCATACCGGAAGTTATCATTCGTTCCCATTGACTTTCCACCTTGTATTCCTACCTGGCGTCTTCTTCTCTTCAGCTAGTCTATCTGCTAATAGAACATCACCATTTGTTGTAAATGGATAACGCTGTTTCTCTTTTCGAAATCTCTTGAACTTCATCATCATCCTAGCAATTTATATCTGATTATTTCAAAAGAATTGCTAGGCCTTAAGTAAATTCATACTGTCGTGGTCTGAGAAAATGGATGATGCGGATGATTATTGTAAACTAATACGATTAAATATTAGCTAAACTGTTCAACAACATATGCCTATATAACTATAGTTGAAGCTCAATTATATGTCATATTTTTTAAGTCTGGCATTGTGTTAGTTTGAAAATTTGCAACAATAACAAATGAGGGCCAAATTGCTAAGCTACAAAAGCGTGTAGGTTAATTTGTAATACAAATTAGAGCAGCATACAAACTGATATTTATAATGGTAATATTGTGTTATAATTTCATTTCGTTATGCGTTAAATAATACCAATTTTAAAACAAAAAGTTTACTAAATATTTATAATATATATTTACATACTTATCTCACCCATCCTGTAGTCAGTCAGTCATAAGAAGATGATGGCTAACGAGATTATGCTGGATTTGTCACGTGATAATGACCGTGGGTAGAGTTAGAAAGAACAGGGCTTTTGGTATTGGGCTGAGACTCTGAAGGTGCATTTCCTAGAGTCGGGGGTTTTATTGGGCTTAGTTAAATAAGGAGTTCTCGTCATAGGGGCATGTCTGACTGCCATAGATATTTAATTAGGAAGAACTTACAGCTAACAAAGGAACTTAAAACTAGAGTGCATGTGACTTGAGAATACTATGTGAAATAGACAAATTTGAATAATGAACTTAAAGATAACGAATTGGCCATAACTTAAAGATAACTAAAAGCCATGTACAAGGCTATTGCTACAACATGACCTAGATTATTATAGTAGGTGGTGGAAACACAGGAAAAGACGGGGATTACAGGTATTATGGAGTAACCAAGAGTACTTTGTGCCTTTCGCTTGAAGATAAGAGGGGCCTAGTTGTAAAACTAAGAACTCCAATGTGTGGATGTGCGCAATTTTTGGTTTTGTTGTAGAAGGAACTAGTGAATTAAATTCAGCAAATGTAGGGGCTTTAATGGAAATTTTATTGTCAATACTGGAGAGAATCCAGGACGATAGGAAGAAGGATTCGAACGGTGTCCTGGATGTATTAGCCATCAGTTCGGGACAGCATTATTAAAAATAGGAGATATAAGCAAAATGTGAAGAAGGTATTTTGTCTTTATAAAACAAAAATTGGACCTTGAGAGAAAAGGAAGACGTTTGAATCAAAGGACCTGCTCTTTCTCAGATGACGTAAACGTAAGAAGAGAAAAGGTGGAACTTGTCGAGGGTGATGCATGGATATTTGACAGAGGACATCCACTCAATTAACCTCCCATCGTGAGTGATTGGTCCTGTCTACATTTTTCGTTTAGTATGAAGTAGATGACCTATGATTTACCTATGTAGACTGCAGTCCTCCATTTACAGAACATGGAGAATGGATGTCCATCTGTGTAGATTTAGTTTCGCTCCAAAAGCTGCAATGAAATATATCCTAATAAGCATAGATGGATAAAGATACCCGAAAAAGGAAAGGATGTCGTTTAAATAGATGAGGTAGAGAAGAGGTTTTAAGACGGAACTCTGAGGGAAACCTGCAGAAATAGTTCGGAGGGAGACGTTACGAAACGATATGATCTGAGAAAAAAAGGGTTCGTTTAGGAAGGAGGTCGGTAGTTGAACTGTAATGAGGGCCAGGCTGCCAGACACTTTGATGGTCTCTCTGGCAATTAGGGACATTACAGATGTCGAATGGCGTTTATTAAATGTATACACCACCATGATCGTAAACCTCAATCTTGTGTATGGTGCAACGAATACATTAGCCACAAACTCTCAGCCAGAATGTAGAAGAGATCAAACTACCGCTCTGTTTACTAGTACTTACAGAGTATTGTAGTCTGGGTCGAAATCGTAAACGTTCCTGATCCTCTGCTCCAAATAAATTATTAAAAAAAAAATATTTTTGTGTGGGACAGAAAGGGGATATTTGAGCTAAAAAAAGGGAGCATTATAGCGTAACGTTTGCATGGTGGCTTTCCTAAAACAGACATAATTTGTACCGAGATAAAGAGACATATCAACATGGGAACCACATTTTTATAATCTGTAACAGACAGAAAAATTAATTGACTTTGGCCTCACAATGTATGGCGTATAAAATTATCTGTAGGGGTAGTAATTTAAAAATAATCCCTTTCAATTATTTAAAATTATTCTTCTCAAATTTTTTCTCAACAAATTGGAACAAAATACTACAGAAAAAGAGAAAGCAATTCCTGTTATTGAATAATTGATTTAACATTCTTTTTGTCGGTTGTGCGGAATTTCTACTGGAATACATTTAAATTCTGAAATTCCAATTGTTTTCATAAAATGTAAAATTTTACATTGGTCTCTATTTAATTAAACACCAAATTACTTCTCATGTTACTGGAAACAAAAAACAATATGTTTTTAGAACCAACAAAAGTTCATGATGATTTGTTAGGGGTAACAAAGTAATTAATTACTATTTGTATATTTATTTTATCGCATTTCCTTGAATAACTTAAACGCGCGGAAATTAATTCCTTGTCAACAATTAAACAGTATTTCATTATGATAGTAGTGAATTATTGAGTAAACAATAATTCTAACAATGAAAATATAAATCCACGATGCAAAGTTAATTGATGCATGCATAAATACTAATAGCGTTATCGTCTTGCAAAAATAAGATTTTATGTGTGCGTTTCATTATTGTATTGCATAACGAAATTACGAGGGAAATTTTTAAAATGGAGAGGTTCAGAAGTTCTAACAAATGTTAATGCAATATGGCATAGTTTTAGTTTAGTTTGGGGTATGAGTCACAAAGTAATATGTTATTTTCATGTCAAATATTGTTTTATAATGTTAAACGATGTTTAAAATTGTATAGTTGTAGATATACGGCTTACAAGACATCGTTTTCTAGCTTTATGTTTTACTCAGGGTTCATTGTTGGAATATCAACAAAATATAATCAATGATGTTTTAATCTGTTTTAATAATATTATCGCTATTTCACATAGGTAGTAATAAAATATATTGATACAATCACTGGAGAAAAATGTACATTATTTAAAAACTAGAAATATATTATTGAACTCATATGTATACATTACTTAAATATATTGGAGTATTCGATACAAAACGATTTATAAAATCAATTTACATCCACTGATTGGAAAGTGGCAAACTGATTGTGCAAACAAAGCTTTTAGCTATATCATGAATGCTAGTACTATTCATACCATTTCTAAAGTTTTACATGAGTTACTTTCGTCGAGAAAGTCATTTGAAGCTAAGCTTATTTATATTGCTTCAAATTTATCTTTAGGTATGTCTACATAAGGTAAAGGGCTGGTTGATAACAAGATTTCTCGGGGTAGTATTGGTGTAGTGGAAAACGTATAGTCGGGGACAGAGTAAAGCGATAGAATTACCAAGACTTGAGAGCACCGTTCGTTTTGGGACGCGTAGCAAAGAGTTCAGACCAGCTTGTATATTCCTGGAAAGAATTTGACTTAAGGTGGAGGAATATGGAAGTTTGATTCCAGGTGACTGTATGTAGAAAAGGGAGGGATGTAGCAGTCTGTAAAGTAAAACTTTAGAAGGTGGCGAGTGAAAGAAAGTGAGTAGTTACTAAATTAATCTTGCAGGCCATTGTTGCTCATAAAAGCGGAAATAGGAAAAATGATCAAGGAATAAGAAACTATCTTGGTTTGTTTTTAAAGAAAGGCCCAATCACACCGAATTAACACAACCCCAAAAGAATTACTTATGCATTAAAAAAAAGGAGATAATATATTCTGAACATTTTAATAAATAAAATGTAATAATTGGTTGAAGTATCGTGGCCACAAAAGGATAAATGCAAGACAAAATATTCAATAAATAAAAAAAATTGTCCTCTCTATAGTTCTCGTTGCTACTGATTATTGAATAAATATTATAAATAAATAAATTTTTTAGGTACTTGTTTACTATCTAATGGAACAGGTTGTTAGCTTCAAAGTGTGTGTGGTTATTTAATATGTTTTCTTTATCTGTTGGGAAGTGTTTGTATGTTTCGTATTTTTCTAAAGTTGTTAATTTTTTACTTTGGTTTAATACGTGGAAAATATTCCTATTAGTATATATGTCTATGTGTGTGTTGTGTAGTGTGTGTTGTGTAGCTCGATTTTGGGCTTAGGTTGTTTGTATCATTGATATGTTTATTGAAGCATGTGTTGAATGATCTACCGGTTTGGCTGATATAATCGCTGGGACACTATGTTATATTATAAATACTGGAAGGATTTGTCTGTTTGTTCTTGAAAAGGGTCTTAAAGGTCTTAAAGTTTTTTTTATTTTGTATGATATTTTTATAAGTAAGTTTTTTGTATGTGGAAGCAATTTAGTGTGTATTTTTGTTGTGGTAAGTGAGGGATGTGTACTACACATAAACCAACAGATCCAATTATAGCAGTGCAAAATTGAACTTATGTCTAAATTACTTTTTTTTAATAGTTTTAAACGTTTTATAGTTTCAATAAATTAATAGAGATTGTAGTAATTGTTTCCCATATTTTCAGTTAAAACCTTTTGCACATTCAGCAAGTTCACGTGTACAAATTGTAATTCTCGGAAATTTTATTCAATTAAATTATGGTATTACCAAAAGTAGAGTTTTATCTCTGCTAAATGTAAACATTTTTTCGACGTATAAATTAATTACATAAACTAATTATATAAAGTAATTGCATTGAAACCGAAGATAACGTCACCGAAATGTTATTGGTTTGTAAAGCCTTTCTCGAATCGCAAACTTCTGTCACACAAGCCTCTACTAAGTAATTAGCCAACTATTCTAATCTATATATTTAGCAGTGAATGAATATTACTGATATGGTTCCTGTTGGAGTTTATAAATACGATCGTTTTTTTTGACGCAAGCTATTGTTAAAAATCTTGGCAGTATCTATGGTATTGATCCTGATAGTTCTAAGTATTTACGCTTCTGCTCTCTAAAAACATAAAGTCAGTTTTAGAATAACACCTTGTCTGTAATATATCGTATAGGCTATTTTTATTTGTTTAAAAAATCTGTCCATATTTATTCAATTTCTATTCCGGTCATGCATTTTAAAAACATAAATATCTGACACGAGTTACTAGATTATTTGAGGTAAACTATTTGTAATATAGGAAGAGGCTTTAGCGAAGATTTTGTTTAAGTAGAGGAATTTCATTACGCGTTTCGTACACACTTTATTGGAAATAAGTTACTTCTTAAAGGATAATAAAGCTTTTTAATAGAGGATTAAGTTCCAGTGTATGAATGGCTATGTTCTACAAAAAATAGTAAGAATTTAAAATGAAGGTTTCTTTAAAGTCATATTGGTAAATACCTATACATACATCCCAAATGATCTGGATTTTTCCTTTTTTTAAAACATTAGGACAATTTTGAAAGCCGCAGAACTACAAGATTTACTAAAAAAATATTTTTAAGTTGCTAGAAAACATCCAGGTCCACACTCGACATCTGTATCATATCTACATCTTAACATTCTGTACTACGACAACCATATTAAAATGTTGAAACTGCTACTAGTCCATTTTTTCTCAAAGTAATAAAACCCACTTCTGATATTAAAAGAAGTAAACATGAGGCGCATAGTACATATTATAATAATTAATAATTACTTAATATTTAAGTCCATAATAACGTATCCTTGGCTGACTCATATAGTGGGCCAAATGGGGTCTTTGAAAACCTATACACAATCAGATGTACAATATTATTCCAGAAAAAAACCAGAAAAGCGAAAATCTTGCAAAGTTTAGAAACATTTTTTAAAAGCAAAAATTATTTTGTTATGATAATAATGATAGGGAAACAAATAGGTGAAATAATTTTAATAATAATGAGGTTAATCTGTTTGATAAAAGTAGTGGTTAAAGAAACCTACAGGAATCAAATTGTTCTAATTGGACAATAAACAAAGAGTCACTCGTGCATGTGTGTTTATGCCTTTCTGTGAACATATAGTGTGGACCACGTAACCGTGCACTTTGCCTTGAGAGATCGCAGTAGGCGAGACGTAGAGGTGAAGGGTCTATATAAATATATTCTTAAAAAAATGATAACGACTTTCAAAAGACGGATTTTCATGAGAAGGTCAATATTAGATGAATTCGTTCATAATTTAGATTCGGTATGAAGTAACAAACAATCTTGAAATATTTGTAGACATACTGGATAAAAAAAGCTGTTGGTATATAGAATATTCTCAATATGTAACATGTTTTTAGATGTAGTAGTACACGAAAAATCTCGTGCGATCTTTAAGGCCAATTGCACAGTTACTGGGTCCCCACTACACTTTATGAATGGAAAACAGAAGAGTCTAGAAGTTCTAAGAACTGTAGCCAACACTGTAGCTTATAATCGAGTCCTTAAGGGCCAAACTCGAATTCCGGGTTTATAAAGCTAGGAATTACTACACATTTAAATAATGTATTTGAACCATTTCCACCGTAAAAAAATATGTTTTATAGTTTTCATGACATAGCTAATTTTCTAATTTTAATCCATCCCATCTTCATATTTTTCAATGTATTGATAATATTTTATTTATTTAGTACAAATCTGTTCTGAACGCCAATGCCTATAATTAATCGTTTTCATGATACTAATAATGAAGGTTTGCTTTTAAATGAGTTATTTTATCGACATAACAACAGTTTGCATTATTATGACCCATGCTTATCTGAGAAAGTGGCTTCAAATTCTCTTAGTAAGTAGTAGTAACTGGTTAAATAAATACGCGGAAATGAAATTTTCAATCTTCAACGTTTTACTTATATGTACCTTGTGACCTGTACCAAAACGTACATTATCTTAACAACTCGAAACATCTGTGGGTTAAGGTTTCTTAAATATAAAATACCCTCATAAAAAAAAAAAATAAATGTTTTGTTAAAATCAGTTTTACATTTTAAAGCAAATATCAGCCGAGGAAATTATCACAATAACTATCCACGTTATTTAAAAAGAATAATACCTGATTTTTAATAACATCTTCTGAAGATGATTGCTTTTTAATTGAAATGTTCGAAGGAGTTTCTTAAAAACTTGAAATTGAGTTTAAGGGTTGTATATATATGAAGTATAGTAATATGTTTTTAAATTTCGTGGACAGAAATAAATCGTCTGGTAGACATTGTAGTGAAAGACATGTTAATCAGTCAACAGTCAGATATAGGGTTAAGATAAGATAAGAGGTTCAACTATAGGATTATATTTAAAATACTTTAATGTTCTAAACTAAAATTCAAACTTCCACTTGAAACTTGTATATTCTATAGACATCAAATACTTTCGATTAAATGTAGTACATATAAATGTTAGGTTTATAAATTTTGCGGAAAAGGTAGTGACATATGAAATGTTTATCACTATACACTCATGGCACATATTTTCTTTCAAAATAACCTCATTTGCACCAATAATTAGACTTTAGGCTTCGTGTCTACATAATCAAAACTTTCTACACTAAATAATTTTTATTGCTGTTGTCAAACTTGCAAACAAACCGTGATGTATTAGATTGTTGTGTTTTAAACGAATATTTAAATTGTTTTCCGAAATACCTTATATACACATCATAGTAAAACAGTACCTTTAATAGAGATAACGTTAACCAATAAACAAACACACACATAGATATAGGATTATATTGTCTGTTCGTATCATAAACTTCAGAATCAGAAGTGTTAGTAAATGGTTTAAATTTCAGAGAAAACCTTTTAATAGATATTGTTCTCATAAATCCCCAAATCCTCTAAGGTAGAATAAAATTATTGCTACTCGTCACAAACTTTAGAGTCAGAAGTTTTATTAAAAGTTTAAATATCAGAGAAATATTACACACATATAATTTCAACCAATTAATATTTACGTCGTTGGAGAAAGATTTATGATGTTAGGTGTAATAGAATCTTCAGAATCAGAGGTGTTAATTAAACTTTTGTACCTATAATGAACCCCTTACAGTATATGTTAAACTATAAATAACCACATCCTTTAAGTTAGAACTATATTTTTGCTACGTTAGTAAAGCTGCCATTTGAGACCTGTGCCGTAGAGGTAGAATACATTATTTGCTATGTAACAGAAACAAAAACGTCAGACATGTCAATAAAAGGTTAAAACTTGAGAGAAAAATCTGTCCCAATAAGTAAACCAATAAATAACCACATCCTGTAAGGTAGAACAAAATTGTTACTGTAGAGCTGATTTTTGAATAGTATAATACAAGTTGAATAAATGTCGTGCAATCTTGAGATATTGAAACTCCTCTAAACTGTAAACTTTATAAGAAAACGTTGTTGACTGTAACTTTAGTCCTCTTTGCTTCGTTTTTCTATCACTCCAACATAGCAATAACTAATGTTGCACTCAAGTTTAAAAGTGCTACCATACCATCGAAATCAAGATCAAACAGACCACAAGAGAACTTCTCGTCTTCATGAATGAGCTTCAAGCATAGCTTCTTCAGTTGTTTTCCTATATCTGTGTGCATCGTGTGACTGCTTGCTTTCCCAATGCTGAACTTCAGTTTCCCTATTTCCCACTGCAGTATTGCGCAAATCAGATGATTTAAGCAAATCCATACTGTAAATGAAAGGGCTAAGTATTTATGTAATCTCATTTGCCGCAGGTCTTTGTTCTTGAAGTAGCGGCCAAAAAGGTCAGCCCAATATAACGTTGTGTAGATCATGAGCCAGGCAATGTGATTTCTGTAGTAGTCAGAGGTCAGGCGGGCAGCCGCGAAGATAGCATGTGTCGCTGTTTTTATACTTCTCATCAGTTGATTTTGATCTGAGCATTGCACAATTTCAACAGCAGGCAGAACACTGTGGAGCGACAGACATCTGTGTGAAGACAGTTCCTGCACACATTTCCTCAGCACTTGCAACCGCTGACGTATTGTCAAGAGAAAAAAACTAAAAGTGGCAAGTGTTGAAAGAACTCCACCAAACTGTATGATTGTTTTCACTAAAACCACTCTTTCCCATAAAACATTATCAAAACGGTGGTAAACATGATACAACTTTGAAGTAATGACCAAAAAAACAACTATTAAGCCGAAAGTGCCACACGTGTACTTTCTATTTTTCATGTGATTTATAGAAAACCCTAGAGCTTGTAGTGTTTCATCAGATCTCTTCAAGTATTTGAAAATAATTACAAGTGTTTTATCATATCTCAAAGTTCCCCACAATAAGTACACAGTTCCAACACTGAACACACCTCTGGTTGTCAATACGAAGGTTTTCCTGAATATGTCCAAGTCACTGATTATCCAAAAGTATTGAAGTACTGTATTAAGAAGTGCGATCACACATACAAGCACTTGCACATAAGTACGACATGTTCTGTTCCTAGTTTTTTGGTCAACAGACAAAACAGAAACACCGAAAATTCGCGCAAGTACTGCGATAGGCGCAAAACTCCGAACCACATCAACGTCCATTGTGTTCTGAACAATGTGTGCTGATTGTAGAAGTGATGTTTTTATAGTTACCATGGTAACAGGCGATTAAACCAATACTATAATAACAGGTGTTATTATATAGTATAATATATAGTATAATAACTATTTCCAGGTGTTAGAGCTATTGACGATTACGTCACTATTTGACAGTCGTATTACTCAGAAATGTCATGCAGTATGTCCTATACGTATATTGATTTTATAACAGTTTGAAGCAAATAATTTAGTTCTTCTCGTTCAAGTTGAACTAATTTTTCAATACCTTCTACTAGCCCACACTCTCCTTTTATATATATATATATATATATATATATATATATATATATATATATATATATATATATATATATTAAATATGGTGATATAATTTCTTGTAATATAGTTATTAAATTAAAAATTTTACAGAAACTTTATAATAAAAAGAATTTACAGGATTTTGTAAAAATATTTTATTAGATAATTATTTTCCTGAAGATGCTGGTACTATTTTAGCGGCGAAAAGCTTTGAATAAATATATTCATTAAAATTATTCTTGTTTTTGAAATATTTTAAATTTATTATATATATATAAATATCGCAATATGTATTCTTGTGTATTAATAAAGAACTAAGTCAAAGTACAAATACAAGAATTATTTATATTGCGATAAATAAATATATATATATATAATTATCGCAATATGTATATTAATAAAGAACTAAGGTGAAATACAAATACAAGAATTAAAATTGAATTTACAATGCAAAGCTTTTCGTTTGCAATTGTTAAACTTTGCACAGGTGTATAATAATGCTATGTATAATTACATTATGTTTCATATTCTAATATAATAACAGCCATGACTAATACTCTAGCATTTTCAGTTAAACATACTATTTAAACATTAGTTTTGAGAGGAAGAATTGAAACTTGCAAAACGTCTAATATAATCTGGTGTTTTCTGTAACGTTTTGAAACGATTTTCTTTGAAAATACTTCAATTCTGGAATACTGAATACTTTCACAATACAGCAATGTATACCTTCTGACTATATTGTTCGGATGATATAACCGACTTTTAAAATTTTTATAAATACGTAAACAAAATAATTATATAGTTATTAGTTATTTTCAATATTTTTACTTCACCATAAATATAATGACATGAAATTTATAATGTATTTATGATTTAATTTAGGCAAAACTATATCCAAAATTACAAATATTGTAGTTCAAAATCCTAATGGCGAGTTTCGTGATTGGGTAGTACATTAGGTGCACCTACTAAAACATTAAATGGTATTTTGTTTTAATTCCGCGACATTGGGGTCAATTCATTAACATAATGGGGTTTACTAGACTGATGCATAGGTGTAAACCTTTCATTATATAGGCGCGGTATTCTATATTACTATTTCTGTATATTATTACCTATTATAAATCCATACATATTATCACGATTAATAATACAGCAAAACAGCGACCATTTTCTTATTGTTAAAAACTAGATTAAAACTCTATTCGAATTGAAGTTACCCTCATAACGCTCAGCAGCCTCTTCGCTTCAAAGCGGGCGCCGTTAAGTAATCTCCTCTTGAATGGAGCACGCCAGAGCTTACGTTTGTTTTGGAATTTGTTTTTATCTCTGCAAGCATCTGGCCTATTCCAGGAGTTTCACTGAAGTGTAAGGCAAAACAACCGATTTATAGCAGCGATTAAATGTTGTAGCTTTAATAAAGGAATGCAGTTTGTTGTACTGTATACAAATTGTTTCACTACCTTATAGTAAAAAATTCAGCGATAGCCCAGGGATACATCATACATACTTTATTTTAAGTTAAAGAAAGTGTTTGGGAAAACAAACAAATTTTTAAAAAGATTAAGAAATACAGATTAGCTCCAAAATACTACCAGAACAAATAAGGGGGAAATATTTAAAGCCATGAATACCATATGTCGATTAGGTTATTAAAAATACTACATTTAGAATTAAAAAGGTACACTTTTCTAACTCCAATTTAGTCCAACGGTTTTATAAACGGAAAAGATAATGCTGAAGAAAAATCAACAGGAATCCTTTTTCAGCCGCCCGTCCGTCCCTTAAAAAAAAAAAAATTCCCGCCGTCGCCGTTCACGAGAAGAGCGCCTTTCTGGAACCGGCTATAGCCGACCTTTAATTAAGACCGAATACAGTAAAACAAAACACAATTGGACTACAATGCTCAAATGATATTAACAATGTTCAAATATTTGAAAAATATGGAGTTAAAATAAACACATCCCGTTATAATTAGTTGTTTTTTTATCTTCGCAAGTTTCGTGAATCTACAAAATCAATGTTGATCAATTGAAATAACAATAAATGAGGTAAACATAATTATTCCACTATATACATATTTTATCATTATTATACAACCGTAGTCCTCGTACTGCATTTAGTAAACCAAGGCATTTACTAAAACCAATTTTTTTTTTGTTTCAATTTAAAGGATTTTAAGGGTCACGCGTGTATTTAAATCATAGTATATAGTTATGATTATGATTGGGAAACAAAAATTTCAAAATTGTTTCATAATTCAATATAAATTACTCCCAAATGCTACCAGATCAAAAAGTAGGGCAATATTTATAGCTACGACTATTATTCGTGGATTAGGTTCTTCAAAATTCTACTTTAAAAGTTAAAAAGGACTATGAACACTTGCAAAGATTCCAATTTGTTCTGAGATTTTTGTAAAACAAAACGACAATATTGAAGAACACTAAAAATCAAAACCTAATAAGGTCTAATACGCTAAAACAACAATTGTTCAGATAGTATTAACAACTTTCAAACCATTGATAATTATATACATAAAATAAATATCTGTGTTTTTCAATTCCCCTTACGTTTAATGTCATACAATCTATATTTTATGGTTTTTCCTCAGGGGATACTAAATCATAACACACACACTACAACACACACACACACACACACACACACACACACACACACACACACACACACACACACACACACACACACACACACACACACACACACACACACACACATATATATATATATATATATATATATATATATATATATATATATATATATATATATATATATATTAAATATTAAATATGGTGATATGTTTTCTTGTAATATAGTTAATAAATTTAAAATATTTCAAAAACACTGAATAATATATGTATTAAAAGTATTCTTGTTTTTGCAATATTTTCAATATTTTATTATATATATATATATATATATATATATATATATATATATATATATATATATATATATATATATATACATATATATATATATATATATATATATACACGGATTTTAATATTATACACAAATGTTATCGGTTACTACCGAGTATACAATCACACTCCACGCTCAAAATTAGTAAACCAAGACGAATATAACAAATGTTTCATTTTTACGCTGTATAAGCTCCAAGTCGTACATATCGTATTATAAATAGTTTTGTTTTACAGAAATTTAATTTTACCATTTTAAAAGACACGTTAAAGAATTGGCAAGGTCATATAAAATCTCTCATATCATTTCAGTATGTTTTAATTAAACTGTACCTTCCCTTAAATTATATCAGGATTTTTGTCCAAATTTATACTTTTTGAGATATTTTTGTTTATTGGAAACCACAAAATAAAGCAAAATCGTCTAAACGGCAATTTCGATAATCAATGAAACAAATTATTATAACAAATTTCTAAAAACTGAAAATAACCTAACTAAAGCAGAAGACTATTATTAGAAAGTGGCCCAAATTTATAACAATTTATATAAGATAAATGCCTGCTGTTATTAAAGCTATTCGTGTTTGTTGTTTTTCATTGACATTTAACAAGCCGTATTTAACATAGGCAAAGTTAACAACGGGATGTCCATACAACATGGTACCTAATTGATATAGGCCTACCCGCTTTTTGTAATCGCAATAAACGGATTGTAATTGCGACCAAAAGAAAGGTCGTTGTTGTCCAGTCCTATTCAATTTATCGGTCATAACGTACAATAAATCTGTGTTTAGTTCTGGTGTAAACATTTAATGAGTGACGTATTAATATTACCTTGATAATTAAACTATGCGTTTATTTTCTTTTAATATTACCTTTTTGTTCATCGTTTAGTTTTTTAATATTTTAAATAAATATAAACACAAAGATTGGAGAATATTTTGATAAAAACTAGAAAATTTGCAACTGGAGAATTATTTATTAATTATTTTAGTGTTTACTAAATATTAATTACTTTTCGAGTAAAGACTTGGTCAGGATATCCTTCTACAAGTTCACATTTATTGTTTTACAAACATTCTGCTCAGTTGAACGATGTTAACGTCATTTGTTCTCCTTTTCATTATAAGAGAGATAATTCTAAATAAATGCAAATTGCCATCATATTTATATGAGAGAAACTTACAAGAACACGAGTTGACAAATAGAAAATAGTGAAAAATAGGTATTGTACAAAGGAAAAGATTATAGGTTTATTTACAAACTTTTTTTTGAAATTTTCTTTAAACAAACTAATCTATAAAGAAATTCAAAACAAAATAATATGTTTATAAGAAAACCAGCAAGTACCTTATGATTCGCCTAATTTTATGGAGAAACCTTACTATAAAATCTTTTTTCTCTTTACTTTACGCGTTATATTTATTTCAAAAGTTTTATTGGGTTAAGGCTGAATAATTCGAGGTGTTTCACCAAAATTTATAGTTTCAAGAAATATCACTTGAAGTTTATATTTTTAAACAACTTAATCTTTATGCAAAATATTATTTTGGTTTACCATACTCACTTAGATGAAGGCAATTAAATATTAAAAAGTAACATATACATAGTGCTTTCAATTGCTTTTTGAAGATCCAGAGTTTCATATTTGTTTGGTTTTTGAGGATTCTTTCAATAAACTAACCTCTCATATGCATCCCGGTAACAAAGGGCTTTTGTAGAAGGGAGAAGTAATTTGCTCCTTTGACAAATTACGAATCCGTAGTACACTAATTTAAAACCACAGGCGGGAAATGAGTGTCATTAAATACATTCAATAGGTTGCGCTTCTAAGATAAATTTTCGGTAACTTTTTATTGCGTTATTTACCATATTTATTGTTATAAATACTAATTTTAGTATATTTTTGAAGTTTTGAGTAGATACATTATTTTAAAATAATTTTATAGACGAGAAGCCAGATTTAGGTCTATATAAAATCAAGACGACTTCCCAAGAAGTAAATCTGAATAAATTAATTGAAAATTTTTAAAAGAGTAATAATATAAACTGTTATTTCAAGATTTATTAAAACAAAAGTTGAAACTCAAATTTGTCAATATATTTTCAATTTTGTAATCGAATAATTTAATTGTGCAGGAACTAATCCATGTATTTTTTATAGATTTACTTTTATATATGTGTAACACATTAAAGATCTATAGATTTAGAAAACTTAACAGATAAAGGAGAAATTTGTATGTGGGAAACTATTTTTAAAATGTTAGCTCGATAATATAAGTAATCAGCACGATACGTTGGAAATTTAAATATTTATTAAATTTAGAATTTTTACTAAATTATTGTGCCACTGTACCTATAGTAGATAGTGCTTGTAATGAGTATGAGAATTGGAAAACAAATTAGTTTTCGTAAAGTAATTGTATATAGCATTGTGTGTAACTAGACAGGGAAGCTGTGTTTTTTTTTAGTGATACAAAATATAGTCATTGCTACATATAGACTTACTACAGTCAGATTTCTTGGTACTTGTTGTCTTAACTCTCAATTAGTATGTCTCATAAATGAGCAAGACAATAACTAGGTTTCAGGTATGATTACTTTGGACTCATAAAGAATTCTTAGAACTTAGAAAGGCGAATAAACTGAATATTCGAAGAGGCCTCTGAAATGGGCGAAGGTGGATACCAAAACTGACAGGAAATTTTGTGTTTGGGTGACATTAGCGTCGGATTGTGTTTGACACTACAAAACTGCTTTTAACACTTGAACAATTCGAATCATACAAATCTAGGGAAATTTTGTGTTTGGGTGACATTAGCGTCGGATTGTGTTTTATACTACAAAACTGCTTTTAACACTTGAACAATTCGAATCATACAAATCTAGGGAAATTTTGTGTTTGGGTGACATTTACGTGGGATTGTGTTTGATACTACAAAACTGCTTTTAACACTTGAACAATTTGAATCATACAAATCTAGCGAAATTTAAAAAGTAATAAATACTATTAATGAGGGAATAATGAAGAGAAAAATATTTGCAAAAGTTGGATGCTTACTGCCACAATAAAGGCAAAAATCCACCGTATATTATAAACAAAATACTTAAAACCAGTAATGAAACGAAAACGAGAGATAAAAGTATGTAGAGGGAGGAAAAGGCAAAGAAAATTCCAGCTCAATATTTTGAGCAGTTTGTAATTTTACCTTGGGAAAGGATAGCTCTGCAATAGTTTCCTAGAGTACTTTTACCAGGGATTATTTTAAGGCCAATTGATAAAGGTTTTACATATCAGCATTATCCTTTTGGAATGGATTTTTGTGATCATTTTAAAACATTAGGTAACAATAAATTTCAATATATTTCAACAAGAAAATTTAAAAACTACTATTTCATTTTGATAAATAAGGATCTGTTTCGATTTATGATCTTTTAACTAAATTTTGGTGGTCTTCTTAACCTTCTTAAGCCATTTACAGTGTCATATTTGTATAGAATGGTCAGGTTTCATGAAAATAGCAACAAATGTTCTTGGTTTTAAAAGTATTAAATTTACCTTCGTCGTTAGATATGCATATTTAAAAATCATTTTCTTCGCCAATTTCTTCCATTTAATAATATTCATATATATATATATATATATATATATATATATAAATATATATATATATATATATATATATATATATATATAACATAGGTTTCAGTGGAGTTTTGCTATTAATTTTATTTACATAGAATATTTTAACTTCTCTACTAATTTGAGAGTAATAAATAGAATCTTTTGATTTCTGAAAACATTTTAAATAACACAAAAAATTCCTTTTGTTTTTAATAAATATTTGTTATTGATTTCTATAAAACTTTAGAATAGCTCACGAAAAATCATTACGCTTCTGTTTCATTTGGTCCATTCCTAACACCAAAATCCTTCCGCTTGCTATTACTCATTCTCAAAGACAGAGTCGACCTTGGGACCAAATGCCGCATTATTAGATCTGTCCGTACGCATGATCGAAAGTTGGACTTGTAGGATAGTACTTAATCGTTCTACGCGCCCTAAATATATAGTTGAATTTTTAAATACTCAAATTTAATTACTTACAACCGATATTGGTAAACCATTTACAAAAAAAAGCTTAAGAACTTATAAGGCTTACGTTTGTAAAAAAAATTATTAATAAATTTCACATAAGTAACATAATATTTTTTCTTGTCAATGTTATTTTTGTACATGAAGTGATCCATCGTACTAAATGATCTCATTACTCGCGGTGGTAACGTCCATCGAAATCAAAGCGAATACTGAAACCAACTGTACATGGAGAGGAGAGGGTTCCACATCAAAAATGTTTACAATAACTTCAGCTGTACTGAACATTTACAACACAGTATGGTATATTTATATACTACATAAATACATACATATATTTTTACTGTTTACTTACTTTTACCTTCAATCCGAATACATGAAATTCTATTAAATAATCGCGCTCACAGACACAGATACGCATATTATTCATTGTTAAAACACTATTTACATAATGTTTAAACACTTAATTTTAGTCAAATATTCTTTTATTCACAGTTAATTTGACGTTAAAAACATGGTATTTTACTTTGCGATATTTTTCTTGTTGTTTACTTACTTATTTATAAGATTTTAAAATGCGTGGGAAATAGGTTATCGGATTCATAGTAACTGATGCTAAATCATTTTTCACGTTTGAAGAGAAACCCGTCTCTTGAACTTAACGACCATCTTTTACTTTATAAACATGACTGACTGCCGGTAAGTTGAACAAAATATTCATACAAATTCCTAGCGTTTTCATGAATAAGAATCGAACAATCTTTCAACATATAGTCATCGTTGCACAAACTACAGACAAGCAACCGTAAGGTCAATAACCCAAAATTACCCACTATCAGTGTACATCGACCCCCTGACTAAATACAACATCCAGTCAGAAGTACCAGCTCAACTGGCTCAACACTTGGCGTTTAACCTACCATCAGCTAATCTTAAACTGAAAAACCACATTGCTTCAAAAAGGTAATAAAATCTCTCAGAACTACGGGCTGCAGCCCTGGAAACTATTAACTCCTAATTCCTTCCAGATGACTGGCTACACATCTTCAGTAATGGATCGTTGGCGGACGGTGGGACATTAACTGGGCTCCATTTCCGACTATTGGAGGGTGATTTGGTCATTGGCAGTAGCCCAAGTAATTATGATGGAGAAGTGGAAGTTATAATAGCAGCATCCATAGAACTATCAAAATTCAAAGTTGCCTCTAAGGCTTTATTTCTTGTAGACTCCATGGCCGCAATATAGGGCGTCAATAGCAACAGACAAGTGAAATGCCAACAAACACTCTCCAGCAGAAAACAATTAGAGTCCCTTTAGGAAAAATGTTGGAAAATACTCATTCAATGGGTGCCAGGCTATGTCGATATATTGAAAACGAGAAAGCCGACACTCTCGTTAAACAATTTGCTGCTCTAACCCAACCACTCAACTCAACCTCTTTTCAGCCAATTAATATCCAAATAAACTCAACTCTAAATCACAGCAGGTAAGAAAATCTTATCAGGGCCTCTCACAATAGAAGTTGGACTAGAATTGTCACCGAGGGACCAATAAACCGTAGCCTTCCCCGCCGAACAGGTGTAGCACTATTCCGCCTGGCTACTGGGCACGTCTACTTGACAGCAAACCTCCACAAAATTCATGTCCTCCCATCGCTGGATTACGTACTGTGCGGAAATGAAACCTTGAATGCAGATCACCTCCCCACATGCATACCCTTGGACCACATCGAACCAGATAAAAAGGCCAATGAAGCAAGGCTCTCTCGATTCTACTGGTCAGCGCGTCACCATATGCCACAACAGCTAAGGGTGGGCGTTGGCTAGTAAGTAAGTACTTATTTTGAGAAACCTTTTACCCACACAGTCAAAAATGTTTCCATTTTCTTAATGTTTATATGGCTACATACATAGGTTATTTTGCCGATCGACAAGTCTCTTATCTGACACTACACCATACATTAATTTTATTTTATATAACGTATTATAGATTCGTTACCGCTAAATTGCTTTGTCACAGATGGTAGGGTTTCTAAAACCAATCTAAAAGTTCAATTTTGCAAATCCACACCATACGGATTCATTGCCTTTTCTTGTCGCTATCAGAGATTGATAGCAATAACGCTTAAAAAAAAAGTTAAAGGGAAAAAATAAAATTAAACTAAACAATTCAACAAGTAGACGTGACGTTTCCAAAACTAAAAGAGACTTCCAACGAATGCGACACCTGTTTGGTAATTGACAGGAAAAATACTTCCGAGTTAGTTACAACAGCCGGATACGATTATCAATGTTTGGATTTCTAAAACTACTAAATAAGCAGGAAGTAAACCGAAGTGATACTGAACTTACTCATGGAGTTGGATGCAGGCATCTGCAGAGCAACTATACTTCCTTTCTAGTCTTTTTTAAATTTCGATACTTATGAGGGGGTTATGCTGTGTTTTTGCCAACTGCAAATAACCGAAATCGCGAATATAAAACTCATGAATGGTGATGATCAACCTTATACAGGAAAATTAACTACAACGATATGAAAATCGAAACATTATTGACGTGATAGAACAGTGAAATCCTAACATTGAAACAAATGTTCTCGTGGTGGCCAAAAAAATGGAAACAGATACCGAACAAATAAACTAACGCATGTTGTAAACTGTAAACATGGCTTCATCTGACAGTGCAACGATTAATTATCAGCCAACATATAGAACACTACCACAGTGTTGTGGGCAGCTAATTGAGTTTACTGAAGCGGACACTCGTTAATGTTTACTAATCATTATGGTGTGAAAATACTTGACAATGGTCATTCTCTGTAAAAAATACTATCATTTGATTTAGTGTCATACTAAATGTATTGTTTATAATATTTAAATAGGAAATTTAAACAATGGAAGAAGTGATTTAAAACAACAAGTTAATTTATAACAACATAAAAGTAAAAGTGAAATTATCTAGTAAATGCATCTTGTGATGAAACTAGGCATCTACCTAAAGAAATATTACTATGGTGAATTACGAATAATCACCTAGGTAAACTAGGTTTACGAAAGACGCTATATACTATGTATATTGATTCTTAAGTACACTTGCAAATGATAAATCACTGTAGAACAATCAGATGTGAAAATAGGCTGGATTTACGAAAAAAAATCAAGTCTTTTATATATTAACACGCTGTTAATTATTTAAATAATGGTGTAACACCTAATATTCAATGCACGTGATACAACCTACTTTAAACAAAGTGTTGAAAATGAGAATCATGACAAAAAAGGCAATTAAAATTTGTATCAACCTCATTATCTAGCCAACGTTTCGTTAATTACTATTACGACTCATTTATCCCTATCAAAGCTATAAATGAAGTTTCTCTCGTTATAAAGTTCGTTATTGTTTGAAACAAGGAACCCATGGTTGACAAGGAATCGCAAAGTCTAACACGTTTTTATTTATTGCCTTCATGAGGATCAATGGTTCACGCTATTATAACTAAAATATTGGCAGGATAACAAGGATGCAAATATTTATTTTCTTCTTTTAACATCAACTACATTCTATTTGTAAATAAACATTAGAGGTTACACTTATACATTGATATACATTAGGGAGTGGTCAAAAGTATTTACAATTTATATCAGCTTTAAACTCCTTGTAAATTTCCAATATTTTAAAAATCGTTAGTTCAAAGTATATTCTGTAAAACAGTTTAATAATACGAAAAACGGTCTTTACACATAGGTTTTATAACAGAATTATAACATTCAAAGAATTCTATAAAAGAATTTGTTTTATATACCATTACGTTTAAAATTCAACCATCTATGCTTTGATACAAGTTGCACAAGAGTGAAATGATTTTACTTTCCTAAAAATGTCATGTAAATATATTCTATTAAAAAATAGATCAAACATAATTCTTAAAAACATACATATTTACGTTTAAAAATTTCAACATATAGGAAATATTTATTTTCATGCCTAAAATTATTATATTATATAATAATAGATAGTTTCAACGGCTTACACTATAAGCGTATCTTACCATTTAGATTCATTGATTCTAACTTCTATTGATATATGTTTATATTTGTTAAAAAATTATTCATTTTCATTTGGTAAAGTATTAAATACCAATACGTTTTAGGATCCATGAATCCATAAATAAATGAATGCCATTTACTTCTTTAAAAATGAATTCTATCTAATTCTTGTATGTTTGATAACGTGCTCGTTTTAAAAAATATAGTAGATATAGTTACTTCTATACTTTAAAAGCTATAGTTCTTTAATGAATAAAACTAAAAAAATTAAAGAAATAAGTTTCACAACAATAATTCATAATACTAATTTATATTTAACACTCACAACAATATATTACATAACGTTTAATTCAATTCCTTTTGTTTACTGTACCTATTCTATTTATTACTATATACTAATTCCATTTTGATTACCAATTTGTTGTATTTATGAAATTTAAATTAAGTCCGTCTTGTTATGAAATAAAAATTATTTAGTTTCTGGTGGACTATTTATTACTGGATATAATTACTACATCCACATATCACTCATTAAATAAAGCAAAATAACCTGCGGTGTGTATAACGTCGCTAATTGGATCATGAACGTGACCTGGTGGCTATACAGATCCCTAAACAATGTACCATACCTTTAAATATGAGAATTAAACGTATTTTTGCATATTTGTAAGAGTACTTTCTATTTTTAAGCTACTATGTCAAACTTGTTAAATTAGTTATAAAAATTATATCTTTTGCAATCAATGATTTTTTTTTAAATGGATTATAAAATAATTTAGATCCAATGCTGTGATTCTAATTCTAATTCGAGAGAGCGTGTTTATTAATCGGTCCTAAGGTATTTAGACTCCTTTATGTATAAATGTTATTACTGCCAAATAATTTGGCCTCATCGGATTTTATACCATTCAATTAAAACCTTATGAGAATAATTTCAATCAACCTAACTACTTCAATGATTAACAGGCCATAGAGTGCCAGAACGTGCAGAGCAGTGGTGTGCTATACGTAATACATGGACCCTTGAAACGTAGAGAGATTAGGGTATCAAACGGAATACTTGATGAGAGCGTAAAGTTCTTTGGAGTAAATATGCCAGAAAATCTATAGCATAGTATACATATTATCACTGCAATAAGAGAAAAAAGCTCTATGCCCCAATACGTCATTAGATTTTTAAAAGGCACAAACAGATATATTGTAAATAAAAGTGCGTCAGCAGAAAGTGTGATGTAAAATGTATAATATTTTACTAACAATAATTTTAAAAACACACCTTAATTTTTAAACTCACAATGACAGAATGATTTTGGTAACAGAGAAACAGTAGGTAATTTAATATATAAAAGTAATATAAAATAGATGTTTAAGTAAATTCCTACTAAGGTCAAAACTCAAAAGTTTTATCTTTGTTTGCTTAATTCCATTTGGTTTGTTTATTTTATTCGTTTAGTTCGTTTATAACTCTACAGCACTGCTTATTTATATTTTGTGGTAGCCATGGCAACAGTTTAAAACTGGACAATACAGGTTTCGATGACTACCAGATGGGGAAAATATTCATATGTCTTTGAGAACCTCGTTTCTTGGTATTGGAAAGTTGAGTCAGTGCTAAACAATCTAACTCTCATAATTAATTTTTAACTATTTCTTGCTACGAAAAATAAATTCTTTTTTAATAACCAACAGGTTTGTTTTTATGGGGAAAATAATAACTTTCTTACCATACGCAATTAAATAAAACCTATTAGCTATTAGGTTATAGCAAAAATATAAATTTATATATGAAATCCAGAGTTTGATATTTGTTTGGTTTATGAAGATACTTCCAGTGAACTAACTTTTCACAAGTATCCCGGTAACAAAGGGCGTTTGTGTCGCGCAACAAAGGAAGAAGGAATTTGCATCCTTGACAAATTACAGGATTCGTGGTACACAAATGTAAGACTTCAGGCGGGAAAAATGTCCTTAACTACAGTCTATAAGTTGTGCTCCTAATAAAAGTTTCGGCAAATTTTCATTGTATTATTTACGGGTTTAAGTGTAAGAAAGTTTTACACAGTAATTACCTTTTTTAAATAAATTTTAGAATACAACTAATCTTAAATTTGTCTTGCATTTTATACTACTATGTTATAGCTAAAAAGAATCTATGATTAGAAATATAGTTTATATTATTTTTAAAAGCTAGGAATCTACGATCCGCAAATATTAAATCAAGAAAATCATACTGTACTCTGTAATTATTTAATTTATGGTCTACTAATTATATTCATCACAAAAAAATATATAATGTATCTGAAAATAAATATTTTACTACTGCGCAGGTGAATTTTTGAAGCATCATTTCTATTAAGTTCCATTAATCGATAGTGTAAATCAACCTAATTTATGCGTTGAATTAATAGGATGTGATTTAGAGGAGAAATGAATAAAAAGAAGACAATAATGTCACATATATCGTTTATATATTGGTTATTTATTTATTTGAACCAATAAGATTGCCTACTAAGATTCCTGCATATTTGGCAAACACCCTATTCAAGCAAGATAATGTATACCGGTATACATAACGTTTCATCCGCTCTTTATTACGGTTTGTACTATTTTGGTACGCTGTGTTAACCTTGAGATAGAAGAACAGCCTAAAATATTCCTCCCCGGACGAACTAAGGACAGATAAGCTTAGTTTCATTGTGGTTGTCAAAAAATGGAGTCAGATACTGAGCAAATTAATTAGCGCATCTTGGAAAGTGTAAACATGGCTTCATCTGACATTGCAACGATTAATTATCGGCCAATAAATAGAACACTACCACAGTGTTGTGGCCAGTTAATTGAGTTTACTGAGGCGGGCACTCGTTAATGTTTACTAATCACCATGGTGTGAAAGGGCTGAACAATGCTCATTTCCTGTCAACAATACTATCACTCATTTTTGTTACTCTTAAAGCAGCTAAAAATTTATTTTAAAAAAAACTTTGTAAGCGGAACGTTTTACAGGTTTATAATGAATGCATTGTTTATAATTTTCCCTTAAGAAATTTGAACTATTACACAAGGTCTTTGAAAGAGTAAGACAAATTATAACGATAATAAAGTGAAAAAGATATAAAAACTTCTAAATGCATCCTGTTATAGAGTTAAACATCTACCGGCACAAATATTGCTAACGTGTTTTTTGGATAATGGTTCTAGGAACCTTTACGAACAAACACCACGATTTGATTCTTTAGTTCTCTCATCCCAGTTACATCATGAACGAAATAAATTATTATGAGCAAAGATGAAATAGCTATAAAGAATATGTTATTCACAAAGTTTAACCTTTCGGAATCATACACTGGAAAAATGAAGGCGGGGAAGATTAATATTGTTAGTTTGCCTTTAATTTGAGAAACCATAATAAAATTGTGCAAAGCATTAAGAAAAATACCAATAGAACTAGTTTATAAGCGTCACATAACCACTGGCAAAGTTTTGAGTGACGCCAAACATAATATTGTTTTAGATAATCATTGAGCTTTTATAGTTTCCTGTGGGTATTGTATATTATCTTACTTTGACCAAACGAAGAAAAAAAAATGTATTATTTAAAACAGCAAAGACCGTCTGTTCTGTAAAAGTACCACACTAAGACCATTCATAACGCTGATTTCCATCCATGCAAACAAGTTGCACAATTGAAAAAGTACAAAACAAGATTTTTCATTAAGTTAATCATGAAAACAGGGAAACGAGACAGGTTTGTAAAACCGGATGATAATCTGTATTCAACTGGGGTATGCAAATAAACCATCCGTGAATATTTTTGGAAGAATGGTGAACAAATGTAAAGGAATGGTAGCAGTTGCTTACATTAGTTGTGTGTCGATTGACATAGAAGTCGCGGCTACTCTCCGCTATATAACAATCGAAGCGGCTTCATCCTACACTTATTCCAAAACTTGGTTTTAATAGTAATCATGAATGCACATAGTTGCACTAAATTCAAGTCTCTATATCCTATTTTGAAATTTTCTTTTATAAAACCACATCTAAGAGACGTACCTATATAATTTGTTTTACAAACACGTCCGCGAGCTTACGTTTTCAGAGCTCATTGGCCCACTGGGTAGATATGAAACTATATATGCCGAAACATGTACGGCCTTTGCCTACCGACTGCTTGTTTCCCCTCATAGGTCTATCATTATTAAATCTAACTTATAAGCTGCTTCATAGTTCTTTCACTGATGACTCAGAGCTACCTCGAGGCTTGGAGCTAGCCCCAACGGAACTAATACGTTTAGTTGTGCATGCCATTTCAGTTTCGGTAGGCTACAGGAGAAGGCTTTCCGTCACAGCTATAGAAACCACATATTTGTAAAGTTATACCCCTCCTTAGCCCCAGATTTCCCAGCCCCAAAGGATTCCTGCATAATAACGGGTGTTTTTCGGCAGGTTTTATCCTATCAGATTCTTTCTTCCCTCAGGAAATTTTTTATCCTGTACAGTTTTAGTTCATACTCTCCTGAAAATCTCCCAGTTACTTCAGTCATTGGTAGCTCTGACTAATAAACCGGCTCATATATTTGTTACTAATGAGTCACACGCTTACTTAGAGGGTAGCAGCTACCCTCAAAGAAATACCTACATTTAGTTGTGCATGCCATTTCAGTTTCGGTAGGCTACAGAAGAAGGCTTTCCGTCACAGCTATAGAAACCACATATTTGTAAAGTTATGCCCCTCCTTAGCCCCAGATTTCCCAGCCCCAAAGGATTCCTGCATAATAACGTGTGTTTCCGGCAGGTTTTATCCTATCAGATTCTTTCTTCCCTCAAAACATTTTTTATCCTGTACAGTTTTAGTGCACAATCTCCTGAAATGCTCTCAGTTACTTCAGTCTTTAGTAGCTCTGACTAATAAACCGCTTCATATATTTGTTACTAATGACTCACACGCTTACTTAGAGGGTAGCAGCTACCCTCAACGAAATACCTACATTTAGTTTTGCAGCCACTTCAGTTTCGAGTAGGTTACAGAAGAAGGAGTTTCTTCCACCACAGATTTACTAACTACATAGATGTAAGGTTATACCTCCCTTGTCCCCGGATATACCAGCCCGAAGGATTCCTGTATTGTAGCGGGTTATTTTCTGGCCGGTTTCTTTCTTGTCAGCTTCTATAACTCAAGACAATTTATTCTCATAATATATTAGGAAAGTAATTAATTCATTTGTTGCAAATGTAGAGTCTGAGTAACATTCCGACCGTTTAGATATTTACCCTGTGATCTGTATACAGTCAGTACTCTACTTCAATAAATATTGCTAAGAAACACACAACTACGAAGTGGTAAGAAACTAGTAATTGGATTATTTATAAATTCAGTTTAATTTTATCTTCAGATTATATAAAGATCTTGTAATTACTTTAAAATAAATTCGTTCAACAATGCCTTTAATAATTTCTAACATTAAAAGTTTCTTTTTAATTCACGTGAAATTTATATTTAAATGCATACTAAGACTGCATTTTTCAATATCTACAAAAACTGGTGGTATTTTAATAAACTTATATCCAATTCCATCAAAGTAATTTAAAAAAACATCCATTTTGTGGATCTGTTATAGGAACATCAGTATCGGTGGTTGTAGATAAACTTATAGAATGCCAGGTAAGCACATTTGGCTTTCATTTGTGTTATATTTCCATTAACAATGGTGCATGTGAGCCATAGTATTTTTAATAGCATAAAGATAAACATTTTCTTTCATAGAAAATGATAAACAAAAACCAGTATATAGTGTACAGCCATCTTCTATTTAAATGAATATATTGTTTAAATAAAAATTATGTATACATATATATATATATATATATATATATATATATATATAAATATCGCAATATGTTTTCTTTTGTATTAATAAAGAACAAAAGTCTAAATACAAATATTCCTGATGATGTTGGTACTGTTAGCCAACAAAAAGCTTTGAATTGTTAATTCAATTATAATTCTTGTATTTGTATTTATACTTTTGTTCTTTATTATATATATATATATATATATATATATATATATATATATATATATATAGGCCTAAATATATCAAACAACTGGAAGAAGAGTTTATAATATTGTCCATCACTTAAAGATAACATTTAAACTAGAAGAGGATAACTAGGACAAAAATATAGTACCATAGAAGTTCATATTCATTTCAGAAACGTTGTCTTCAATAATTATGAACGTCAATAATAAACTATTTTAATAAACAATTCTCTCTTATATTTATTTTGAATATCATTCTTCACTTTTTCCCAGTACCCACTGACACGTATCGGAGCAAATCCACCAGTCAGTACCTATTGTGAACAGTTATTATGAGTTCATAATACGTTCTGAATGATGGGGTTGCTCCGTTAAGCGTCAGTGGGGGTTGAGATAGTGCTAGGATTGTCAGGTAATTATAATATTCAAAACAAAACAAAATAACATAAATCCTAACGGAAAAGTAGAAAATTATCAAAATAAAGACAATTCCTTGTCGTGTATAGGTATGTTGTACGAGTATAATAAATAAATATATGAATATAAATATAGATAAATAATAATAAAAATATTACTATATTTGTTATTATTTATATAATAAAGCTATATATATATATATATATATATATATATATATATATATATATAAATATAAATATATAAATAAATATATATATATATATATACACACACATATATATATATATATATATATATATATGTGTGTGTGTGTGTGTGTGTCTGTCTTAAATGGTTTCTGTAAATTTCCTACAACGCTATGATGGAATATAATTGGTCGTTTAAAGACATCATTTATTTTGAAAACTAACCAACAACTTTGAATAAAACATATACTTCTCGTCTAAATGTAGACCTAATATATCTCCTGTGAATGCAATTTCATCAAAAAACCTATGTTTTTCCATACTTCACATTTACAGGCAACACCATACCTCACACGAACCATCGTGAAAATATGTTAAACAATCCCTTCAAATTTCATCAACTTAAGTTCAGCGGTTTAGGCGTCCTCACGATACATACATATATACATAGGTTTTTGAACGTCCTAAGCTTTTGGGGAGGATCTCTTTGGATGGATCTACTTCCCTTCAGATGGATCAACTTTACATGAAGATGGATCAACGTGCTGGGAAAATGGTAAATGAAAACTCTCCAAACTTCATTTACTTCTGTTCAGCTTTTCAAACGTCCATAAGGTATAGCCTATACTTATACACCTATCCTATACGTACACACATTCATATATACATCAGTTTTTGTTAAAACATTCTTAAATAATGTTAATAATTTCTTAAAATAATGTTAATAACGCTAGTATAGATATATATTTCAAGGTTGTACACTGAACCTACCTAGGCCTCTGGGGCGGATCCTTGTAAAAGTTTCTACACCAAACCTCAAAAGAAACTTCCTGGGAATATGTCAAACAATCCTGATAAATGTCATAAAATTCTGTTCAGCGGTTTAGACGTTCTCGACATACATACGTCCAAACATACATACATACATACATAGGTTTTTGAACAATCTTTAGCCTCTTGGGCATAGCCCTGTTGATGGATCAACACCAAACCTCAAACGATCCATCCGTTTCGATATGTCAAACAATCCCTATAAATTTAATTAACTTCTGATCATGGATTTAGGCGTCTATAACACACATGCATACATACACACAAAAATTTACTTTTATAAAAATAGATGACATAATTGTGAAATAAACAAAAGAATAAATACCACCTCATTTGAAGCGTTGGGGAAATTTTAAAAATAAAATGACCTTATGACTAATAAATACACATTAAATGTAAACACAATACCTAAACTATTTGTACCCTTTTACATTATGTACGAATTATGTACGCTAAAATCTTACTATTTCCTTCGATTTTATAATGAATACGTTTTTCCTGATAATGTTGTTATTATAAACCGGTGAAAACTTGTAAAGAATTCATATTGTATATATATATATATATATATATATATATATATATATATTTCTACTAATAAATCAAATCACAAAATGTAATATTGGTAATAATAATGACTAATTTTTGGGAAAGTTATTTCATTCGATCTTGGAAATATAAACACAGTCCAGGGTATAGTTTTCAATATGTTCTAATGAGCTACTGTTTATCTTCTTTTAAAGGTAGAAAATTCACAAATTGGTCTGTAAAGCAAAGGTCAAAAAAGTAATAAATTAGATAAAGGTTAGTGTAAGAAAAACAAGGAGAAAATGTCAGAGCAACCACCTTTGATCCAACAACGCCATGAATATTTTATTTTCGTTTAAAGCAAATTTATTATTTAAAAATAAAAGTATTTCACTAATTTAATATAATTAACTTTGTTTATAAATCTGAATATTTAGATTTTTTTCTTTACATGTGCTTTTTCTGTTTCACCTGTTGTATTTTCAGAATATATTTTATTTCTCATCCAAGTTAGTTAACTTGGTACATAAATAAAAATATATATAATGTACTCGTTCTTGTACATTTTGTTCAAAAAAATATTCTGTAATGAATTAGCAAAAAAAATATCCTAAATTTATATATTTTACAAAAAAGTATACTTCAATTTTCGAATTTTCATTTACTTGTAAATATAGGAACAATTTTGTATGTTATGTCAAGTGAAATTTTATTTTTAGAAATACTAGTAATGTATTTTATTATCAAAGTTTTGGTGAATATTGTAAAATATTTTATTTCCCAATTCACTGATCAAAGTTTAAAATGGTAGATTGAAATCTGATCTTCAAATCTGATCTTCAAATCTGATCGTCAGTTAAATAAAAAACAAAAGTGTTATTTTTTCAAAAAAAAGTTATCTGAATAAAAATGTCAAATCAATATCTTATCTTATCAATAAGCTCAATCAAAATAATCTAACCTGCATATTTGTTTTGACAGTTTTTTTGTATGCCAACTTTTTTGTTTTCGTTTTGAAAAATCTCTTTTAATATTCCTAATTACTTTTCACGTTTATGTCATTTTTTAAATTTTAATATTTTTCTAGGACGTATTTATGTTTAATATTCTATTACCTTTAGTGTGCCTATTATACTGTTATGAATTTTATTACAATATTTAGGCATTTGTGACATTGATATGTTTCAACTTGTATGTGCGATTTATTATTTATTTATTGGAATATAAATATTTGCGTTTGAACATTTAAAACAGATGACCGTATGAACTGTGTATATTTAAACGTGGGAGATCTGTATCCATGGTCAGTTCAAGATACACTGGTGAAAGAAACTGCTATCTTTATGAGACTTTAGAGCAAAAATACGATTACAGAGTATGAAGGCTATTTAAGTTTTTAGTCTAGTCTGCAATTTATTGTTAATGCTAGGCGGAGAAACGAGAAGAAACTTGTAATCTCGAAAAATCCAGCACTAGGTGGTTATCCATGTTACAGGAGTTTCAGCTGGTTATTTCCTCACCTAATGTTGATCCACTTATTGTGGGAAGTAAAATTAAAATAATTTTATATATTTAAACTCTAAATTTAATTAGTTTAACGTAATTATTTATTGAAATTTCATTAAAATATTATCGTTATATCATGTGCAGTTTACTTATTTTACCTGTATCTTGGTGAAAGTGAAAAGTACTTTATACAACCAGTGAAAAGTAATGTAGGACTTTTAAATTATTAAACCTAATTTTTATTTTGTACATTAACATTTTGCACTCCTAATTAAAGCGTTTATTTACATGATTTATTACCAATATTATAAATAATTTTAATTCTATAGGATTAGTATAACACAAAAATATTAAAAATATCAGTTACTCACTCTATCTCTGTTTAGTTATTTTATAAACGGAAATTTTGTGTTCAGTTAGTTTTGAGGATATACATTTGTTCTATTTTCTTAAATTAAGTAATTATTTAATTTTCTCGTTAGTTACATTTTTATTTATTTTACCTGAACAATAGAGAAGCCTTGCTATTTTTATGGTAGATCTAATGAAAAATGATAAGATATCAAATCGTACCTCTAAAAAATTTTGGTTTTTGTGTGTATATATATATATATATATATATATATATATATATATATATATACATACATACAAAAATGCTAATAAACTAATAGTCACTTGAATAAACATTAACTAATAATTAGATCTATTAAACAATTAAAACGTCCCCAATACACTTATACTGTAAGCAATTTACACAATTTCCACTCCTTTTTGCGTCAGGATGGACTTGCACAGATGAGTTTAGGAAGATTATGCCCAGTCTTCCATTTTCCGCTCGAATCGCAAAGTGCTGTGGGTCACCTAACGACCACTTCAAACCGGGATAGTCAAGAGCCCATTACCTTGAATATTCCCTGGTAAGTGGATCCTATATTTAGGTTGGAATAAGTGATTTTTTCAAAATTTGTTTAAGCTACTATTTAAATTAATCTTTTTCAGGTTACAGTTGTGGCGACAAATTATGTGTTTTTAAAATATGGGTTGGGTCCATTTACTTTTTTTAACATAACCTAATACACTTATTTCTATAGCCAATTTACTACCCAATTTTTAATTCATAATTTTAGTATATATAGTAAAATATTTATTTTGTATTGAAAACAATTGGTAACTTCAGCAAAGTCGTAATATAAATTTTGCAATAGTTTTTGGTTCTCGCAATGTATTGCTTTAACATATCATTTAATGCTTATAAAACACCGAATGCATATGTTTACAAATAAATTTAGGATTTATTTGTATCAAAACAATTGTTTGTTGATTTACTTTACAGAGTCAGCTATATGACATAGAAGAATATCAAATCACAAATACATTTACATATATCATATTGTAACACTCTTAAAAATAAGGTGTTACATATAAATTCATTTATATATTTAATTTTTATTTAATAATTGTATCGTCCCAATATAAAAGAAAATTTGTGTTTCATTGGCGCACATTGTGAAGCTAGCGTAGGTAGTAAGCGCTCCTAGCGAGCGAAATAGAAAAATATCGTACGAGTTAGTAACTTAAAGGTAATTAACCACCTCACGCCATGGGACGTAAGCATGAGGCGATACTTCTGAACCAAACTGAATATTCAAAATAATAACTAAGGGTGGGAAATTTCAGTTAGCGCGTCCTTGCAACGACGTCACTTCTCAAAAAGTCTCCGCACGAGACGGAAGTGATGGCATTTTCGGACGTAACCTCGAAATTTACAACCTTCCAGTATTCAAAATTTAAGATGTCAAGGCCGGTACCAAACTCTATAAACACAACTAAAGAAGAAGTCAGAAGCGATTATTTATGTATATCAAATATGTGTGTGTAGTTATTAGTGTACGAAATCCATAGGCAATGTTTAGTGATATGTGTTAAAGTGTTTTGCAAGTAATGTGCACAACCAGGTACGTTTTAGATAATAATAAAGAAAATGTATTTTAAAGTTAACTAAGTTGAATTTTAATTGATAAAGGGTTAACACATGAACAGTAGAATATTCATTTCAAACTTAAATTGGAAAACTTAAGTTACACTCTACTTTATACATAAAAAATTTAAAAGATTAATAAGTAATTGAAATGTATGGAATAATTAGCAGTAATTAAAAGATAATTACTCGACACATTGGTGTCTTTTGTTCTATTATAATTTGTGATTGATAATAAATTGTATAAGGTTGTATTTTAAAACTTCCAATTCTTATTTCACAAGTAACCTAGTTCTAGCTTCAAGATAGAAGAGCGTCATAGACAGACAGTAATTGCCTGAGTTATGACGTTAGAACTAGATACCAGGGTAAGTAAATAATTAATTTGTTAATTTGTAACACACTTTAGATGATGTTACATATTAAATTGGCAAGGTTCAGAAAACAAACGAGAATGTATTCAAAAATTTGTAATAATGTACAACTGTATAAAAAAAAAAAATTGTAATGTATGAGAAATATTTTAATGAGATCTCTGGTTGTTAGTGACATCTAACGGAGAATTTTAAAACGTGTATTAAAATCGGGATGCGCCCCCCGGATGCGCGGTAGGTAGGAAGGTTGCTCGCAAATACAATATAAGGCCTCTTTTAGCCAAGATGTAAAGGGCAACGGACGTGTCCGAGAGCAAGAAAAAGTTTTATTTTGTTTTCGAAGTTTAATTTAAACCTTCTTTTTTTAAAACATGTTATAATCGTGAGATAGAAGACAGCGTACGCAACCAAGTACAAGATGGGACGCTGAAGTTACCGATGACATTTCCTGAAACTTTCCAAGAGGAGGACGCGAGGATACCAGATGTGAATGCAGCTAAGTGAACGATTTAAGACTTTAAAGATTTATTTCAAAATTTAAAACGTTATACAGCATAACTCAAACTAAAGAACCTTGAACGTTTCAATTCATTTACATAACAGTAATTTACGCACACTTTGGTGCAATTGTGTTCACCTTGAATTATGAAAATTGATTATAAAAAAAAGGGGAAGCAAACTCGAGTGTAGATTCATTTACAGCCATTGATTGATTAATTGTTTGTTAGAATGTTACCCTTAAAAATTCATAAATTAAATATTAAATGTCCGTAACTGAATGTCAAGAAATTTGTATGATGATTGTAACTTACCTTTTGTTTGCTAAATAAGATGAGTATAATTTGATTTAATTGCATTTAATCGAGTAAGTATTTAACCAGCACACAATTCTTGCATTTCAAGTTAATAAGCCTTAAGATTTAATTTAATGAGACTCTGCTAATTTAAATGATTTAATCTTGTATTTTAAAGTATTACAATGTAACGGAGTTCTACCATCAAAGGCGTTACAGATAGACGGTTATTATTACGCCTAAACTATAAGCTAGAACTAAAAATTAAAGCTTAAACTAAAAGAATTTAAAATTAATATCCACGTTACAAATTAGTAATTAACACACATTTTTAATAAAGGTAAAACTTACCCAAGGAAAAAGGGCTTGACCCGTTAAAATATATATATATATATATATATATATATATATATATATATATATATATATATATATATATATATATAGAAAGAGAGAGAGAGAGAGAGAGAGATAAGTTGGGCATGTGTATAAACCATATTACACAATTACATAGGTAAAAAAACTACCTGTTTCGGCGGTACGCTGACAGTATCGGTTAAATAAACTGTGTATTGTTATCGTAGTGGATTTATTAAATAAAATATTAAAACCCACAAATACTTAACAGTATGTAAGTTTGTAACGAATTTTGCCCTTCTTAATTAAATCTTCTCCTTAGGCATTTTTTTTGTTAATGACCAATTTACATATTTCTTCATTAGGCTCCTTAGCACTTGAATTCACATTAATCGTGAAAACACCTTAATTGTTGAACAATATTTTTTATCAACGTCAAATGTATACATTCTATAAATGAATGTGTTATTCCTATAAATCTTCTCTTGTATGAAATAAACAATTTTACAATCACAATCTTCGCAACACCTATAGTGTACTATTAGTTATTAGACAGGACGAAGAAATAAATTTATGTATTATATAGAAGTATGTTTTGTTTTCAACCCATTACTTCATCCACTCTGATAAAAACAGTAAAAAATTCAATTTTACGTAAGCCTAACTATTTAAACGTAACTACATTAATACAATAATACCTTTACATATGCTCAAGCCGTATAAAAACACAAGAAACATACACAATCGCACTCTCTCTCTTTCTCTTTCTCTCTCTCACTCTCTCTCTGTCTCTCTGACTCTCTCTTCCACCTATCGACCTATATATTTAGTCAAAACGTTTCACTTAAAGTGTTTCTCCTACAAGTTTAATTATATCAACACAACAACTTGAGGCTCTATAAATTTTAGTTTTAAAATGTTAATTTTTCTCTCCTGAAAAATTACTCTCGCAATAAATAAGAAACGGACAATATTGGCGTAAACATATTTATCATCTGTGTACTCTATTACGTCGCATAATACTTCGCCTTAAGACACATTGACATTATTTTCACGCATGTTACTTTTTGACAATATTTTAAAAAATAAAATAAAAGAAAGTGTGTTTAATTCTTTACTAATTCCAGTAACATTCAAAAAAGTATATTTTTCCCAAAATCCTAATTAAAACTAAATAAAATAATTTAGTTATTTTACCGACTAACATTAGCAATGACGTGTTTAACAAAGTAGTAAAATTATGTAACTACAACTAGTAATAATGTGAAATACATTCTTATTTAGAATATACATAGATCTGGGTTTAGGAATGTTTCAGTAAGTTTAGTAAGTGAAAGAGAACAGATCATCCAATAAAATATTATGAGTGGCGTGTTTATTGAAAAAATCTAAAACATTTTACGAAACAATAGATTTTAAAGATAGAACTAGTTAGTTTAATAGTCTAATGTTGTGTGAGGATGACGGATTTTGGTAAATTATATATCCCATCCGAGATTTACAAAGTAACTCAGTTTCAGTAGACTACAGATGATCTCATCATTTGCAATAGTTTAAAAGAGCCACACTGTGTAACAGATTCTAAACGGCCACTCAAATACAGATATACAAACCTAAAAATACTATGTGTACGTAGGAGGAAAATACACAATTAATTAACATATAAAACGGAGGAGTAATATGGAATGTTTGCCGGATTTATGGGCATGCGGAATAATTGCGTTACGCTAATGAGAATATTTCTCAACAAGTGCTCCCATGAGATGTTGAGCAGTGAACGCAGATTGCCAACTTCACGTACGAAAATATTCCCCACGCTGCATTTCAAACGTAGTTTAGTTTAATCAGACGGTGTGTGTTAAAAGCAATGTTTGAAGAAGGAAAAGTGGGATAAAACATTTCATGATTTTTTAAAGTTTTAAAATTTTCTTTGAGCGCATCAATATTTACATTTTTGTTATAAAATCTAAGGGAAATTATTTGTATCTAAAATATGCTTTTTTGAAGCTGTGTTTACTGAAATATAATACATCAGAACGTATAGAATCGAAACGTTTGTTACTCATTACCTTAAAGGGCGAATATATATATATATATATATATATATATATATATTAAATATAGTGATATGTTTCTTGTAATATAGTTAATAAATTAAAAATATTTCATAAACAAGAATACTTTTAATGGATATATTTATTGAAAGCTTTTCGTCGATAAAATAGTACCAGCATCTTCGGAAAAATAATTATCTACTAAAATATTTTTATAAAATTAAATCATATGTTCTACAAATGACCATGCACTTTATGTAATTTTTTCTATAACATCAATGACCTTATAAATAGTTTGGTGCCTTGATCTCACATGAATTTGTTCATCAATTAATTTGTCTTTAACTTCATACTTATTAAGTTCCAATGTTTCAAATATATTCATTTTTAAACCTTTATTTAATTCTTTTATTAATTTCATATTTTCTATTTCCTGAAACTCGTGTCCATTATTAATACAATGCGTAGCTAAATTTGATTTGTATATGTTTGGTTTGATATAAGCGTTTAAATGTTCTTTGTATCTTTCTTTTAATTTCTTTTTTGTTTGTCCTACATATAATTTATTACAAGTTTGACATTTTATATTATATACTCCATTTATTTCGTGCATATTATTTTGATTTTTGTTGTTGTTTATTAAATTTTTAATTTTATTATCAGTTTTATATGTAATTTGTAAATTTGTTTTTTTAAATAATCTTATATATATATATATATATATATATATATATATATATATATATACATACATATATGTACACACACACACACACACACACACACACATATATATATATATATATGTATATATATATATATATATATGTATTATATAATAACATAAACCTAAGAGACACATAGTATCATTATTGAAAATAATAGGAATCTGTAGAAATAATAAGAAAGGAGTGACCAAGCATAATATACTATTACGGACAAAGAGGTTATAACAGTTGTTCTATTTCGGGGTAGTCATAAACAACCGGTGCTATGGGGAAGCTATTGACCAAAGTAGGGTCTACGTATATTAGGATTTAAGTATATCAAGTGACCAAGGATAACATGGGAAAGTAACAGTGTAAAACACGGGAAACTATTGTAAAAAGCGTAAGAACCACCGAAATAACTGTAATACGTAAGAGGGACATAATGTTCTGGTTCTTTAAGAACCTAGATCATAGATTAAAAGGATACGTTTCTGGGGAACGTCAGAAGAGTGCTGACGTAGCACGGAGTTGCTGACGGAGGGACAAAGATGTACGCAATGTTTTAAAAACAGTAAATTTGTTGAGAAGATTTAAGGGATATATTAGTTATTTTAGTGTACAAATTTAAAAATGTGACGAGAATGATTAAGGCATATAGTAAAGACACTAGGGTAGTAATTGATTATGTGAAAAAGTGCAGTGAAGCAATTAACGCAACTGTCTGGTTTTTAGGAACTCAACAATAAGTACAGTCTTTCTTACATTCGATTTAGGCAACATAGATTTATAAATTAGTAAAATCAGAAAAAAGAAATATTATTGTGTTAGTGATAGTAATCTAGTTATTTTTCACCACTTTCTAATTAATAGAAGATCCCGTAATAACGACCCGAGAGTAAGAGCAATTTTACACTGTAATTATTAAACTTTATTGTATTAAAATCCTAAAGCCTCAAGAGTCCTTCTTTTAGTAATTATATTTTGATACAGAAAATATAAGCCGAAAATATCTGTATGCATCTGCAGTAAAATTTCCTGACCCAAACTAAATCATTCCCTAAACAATGATGAATTATTCGACACACGTCCTGTGTGCACCTAAATACATCAACGGTGATGAATATAGAACGAGTCGTTTATAACTGATTGCTTACATTTTTATATCGCTTTATATTTTAAATATAAAAATATTGCTCTCAGATTTTACAAAGATTGTACATTGTTCAATAATTTTTAAATTGCATTATTATTTAGTTTTGTTGTAATTTTTTTTATTCCCGTATTTAGGTTGCCATTTTTTTATATTCTCAAACCTTCTATATAACTAATTACTTCTTTTCCAATGTCTAATCACCTTTCCCATTTATTATTTAATATTGAATGTGTCTCATGCTTTTGAAGATTGTTAAATTTCTATTTTATTCGAAAGGAGAACTATAACAGTTCTGCCAAAGCATAAGCAACAGAGTTAGATTGTTTTTCTTTTTTGCTTGCCTTATGCGTTGAATCATTGATAACTTTACAAACTTGAAGGCATGTCTCAAATCAGGAATAAGAACCAAGAAGGATCATGGTCAGACTATCTTGCATGTCTCATGTATATCTCTGTACTTACATTTTAAATTTTCTAAAATCTTTTTTATGTTTTTAACTAAACACATTTCTTGAAATTTTCTTTAAATTTCATGTTGGCAAATCGTTTAAGTCTTTCTTCCCTTTTCGTCACCTATTGAGTTCTCAAGTAAAAATGAAATTTTTATTTGAGTTATTCCGCTATTTCTAACCCAAATATTTGAACATATTTAATTACACACCCTTGCTTGTCACAATTACGAAATTCATAATAATAATTTTACAACAGTTGGGAAAACGTGTTAAACAATTGTTAATAATTCAATTTATTTAAAAACTTTTAAAGACTTACTGAGTAGATGTATCTAAGAATGTGTCTGGACGGTATAGTTGGCAGTGCACTTGAATATTCGCCTGAAGCTGGGTTCGATCTCTGTTAGCACAAACAAAAAAAAATCATGTACTTCACTATATCGCAAAAAAACGAGTAATCATGATTAACAGGATAATAATTAAGGTTGAAGCACAGCTGTGGACTACAATAGCCTCCTTTCACACTGTATGTTCCAATATGTAATGCGTCTAATAAGTTATGATAAGAAACCATGCAATTGATATCGGAATATTTAGCTTACCGTGTTTCAATGGTTAGTTTCTTTTAATTTAATGAACATATAATCTTTGACATGCTACGTTGTATGAACTGATATTCCGGAGTAGACCTAGTAGGGTTAGACTGTCTCTCTGCTGGTAGTTCCCTGTATTGTTCTGAAACATTGACTAAGCTAAAGTTTGCATTGTAATATATACTAATTAACGTTTATCATTAACTCGGTTCATGTTGATATTAATTATTATGTGTTATGTGGTACACTAGCGTCGTCGCATTATCCAATATTTATGTTATAGATGTACCTGAAAGCACAATGAAAATTAACGGAGTTTGGAAATGACCATATTATATTCCATGTAGGTGATTTTCCAAACTAACAATGACTTTCACTCTTTTCTTTCTCTTCTAAAGTATAAAATAAAAATCTTAGAATCTCAAGTATAAATATTTAAAATAATCAAAACTTGATATATTACAAAAATAGTTGTCCAAATGTTTTGCTTTTATATTTTTATTAATTTAATTTCCATAGTAAATTTTATTAATCAAATTATTCATGTCATAACGTGTCACGCAGACTGTCATATTACCTGATATCTATTCATCGGAAAATACTAAAATTTGTTTAAAACTATCTACCACCTATAATAAAATTTCTGGGTAACATTCCAATATGTATAAAATACCTTGAATTATAATAGGTTGTATTACATATTCTTTTTGGTTAGTTTATTTCATATACTCATGTTTCTTCCAAAATCTCATAAAACATAACATTATAATTGTATAAATACTTTCTACTTTTATTTGCAAGCTATAAATTTATTTCAAAATCGACAATTAAAGTTACAAATAAATAATATTCGAGCTGGCTTGTGAGTGAAAGTTATAATTAAAGAATAAAAATATGGTACAACTCACAAATATACAATTTTTTTAAATTTCAAACGCGTTTCAACGACTAATTTGTCGTCATCCTCTGTGAAGATACACAAATGAAATTAACTAAAATATATATATATATATATATATATATATATATATATATATATATACATATATATATATATATATATATATATATATATATATATATATATATATATATATATATATATATATATTAAACATAACCTATAAAGTTTTAGCAAAAGTAAAAGTTTGTTTTTACTTTTGCTAAAACTTTATAGGTTATGTTTAATATATATATATATATATATATATATATATATATATATATATATATATATATATATTATATATTATATATTATATATATATATATATATATATTTTAGTTAATTTCATTTGTGTATCTTCACTGAGGATTACGACAAGTCGTTGAAACGCGTTTGAAATAAAAAAAAAAATTGTATATTAGTGAGTTGTACCATATTTTTATTCTTTAATTAATGTTACGTTTACTCCTTAGGAACTCTTAGGTTTTAGGACGAAAAATGATTACTATAATCTAAATTTTTTGTAGTAATATTATTAATTGAACTTACATGCAAACTAATAGGAAAATGTTTTTATACAGCTCACCGAATACATTGATAAAATAAACAAAGGTTATACCTATTCCACTTACCCGCAGAGAACATTACGTGCTTTGTCGTTCGACAATAGTTTTGTGGTTATGCTGATTCATCGCATATGCTGAATAGATTTTACATCAATGTGGCTGCTCTAGTCAAAGTGATTGAATATGTTCTGTTGTCACAATCGACTCAATAGATACAGATTGCTGACGAAAAAAACACTTATATATCAATTTTACTACCATTACCTATAAAATATTGATGAGAGCAAGGTGAAGATTCTTTGAAATTTTTCAAACCTCTTTTTTTTAATTTCGATATATATATATATATATATATATATATATATATATATATATTGAGAGAGAGAGAGAGAAAGAGAGAGAGAGAGAGAGAGATGAGGAAAGAGAAAGAGAGAGAGAGTAAGGACAGTGGAGGCGTCAGCTCCGCTAAAATATTAGAAAGAAGACGAAAGAGAGAGATAGTCGCGGTCGTTATTGTGATTGAAATTGTACATGAATAAAATTAACGCTGGCGGCAAAAATGCCTAATCGACAAATAAACAGTGTTTATCACTAATTAAGTCTCGGGAAAAAATAGGCACAAGTTTATGCTAAAAGTATTTGGAACTGATTAACACTTACCCTAAGCTGAACAAAGGGGTTACGTGCACGGTAGGTTTGATGTCTTCTGGACTTCTGCAGCAGGGCCCTGGGTGAAGTGGTGATGGTCGGACGGCTCGTGCTGTAAAACTTAATAAACGGGGTTCAATTCTAATGTTATTCACAGTTGAATAAGTATTTAAATAAGCGCGGGCGACTCCGTAGCGACGGCTTGTAACGGCGAGGTTAAGGCGCATACGAACACGGCACTTGGACTAAATAATGTACACTTTCGCGGTTAACGAACATATAAAACAGGCACAACTCGAAACACATAAATTTATACATGCGCGGGGCGAACTTAAAGTCCACGAGGTTGGCGAAATAAGGTTAGAACCCGCAACGGACGTGCTGGTCTGTCTACGGCAAGCAAAAGACTGGGGAAGAGGAAACTGTGTTAGGGTGGGGATTAGGCGCGCGCGGCAAGGGACAACGTGGTCTTAAACTATCGACGATAAACCATAGATTGAGCTATCGAATAGACAAGGCACAGGCTGATTAAAGTCGATACTGGAGCTGTTTAATCTACCAAAGCTGACTCCAACATTCCGCCCACCAAAAACGGATGTTTTTAATCCGCCAGGTGGGTAGAGGGCGAAGAACTAGAGAGCACCGGAGACCGAGGGTGCCGAAGAAGAGGTGGTCGGGGTACGAAGAAAGCAGAAAAGAGCAGATGAAGTGAATAGCTCCATTAGCTGTGCTGAAGACAATAGACTACCGCCCACCCTGGATAACCACTGGGTGACGGTGAACGGGGTTGACTAGAAGAAGCGAGGTGCTGAAGATGTAGCGAAGAAATCTATGGCGTTGAAGATACTTAAAGAAACGAGGTTGCACAAAATTGCTGAAGAGGCGAAGAAGTCGAGTGAGATTAAGAACTCGAGGAAACGCGGTTGTGCCACACAGGTGCTGAAGAAGCGGTCAAGAGATTAAGGTTGCAGCGGAAAGCCTACAAGCTTATGGACAGGTCGCTTTAACTGTCCATGTGAGGTCTTGACGGTGACTACCCGGGTTATCCGGTCGGGTCCAGGGTGAAGACGTACGATCCGACCCATTGGCCAATGAAGAGGGCTCGGATGTTCTCCAGTGATAAATAAAAGCTGACCCTCCTGGAGGGGTGAGGCGTCTTTGTTCCATTTACAGCGTTGAATCTGGGAGTGTAGGTATTGGGTAGACCAGGTTTTCCAAAACCGATTGGTCATCTGCTGCAGCATAGTCCATCGGGATTTGAGCGCGGGTTCAAAATGACATTCCTCAGGGAGTGCTAGAAGGGGACGGCCGATGAGAAAGTGTCCGGGCGTAAGGAACGAAGCTCCTTCGTTGGGGTCAGGTGAGACCTCGAAAGTGGGTCGACTGTTGAGAATAGCTTCGATGCGTATAAATAACGTAGCTAACTCCTCGAGGTTCAATAACGTAGTGCCAAGAGTACGGCGTAGGAGCCCTTTGACGGATTTAACGGCAGCTTCCCAAAGTCCGCCGAAGTGTGGTGCGGCTGGAGGGTTGAAGTGCCATTCAACCCGTTGTGCGGCGAGCTTGCGTTGGATGATTGACTTGGATTGGTCGAGCATCTTATAGACCTCGTGCAGGCGGTTGGCGGCGCCGACAAAATTGGTGCCATTATCTGAATAAATGTCTGTAGGCAGACCACGTCTTTCGACAAAACGCTGAAGCGCGGCGAGAAAAGCATCAGTAGAGAGGTCTGATACTACTTCCAAATGTACAGCCTTAGTCGCCATACAAACAAATAGGCATAAGTAAGCTTTCAGGATCTTTGCCGTACGAAGATGGTTGGCCTTAGTGTCGAAAGGTCCAGCAAAGTCAATGCCTACCTTACAGAAAGGTGGCGACGGAGTGACACGAGAAGACGGTAAAGCTGCCATCATAGGTGGCCGAGGTTTCGACTGTAGTCTAAAGCATCGCATGCAAGCATGAATGCGTTGTCGTAACAACGAACGTAGCGCAACGATCCAGAACTCACCATTGATCATCGCTTGCGTAGTACACGGCCCAGCATGTAAGGCGAGGCGGTGATAATGATCGCATACAAGGTTGACATAATGATGCCGCTTAGGCAGTAAAATGGCATGCTTAGCTGCGTATGGTATATCAGCATGATTAAGACGTCCGCCCACCCTAAGTAGCCCCACTGAGTCGATAAAGGGCGTTAGGTTGCGAAGTTGAGCACTGATCGGGACGCCGCGGTGTAGGCGTTGCAACGTTTCGCTGAAGGCTAGTTCTTGTACGAGCTTAACGCAAAGATTTCTGGCGTTCCTTAATTCTTGTACTGAAGGTGCAGCGAATGGAATCTTGGCTACGGTGTTCTTGGCTTTGTAGCGAGTGTTGTGACAATGGCTGGTTCATACTCCATCAGTGGAGAATGAGGAGTCGGCCTGTACAAAATGTGCTGATGACGACGATCATCCTTGCGTACGGCAATTTGGCGGTACATCATTTTAAGATCCGCACAGACGGCGTGAACAAACAATCGAAACGAGATAATAACGTTGGACAGGTCCCTTTGTAACTTAGGGCCAGCCAGCAATTGCTGGTTTAAAGAATGCGCGTTGCAATCAGGCGCAGAAGCATTGAAAACTACTCGTAATTTAGTAGTAGAACTATCGGCCTTGAAAACGCAATGATGTGGTATTAAATAATTCGAAGGCTTAACGGCAGGGTACATATGACCTAAAGTCATATATTCTTTCATGAACTGATGATATTGTCGTGCGACATCCGGTTGTCGGCTCAGACGGCGTTCCAGAGCATGATAACTAGCAAGAGCGACATTACGGTTTGACTTAAGTTCGACGGCGTCAGGTTTAAAAGGCAAAGCTACGACATATCTCCCAGTGGCGTCACGTTCAGTAGTGGTGGCAAATAAATTTTCGCAGAGCTGCTCATCAGGGCTCAACAAGTTAGTCTCGTTTACCTCTTCGACTTCCCAAAATCGTCGCATGTTTTCGTCGATAGACTTGAGCGAGGTGATAAACACGCGTGGTTGTTGTGGCGTACTGTAAGGTACAGATCCCATAATGACCCAACCTAAAAGTGTGTTAAGTGCCGATGGTTGGCCATGAATGATGGTACGAGGCCCGTTGATAATTATTTGCGTGAAGACATCGGCGCCCAGTATAATGTCAACAGGGGCAGGTAAGTCGAACTGAGGATCAGCTAACGGTAAGTGCTGATATTGAGCGCTTAAAGCAGAGGATAATTTATCAGCTGGCAGCGGGTCAGTTATATGGTTAAGCACAGCGGCTTCCGTAGTCAGCATGACGCCCGCGTCATGTCGTGAGAATAAAATTAAAGTTACGTATTTGTGAATACGTGTAGACTTGGCAGCGACGCCAATCAACGACAGGTTCGATCTTCGAGTAGGCAGGCTCAAGATATCGCTAGCTTGTTTCGTAATGGCAGATATCTGACTGCCGGGGTCGATAATAGCTCTTAGAAAACGAGGTTGACCATAATGGTCCTGTAGGACGACTTGCGCGGTACCCAACAGGGCGAGAGACGAGGTAATGTTGCATGACAAAGAACGAGGTTGAGCTTTAGTATCGATTGGATGGCTAGCGGTTGGCCTAAGGCGTCGTGGGGCGGCTAGTCATTGCTGTGGCGGTGCGTCGTTGTGCAGCAGTGTGTGATGTGTTTGGCTGCATTGTCTACAACGATGACGAGACTGACATTGAGCTTGATAATGAGAGCCGAGACAATTATAACACCGTTGTAATTTTGAAATAGCGTCAATGCGTTCCGCTATGGTAAGAGAAATAAATCGTTGACAATTAATGATGCAGTGACTTTCTCCGCAGTAGTAGCATTTACCTACACGCGTGGTAGGCATGCTAGACTGATTGAGGTTAAGCGGTGGCGAACGATTGCGAAATGTTGACGTTCTAGGCGCACTCATAATAGGCAACAAGTTAGGTTGCAGTGGTTGATTAACCGGTTGCATAGTGACTGGCGCAGCACGTTTGGACTGAATAGTACCTTAGGCGTCCTTATTCTGATGGCTATTGTCATTTGACGCTACTGATTGAAATATAGGGCTGTGATCCAAAGTGAGGTTAGGTTCAGACAAGTAATTATTCGGTTCAAGGGCCCCTTGAAACCCGGGTTTATCCATCGATGACACCAACATGCGGGGTCTTTGACCACGTCCGGCGTTTGCTACAACCACGGCAGCTGGTTGGCTAAGCATCTCCAGGGCTCTAGCCTGTTCAGTTATAAAGTCGTTCAATAATTTATATGTCGGCATGCGGTTAGTGCCTAGTCGGCTTTCAAAACTTAATCGTGTCTTTTCATCCAAATTATTAATTGCCATAGAGAACAAAAAGAAATCCGCTAAGTCTTCGAGAGGTATAGCTCTTAATGCACAGACGGCATTAGAGTGCGCGGTTAAGAAACGATTTAGTTCCGCGGGTGAAGCATTATTGATGCGCTGAAAGTCTTTAATTATGTTAAAGTAATGATCTGCGAGACGTCGCGGGTTCGCGTATCGGTTGCGCAACGCATTGTAAGCAATGTTGTAATTTGCTTCGGAGATGGAAAGCCCGGTGACGATGGCCAGTGCATCTCCCTTTAAGACGGACTTTAAGTATTGAAAACGTTGGATATTGCTAAGCGTCTCATTGTTATGTACCATAGAGTCGTACATCGTAACAAAATCTATCCAGTCGTCGCTCTGGCCCGAAAAGCTTGGCAAAGTTAGACTTGGAAGGTTAGGTGAAGTCGGTGTTGATTTGACAGGCGAGGTCGAGGTAACCTCCGTCTTAACGAGGTTAGGATATTTTACTATCATGGGCAGATAGGTGTCCTGAAATTGACGTTTTGCTATAAAGACATTCTTGACAAATTCGGAAGCTTGACTGTCAAAAGTCTGCTCCGCGCGGTCAAAAGTTTCGATAAATTCGACATGAAGGCGCCTGACTTCCTGCACTATACCCTCAGACATTTCACTATCACCGAGCAAGCTGTTTACTTGCTCTAAATCACTGCATATAGCCTTCAACTTATCAAGGCAATATGCGTTGTTATTAGCCATCGTGACAAAATTTAAATTAACAAAACCAAAATTTAAATTAAATTGCAATTATGTTTAAACCAAACCTAATGACTACACAATGGTACATTTAATTACGAAAGAGTGGACTGTATAATAAAGTTAATAAAAAAGACATAACGTTTTACAAATCATAAGCATTAGATTAGAACGGCTGCAAGTTTTCCTTATTGAACAGGATAAATCTACAGTGTAGCTTTCACGGATCAATATTGAGTCTATCTTGTTTAGTCAAGTGTTCCTTATCTGCGCAGGTGTCCCATAAATCTGCTGATAGTAACAGAAAGTGGCTGCACGCTACAGCTTGTGACGTCACTACTGCGTAATGAATTAGACAAGGAAAGGGAAGCGGGAAAATTACACAGGATTACGCAATGCTTGCAACTTAGCTTATTACTGTGAAATTTAACACGCTTCGAAATTGTTCGCACAATAAATAACACTTATAAATCACTAATAAAACTTATTTATAAAGCAAATGCCTCGCTATTAAAACTGAATAAGGTTCGAGGTTACTGAGAACTTTAACACTTGTTCTTTGCACTTTAAATGTTTATAGGTCGCTACAATACAAAAAAATCCGGCACGGCGGGACCAAAATGGAGGCGTCAGCTCCGCTAAAATATTAGAAAGAAGACGAAAGAGAGAGATAGTCGCGGTCGTTATTGTGATTGAAATTGTACATGAATAAAATTAAGGCTGGCGGCAAAAATGCCTAATCGACAAAAAAACAGTGTTTATCACTAATTAAGCCTCGGGAAAAATAGGCACAAGTTTATGCTAAAAGTATTTGGAACTGATTAACACTTACCCTAAGCTGAACAAAGGGGTTACGTGCACGGTAGGTTTGATGTCTTCTGGACTTCTGCAGCAGGGCCCTGGGTGGAGTGGCGATGGTCAGACGGCTCGTGCTGTAAAACTTATTAAAACGGAGTTCAATTCTCATGCTATTCACAATTGAATAAGTATTTAAATAAGCGCGGGCGACTCCGTAGCGACGGCTTGTAACGGCGAGGTTAAGGCGCATACGAACACGGAACTTGGACTAAATAATGTACACTTTCGGGGTTAACGAGCATATAAAGCAAATACAATACGAAACACTTACATTTAGACATACGCGGGGCGAACTTAACGTCCACGAGGTTAGCAAATAAGGTTAAAACCCGCAACGGACGTGCTGGTCGGTCTACGGCAAGCAAAAGACTGGGGGGTGAGGGAACTGTGCTAGGGTGGGGGGTTAGGCGCGCGGCAAGGGACAACGTGGTCTTAAACTATCGACGATAAACCATAGATTGAGCTATCGAATAGACAAGCCACAGGCTGATTAAAGTCGATACTGGAGCTGTTTAATCTACCAAAGCTGACTCCAACATTCCGCCCACCAAAAACGGATGTTTTTAATCCGCCAGGTGGGTAGAGGGCGAAGAACCAGAGAGCACCGGAGACCGAGGGTGCCGAAGAAAAAGTGGTCGGGGTACGAAGAAAGCAGAAAAGAGTCGATGAAGTGATTAGCTCCATAAGCTGTGCTGAAGACAATAGACTACCGCCCACCCTGGGTAACCACTGGGTGACGGTGAACGGGGTTAACTGGAAGAAGCGAGGTGCTGAAGATGTAGCGAAGAAATCTATGGCGTTGAAGATACTTAAAGAAACGAGGTTGGACAAAATTGCTGAAGAGGCGAAGAAGTCGAGTGAGATTAAGAACTCGAGGAAACGCGGTTGTGCCACACAGGTGCTGAAGAAGCGGTCAAGAGATTAAGGTTGCAGCGGAAAGCCTACAAGCTTATGGAGAGGTCGCTTTAACTGTCCATGTGAGGTCTTGACGGTGACTACGCGGGTTATCCGGTCGGGTCCAGGGTGAAGACGTACGATCCGACCCATTGGCCAATGAAGAGGGCTCGGATGTTCTCCAGTGATAAATACAAGCTGACCCTCCTGGAGGGGTGAGGCGTCTTTGTTCCATTTACAGCGTTGAATCTGGGAGTGTAGGTATTGGGTAGACCAGGTTTTCCAAAACCGATTGGTCATCTGCTGTAGCATAGTCCATCGGGATTTGAGCGCGGGTTCAAAATGACATTCCTCAGGGAGTGCTAGAAGGGGACGGCAGATGAGAAAGTGTCCGGGCGTAAGGAACGAAGCTCCTTCGTTGGGGTCAGGTGAGACCTCGAAAGTGGGTCGACTGTTGAGAATAGCTTCGATGCGTATAAATAACGTAGCTAACTCCTCGAGGTTCAATAACGTAGTGCCAAGAGTACGGCGTAGGAGCCCTTTGACGGATTTAACGGCAGCTTCCCAAAGTCCGCCGAAGTGTGGTGCGGCTGGAGGGTTGAAGTGCCATTCAACCCGTTGTGCGGCGAGCTTGCGTTGGATGATTGACTTGGATTGGTCGAGCATCTTATAGACCTCGTGCAGGCGGTTGGCGGCGCCGACAAAATTGGTGCCATTATCTGAATAAATGTCTGTAGGCAGACCACGTCTTGCGACAAAACGCTGAAGCACGGCGAGAAAAGCATCAGTATAGAGGTCTGATACTACTTCCAAATGTACAGCCTTAGTGGCCATACAAACAAATAGTCATAAGTAAGCTTTCAGGATCTTTGCCGTACGAAGATGGTTGGCCTTAGTGTCGAAAGGTCCAGCAAAGTCAATGCCTACCTTACAGAAAGGTGGCGACGGAGTGACGCGAGCAGACGGTAAAGCTGCCATCATAGGTGGCCGAGGTTTCGACTGTAGTCTAAAGCATCGCATGCAAGCATGAATGCGTTGTCGTAACAACGAACGTAGCGCAACGATCCAGAACTCACCATTGATCATCGCTTGCGTGGTACGCGGCCCAGCATGTAAGGCGAGGCGGTGATAATGATCGCATACAAGATTGACATAATGATGCCGCTTAGGCAGTAAAATGGCATGCTTAGCTGCGTATGGTATATCAGGATGATTAAGACGTCCGCCCACCCTAAGTAGCCCCACTGAGTCGATAAAGGGCGTTAGGTTGCGAAGTTGAGCACTGATCGGGACGCCGCGGTGTAGGCGTTGCAACGTTTCGCTGAAGGCTAGTTCTTGTACGAGCTTAACGCAAAGATTTCTGGCGTTCCTTAATTCTTGTACTGAAGGTGCAGCGAATGGAATCTTGGCTACGGTGTTCTTGGCTTTGTAGCGAGTGTTGTGACAATGGCTGGTTCATACTCCATCAGTGGAGAATGAGGAGTCGGCCTGTACAAAATGTGCTGATGACGACGATCATCCTTGCGTACGGCAATTTGGCGGTACATCATTTTAAGATCCGCACAGACGGCGTGAACAAACAATCGAAACGAGATAATAACGTTGGACAGGTCCCTTTGTAACTTAGGGCCAGCCAGCAATTGCTGGTTTAAAGAATGCGCGTTGCAATCAGGCGCAGAAGCATTGAAAACTACTCGTAATTTAGTAGTAGAACTATCGGCCTTGAAAACGCAATGATGTGGTATTAAATAATTCGAAGGCTTAACGGCAGGGTACATATGACCTAAAGTCATATATTCTTTCATGAACTGATGATATTGTCGTGCGACATCCGGTTGTCGGCTCAGACGGCATTCCAGAGCATGATAACTAGCAAGAGCGACATTACGGTTTGACTTAAGTTCGACGGCGTCAGGTTTAAAAGGCAAAGCTACGACATATCTCCCAGTGGCGTCACGTTCAGTAGTGGTGGCAAATAAATTTTCGCAGAGCTGCTCATCCGGGCTCAACAAGTTAGACTCGTTTACCTCTTCGATTTCCCAAAATCGTCGCATGTTTTCGTCGATAGACTTGAGCGAGGTGATAAACACGCGTGGTTGTTGTGGCGTACTGTAAGGTACAGATCCCATAATGACCCAACCTAAAAGTGTGTTAAGTGCCGATGGTTGGCCATGAATGATGGTACGAGGCCCGTTGATAATTATTTGCGTGAAGACATCGGCGCCCAGTATAATGTCAACAGGGGCAGGTAAGTCGAACTGAGGATCAGCTAACGGTAAGTGCTGATATTGAGCGCTTAAAGCAGAGGATAATTTATCAGCTGGCAGCGGGTCAGTTATATGGTTGAGCACAGCGGCTTCCGTAGTCAGCATGACGCCCGCGTCATGTCGTGAGAAAAAAATTAAAGTTACGTATTCGTGAATACGTGTAGACTTGGCAGCGACGCCAATCAACGACAGGTTCGATCTTCGAGTAGGCAGGCTCAAGATATCGCTAGCTTGTTTCGTAATGGCAGATATCTGACTGCCGGGGTCGATAATAGCTCTTAGAAAACGAGGTTGACCATAATGGTCCTGTAGGACGACTTGCGCGGTACCCAACAGGGCGAGAGACGAGGTAATGTTGCATGACAAAGAACGAGGTTGAGCTTTAGTATCGATTGGATGGCTAGCGGTTGGCCTAAGGCGTCGTGGGGCGGCTAGTCACTGCTGCGGCGGTGCGTCGTGGTGCAGCAGTGTGTGATGTGCTTGGCTGCATTGTCTACAACCATGACGAGACTGACACTGAGCTTGATAATAAGAGCCGAGACAATTATAACAACGTTGTAATTTTGAAATAGCGTCAATGCGTTCCGCTATGGTAAGAGAAATAAATCGTTGACAATTAATGATGCAGTGACCTTCTCCGCAGTAGTAGCATTTACCTACACGCGTGGTAGGCATGTTAGACTGATTGAGGTTAAGCGGTGGCGAGCGATTGCGAAATGTTGACGTTCTAGGCGCACTCATAATAGGCAACAAGTTAGGTTGTAGTGGTTGATTAACCGGTTGCATAGTGACTGGCGCAGCACGTTTGGACTGAATAGTACCTTGGGCGTCCTTATTCTGATGCTCGTATATACGTATATATTTATTGTCCTTTATATTTATACGTCCTTATTTATACTCGTATATTTTTGACAAATACAGATTATTTTTAAAATAAATTCTTGATATTACTACTGATATCAACCGTTCCAATATAAACTGTCTGTAAATGTCATACGAATTATAAGATATTTCTTTAAAAATATAACTTTTTTCAAAATGACAACGTACCGTTTATGAAAGACATTAAACACATACAATGCAATCAATTCAAATGTAACAATCCCTTAGTGTAGATAGTTATAAAATAAAGATATCACAGTATATTGTGAACGGAGCAATGAATAAAGAAATGAAAATGTCATCGTTTGAATAATTTTTTTTTAGTAACATATCATAATGCGCTTGTAGGCAGTCAAGAAGATTACTTGTTAATGCTTACATCGAGAGTATAGCGGTATGAATCTCTTACCCTGTAGGTATTATGATGAATAAATTGAAAATAGCTGCACACTATATAGGTTATTCCGTATAGATAAAGATTTCGTTCTGGAACTGTGTAGTATAAAGTTCATCCCTAGTAAACGCATTAGCGAAACCATTTGCAGTTGGTTACTGAGAGCTTTCCAAGGTGTAAATACGATACTTACCAAAGGCACAGACTGAAAGAACGTATAATACATGTAAATGAGTGTGTGTGTGAGGGTGTATCGAATGTGTGTGTGTGTACGTGCGTGTTTGTGTATGTATTTGTGTGCGATTGCGCGAGCGTGCGCGTGTGTGTGCATTTATTATTATACAACCTATAACAAGAAAAACAATATCATAATTTCTAAATATCTAAAAATCATTTTCATTATGTTACATGCACAATAAAAAAGTTTGTAGACAGGTAACTTTATCTAAATGCCTAAATGTTTGGAGAAACAAGTTTACAGCCACTTTTAAAGTTAACTATTGCCCCTTGTTAAACATATTTATATAAATGTGGAATTTATTGTGTAAAATATATATCACATGCCAATAATTAATTATTATAGCATTTATTATTAAGACGTATAAATAAAATTAGAATACATAATAAATACGAGAATATAGTATAGATTATGTAGTTTAAATTTGTAATAAAAACCAATTAAAAAATTAAAAAAAACATAAGTGACTATTATATCATAATGAAAAATGTATGCTTTGTTCTGCTATATTTTAAGTCAAAGTCATAACCTATAAAACATTAACACAAAAACAAACGCATAAATATGATCTCTGGTTTTTATAGTCCTATTAAAACATTCAGATTTATCCATAATCCCTTCATCAGGAAAATATACAGTTGTTAGTAACCTGTAAGTATTCGGACGCAAGTAAAGAGTTTATAGTTTGTTGAAAAAGGGATACAGATATAAAAGAAGAAAGATAACACACAATGTCTCCGGGAAAAAACAGGAAAACCGAAATAAGTCGTAATTAGTATCGGAAATACGTTTTTTAAGTTTAAATTACATTTGAATTTAATATTATATATATTAATATATATATATATATATATATATATATATATATATATATATATTTAAACGTTACTTAGATATAATATTTGTACACACACATACATATATATGTATATATGTATATATATATATATATATATATATATATATATATATATAAAATATATATATTTAAAACTACATGGGTTATTGAAATACAATAATATTTATTAATTTATATTCAAAGCTTTTCCTTGGTAAACAGTCCCAACATCATCAGGAATGAAAATTACAATAATGTAAGCTATTAGTATTACAATAGCTTACATTATTGTAATTTTCCTTCCTGATGATGTTGGTACTGTTTACCAACGAAAAGCTTCGAATAAAAATTACAAAATATTCTTGTATTTGAATAGCCTATATTGTTTTAAATTAATAAACAAGAAAAGGTATTATATATATATATATATATATATATATATATATATATATATGCGTTGAATTGTTTAATATTCCTGATGATGTTGGTACTGTTAGCCAACGAAAAGCTTTGAATTGTAAATTCAAATATAATTCTTGTATTTGTATTTTGACTTTTGTTCTTTATTAATACACAAGAAAACATATTGCGATATTTATATATATATATATATATATATATATATATATATATATATATAAGACGTTTTCTTGTTTAATAATTTAAAACCACATAGGTTATTCAAATACAAGAATATTTTTTAATTTATATCCAAAGCTTTTCGTTGGTAAACAGTACCAACATCATCAGGAATGACAATTACAATCTGTAATAATATTGTTTTAAAATATATATATATATATATATATATATATATATATAAATATCGCAACATGTATTCTTGTGTAATAATAAAGAACATAAGTCAAAATACAAATACAAAAATTATAATTGAATTTACAATTTAAAACTTTTCGTTGGCTAACAGTACCAACATCATCAGGAATATTAAGCCTTTCTGTTAGCCAACGAAAAGCTTTGAATAGTAAATTCAATTATATTTCTTGTATTTGTATTTTGTCTTATTTATTTATATATATATAAATTAATATATTTATAAATTATTATATTTATTATTAAATAATAATATATTAATATATATTAATAATACATATATATTTATATAAAAGGGAAAGAGAGTGAAAAAATAGGAGGAAGAAAGAGAGAGAGATGGCTTTAGGGAACCTAATGGGCAGGATGATACTCGGGAACAAGTCCTAAGATTTATGTTATTAGTACAACAGTTTCGCTTACACGTAAGAAGTATCTAACCTGGCGTTTGCAAAATGTATTACATTTAAATACATTGTTCTGAATTGTTTACTGAAAGTAATTAACTATATCATAATCTAAATCAATTTAGAAATAAAAATTATCTACACAAATGATTATAAAACTGATGTCATACACTAGTAGCCAAGTTAATATCTCAATTACAAAACAGGATGGTATTTACAATAATGCGAAAGAATTTCTTTAAATAAGTGTACTTCTAATGAATCCATTAAAATGTCTCCAAGAGTCACTTCTAACTCGCATTGTTCGTTTTGTTTCAAAGTAACTGCCACAAATCTTCTGTCATATTTGTAAAAAAAAGCCTCTCCTATTTAATGATTTTGCTATAAACATACACATTATCATGTCTCTCACAAGTCATTCCAGTTTTGTCTCTGTTTCTCGGCAAAGCCAGTAAATTCAACTACTATCAACATATACATTATACTTTACATTCATTGGTAGTTTAGTTTGGTTACTAGTTAACATATTTCTTTGAAATTTTTCTAGATTTTTTAAATTATTTCCCAAATATGATTTAAAAAACTTTATATATAATATCTTTTCTTTGTGTATAGTATAAATAGCCAACTTCACTAGTGTATCCCAATATTTTCATAATTCTATTTGAGAGAGAGAGAGAGAGAGAGAAAGAGGAGACCTTATGGACAGGATGATACACTCGTAAAATGCTTTGTTAAGAACGTATTTGTTGAATTGTGTTGCTAACACCTCCTAACCATAAAGTCCGAGCTAACATTAGGTAACCCACCCCAATCTTACCTTACTCCACCTAACCTAAATACAACCAAAAAAGGTGATTAACGATTAAAAAAATTTGTTTTAATTTATTTAATTTTTTAATGTTTATTGTGTTACTGATTTATTATTTACAAAATACACACATTCTGTGTTCAGTTGCAAACTTTAGGTTTATATTTCTCTCTCAGGTGAACGTAATTGATTTCTCTCAACAATATTTAAATATACGTGTTGAAAGTTTGTGCATTTATACAGTTTAAAAAAAACTATAACTGAGGAAATTGAATTTTAAAAATATTGATATAAATTTAAAATTTATTATATAAATACAATTTTAAAAAACAACAACATTAAGGCTCCCCCATAATGACTCATGAAATCCTACAAAGCCCCATAACGTTTTTTTATTCTCTAGCCAAAACGTATATAAGAAAATAAATTTGGACAAATAATTTTCAAATTTAACCAGGAAATATATATTATTTTGTTTACTTGGAAAACAAATTCATAAAAATAAATAGTGATTTTAAATTGATAGTACCTTACTAAGTTGACTAAATTTATGTATATTAAAAAGGTAATAACCAAATAGTAAAACAATCAAGTTTTTATATGTTGACCTTGGTAACTTTTACATCTCAGTTGTGTCTAAGGATAGTTTTCTACTAAATAATGAAGCTACAATATAAATAAATAAATAAATAAATATATATATATATATATATATATATATATATATATAACAAATCCTTGTATATAGGATAAATCCAAATATATATATATATATAACAGGATTATGCTGTAAGACAAATTACTGAAGACTCACAAAGAAACAATTTCATTATTTCTTACACTTCCAGAAGAGTCTTTGTCGTCAATTCTCATTAACATTTAGTGTAATGCCTTTATTTATAATAATTTTCTAATTTAGCTACAGAATGACTTTCTTCTTAATAAAAACTTTACAAATTCAAGTTACTTGACATGGACTTTGAAACTAATGGCACAATTATCATCGCAAACAATCATTGTTGGTTTTTTATTTATTTAAAATGAATTAAAGTTAGAGTGTTGGATTTTTCATTTTAAATAGATATTTGTGTTCCTAGAGTTTGATAAAATTATTTATAAGAAGTTCAACTACCATAACCATAAATTTAAACACTACAATGTACATTTTCTGTTTATTTAAAATAAATAATTTTATTATATATATATATATATATATATATATATATATATATATATGCTGATACGTATTCCTTCACGGATGGAAAAATATGATGAATAGTTACTATCTGGAGTACATCCGTTCATTCTGCAGTCCATAAATTCGCAGTTCCGACGTTTTGTTAGAATCTCATCCAGCATTGACGAGGTGAACCCAACAACAGTAGAAGAGCGAGTCTTCTTATATATATATATATATATATATATATATATATATATATATATATATATATATATATATATATATATATATATATATATGTGTGTGTGTGTGTGTGTGTGTGTGTGCGTTTGTATGCGCGTGTGTGTGTGTGTGTGTGTATTACATACAAATACAATTTCATATACATAAGAAGGTTAAGAATGTATGCTATTATACATCCATACGAAATAGAGAAAGACAGATAGTAGTGAATGTGAAAGATAGGGAGGGCAGATGTATCGACAATACTATGCAAAGAATTTCACAAGCAGAAATTTTGTATTACACTGTCTTCCATGTTTTCATTACACATTTCTTACATTACATAAACGTTCTTAGGTAACATTTATGTGGAAGAACCCAATATGGATGCTTTGACATGAGTTGTTAAACTTAGTACCGTCGCCTTTTTTGTCATTATTATAATAAATTAACGAATGCAACAGGTATATTTTTTCTTACCTTGAATTTTTTTATTAGACTGTATTTTTCGTACCTGTTGTAAAAATTAGTTTTCTCCTTGCGAACTATTGTAAACTTTTTGATTGATGCTAAACCTACATATATTTTTTTCAACCACTGATGTATATGTATTGACTGCGTACACTTGTACATTTTTCTACATTCAACAATATTTATTCGTGCCTGTAAGGTTACGGTAAGCTACGTTTATATAGGAGTATCGTTTTGTAAATGGTTTAATTGAAATTTTTTATTTATAAAAACATAATCCGCTGTAGTCCAGATATATATAATAATCAATTATAGTTTCATATACATTTTTTATATTTTTCTTTTATTTTCCTAAATTATAATAAAACGGATGTCTGTGTAAAACAGATCACACCTAAACTATCTTAAAGACCAAATTAAAACTATTGTTTAACGTCTGTAACACAGATCAGACGCGAAAACGTTTGGAAGTTCTGTTTACTTAATGCTCTGTGGTTGAATGATTTGCAACTTTATTGCAAGTAATATCTTCAGATATGTTATTTGAAATAATACACATTTAAAAATGAAAAATAACGTTTATTATATTTCTTGCAATGAAAAACCCATTATAATAAATATTAAAATATTTTCTCGGAATAAAATGTGAAAAATTATAACTATATATGAGAATTCATACCGAAAAAATTATTTTATTTCATATTGCCTATAATTCTACTTTAGTTTATATAATAATTTATTACAGAATGAAATACTGTTAAAACCTGGCATTGAAAGAAACGCAAGGGGCGAGAATATAGATCGAGATAACAATAAAAGACCTCAGGCAGCAAGAAACACAGTATCGTTGGCCCTTCCTTATCCTTTCTGTGGATGTTGTGAGAACTGACTGAGAGGAAGTCAAGAAATGTAATATCCGGCGTAAAAGAAATATCAGTCTGAAGCTGATATTGAAAACGTGCAGCAACCTTTTGTTTTATTTCTTCAACTTCATAAGCGTTTGTCGTGGAAAAATGTTTAAAGATAATTTATTTTACAAAATTCTATCGTTTATTTTATACACTTATATAGGATATTTATGCTTGTTAATATAAATGGGAAAATAAACAATTCAGGTATATGCTACTTACTTAAGAATATAATAAATTAAAGATAATTTGTTTTACAAAATTCTAATGTTTATCTATTTTACTTTTATAGGAAATTCATGTTTGTTAATATAATTTGGAAAAATAATCAATTTAGGTACAAGTTATTTACTTAAGAACATAGTTGAACATAAAACGTAGAACGGATTGCTCAAGTTACGTAAGTTGACCCTAAATATCTATTTCCATTTTGGGTAAACACAAACAATTAAATTTAATGACGTATCTAATGAATATCGGATTAACGAGTAACAATTATATCACTACTTGAGATGTAGCTATGTTGGCCGCTCATTGATTTATATGCTAATTATGTAGGTCTATAATTGTAAAATTATGTAGAGAAAATATAATCTTTTGTTCCGTGATTAGTGACTCGTGTCGAAGTCATATATATTTTTATGAAAGTTATTAGTATTTTACTGATGGAATTTACGTGTCTGTAAAACTTGAACCTGATAAAACAAAATATCAGTACATTTAATTTTTGGCATTTAGGGAGTTTCCAGATCGAATGAACAATCTATGTTTCCTATAAGATGCATACATTATATTTCTGCTGTTTTAATTTAAAAGATTGTACACGTAGTTTGTATAGATTTGGATAATATATAAATGTGTTACTATATGGTTTCAGTTTCGGAGATTGTTAGAGAGAATGCAGTTGGGGATAAATTGAAATTTATTATTTTAATTAATAGCTTTGAAGCAAATTAATATTCATTAAAACACTTAATTTCAACAATATAAGTAAGTGACAATAACAGATATTGAAACTGATTTAGTTATCTAGATTCCTCTGATTAAATCATACGTAGCTTTAAACGTTTTGATTACTATTGAGGCTTTGTCAGGACACGACGGTTTTGAAGACGAATCAGCAATTTCGTTAATAATTATTATTTTTCTTCAAATAAATATTAATGATTATAATAGTCACTAAATAACCTAATATTTATACTAGTTTTGCGTTGATGACACTGAAGCCGCACATTTAACTTGAGGATAGGTTATTCTAAAAATAATTTTAATAATTTTGAAAAATTGTTAACTTACACTTAGAGGAAACGTTTTCGTCTTACGACTTCTTCAGCCTCCAAAGGCTGAAGAAGTCGTAAGACGAAAATGTTTCCTCCAAGTGGAAGTGGAAAATTTAAAATCTTTTAGTTAACAAAAAGTCTGGTCGCAAGTAATATAAAAAGAGTAATAATTCAAAATCAAGATAAAAACAAATTGTAGCAAGGATATAATCAGCCAACACAATTAAATCACAAAATTATCATATAGAAGCTGCTGAATACAACCCCTCTAACGGGAACTATAGACCTGTAGCTACCGGTTTAAAGGCAATGTACCCGAATAAAAATATTGCAAATTCTATAACTATAAAAAGATGAGAATGAACAAATAAGATTTCTTATTTAACAAGCGCTGCTTTTACACTTAGGCTTGTGCGTAGAAGGTAGCCCAAAGAGTAGTTTCACCAAATCTAGGAAATTACGAAAACCTGCGAGTAACGATACTAAGTCATGTAAAATAATATGGCTACTTTCACATATTCCCAAGTATTTCTGAAACTTACTATTCACATATAGGAAATCGACCCTATTTAAGAATCCCGGTTTGAATTCAAAGGAATGCAGCCACGAAGTTTATAGAATAACAGATTTATTGGTTGTGTCTTGGAAGATAAAGTAGCATATAATGCACACATCTAATCTGAAACATCTGAAATAAAACCTGTTTCATACAAACAAAGGCAACCAAAAGAAATGGTACCTTGTTAACATATTACTCTACAGATAGTCCTGACGATAAAGTAGAGGGAAATCTACGAAATATTTTCTTAAAACTATTTCAAACCAAGGTAAAACATTTGGTTTAGAAGTATATGTAAAATGTAAATGAATTTGACTATCGGTCCCGCAAAAGGTTTCCATTAAACAAAAATACAACATTAGCATCACAAAGTAATAATTTCATCACATCTAATGAAGTAGTTCAGGGAGAATAGATCAAAGCTTCAGATCGGAATGAAATGGAAAACAAGTTGAAGTCAGACCACATCGACCTAGCAAATAAGATAGTGAATGGTCTTTATCCACTAGGTTTAAATGGAACTGTCATTTCCTAGTAAACCATTACAAAATATTGAGATAAGAACATAGATGCTGAGCTAAGTAACTAATAACACAAAAAAGGAGCGATTTAATATCACACTTCCCAAGATCGATCGGTCTTAAGTAGAAACGTTTGCTATAATCGTTGCTATAACTAAATAAATCATAAGTAACTATTTATGAAACTAATTAAAAACTGTTAAATTTGGTAATGAGTTTCATAACGGACATTTCATTCACGAAGCCTAGCCTCCTAAGCTGCAAATGAGACTTATGCATTGTCTATGAGACAATAATATAATATTTTTCATTTAGTACTATATTTAATAATTTATGAGAAATAAACAGTCATTATTTCGTAATAAAATGACAATATATTACATCTCACCTATAGCAATGTTTGCAAAGAACCTAAATCAACAACTTTTGAAAACTCTCCGAATACGGTATGTATAAATATGGGTAATTTATCTATTTATTTGTCAGATTAAACGTTTTCACTGACAACTGAAGAACCTGACAGCATAAGAAGATGTAACAGACTTCAGCTTTATTCGAATGCAGAAGCTGTTCAACTGAAAACATCTTGAACCAGTCGATGCTAATGCTTACTGTTTTAGGTTTGTTGCAACGAAATATGTAGTTCACATTGTCTGCGGAGCCACAGTTCATTTTAGTTATAACAATTATCCGGGTGAGCTTAGGAAGGGATGGTAATGGCTTGTCTGATAGGAATACAAAATAAATGAAATAAATTTTAAAAAATAATAAAGTAAAGCCTAAAGTAAATATTTGTCTATGTGACCATTATAAATACACGTATTATTTCGTTATCTGAATAACATATGGGTATAAGTACTTACTTTCAATATACCTTTAATGTGACTATAGTTGAAAATATATAGTTTTATATGATGCAAGGTTATAGGCCAAACGGTTTACATCCTTATAATTGCTTCTAAAATTAGGGTTTAGGTTTGGAAACCTTATGTTTGTAGTGTAATTCAACAGTTTTTAAGTTTCTTGGAAAACCCACGTATTCTTACTGTAATATATGTGATTTTTATTTTTATTTTGCGTAAAGAGCTATTATCTACTAAGATTGTTATACTTCAAATTATTATTGATTTTATAATAAGAAAAAAACACACACAAATGTAAAATATACTCTCAGAGACGTAGCAATTGGAACTGCATTTTTCGCTTTTTGTACAAGGTGATTAAAAAACTATTTAGTTCATTCCTCTTCAATTAAAATTCAAACCCGGTTTTTCCGTTTAATTACCAGTAAAAATAGGGGGAGGTGATGAGTTGCCTGCTTTTAAGTATCGCAGAAGGCTGTTATCGCCAGGGATATTAGTATTCTTTCTAACAACATTCTATATCTTGTAGAATATTGTTTAGTAATGATAATCTATTGGCAATACGTCTAAGCTTTTCCACATTTAACCTAAACATTTTTTAATTAGTAAAATATTTATTTTAACATATCTTTTATAAGTCAAGAAGTAAAATGCTAGCATGTTTATTTCTAATTGAAATCGTTTTAAAGCCTACAGTTTTTTAATATTGCTTAATTTTTTAAAAATAACTATTTTAAGCTCTATTACATACAGTTTAATTACCTTATATCTGTGAAAATTTATTTTTCAAAATAAATTTCTGTTTAAATATATATATATATATATATATATATATATATATATATATATATATATATATATATATATATATATAGTAGAAAATTGGTTCATGGTGGGTGTTTAACCTCAGAAATCCTAATAGCTAAGTGAAACTTTTATGGAAATTTGTCAAATTTTCGAAAATTGTTAAACAACGAGGACCACTCAACAGATTGCCACTATAATTTTTATACAGGGAGTGTTTAACCTCAGCAATCTATTGAACTAAGTAAACGTTTTAGGAAAAATCGTTATCAGCAAGTTTTCGAAAAATGTATATATATCAGTGATGCTCGATAATAGTGATACTATCAATATTTGAAAGTAAACGCTCATAAATACCAAGTCGGATTCTTGTTCAAGTACATATAGTGAAAATAATATATATATATATATATATATATATATATATATATATATATATAATTGTAAATTCTCTCCTTTGAACTACTCCAAGGAAGTATCACAGTGATAGAATATAGGATATTTTTAAATTTATCAATGCAGTGAAATAATTGAAAATTTTCTGAAAAATCATTATTTAGTTTTCAATTCCAAGTCCCATTTGTTTAAAAAATGGTATCACGAGGTTTCCGAAAAATTGTAAGAAGACCGTGTTTCCAGAATATCGTTGGACTCAGGCTAGAGTCTGCTTGAATCTACTATGCAAATACATTAATTCCCATTAAGACCAGCCATGTCATGGAAATCCTTATGTAACAGAGACAAATTTTTGATTAATTCACTATTGATTTAAGAACCTCCGTTTATTCCACAGGGCCCTATATGTGCCATTGTTTAGGATAAAAATAGGAGTAACTTAAATATTCTTTTTGCAAATGATTACACGAAACATAATTTTTGAAATTTAAAATATAAGCGGAATATAATCCGATAGTAGATAGGTTTTCTGATATTAAAAAAAAATCCGTTTTTGTTTATTCCTGCACTAACAAACAATAAAAATAAACTGTAAGAATATCTTGAGATAATTTTAGAATGTTATTCTAAATAACGTAAGATTTAATTTATCATTTACGATACAAGTATCTTGATTAAACAATGTAAAAGAGTCCTTGAGTGTATGACAACAGTAGTGGCATTTTTATTTCCATTTATTAAGGCTAACTATCAGGAAACCCCTAATGAAATGACACCACATCCTTTTATAGAACATTTATGATGAATGTTGGCAAGAATAAGCAAAAGTATAGTATAGTAAGTATACTCCCGAGGAACATAGTCTCCGACGAAGAATTAGGTTAGTTTGTTTCTCTGGATTAGAAATAATTAACTAAATATAATTACCACTTTGTGTTTTTTTTTAAAACCTATTAGCTTTTATGTAGCCTAAAAAGATTATAGAATATTTAAAAACTTTATAATAATCCACTGCAACTACTAGTGTTTGACATTCTGTAGAGTACAAATTTCGCTTTCAAATCTATTTTTAAATATAATGCTAAATAATAATTACGACCAATACTGTTCGATCACCATAAAATCAGAAATGGTCATCATTATAACTTGTGACCTAATAATATATAACAATTTTTTTAAACAGGTATTTTCATCTCCTCTTGAACCTGCTTGGGAATCCGCTACTCTAACACCTGCTCTTGGATGCACTTACTCACTAGTGTAAGAGTGATAATTGATTTCTTAAGTTTTACATTTTCTTTTTTTAATATACTTGTTACATTTTTATGGCTTTAAGAACTAAATCTAGTTCCCGCTTGCAAAGTGTGTGTTTTTTTAAAATATACTTTTAGATGTAACTTCTGGTTTCTGTATTTCTATATAGGCCCTATACAGTAAAGAGTATACACACACACACACACACACACACACACACACACACATATATATATATATATATATATATATATATAACCAAAATGACATTGATATTGTGGTGGTATTACGTGTAAAGTTATCTAATAATGATAATTTAAATTTTAAAATGAAAAACATATTATTAATAATAAAATTTAACATTTTTTATAAGCAAGGCAACAAAAATTATGTTTACAATATTGAAAGGTATCACAAATATAAGGCCAATACAAGGATGTAAATATAATACATTTGTAGTATATATATATATATATATATATATATATATATATATATATATATATATATATATATATATATATATATATATAATTGTATATATCCTCGGTTTATTTGGTAACACATATAATCATCCATCATTTGTTTTAAATATTGATACATCTCAATTTATGCTTCTAAATAACACTTGAAATTGTCTAACTAATTTAAATAATATTTTCTTGCATTTTCGCTGACAATGTTGTAAATATTAAGTTTGATAACGGCATTAGAAATTCATTGTTCCTCCAGATGCACCAATCGCGACCAAATTACTTATTGATCGTTACTTAATGAAAGGTGTTAACTATCCTAATGATCTTACGTTAGAAATAATTGAACTAGTTTTTAAAGAAATATTATGTAACCATCCAGACGAAGTATTTTAATGAAATAATCATTTATTTTCAAACCATCATGTGGAGCAACAACTTTATATAAATCTATGCCTTTTTACTGTATATATAAACATACAGAAATTTAAAGTGACATCTAAAGGTTTATTTAAAAAAAAACACACTTTGCAAGCGGGAACTAGATTTAGTTCTTAAAGCCATAAAAATGCAACAAGTAAATTAAAAAAAGAAAATGTAAAACTTAAGAAATCAATTATCACTCTTACACTAGTGAGTAAGTGCATCCAAGAGCAGGTATAAGAGTAGCGGATTTCGAAGCAGGTTCAACATGAGATGAAAATACCTTATTAAAAAAATTGTTATATATTATTAGGTTTGGTTTACGTTGTAAATATAAAATATAAATATAAACCAACTGAAAACATCATAATTATATAATAAGAACGATGCTGTAGTATGTATTCTTGTATTTATAGTATCTAATGAACAACAAATAATAGCTACAGATTTGTTAAAAAATAAAAGGACACTAATTTCACGAATGTATTTTCCAGAATTATTAGGTCTATTCTCTACAACCGATACGGACTGTAGGACAGTTAGAGCATTTAAATAGAAAATTCAAATCGTGTCAGAAGTGTATGAAATCATACTGTCGACGCTGTCGAACAAATTTCGTAGATACTTTAATGCACACCCCACGAGAACTGTTATAATTTACAGTTGTTTATTCCGGCATAGGCTTATCGATCTTCACTTCCGGTTTCGTAAATGCCGAAAACAATAATTCCAAAAATTATCACACAACAATGAAATTTTATGAACGAAATTTAATTTACAACATTGTGTAGAAAATAATAATTACGTTAAATGACACAAATAAATGTAGTTGTTTAAATATTATTTTCAATAGTGGCGATTGTATGATTAGTTAGTGATAAATGTTAAGGCACGGGTACAATAAAGTATTAGGGACCTCTTTTTTAGTTTTTAGGAATGAAGAGCTTACAAATGTTCATACAATTAACAAATGTAAACTAAAATGTACACACGCGCTTTTACACACTGACACATTGAGAGCAATAAGTATATTTCCGGGCTCTATTCACCCAGGCCCAGGTTGGAATATCACATTGTCCAGTGACTAGTGACAGTGTCCAGTTCTGTTGCATTGTAACGTTTGCTTCAATGTCGATTCGTGTTGTGGCGTTAATAATTCTTTATGGATTTGGATGGGCTGTAAATTTGAATAACAATATTTCAATTTTGTTTGAAACGTTCTAATAGTCTGCTTACAATTCCAAAGCAGTTTGTTTGCATAAAAGAATTCTCAGTCGTTGCTCATTTTTACTTTTCGTATGTATTGGTTCAGAGGATTGTGGGAGAATGATAATAACTATATCCACAATATAGTAACCATTAGATTTAACTCGAGTCTTACAGCTGTAATACATATTTACAAAATCAAAGGCAATTGACGATGGTTCCTATTGACAATATAATCTAATAAACGGGAATATGAAACAGGAATATTAAAAAAGTCTTAGCCGAATCACATTCCTTTTGTGTTTCAACTTCAAAGGTATTGTTTAGCACTATTTAAAATAAGTTGGTGCTACCGTTATATAGAAGTTGTTCTGATCGAATGGTAGAAATAAAATGTACGGCAAGATCTATCCTTAAAGAGAAAAACCAAACTAGTTGCACAACATGGTGTTTGTTAACACGTTATTATAAACATTCCAACACAGTCTGTGACCAAAAACAACACACACGGTCATGTTTGCGTATGTGTGTTCGCGCACGCGCGCATGTGTGTGTGCGTGCGTGCGCGCGCGCGCGCGCGTGTGTGTGTGTGTGTGTGCGCGCGTGTGTGTGTGTGTAATGGATTTGATGACGCGTGTGTAAGGGATATGAGGGATATGAGGGATGTGTGTGTATGTGTGTGTGAGAGAGAGTGAGAGAGAGAGTGTGTACGTGTATGTTTTATATTAGGATAAAAGTCCTAAGTAATGTTTTGAAGTAGGCTTCCGCCTACCCATTATTTTCGACACTTTTCTATGTATAACTCCTAATCAAATCCCATCACCATTCGATCCATCACCATTCCTAGGATCCTAATAAATTCAATATAGTATACTTAATTTACATTGTAATTGTTCAGTTAACTACCATTTACATTATTGGTTACTTATCACTATATGCGTTCATCTAGTGCAAAATTACAAAAAAAAAGAACTGCAAACGCGCAGAGGGAGAGAGAGGGAGCTTATTGTGCCTTTCTTACTCCGGTTAATCATACAAAAGCTGAAAATATCTACATGGTCAATACAATTCCCTTCGCGAATCAATACGTCACAAGCACTACCAGCAAGTAGCTTGTATTGTTGATGATATTTTTTTAAATAAAAACAATCATATATTGAAATCGTGTACGTTTTATGAATCGTGACCTGAATATAACTTTTTCCATTAATCGAAACGGTTGCCTTTTATGTTTGACTTTTCAACAACGTTCTGTTATGTAATTGCTTCGAATGCACCAATAGCAAGTCCTTTTATAATATCTAACTGTAACCATTCCACAGGGATAGATGTAGTTCTCAAGTTGGAAAAATATGTTACGCCTTGGACACATGCATGTAATTTTACGACTTTATTATTGATATGAAAACTACAATAAGATGTTTAAAAATAATTACTTTTTACCTTATAACTTACCTATAGCAATCTATACACAATATAGTAGCGGGATTATAAGTATTATAAACAATCCCCCTTGCTACAAATGATTAAACACCCTTGAAGTGTATTTGACCATCAAAGTTAGCATCATCAGAACTTTACAAACATTATCACGATTATGTAACCATCTGATTATGCGAACTGTGTGGGTTAAAGTATATCACGGTGTTTTAAATATTGGTAGCATGGAACATTGTTGTTTGTGATCTTATATCTGGCTCGACGCAAAGTTAAAGTGAATAATAAAACCTTTGTTTGTATTATATATTAGAATTTGGAATAAAATGATGGAGGAATAAGCGAACCATTAGCTCGTTCCATATAAATATATTTTTATCATGTAAACAATATATTATTTAAGACTAGGATAGAATTAATATGTAAATATTATATATATATATGCACATTTATTTATTTATTTAAAGATTTTATAAATGTGTAATATATATATTTATTATAAATATTTCGATTTCTTTTAACTTCAAATTATTGCATGTATATGAAAGTGGAAAACCTTTTTCTTATGGTTCTGTATATTTTTGTAATCTAAAAAATTTCAAAATATTATTTTGTATTTTCAATGTAAAATGTGTAAGCTCTAGTTATGAATTAAAATTCAGATTGGTGTAATTAATTTAGAATCATTTGCCTGATTGTAACGTGGTGTTATTCAAGTTTTACAATTGTAACCACATTGTAAACAAATCTCAAAATTACAAATAACGTAGTACTCAAACACAGCACGTAGATAGTAAGTATTTATTGGTTCCGAGAATTCATTCATACCTACACACACGTACAATAATACCTTATTTTATTCCAATAGTGTAGACTATATAGCTCTAACATTAAAAGCTCTCGGAGTATGTAAAGGAAAAGTAAAAAAGAAGTATTTTACATCACTAGTGTTTGTATAAAATAGAAAGTCACATTTCTGTGCTAAATAATAATTTTGCCTGCATTAAAACCATCCCAGCCTGTCAGAGTTCCAGATCGTTGCACTAATATAATTCTGTAATTAGCTACAAGCAGGCAACATAACGTGCTTCGCAGCACTTTACCTATATCGCATCTTCAACGTTTTATACTCTGCATTTACATATTTTGCATGTCTTTGAAATTCAAATTAACGTAACTGCAAATTTTGCGTCTGGACGCATACATTTATTCTTATATATATATATATATATATATATATATATATATATATATATATATATATATATATATATTAAATAAGACGTTTTGTGAATAGCTTTCACATAATATAAATTTAATAAACTTAAATAACTTATATCATAATTGAAATTATTATATTGTTATCTCATTATAAGTCTTATTATTGTAATATATTATTCCCCTGTCTACATGTTTTTTTGTCAAAAATGATAAAATTTGTGTAGCCCAAACGAGATTTTTTAAAACAAAATTTGTTACTAAAAAATACAAAACATTTCATTTAATTATTAGGTTAGCTCTCATGAAAAAGACAAGCTATTTACTAAAATAAATATAACGTTTTTCCAAATTTACAACTAACTCCATTTCTCTGTACTCAATCCATATAAAATTTCTGTAAGTAAATATGAATCTCGCTGTCTCTCTTTCACTCTCTCTCTCTCTCTCTCATTGTGTTTATCTTTCCCTCTCTCTCACGAATATATATATATATATATATATATATATATATATAGAGAGAGAGAGAGAGAGAGAGAGAGAGGGAGAAATTTATATATATATATTTATATATATATATATATATATATATATATATATATATATATATATATGATGGATAGTTACTATCCTGAGTACATTCGTTCATTTTGAGGTAGATAAAATCGCAGTGCCGACGTGTCGCTAGAATTCCATCTACCATTGACGAGGTGAACCCAACAACAGTTGAAGAGCGAATATAGTTTATTCTCCTAGTAAATTCTTGTCAGTTTTATCTGGCTGTTACTAGCTCCACTGCAGTTAATGTTCCCTACATCTACTCTCCAATCGTTATTGTATTTTCCAAATGCCTATACGAGCTCGTATGCTCAGATATATTTATGAGAAGGAAATATTTATTATTAGTATTGTTTAGTTTCTGTTTTCCAGTATTAATATAATTAAAACAACTCTGTATTATTTGAAATCCCAATGGGACTGTGTTACGGCAATAGAAGTTAAAAGTAAATATGTAGATAAGCAGATGAGTAATTATCATCGATACGCTGTCCGTAGACACAACTGTTGTGCCATTTCACTTTAGAGTAGGCTATACGTATATTTTTTGTTCGACAAAGTCATTTCAAATTTCACTCGTCTATCAATGCCAGGAACAGTGCGTGAATCAGTAAAACAGTTAAATGCCTGAAATTATTTTCCAATAGTGACTGATTGGGTTCTCGCCCTAATGGCGGTTAGTTGGAGGATTGCAAACTCTTATTATTCGTGTTTCAAATATACTCCTATATAAATCTTTAAAAAAATCATTCTCTCTGCTATAGCTTTTGATTATTTTATTTAAATTGTAAAAACTATTAATATATTGTTAATATGTTTATTACTAACATTTAATACTATCAGGCTTCATTATTTATGTTGTTTAACAGCTCATTCAGCTTATCTTAACTGGAGCTGGCCATTAAGTCGTTAAAGAAAGGCAAATCAGCAGGCCTGGATAAATTATACACAGAATTTCTGAAGAATCTCGGAAATAGGGCTCGAAAACCCTTGCTTAAACTAGTGAATCACTCATGGTAACATCACATTCCCAAGTGGAAGAAAGCAGAAATCGTAGCTATTCCCAAGAAGGGAAGACCCGCCAATACCCTTACCAGTTTTAGACCGATCTCCCTCACACGTTTGGTCTAAAAAACAGCTGAGAGAATGGTAGACATGAGACTGCGTCAGTACCTGGAAGGTATTGGATCAATCTCGGATTGCCAGGCTGGGTTCCGGCAACATCGTTCTACGGTCGGGCGGATTGTATACTATCACAATCGGTCAAAATGGGTTTTACTGTAAACAATCTAATCTTGTAGTATTTATCGACCTAAAAGCAGCTTATGATAAAGTATGGAGATCTATGCTGCTCCACAAGCTCAGTCACTGTCTGGTAATATGTACAAGTGGATAATGCACTTCCTACTCGAAAGATATATCCAAACCAGGTACCAAAATAATGTATCAATGTACAAGTAAGTTTGCCATGGTTGATCACAAGGGCCAGTGCTTAGTTGCTTGCTTTTCAACATCATGATCGACAACGTACAGCGCACCATTAAAAGCTTACCTGGTGGTAACAGCCTCTTTTTTGCTGTTGGCATAGCCATATGGGTGACTGGTAGTAACATTCCAAGATGTGAAACCTTGAATAATGTGTTGGCTAGTGTCACGGAGTTTTGCAATCATAATACGATGGAGGTAAATACCGAAAAAAAGGTGTTTACAATTGTCAGTATTATCTCCAGACAATGCAATTTAACAGTTACCTATAGAGCTGAAAAAAGCAAATATTGCCAAGTACTTGTGTGTTAACTTCGACAATAAACTTGTAGTTCCAAGCAAATACAAACCGCAACTGAAAAAGCTCTAAAAAGAAATAACCTTCTAAAGAGACTAGGCAAGGCAGGATGTGATGACGGCGGTCTATAAAACCTATATACGCCCAGTTATCGAATATGCTTCTGAAGTCATCGCACTCTCTTAAGATGGTAACTCAGGAAAATTAGAAAAATAACGTGTGGAGCAATATCGACACCAATATCTGCAATGCAATTACAAAGTCGCAAGGAGAAATAAATACTCAACATCTGAGAGTGGGCAGAGAGAATCGACTACAGACACAGGGATAAATTTAGACCTACGATATTGTGACACAAGACACAAATACCACCACTCATTTATGGTGAACAACATAGAATTAAATACAATCTGAATCTGGGGCAAGCATCTGAATTCCCAACCTGTCCCTTCATTACCAGAGGGAAAACTGTCGCTTCTAAATGAAAAAGTCTCCAAGGCTATTAGTGATCCCCCATCCTGAAGGCTGCTGCTTTGGAAAACGACTGCGCATCTATAAAGCAAAGATAAGTGGATCCATATATAGGCTACACTGATAGGTCAGCGGTAAAGAATGCCTCTGGTGCTGGCTTTTACAGTGAACACTTTGAGAGTTGCAGCCCAGTTGGAATAATTGTTACCAAATTCCATGGTAATAATGCGGCTATAGTACAAGCTGACGAAAACTTTTGTTCGACCTCCGGAAGTCGGCAAGGGTGGTGTTTTTCGTGGATTCACAGCCTGTTATAATTGCACTAACCAGTACATCTACGACTGTTTGCGAAAAATAAATGAACGAAAGGCCCTGGCAGGGGTGATTGAATAATAAAACACAGTGTGCTGCAATGGCTCAATAGCCATGTCAGTTTTGAAAGAAAAGAACGCACAGACCATCTGGAGAAGAAATTTAACAACTAGCCATAACTTGACAATCCCATATCTTTATCGACAGCAAGAAGCCTAATTGAATCTGCTATGAATAAGAATACCAGGGAAAAAAGAAATGAGCGCTGGAAAGATATGGAGGGGCCTGGCGCACACAGTACTATTACCACATAGCCTACCTAGAGTTGAAGCTTTTGCCAGATTCAGAATGCTTACGGGCCATGACTATCTGCAAGCCCACCTATATAAAGTAGGATTAGCAGCCTCATATATTTGCCCTCCGTGCAACTGTCAAAAGATAGACGGTCCACATCTTCAGAGTTGCAAGATGTGGAAGACCGAAGCCAGCATTGTCTGTACTGGGAGGCTAAGAGGAGAATAGGCGAAATGCCAAGATCTGGCATTGGGTAAAGTAAAGTAGTGCATTATCAGGTCTCCTAATATAATTATATTACTATTATTAGTAGTAAGAATGATAGTAGAAAGATGGTGGTAGCAAATAGTAGTGTTCCAAGTAGTTTTAATGATATTACATAAATATAAATACAAAAAAGCGTTATTATACAAAATACTATGTGTCACTATTTCCTCACCTACTTTAAAATATTGAAACAAATACAACGATAAGGCAATTCCAAATGCTACAGGCATTTTTATAGAGTTAGACTATTCAAGAAGATTCGCAAATAAATCTTTGTTTAATATATATTTCGCTAGAGAAGGATTTATTAAACCATTTGGACATGTCATCTTACACCTAAGTTGCAATTGGTTACACAAATATGAATCTTGTGTCAGGTTAAGATTTTCAATAAGAAATCTTTGTATAGCTTATGTTTATCATCCCCATTCTTTTACTTTAGGTTTAATATGGGGAGTCTATAACGACCACTTCATAACCCCCCCCCCAACTCAAGGGCCCATTAATTTCTGGTCTCTTCCTCCATTGGACACGGGGTGGTACGACCGTGTTCATAGTAATTGCTGTTATTAATTGAATTCCACATAGTCAGGTTTCCAACGTGAAATTATGGTTCATAATGAAGATGCTTTGAATAAGATTTAGTTAACTGTTTTTTTTTTTATATGATACCAATTTAACCTCAATGTATTGGCTATTATTTCAAGAATGTAAATTAAAATTAAGAGCTGACCAATATTTAAATTTATCTAAGAAAACAATTGCCCATAAATTATTAACTATTTATCAATACTTGGAGATAATCCTATGATCCACATATTTCATGTAATAAAAATTATACTTACTATAACATAAAAATTTTAATAAATAAAGAATTTGAAATAATAATTATTAAGACAATAATACAAATTAAACATAGTATAACATAAACGTCATAAATTAAGAAATTGCAATCGTAAACGTTGTTGGTATTTTTAAACATACACGGTAGTTATAAAATTATTTACAGTGTCAATCTTTGATATTCGTTGGTCACAGATGTGATTGGAGGGTGAAAAAGGTATATTTATTGCGCATTGAGATTTCCATTATTGGTTATCATAATACAGCAGTATGTTAAGAAAAATGTAAATGATTCTAAAATATTTAAAGTATACAAAACAGCAATGATATTTATGTATGTTTATATTTATCAGGTTAATGTATTTTAGGATTTTAATAAATTTATGTTTGCAAACTACTATAAATATTGTGAAGTAAACGTTTAAAAGTAACGAACGAAAAGAAAGTTAAAATAATAATTCAAATTATATAGATAAAGTGTAATCAAGTAAATATTTAATGTTATTAAATATTGTACGAATATGTAATTGAAGAGCTAACAAAAAGCCTGAAACCCTTGCAAGTGAGAGATTTCACTCTACAAATAAAAATTGTAATCTCCAATTAGGAGTAGTTAGTTTTAATAGAGCCTAAACACACATTTTGTTTACCATTTCTTGCTCTAAAAGGTTTCCAGTATTTAACACCTCCATAGAGTAAACACCCCACCCCGAGTATTATGCTAGTACGGTGAAATACTCCGCTAACTGGTTCCATCGAAAGCTAGGATTTTAATTCTGGACAGGGAAGCTATTGATTTCAGTTGGTAGGTCCTCTCTTAGATCATTTTGCCATATCTGAGAGACTGGTAAGTATTCGGTGAATCATGAGAGGAAAAGAGAAACTAAACGGTGGTAAGTAGTAAGGGGAAATTTTAGGCTCTCTGTAAATATCTTAAGGAGCTATCCTAAAGTAACAGAAACTATAAGAAAAAAAATAGCGTTTATGCTTAGAGGCTTGGGATACTACAAGCGATTGCGAGCCTGCGTGCGTGTGCGTGTGCTCGCTCACGCGAGAGCGCGTGTGTGTGTTATACCTCAAATAATTGATAGTAATATAAAGGTATTAGATATATAAGTCTACAACGTATGAAGTAACAGTGGACATAAAATATATAAGTTTGTATAATATGAGACTATGTTAGGTTACAATGTCGGTATAAATATGTCACCTGTACTAATAGGGGCAATATATTACCTTTTATATTTCTCTTGGATCTGAAGTATTTATTTACCATTCTAGAGGTTTCCTATTTATTATTATTGCCAGTATGACATATCTCCCTAACCCAGCAGTATAAACAATCTCTTGGTAATAATTAGATATAAACCTTTAGTAATTACTTTGAATAACCGATACTTTCACTTAGTTGGAGTAGAATAGGATTATTTACTCTTATATTAGGGTTTTGTGGAAATGTGATTTATAATAAACCTATAAGGTTATTACTTGTGCCACATTATTGCCACTTGAAGCCCTTAAATATTCATCAAATACATTTTGTCGACTGAATATTTATTTTATTTTCAATTGTTTACTTAGTTTATTTTTCAGTGTCAGCTTGTTCGTGTTCCTTTCAAACAGCCTCTTTTATTACTCTTAATCACTTTTTACGTTCCTGGCAGTTTAAAAAATTTTATTTATAGTTTTTTAAACTAATGATTTTTATGTTTTATTAAATGAAACGTGTGTATTATATTGTTAGATAATATTATGAATTTTATTACACTATTTAGGCATTTGAGACACTGATATGTGTCAACCTGTTTCTACAGTTTATAACTTATTTATTGCAATATAATTCTTAAATTTTGAACATACCTAACAGATGACCGTAAGAACTATTTTTATTTAAATTGGGCAATCCTGTTTCCAAGGTCTGTTCAGCTGACCTGAAAGATACAATTGTATAAAAACTGCTACTATCTCTTTTGTTTAGATCAAAAAAGGTTTACAGAGTATTTGGCTGGTTAATAATCTAGTCTATCACCGCTGATGCTAGGTGGAAGAACAAGGAGATAATTGTATTCTGACGTAATATCGAAATAACCACAGCAGCACAAGGTTGTAGTTCGAAGTTCCATGAGTTTCAGGTGGTTCTCTCATCGTCTAATCCAACGGTGGGATGTAAAATTTAAACATATTAGTATATTTAAACCCTAAATATAGTTTGATAACACAATTATTTATTGAAAATTCATTAAAATACCATCGTTATATCATGTGCGATATATTTGTTTTATCTCTAAATAGCTCAACTAAATAAACAATACTTTTATTCAACTATAAAAAAGTAGTATTAAACTTAGAAAATATTAAATTTAAATTGAATTATTCTCGTACATCCAAACATTTTGCAACTTTTAATTAAAACGTTTATTTAGATGATTTATTACCAATTATAAAAAAAAACAATATTTATAGAATAAATAAGTAATAACCAGGAGTTACGAAATAAAACCGTAGTTCTTATTAGTTTGGTACATTTAATATGATTTAAAATAATCAGATACTCGCTCATTTTTTGTTTATTTATCTTATAAACTTAAATTTTGTACTGAGTTATTTTGATTCTTTTTTCTTGGATAAAGTAATTATTTAAAGTTCTTGTTAGTTAATTTTCATTTATTTTTTCTGGAAAATAGTAAAACGTTGCTCTTTTTATGGTAGATCTAATGACTAGTGATGGATAATACAAAACGTAGCTCTAAATAATTTTGGCTTTGTATATAGATGCTGATGATCTAATAGACACGTTGATAAATATTATTAAATAATTTCGTCAATTAAGCAATACAAAGTTTTTCAATAAACTCATACCGTAAACAATTTACATGATTTTCACGCCTTTTTGCGTCAGGACAGTCTTGCACAGACGACTTTTAAGAAGGACGTAAGACTTTTAAAAAGGTTATGCCGCGTTTTGCATTTTCCGCTCGAATCGCAAAGTGCTGAGGGTCACCTAACGACCACTTCAAGCCGGGCTAGTCAAGGGCCCATTACCTTGAATATTCCCTGGTAAGTGGATCCTTTATTTAGGTTGGAATAAGTGATTATTTTCAAAATTTGTTTAGGCTACTATTTAAATTAATCTTTTTCAGGTTACAGTTGTAATGACGAATTATGTGTTTTTAAAATATGTGTGCATTTAACTTTTTTAACACAACCTAATACACTTATTTCTATAGCCAATTTAGTACCCAATTTTTTAATTCATGATTTTAGTCTGTATAGTAAAATAATTATTTTGTATTGAAAAAAATTGGTACATTTGTCAATAGTTTTTTGGTCCTCGCAATCTATTGCTTTAACATATCATTTAATGCTTATAAAACACCGAATGCATATGTTTACTATTAAATTTAGGATTTATTTGTATCAAAACAAATGTTTGTTGATTTACTTTACAGTCAGTTATATGACATAGAAAAATATCAAATCACAAATACATTTACATATATCATATATCATATATATATATATATATATATATATATATATATATATATATATAGAGAGAGAGAGAGAGAGAGAGAGAGAGAGAGAGAGAGAGAGAGAATATTACTTTACCTTACTCTTTTAATAATTCTTTTTCAGGTTACAGTTGTGGTCGTGAATTCTGTATTTTTAAAATATGTTTCCATTTAACTTTTTAAATATAACCTAATAAAATTATTTCTATACTCAATTTAGTCCGCAATTGCTTGATTATAACCTTTGGTAGATATAGTAAAGTATTTACTATCTTATATAAAAAATATGTATTTACCATTAAAGTCATTATGTAAGTTTACCGTTAGTTCTTAGTCTCCGCAACGTATTGTTGTAACACTTTATTTATTACTAGTAAATCACTGATTGCATATTTTTACAATTAAAGTTAGGATTTATTTGTATCGAAATAAATGTTATCAAATCACAGGTGTGTGTATATATATATATATATATATATATATATATATATATATATATATATATGAATTTGGGGAGGGGGTTGAGCATGTATCTAAAGCATAGCAAACAAATGTATAGCTAACAAATGACCTATATCAGTGTTAGTAGGTACACTGATACTAACGGTTAGATTTTCAAGTTAATGTACATTAAAAAGGTTTTTGTTATCTTAGTTGATTTATTCAGTAAAATATTTAAACTAACACATACTTTGCAGTAATTGAATTTGTATAACAAAAATGTTGCCCTCCTTTAAAACATGTTTACTCCGTCTGTAATTTATTTTTGTTAGCGCCAAATTCACATAGTTTATCCTTTATGCTCTGTAGTTCCTGAATTATGTTTTAATCGTTAAAACTCTACATTTGTTGAACAATATTATTTATAAACAGCAAATCTACAAATTCTCTAAACCTGTACGTCAGATCTATAAATCCTTCCTCTTACCAAATAAACAACGTTACACAAAATTCGAGACAACTCTAGTGTATTTTTAATTATTGGTCAAGACTTACTTCTTACTTCTTATTACGAGCTTCCAAGGTTGGCCTCGATGGCTCGATGTCTCCTATACACACACTCTGCCAATGGCCAGAAACAACTTTCTTTCAAGATTCTGTCCAGGGTACATTCCCGTCCTAGTTGCTTTATCAAGGGACTCCTTGTTGCTGCTGTTACAGGACACTTCAAAAGTATGTGCTCTAATGTTTCCTCTTCTTGCTTGCACACTCCACAGATAGAGTCGTTAGTAATATGAAACCTTTTCAAATATATATTGGTGACAATGTGTCCCATACGAGCGTGTGCCGCAAAAGATGCCACTGAACGTGATAATGACTTGAAGATCTTTGGATCATTAGGTTGTTTTTGTAATGAATAATATTCGCGCCCAGTATTGCATTCTCTCCATTTCTTTCTCCAACATATGTGAGATTCTTTATCAACTGCCTCTTTGCAATTAGTTAAGGAGTAACAACTTTCAGGAGATGGAAACAAGTTGCAAGACGCCTTGGCAGATCTGTCAGCTTCCTCATTCCCAGGAACACCACAATGACTGGGGATCCATTGAAATACAATATTTTTCTGTTCTAAGTTTTTTAAAAATTTAGTTATTTCAGATGTTCGAAAATGGTAGTCTGTAGTGTGCTGTACTTGAAGGGCTTGAAGGGCCGACCTGGAATCGGTGAGAATGCAGATGTTCTGTGCATCCATAGTATTGCTAAAATCCAAAGCATTTAAGGCCATCAATTCAGCATTCATACTTGAAGAGGAATCGCAGGGCACATAGTAATCCTCGTTTAATTCTGGACAATGAAAAGCTGCACCTCCCCTATGGTTCTCTTTATCAACGGAACCATCTGTGTAGATTTTTACAAAGTTGTTATATGTGGTGTTTATCGATTCCATAGCGTCATATTTTAGTAGGTGAGGTGAATCTTCTTTTGTGAGTGAACCAGGAATTTCAAGATTGGTTTTTATTGGGATTCGAAGCCAGGGTTGTTGTTCCAAAACAACTGGAATTTTTCCTGATTCCATTGTGTTTAATGATTCGCAGGGTTTGTTATGATCGTAGAACAGTGACTGTCGGATGTTAGTTACCAATGCAATGTTAGAAAGAGTGTTAAGTGAAATTGCCTTCATCTGAAAATGTTTCTTCCACATTCTGTTTTTTATATATAAGTCAAAGGGCATGACTGACAGTTCAATTTCCATAGACTGTATACTTGTGGTTTTTGGACAACCCAAACAAATCCTCAGAGATGAGTTCTGTAATATTTGTAATTTTCGAATATGAGTTTCAGCTGTTCCACCCCAAACTTCACAACAATACATGATTTTTGATCTTACAAAGGACAAATAAAAATTCCTTAATATATATGTATCTGCTCCCCATGCCCTGCTGGCTATAACTTTCAACGCTTTTATTCTATTTGCACATTTGTCCGCTATGAAATGGACATGTTCTTTCCACAGTAGTTTTGGATCCAGTTTAATACCCGGAAGTACAGGATTTGGGTTATGCCGCAGTACGTTTCCATTTACGTTTATAACTGGTTTATAGTTTGTGTGCAAGTATCGCCTGGAGAAGAAGCATACTTCAGTTTTTGATATTGAAATGGTTAGTCCCCATTTTTCAGACCACTCAGAGATTTTGTTAAGTGCCTTTTCCAGTTGGTGAGTAGAAGCAGTTGGGTCTTTATCAGTGGCCCAGATAGTGACATCATCTGCAAAAATAGCCATGCCGATGCCTGGAAGGTCTATATTCCCTAAATTTTGCATCATTATGTTAAAAAGAGTAGGACTAATGACTGACCCCTGTGGTATTCCGTTTAGAGTACATTCTTCTTCAGAGTAGGTATCATTGATCTTAGTTTTAATTTTCCTATCCTTAAGGAAGTCTATAATGTATTTCAATATCCTCCCTTTTAAACCGATTTCCATACACTGCGAAATAATAGATATGCGTGAGGCCTTATCAAAGGCTGCTTCGAAATCGATGAACACCGCTGATTTACACATTTTGTTTGAGAATCAGGTATATATACTTTCTGTAAAGTTTAGTAAAGCATCACAGGTGCTTCGTTTAGGTCTGAACCCGAAAAGACATGAACCCAGCAGATTATAATTTTCAAGCCTCCAAGTTAAGCGGTTATTAACCAGTCTCTCCAAAAGTTTACCGAGACATGATGTCAAGGCTATAGGCCTGTAAGATGAAGCAAGTTCAGGAGATTTTCCTGGTTTTACAAGTGGAATAATTATAGCCTGTTTCCATTTTTGTGGTATGTTACCTGTCTCCCAGATTTGTGTAAAATTGCATCTTATTTCTTCCATAAATGACTCAGAACAATGCTGTAACATTAAATTATGAATGTTATCTTCTCCTGGCGTAGATGACTTCAATTGTGCTACTGCAGCCTTCATTTCAGTTTCTGTGAAAGGTTTATCACAGACATCTGTTTTGGAAATTGCTTCATTCAAAGTTGTAAGAAAGCTCTTTTTCTCATTCTTCAGATGAGTCGGCCAATTTTCCTCAATACCTGACTTTTTGACATATAATTTGTTGAATACATTAGCAATGTCATTATCATTAGTAGTTATGATCCCATCCGGATTTGTGATCTGATAGATTTTATTATCAGGTTTTCCCTGAATTGCTTTAAATCTTTTCCATACAGCTGAGCAAGGTGTGTTTGAGTTGATGCTACCTATGAAGTCATGCCAAGAGGTCCTTTTAGCCTCTTTTATAGCTCTCTTACATTTAGCCGATGCCTGGTTGTATTTGCTTCTATTTTCGGGTGTTCTAAATTTCTTCCACATTTTTCTGGCTTTTTGTCTTTCTAATCTAAGGAGGGATATTCTCTTATTCCACCAAATCTTACTAGGCTTTTGTTTATTTTTATTTACCTTAATGCTAGGGATACTTTCCGAGGCAGCAATCATTAGTTTCTGTACAATGTTTTCTGTATTACTTTCTGTGCAGTTTACTGTGTTATTACTAAGATGTCTAAATAGGGGCCAATTTGCATCTTTTATTTTATGTTGCGTAGTAATAACTCTATGTGCATTAACATTTCCCTCTTTACTGTCGATATTAAAATATACTGGGAAGTGGTCACTAATTAGATCTTTACCCACATACCAATTACTGATTATGTCTAACAGATCTGGAGAAGACAGGGTAAGGTCCAATGTACTCAATGATCCTGTACTTGGTGACTGGTATGTTGGTTCCTTGTTTTCGTTTACAAGTACCAAATTGGAGTTCACAATCCATTCGTAAACTATTAGGCCATTCCTGTTGTCATTTCCTTTATTCCAAGAGCAATGTCTAGCATTAAAATCACCCATGATAAGAAGACATTTATCTGAAATCAGTAATTTTTGAAGTTCCTCATTAGTTACTAATTGATTAGGAATATACACGTTGACTACTCTTATATTAACATCTTGGTTAATAGTTATGTCACAGCTAAGTGCTTCCATATTTGTGGTGGTGATAGATTGATGACTTCTAACAACTATAGATTTATGTATCAAAGTTATGACACCACCACCTCTGCTATTTGCTCGTGAATTGTTAAAAATATTAAAATTCTTGAAACGAGGGTGCCGCTTTTCGTCTACAGGCAACCATGCCTCTTGAACACATATAACCTTAGCATTACTCAAATCCAATTCTTGTTTCAACTCTTCTATTTTATTCATCAAGGAGCGGGCATTCCAGTGCAAAAATTTCTGAGATTGATATTTAATGTGTGAATTATGCAGGTCTTTTGTTTTTCTCTCACGTTCATTAAAGTTTGTACCCAATGATATATGTTGTTTCATCTTCTCATCTTTTGACTTTTTCTTCATTTGGATATGCATTTCTACTGCCTGCTTTCTGCTATGACACCATAATTCGATTCTTTTGTTTTTTCCCACTCCTCGATTTCTCATAATAATATTTCTATCTATTCCATATAATTCTCTTACACATTCAATGTGCTCGTCCTTGATATTCCAGATGTTTACTTTAAGACGATCAGGATGATTATTTCTTTGCTTATTATAACAGAAAGCAGTCCCCACCCGGAGATCCGATTGGGGGACTAATACTCCGGAATGTTTTACTCTCTGATTCATTCTGCCATATTTGTGTATGTATTAGGGGGCTGCAGTGGTCTTATGCAGCTTCTGTGGACACCTCTTAGTTCACTTGGGTTTGCTTAAGCTAATGGAATTCCAAGTTTAAGCCCCCTCACCGCGTCAAGGTGAGTGTCCACGAGGGGGATTATTGGTCAAGACGAAGACATAAATTAATGAAATCTAAAACGAATGTTTAGTTTCTCTTCATTCATTCAGATATAAACACATTTCTTCTTCAGATTTAGTTTGTACATTATAAGAGAATATAATTTTGTAAAAAAAAAAAATAGTTCTCTAATTATTATTTATAATATTCCACTATTTATTTAATATTCATAATAATAATACCTTAAGTTATTACATAAACAAGAAATATATTTAAAATATAACCCAAATATTTTGCTACTGAGGTTAACAGAGTACATTTTATTTTAGTTGCCCTAGAGCACTATTTTATGATTTTGTTTGGTAACCATAGCAACACTTTAACGTTGTACAATGGAGGACAATCAAATGGGAAAAAATGTTTTTTATACATTTTTGAGTAAAATATCTCTGGGTGTTGTAATGTCGGAGCCAAGGAACATGAAAATTCTCAGTTCAAATCCGGCTAGCGCCAACAAATTGTATAATTTAATTACTGAATAAATATTTGAAAAAACAATATTAACATCAATTGTCCTCCATCATGGGGAAAATGTATTTGAATTTGATTGGATGAATAATAACGTATTTTATTAACAATTGAAAATGTTTACAAGATATATATCAGAAGAGTATAAGCTAATAGAAGGAATTTATTAATAATGATTGTTGCTGTAATGTCTTACAGTCGTGTATTGTGTTATATTCTGGCTGGAAAGTATATTACTCTTTTATTACACGCAATATCACATAAAACTCAACAAACACACACTCGCATACTCAATGTCTTTCTCTCTCTCTGTGTCTCTCTCTTGTTCTCCTCCCTCTCAATGTCTCTCTTCTAACCTACCTACCTATATATTTAGTCTCAATCTTTCACCTAAAGCTTTCTCCAACAACTGTAATTAGTTTAACACGACGACATGAAGGTTTATAAATTTTTATATAAAATTTCCGTATTTCTACCCTGAAAAAAATGCTCTCGCAATAAATAGTAAGATTATTAAATGCAGTAAACTTTTTTACAATCTGTATACCCTAATACTTCGCCATAAGACACATTGACTTTTTTTATACGCATGTTACTTTTTGACAATATTTCAGGGAACAAAATATAAAAAAGTGCTTTACTAAATCAAGTAACATTTTACAGTGTTTTCCAAATAATATATTTTTGTGTAAATTGTAGTACATTGTCAAAATATAAATGTTTGTAATTGTAAACTGTTCAATTAAAATTATATAAAATAAGTTACTAATTTTTCAAACTATCTTTAATAATGACGTGTAAAACATTGTAGTAAAATGTTTGTAACTGGAACTAGTAGTAATGGGAGATAAATTCTTATTTAAAATATACATAGATCTGGGTTTAAGAGTGTTTTTCTTAAAATACTGTAATAACGTCACATAGAAGATACAGTCAATATTGTCATATTGAGAGAGAACAGAGCACACAGTTAAATTGTACTCGTAACGCGATTATTATAAAAAAATTAAAATATTTTACAAATATATTTGAAAGATATAACTGTTAGTTTCATAGTCTAATGTGTGTGAGGATGACCCATTTTGTTAATTTATATACCACATTCGAGATTTACAAAGTCACTAAATTTCAGTTGACTCTAGATGAAGTCCTCAATTGCAATAGTGTAATATAACGGCACTATATAACAAAATTTAAGCTGAACCTCCAATAGTAGTGTAAAATCCTAAAAATATGATGTGTTCATGGAAGGAAATTACAGCTTTAATTAACATGTAAACCGTATCAGTAATATGGAATGTTTGCCGGATTTAAGGGCACGTGGAATAATTGCGTTACGCTAATGAGACTATTTCCCATCAAGTGCTCCCATGTGATGTTAAAAGTTAATGCAGATATTGCAAACTTCACTTACGAAAATAATCCCCCCGCTGCATTTCAAACGTTGGGGGATTTCATCAGACATTGTAGTACAAAAATGGCAATGTTTAAAGAAGAAGAAAGTGCCATTAAAATTCATGATATTTGAAAGTAATAATCTTTATACACATTCAATAAATGCTTGTTTTGTAAACTGAAAGCAAATTATGTTTATCTAAAATATGTAGGTTTGAAACTGTTGTTTATAAAAAAATATATAATGTATCAGAAACTTCAGATAAGAAACGTTTGTTATACATTACTTCAATGGCAAATCTACTTTATGTATTTGTTTATTTCTCTTAATTGCAGTTAGCTTTTACAAAGGGAAATTTTATTTTTATAAGAATTAATTTTTATAAACTAAGTTAATAATTTTAAACATATAATCTTTAACCCCTATAGGATGATTTTAATACAGGAAACATGAGCGGAAAATTTCAGTATGCAGCTGCAGTAAAATTTCCTGACCTAAATAAAATGATTCCCTAAACAATAATGAATTATTCGACACACGTCTTGTGTGCACCTAAATACATCAACGGTGCTGAATATAGAACGAGTGGTTTATTCCTGCATGCTTAAATTTTTATATCGCTTAATAATTTGAATATAAAAATATTGCCGTTAGATTTTAAAAAGGTTGTACACGTTTCAATAAATTCCATTTTTAGATTATTTTACTCTACCTTTTTCTATTCACGTATTTAGGTTAATAGTTTGGTTATTCTAAATCCTTTTAGATAATTCATTACTGGTTGTCCAATGTCTAAACGCCTTATCCATTCATATCTCATGATTTTGAAAATATTTAATTTTCAATTATATCCGAAAGAAGTTTTGATGAAGCATAAGTACTAGGGTAACAAATTTACATTATTGCTGGGCTTATGCATTGATAAAAGTTGATAACATTTTGAAATTTGAAAGCATGTCTCAAATTGGACATAAGAATCTAGAAATATTAAAGGCAGACTATCTTGCATCTGTCTTGTATATCTTTATATACAAGTTGTTAATTTTTGAAAACCTTTTCTAGTTCTAAACCACTCACATCTAATGAAATTATCTTTATAGCCCATTTCAGTTTACCAAATCTGTTAATTTGTTTCATTTCGTTATCAATTGGGGTTGTATGTAAAACTGAAATTTCCAATTTTAGTTAAACTGCTATTTATATCTTAAAAAACATTGTTTGTGTGTATTTGTGAATGCATGTATGTATGCTATAGACGCCTGAATTACTTAACAGAAGATGATGAAATTGAGAGGGTTTGTTTAGCACATTCACATGATGGTTACTGTGAAGTTTGGTGTAGATTCAGAGGGCTCCGCCCAAGAGGCTTACTTAGTATGGTTCGAATACCAATGTAAGTATGTATGCGTGTAAATGTATCTTATAGGCACATAAACCACAAAACAGAAGTTGATGAGATTGTGAGGGTTTGTTTAGCCTATTCTCAGGATGGTTACTGTGAAGATTGGTTTAGATTCATTCAGAGGGCTCCGCCCAAGAGGCTTAGTATGATTCGAATACCAATTTAAGTATGAATGCGTGTAAATGTATCTTATAGGCACATAAACCACTAAACAGAAGGTGATGAGATTGTGAGGGTTTGTTTAGCCTATTCTCAGGATGGTTACTGTGAAGTTTGGTGTAGATTCATTCAGAGGGCTCCGCCCAAGAGGCTTAGTATGGTTCGAATACCAATGTAAGTATGTATGCGTGTAAATGTATCTTATAGGCACATAAACCACAAAACAGAAGTTGATGAGATTGTGAGGGTTTGTTTAGCCTATTCTCAGGATGGTTACTGTGAAGTTTGGTGTAGATTCATTCAGAGGGCTCCGCCCAAGAGGCTTAGTATGTTTCGAATACCAATGTAAGTATGTATGCGTGTAAATGTATCTTATAGGCACATAACCACTAAACAGAAGATGATGAGATTGTGAGGGTTTGTTTAAAAAATTCCCATGATGGTTACTGTGAAGTTTGGTGTAGATTCATTCAGAGGGCTCCGCCCAAGAGGCTTAGTATGGTTCGAATACCAATGTAAGTATGTATGCGTGTAAGTATGTATCTTATAGGCACATAAACCACTAAACAGAAGTTGATGAGATTGTGAGGGTTTGTTTAGCACATTCCCATGTTGGTTACTGTAAAGTTTGGTGTAGATTCATTCAGAGGGCTCCGCCCAAGAGGCTTAGTATGGTTCGAATACCAATGTAAGTATGTATGCGTGTAAGTATGTATCTTATAGGCACATAAACCACAAAACAGAAGTTGATGAGATTGTGAGGGTTTGTTTAGCCTATTCTCAGGATGGTTACTGTGAAGTTTGGTGTAGATTCATTCAGAGGGCTCCGCCCAAGAGGCTTAGTATGGTTCGAATACCAATGTTAGTATGAATGCGTGTAAATGTATCTTATAGGCACATAAACCACTAAACAGAAGTTGATGAGATTGTGAGGGTTTTTTTAGAAAATTCTCATGATGGTTACTGTGAAGTTTGGTGTAGATTTATTCAGAGGGCTCCGCCCAAGAGGCTTAGTATGGTTCGAATACCAATGTAAGTATGTATGCGTGTAAGTATGTATCTTATAGGCACATAAACCACAAAACAGAAGTTGATGAGATTGTGAGGGTTTGTTTAGCCTATTCTCAGGATGGTTACTGTGAAGTTTGGTTTAGATTCATTCAGAGGGCTCCGCCCAAGAGGCTTAGTATGGTTCGAATACCAATGTAAGTATGAATGCGTGTAAATGTATCTTATAGGCACATAAACCACTAAACAGAAGTTGATGAGATTGTGAGGGTTTGTTTAGCCTATTCTCAGGATGGTTACTGTGAAGTTTGGTTTAGATTCATTCAGAGGGCTCCGCCCAAGAGGCTTAGTATGGTTCGAATACCAATGTAAGTATGAATGCGTGTAAATGTATCTTATAGGCACATAAACCACTAAACAGAAGTTGATGAGATTGTGAGGGTTTGTTTAGAAAATTCCCATGTTGGTTACTGTAAAGTTTGGTGTAGATTCATTCAGAGGGCTCCGCCCAAGAGGCTTAGTATGGTTCGAATACCAATGTAAGTATGTATGCGTGTAAGTATGTATCTTATAGGCACATAAACCACAAAACAGAAGTTGATGAGATTGTGAGGGTTTGTTTAGCCTATTCTCAGGATGGTTACTGTGAAGTTTGGTTTAGATTCATTCAGAGGGCTCCGCCCAAGAGGCTTAGTATGGTTCGAATACCAATGTAAGTATGAATGCGTGTAAATGTATTTTATAGGCACATAAACCACTAAACAGAAGTTGATGAGATTGTGAGGGTTTGTTTAGAAAATTCCCATGTTGGTTACTGTAAAGTTTGGTGTAGATTCATTCAGAGGGCTCCGCCCAAGAGGCTTAGTATGGTTCGAATACCAATGTAAGTATGTATGCGTGTAAATGTATCTTATAGGCACATAAACCACAAAACAGAAGTTGATGAGATTGTGAGGGTTTGTTTAGCCTATTCTCAGGATGGTTACTGTGAAGTTTGGTTTAGATTCATTCAGAGGGCTCCGCCCAAGAGGCTTAGTATGGTTCGAATACCAATGTAAGTATGAATGCGTGTAAATGTATCTTATAGGCACATAAACCACTAAACAGAAGTTGATGAGATTGTGAGGGTTTGTTTAGAAAATTTCCATGTTGGTTACTGTAAAGTTTGGTGTAGATTCATTCAGAGGGCTCCGCCCAAGAGGCTTAGTATGGTTCGAATACCAATGTAAGTATGTATGCGTGTAAATGTATCTTATAGGCACGTAAACCACTAAACAGAAGATGATGAGATTGTGAGGGTTTGTTTAGAAAATTCCCATGATGGTTACTGTGAAGTTTGGTGTAGATTCAGAGGGCTCCGCCCAAGAGGCCTAGTATGGTTCGAATACCAATGTAAGTATGTATGCGTGTAAGTATGTATCTTATAGGCACATAAACCACTAAACAGAAGTTGATGAGATTGTCAGGGTTTGTTTAGAAAATTCCCATGATGGTTACTGTGAAGTTTGGTGTAGATTCATTCAGAGGGCTCCGCCCAAGAGGCTTAGTATGGTTCGAATACCAATGTAAGTATGTATGCGTGTAAGTATGTATCTTATAGGCACATAAACCACTAAACAGAAGTTGATGAGATTGTGAGGGTTTGTTTAGCACATTCCCATGTTGGTTACTGTAAAGTTTGGTGTAGATTCATTCAGAGGGCTCCGCCCAAGAGGCTTAGTATGGTTCGAATACCAATGTAAGTATGAATACGTGTAAATGTATCTTATAGGCACATAAACCACTAAACAGAAGTTGATGAGATTGTGAGGGTTTTTTTAGAAAATTCTCATGATGGTTACTGTGAAGTTTGGTGTAGATTCATTCAGAGGGCTCCGCCCAAGAGGCTTAGTATGGTTCGAATACCAATGTAAGTATGTATGCGTGTAAATGTATCTTATAGGCACATAAACCACTAAACAGAAGTTGGTGAGATTGTGAGGGTTTGTTTGATATACGCGTATTCCTAGGATGGATCGTGTGGTTCGTGTGTTATTTGGTGTTGAACTATTAAGAGGACTCCACTCCAGAGGCTTTGTATGGTTCGAAAACATTTATATATATATACATATATATATATATATATATATATATATATATATATATATATATATATATATATTAAATATGGTGATATGTTTTTTTGTAATATAGTTAATAAATTAAAAATATTTCAAAAACAAGAATACTTTGAATGAATATATTTATTCAAAGCTTTTCGCCGATAAAATAGTATCAGAATCTTCAGGAAAATAATTATTTAATAATCAGATTATTAGATAATTATTTTCCTGAAGATGCTGATACTATTTTATCGGCGAAAAGCTTTGAATAGATATATTCATTAAAAGTATTCTTGTTTATGAAATATTTTTAATTTATTATATATATATGTGTGTGTGTGTGTGTGTGTGTGTGTGTGTGTGTGTTTGTGTGTGTGTGTGTTTGTGTGTGTGTGTGTGTGTGTGTGTGTGTGTGTGTATGTGTGTGTGTGTGTGTGTGTGTGTGTGTGTGTGTGTGTGTGTGTGTGTGTGTGTGTGTGTGTGTGTGTGTGTGTGTGTGTGTGTGTGTGTGTGTGTGTGTGTGTGTGTGTGTGTGTGTGTGTGTGTGTGTGTGTTTTGCAACGGTGCATCACCCCGGCAACCTTCAACCTGTCGAAAGTTGTCTACCACCTAGTTACATGAGCAAGTATTTAAAACCCATCTATCAAGTATACCCTGGGAACGTTGTCTATAGAGTGTATTTAAAGTCATGGTAAGGTCAGTGATCTGTCATATGGTCTAATTTATGTCATCTGAAACACATAAAATTTATCACATCATAAATTTGCCTTACCATGCTTTGAAGACAACTCTCCACCATGCTCCTGCTTTAGTGAAGTTCGTGCCAGATAGAGTCTTACCATATCCTCCTAAAAGAGGTCCTGTGTTTCATATGGTAAAACCTGCCAGTGGGTATCAACTCCTGGGCTTTAAAGCAAAACCAACTAGTCCTTAAGCTAACTCATAATTTATAATTTAATTTAATTAATTTTTCTGGATAGGTTGTTCGTTTATCTTTAGGTTGCACATTGATTTCTAGCTATTTATTATTAAATAAATATGACTGACTCTAGTAGTCAGCTGGATTTTAACAATTATATTGATTTTATGAATTTACTATTATGATTTACTAGTTGGGAAATAATTCAATTTATTATTTTTGTACACAGGATTAATTCAATAAAAATTACAGTTTTGGCTGTTGTTGGAAACTGAATTTAATAATGAAGAAATTTGTAAGTGAAATAAATTCTTAAATAATAAAATTCTGAAATAAATTCTTAAAGTCATTAGCTAACCAAACATAAATTAAATTTTCTTTAAATAAACTCAAATTATTTTGATATTTATTGCAGGGAGGTTGGCTGAGTTTATTTCAATTATTATAAATTTCAAATTTAATTTATGATCTTATTTTGTGCCAGCAGTTAAATGATATTCATTCAATTTACATATTGTATTATTTAAACGAAATTTGTTACTAATTCTACTACTACCGAAATCATTGATTTACAAGCTTATGAATTTATATATATATATATATATATATATATATATATATATATATATATATATATATATATATACAATTTCAAATATTTTAATTTAAATTAAATTTCAACTTTTATCACTCATTTAAAAATACTAAATAATTAGTGATTGACTTTGTTTAATAATTTTTGGTTGAGAAATTATTTATATTTTTCTACAAGTTAAATATTGATAATTTTTTTTTCCCAGTTTATTTAACTACTGGTTTTAACAAACTTTACTGCATTTCCTTAGATAGTATGAACGAAATTATTTTATACCTATGCCTAATCTTCTTTCTATCTTTTTTCATATACTTTACTATTTCTCTTATTTGCAAACATTTGAACATTTTTACATAACCATTTTTATAACTAAATAATTTTGTAATTACCAATTTAGTTTTCAAGGAAATAAAGCCATTATTTATAATTTTACACATTTAAAGCATTTCTTTGAATCTTTAAATCTTTGAAAGTATTTCAAAATCAAATTTAGTTTTATTACTAAATTTGTATAGAAATCATGACTTGCCCAATTCTCGCACATTCCAAGATACGTCCCAAGGTCTAAGGGGATGACTTTACGCTTCCAGACTGGTAGTTCTTCTCGTCTGGAAGCTGGTTCATCCAGGAAGCAGGAACGGACAAATTCGGCGAAGCCAGTTTCTTGACAAATGAAAATGTAACCGTGATTTTTCATATTTCGATGTCTAGTTTTCACTAGACATAAATTAAGACATAATACAATACTCCCGCACTCCGCTGCCTCGAGTTTATTGCTCTAGAAATCCATTTTGGTAATTTTGCTAATTTAACAGAAAACTATGACCTTTCTGGTCAGTGGCCTAATTACGAGAGATCGCATAAACGCCCAGCAACAGTTATCGTCTCTATTCCCCCACTCTCGATTTGCTTGTCTGACTTGGATTTGGCCGTTTTTTCTTGTCCTAACTGTTTATTTTAAATATTGTAGAAACCTGATTTATTCGTAGCACAGAAAACACTCCCGAAGTCATGATTTATGTACAATTACAATTTATTTTAGCATTATAGACTTAATGATCAATATTCATGGCTTTTAACCCGTTTCAGTGTGTGTGTGTGTGTGTGTGTGTGTGTGTGTGTGTGTGTGTGTGTGTGTGTGTTTGTGTGTGTGTGTGTGTGTGTGTGTGTGTGTGTGTGTGGGTGGGTGTGTGCGCGCGAGTGTGAGTGTGTGAGTGCTTGTGTGATTATGCGTGTGTTTATGTATGATTTTGTCCTATGGACGTCTAAACAGGTGAATAGAAGTTATTAACATTGGGAGAGATTTATGACCATACTCCCAGAATTGTTCGTGAGAAGGTTGGTTCAAACCTATCAACAGGGCTCCAACCCCAAAGGTTCAGGGTGGTTCAAAAACCCTTGTATATATGTATGTGTCTTATAGACGTCTAACCCAAAAACAGAAGTTAATATATCTTGAAGGGATTGCATAACTTATTTCCGAGTTAAAATCCTAAATTTATATTTATAATATCATCATCTAGTGCTCCTATATCCCTATTGTTTTGGTACTAATAGCTGATGACGTCAGACACCAAAGTATTATTTCCGTTGCAATGAGCCATGATAGAATTATACTATCCAACTATTTATTCTTTAATTATGAAAATACAATTACGACGCTTTGCTGTCTGTTACTATACTATATATAGTCCGTGCACTATAACTAGTTATTTATTCTCAAATATTGTACAGGAAAGTTCGTCTTATTCACAAACCTTATGATCCAAATCCTAACAAAGCTTTGAAAATATCACTGATAACGTTGGCTGGCTATGACGTATCCACTTGAGTTTGTAGAAATATCACTTGACATGCTACTGGATGCTTCACTGGTACCGCTTCCACAAACAAACACTTAACCTGTTAGGAAGTTCTACGAAGTACTTGCTTGTAAAGCGTGCGTAATAGTTAACGAGCCTCGGGATCGTTTGTGGCTGTTTTGTGTTCCTTGGACTATTCTTCTCAATGGTAAACTGACGTTTTCGACTACGGGCGCTAAGGAATTTTGTTAATATAAGAAAGCATCTTGAAGTTGTAGCTTTTTGTATTCAATGTAAGGATTTAAATACTTCTTTTACTGTTTATTTTCCGTAACAGTTTTATATTATATTCTCTAATATATATATATATATATATATATATATATATATATTTATTTATATGTGTGTGCGTGTGTGTGTGTTGATTGGATATTATCTAAAATTCGTTTCAAATAATATATTCCCAACAAAGCAACACGATAGTCGAAAACATAATTTAATCATTAGGTTTTAGAATGAAAAAAAATCATTATATTTTATATTTTTGTACTACTAATAATGATTAAATTTATGTGCAAATAAATGGCTAAATATTTTAATACTATTCAACGATTACATTGAATAAACAAGCGGACGTTATACTCATGTCTTTTGCCGGCAGAGAACATTACGTGCTTTGTCCCTCGACAATAGTTTTGTGGTTATGCTGATTTATCGCAAATGCTGAATCGCTTTTACATCAATGAGGCTGCTGTAGTCAATCCGATTGAATATGTTGTGTTGTCAAAATTGACTCAATGGATACAGATTACTGATGACCTCTACACCTAAATGTAAAGTTTACTGTAGATAACTATAAAACATTGTTGAAACCAATTTGGAGATTGATTAAAATTATGTTTTCAATTCTCTGTTTTATCAATTTAGATATAATATATATATATATATACATATATATATATATATTATACATAAAGAAACGACTTTGATGAGTGTGTGTGTTGCAGCGGAGCGCGCACCGCGCCGCCCACGGGCCATCCGCCCCCCCCCCCGTACGAGCCGAGCGCCGCCGCCTCAGACCCTTGCTCCGCCGCAAGCTCAGAATTTTGACAAGGCCTATTCCAGCTAGAACTAGGATACTGTGCAATGACCCGCCAAAATCTGCCAGAGAACAGGTCACTGGACTTTAATATAAAAAACCTAACTTGCTGAAATTTAACCCTTTGGGTACGTATTTCCCGGGGAATGAGTTCTTTGAAGGGATCTTTATGGCGAAATGACCCTTTAGTTTTAGGAGCGTGTAAGAAAACTGTTTTAAATAATAACACTATGTCTTTGTTGGCAAGTTAGTAAAAAATACATTTTTTATTTACTTTTTAATTTATTACTACAGCACAGTTTGTACCCATCTTACATCTAATAGCTTTGTAAATTTTGAACACTACATTTATTTTAATCTTTCGTTGTCTTTTCTTTTTTATATTCCAAGTTCTGAGAAATTTTATCTTTAGTTATTAGGTTCAGATGGAAAAGTTTACTTTAGCTAAGTTCCATTTAATCTTTTAATATTTAAGATCGAAATTACATAATTCTTTAATCAAACAAAACTGTCCTTCCTTTTTTAACCTACTTTTAATTCAATATTTGATACTTTATAAACATAAGTGGAATTTGTAAACAATTTACATTTGTCAAAACAATTAATAATCTGAAAACATTTGTCATAGGAATCAACCATTTACCCCTTTAACTAATTAACATATTTTACAACAGCGATTATATTAAAAAACAATGGAACCCTTTAAACTAAACAATTGTTATTTCTAATTTAGAAGTTAATTCCATAAACAATTTATCTCTATTTAAGAACAGTTTATAATATGAAATTATTTGTCATAACAATAAGCCATTTTCCCCTTTAACTATTTAATATATTTAAAAACAGCAATCATATTAAAAACCAATGTAACATTTTAAACTAAACAATTGATATTTTTATTTTAGAAGTTATTTCAATAAGCAATTTTTCTCTATTTAGTTTGATAAATATTTTGAACACTTGATTTGCCAACAATAAAAAAAAAATATTTATGTTTATGTAACTAATTAAAGCAAAACCTTACAATTTATCTGAAATTTTCTAATGTAGCAATTTATTCACTAGACACACAATTTTACAACCTTTTAATCCCTATATGATTTAATTAAACTCCAAAATAATTTTAAATAATTTTCAATAAATAATTTTAATTAATTTTCAATGAACTTTTATTTTAATTAAATTTCATCAAATATTTTTATTAATTTTAACTTCTACTGATATCTGAATTTCTTTTTAAAAAGCAAACAAAATTTTTCTTATCTAATAACAATTTTACTTTTATTTAATATATATAATCTTGGCTGGAGGAGACCCCCGTCTTGTAGAGGGGATCCCCCACTAAACGCTACCCCCTCTAAGTTACGCAATAAACAAAGCCATTTCTTGAAAATTTTTCAACTCTACAAAGAAATTTTATTTGAATTTAACTTAATAAAATGTCTACTTTCCCCAAAAAATATTCAATATAAAATTTTTAATTTAATGAAAAATGGAGAAATTAACAACTGACCTTAAACTCAGGATCACTCCTAAATCCAGGTAGATTACTCTTTCGTCTTCCTCGAGATCGTTGTTTCTGGGTGGCAATGTTGGAATGAAGGCGTCCCTGATCTTGGTGTTGGCGACCTTACTGCGAAGTCTTTGTCTCCAACGCCCAGGATGTTCCTTATTAGTTGTAATGGTTGAGTGTTATGTCCATACTTCGAAACACGGAATAATTTGACCTTCCATTTTTCATTTATTTATTTGCATCGTCCTATTTAAAATTTAATTAACATCTTTTCTTTTTTACGGTTCTATTTTATAGTTTGAATTTAAAATTTTGAAGTCCACTTTTATTTAATAATATTTTCACTATTCATTTTTTCACTATTCATCAATAACCAGTTTTAATTTAAATTTAGAAGCACTGTCCTTTAAAAGTTATTACATTTGCTCTAATGTTCCCCTTTTAACACTTGACAAATTTCTGAGAACGTCACCGCGTCGATGTTAACTTAGGAAACCACTTTTGGAGAAAGTGCTTTCTCCGAAAGGGTCCCCATCACACTTGCAGCTACATTTCGGCAACACACACTCTCACTCTTAGCCCGACATTAGCTACGTCCTCATTAACATATCACAAAAGTTAAAACGAAGGCTTATGACCTCGAGCGCAATTACACGTTGTTATCCGTTTGAAGTCTCAAGCCACGCTGCGCTCTTCACCTCCGCTTAGCTGTTGCGTTTCCACAAAACCTATATCACACCACGTTTAGTCGACCAATGGAGTGGCTTTTATAATTTACGTCACGACATCAGGTGACTTTTGCCGATGGTCTGTTTACCTATCCCACACACTGCGAGCCCTGACTCCAAAATGATCAAAATCTTGTATGTTTCTTATTTTTGGTTTAACTCCTTTATTTGGCGTTTTTGCGATTTTTGGTACAGGGCAGTTCTCTTTCCTCTTGAAAAACCTCGTCTCCTCGAATGTCGATGGTGGTTGTAGGTGTATTTTGAGGTTTTCTCTCCTTTCCATGTAAATCACTTGTTTTTTGAAAATATATTAAACACTTTATCCCTGCTAATGGTTTAGCTTTCACGTTTTTAAATTACGAAATTTCAATATCATTGCGACGGTATTTGTTAATCCCGATTCTGCCTGTCGCAGTGTGAGTGTGTATATGTGTGTGTGACAGAGAGAGAGAGAGAGAGAGAGAGAGAGAGAGAGAGAAAAGAGAGAGTGAGAGTCCTTAAAGTTATATATTTTTGAGAGATGTAGAATATTTTGAAACTAAATTCTTGATATTGTATCAATATATACCATTCGTAAGTGTCATACAATCATATAAATCATAAAATATTTGTGAAAAACAGCTTCTTAAACTAAATTATGTTGCATTAAACATGCACAATATTAGGTTTTTCATACAACATTCCAATTTTTTTTCTCCGACGAAGCTAGTGAATGCAACATATGCACCATCTATCTCACATACATTATATTTTTCATTTTCTGGTAGCTTAGAACAGCTAATACTATATACATTTATAACATTTTTGAGATCTACTCTAATTTTTTGTTAACTTAGATTTAGGAAATTGTATAGATAGTTTCTATTATTTGTTTATAGTGTTGTTGACAAGCGGACTTTTCTCAATAATGAATGCCAATATTATATAAACACAATTTGATATAAACGTCAACAAATGCGTTGCTAGACAAGTGTTTTTGTAATTATGTTATTACCATAATCGGAACCATAACACCTAGCCTATACAATTTTCCTAATCGAGCTTTATCTAGCCCAAACGGAACCACAAAAAGTGCTAAATGCTGTTAATAAATATGTTTAGATGTATTAAAGTATTTAATGTATATTGTGATAATGATTTAATATGTACGAGATATATATTTAAAGGCACACAATTTGTTATATGTGTTTATTTTCAGCTTAGCAAAAGTTTTTATTTTATCAACAATCTAACTTATACAATTATGTGGCATATTTTAAATTAAATTCATATATATTCAAATGGATAATCAAAAATATATCCTAAAACATACATATAAGATTATTTCAGTGGTAAAATGGTAAAATATTGAGACTGTAATTACTTCAATTCAGTATTTTAACAACAAAAATCTGTGGAACGTACTACAAAATACAATAATTTGACAGTTATTCAAATGTAACTAATAAGGTTTATGTCAGAATTACTGTTTCGCTTTTATACCTACTAAAGACCATTTTTTACCTCAGATGGGTTCCGATAGTTGTTCAAGGAAAAACAAGTTTTAATAAAGTTATCATTGAATAATAATATGTTTAAATACTCTAAATAAGCTATGCCAGGCATATTAAATCTTGTAATAACATTAAAGCAAAACCTTATGACGTTTGTAGTGACGTAGTGACGTTTGTAATCATATGTTCGTCATGAGTCTTGGCAAGAGATTTGTCACATTCCCGAAACACTAGCTTCAGTTTTACCGGACAGACTGTAAGGGCTAGGGAATTTAATTTCTATTGCAACGTTGGCTATACTGCCGTGTAACTAAATGCGGTTTCAGCACGTGTAGCTAAATGACAGAGAGAGACTAATGGTGGTTCCTCTAACACTAGACACTAGTGACAGACAGGTCATTTACTGGACACCTCGAACGGAGCCGAGTTTAGTTCAAATAACTTATAACACTCATACTGTGTTCAGCAGGAAACGTTAGATGTATACTTCTCTCACAGCTTATCAAAAACTATGAGCGCAATTTATTTGTCTCAAAACCATTTAAATATCGTGCATTTATACAGCTTTTAAAGAAACTATAACAAAGGAAAGTACTTTAAAAAAATATTAATAAAACTTTTGTATATATTATGTACATACAAATTAGCAAAAAAAACATAAAGCCGGAGGTAAGGTATGTAGACCAAAATAGGGATTCTGTAGCTAACCTTGCAAAAAACTATATGCATATACAATTTCCAAATTTTACCGGGAACATATTTTATTTGATTTACTTGGTATAAAAATAAATTTATATAAATAGTGCTTGGAAATGTATAGTAACCCAGTCCGTTGGCTCATATTATCCATAAAAAAAAAATTATAAACTAAATAAAAATACAATCAAGTATTTGTATGTTTACCATGGTAACTTTTACTTCTCAGTTTTTTCGTAGGATTAGTTTCATGTGAATATGATATATCCGCTACACATCACAATAATGTAATGTTTTAGTCAATAGGAAATGTTTTTATCCATACCCATTTCTGATAATGATTACTTGATTTATTTGATTTATTTTAATGATGAATAATCTTTAAAGTAAAACCCAGAATATGCCCTAAGACACATTCCTAAGGACCTACGGAGAAACAGTTTCATTATCTCTTACAATACCAGAAGAGTCTTTGTCGTCAATTCTCATTAACATTTAACGTTATTCCTTCATTTATATTAATTTTCTAATTTAGGTACAGAATGACTTCCTCCTTAATGAAAACTTTACAAATGTAAGCTATTTGAAATGGACTTTAAAACTAATGACCCAAGTATCATCATTTATTTAACAATAATTACATATAGAGTGTTGGATTTTTCATTTATACTTTTAAATTCATGTTTGTTTACCTAGAATCTATTAAATTATAATAGGCCTATAGGACGTACAGCTATCATTGTTATAAAATATACATACGTAAAATTTCTGTTGATTTAAAATATCTTTTTTTTAAATTTAACATAGATATAAAGATTAAGAGAGTATGCTATTACAAATATGCATATATAGAGACGAAATAGAGATATACAGAGACAGAGAGAGAGAGAGAGAGAGAGAGAGAGAGAGAGAGAGAGAGAGAGAGAGAGAGGGAGAGAGAAGGAAATAGAGTAGTGAATGAGAAATAGAAAGGTTGAGAGAGTAATAATTATACTGGATTTTATCCCCAATTAGATGCAAAGAATTTTACAAGAAGAAAGTTTGTGTTGAAGGTTAAAGTAAAACATATGATAATAATTTTTCAGATCATTCATAATTTTTGCGATTAGGAGCTCTTGAGCCTCCTGTTACTGAGTTGGTTGCTAGTCTCCCAGACATAACCAATTGTGGGATGTGGGAGTTTACCAGAGTGCCAGGGTGTGGTCTATTGTACAGCAAACAGGTACATGTAGACTGTTGTTACTAAGAATGCTTCATTTTCTCAAATCGGTTCGCTGCCTACTGTACATCCTTTGCAGCAGATTTGTTTCTCGAAGTCTTTCGCAACGACCTGACCTCGTTGCTCTTCTGTAAGAACGCTGTCGTCACTGTAAAGAGCAGCTAAAATGCAAGTCACTTCTTTTTTTTTGGTATGTCCTCACCTTGCAAATGGAATCAGTTATACTCGTTAAAATCTCATGCACGTCTTCCCATGAGCCTTTGCGACAACCACGGCTTCCTCAGGGTCATATAAATAAACATATATCCTGATACGCACCCCCTTTCTCCGTTTTTCCTTAATGAAGCACCACTACCCTTCTACTCAAACCCTATGTACTGGAAACACTTATAAAATCATTATCAGTCATTTTATCTATAATTCTTTTATTTCTGTTTCTTTAATGTTACTTTATGTTTTATATTATTTTCCATCGATACGTGCTAACTCATCTTCCTTGAAATTCTTTTAATTATTGATATTAATTAAATGCGAAATCTATTTAAATATAACCTATAACTCTTTAAATATGTTTAAATATTGTTTAATTAGATTATATATTCCGATTTTGTTTCCCTAACGCAAATCACTATAACCGTGATATCTTCTGATTATAGGTATTTGTAGTAAAAGCTCTACACAAAGAATGAATTACCCAGAGATTTGCGATCAGCCCTCGAGCTTATTCCTATCAGAGAGATAAGTTTTGTCTTTCCTACACCGATATCCATATATGCTAGAAATGAAATATACATATTGCATATATATAGGCCTATACATACATTGTAACTTTTTCTTCTTAAACAATCATAGGAAACACAACATTTACAAGTGTTTCTTCTTCCATTTAAGTCACATATATGTCCTTTAAAATATGAATGCTTTCTAAAACTATATTTGTGATATTTCTTTAATCAAATAGATCTTAGGAATAAGTGTAATTTTTAAATTGAATTTTGGTACCCTGATGTACTTTAATTATTTTCAGATTTTTATTTTCCTTTCCTTTCATGCAATAATTCTTGCAGAAGTTATCTGTCAACTTTTATTACTGCTGTTTAAACGTCAATTTTAACATATAGCCACATTAATAATAAGTAATATAACAAAAACAAATCAAGTCAGTTCCTTCTTAGAACTTACAATTACAATTATATGAATATGTAAAGAATCATATGATAGAATCACTTTATGTTGCAAAATAGAAACAAAATACCTCGAAATTATTCAGTGTCCTTTCTGTAGGCTTACAGTATGTGGTGGATTAATATATTTCTTTCTTACAATTATATTTTCGCATTTTTCTATTTTATGAAGCTGTTGGTAGTCTATAATTTCTCATTCTAAATATCTATTGTAATTTTTGCAAGGAGTTTGTCTTTTATAATAACAGACGTTTTAAGTAATAGATTTCTATGAATGGGAAAGTTGGTTCATTGACAAAGTGCTAGATTTCTAACATGTAGTTATTCATTTGAATGAGCCTGAACCATCAACTTTTTAAAATTTAACTAGTGAATAAATATTTGGAAAAGCTGTATTATCTTCAATCGTCATCCACTAGAGTACATTTAAGCACAAATATTTTAAGTCAGAAGTACATAAATTCACTAGAACCCTCCCGGTCACCAACATCAAATACGTCACTAAAGATTTTAACATATTGTCTTACATATTATAAACGATGAATAAAGTGGGGTTAGCTTAAGGGCCAACTGATAGCTATAAGACTGTCTATACAAACTTCAATTAATACTGGTACACACTAAACGGTTCTATGCAGTACGTAGATTCACATGAACTATAATATAAACCCTAAGTTATTAATTTTGTGTTCGTGTAAAATACGAAGTAAAAATTTCAAATTGTTTAAAATTTTAAACCCTTACAGCTGCTTTGTTGGCGCTTTATATGTGTGCTGTTTATTTTATTTGTTTAAAATTCACATTTTAGTTAATAACATTTCTTGCGCTTAATCTATACCTGTTAGATATTTATTTAAAAGAGAGGAAAACCAATTTAAAATGTCAATCCCACGGCGATTTAAACATTTCAAATTACTTTGCCTTAATGAAGGAAACAGATTGGTTAACTTGTTTAAAATGTCTAACAAACTGTGGAGGTGGATTTAAATTAGACTTTCAACATAGGCCTGTTTTAAATAATAACCATATAGGCCTACGTTTAAAAAGAACCAAGTACAGTTGATTTCCAATTAATTTTTCTCAATCACTCTCCCCTAATATTTTCCATCTCTCCACTTTCATTCATTCTCTTCTTCTCCCTTATGATCTTTTTTGTCTATCTCTCTCCCTATGTATCTATACTTTCCCTGTCTATACATCTTTCTTACTCTCTGTTTTCTTATGCGGTAAAATGTCTTGAGATATTTAGGACATAGGTAGATCGGTGATAAGAATGATAAATGTTTACATTTTAAATACTAATAAAAAAAAACTATAGGAAATATACCATAAAGATACCAGAAGACTTGATAAAAACCCTGTTAGAATATGTAGCGATAATAAAGATGGAAGAAAGAGAACAAAATACTTCGTTTTGAAAGCCTCTTTATAAATCAAGAGTTTAGTTAGGATAATATTTGTAATTTGAAAAAAATATCTTGCGCAAGAAACGATGAATAAAAAGCTGACTCGCCTTAGTACATTAAGAAAAATTTCAGCCAAACGTATTGGGTATTATTATTTTAAAATAATGTGATGTATTTTTTTTATTAAATACAAACACACCACATAAACCTTATATTTAAATCCTGATGTACATTTCGATCCTAATCATCTTGAGAGGAAGTTACTACAAGGCCTCACGTAGGACAGGAGGAAGAGGTTAAGAAACTATTACGAATTTTAAATTCGGAAACCAAACTTTTTTTCTCGTTTCGAAGATTACATACGAAAAGATTAGTCACGATTACTTGTTTAATAAATACTATATTTACACTTAGATATGTGGGTAGAAGACAAGATACATTGTAGTTTTACCAAACCTGGGTAATTACGGAAACTAGTCCCTACCGAGATCAGGCCATATAAGATAATATTGCTACTTTCACAGAGTTCCAAGTATTTTTGAACAGACTCACAATTTATTTAAAGCAAATCGACCGTATATAAGAATTCCGGTTTGAATTCCAAGGAATGGGGTCACGAAGTTCATAGAATAACAGATTTATTGATTGTGTCTTGGAAGATAAAGTAGTATACCATGCACGCATCTAGCTGTGACTGAATCATTTATTAGGGCGTTGAAAGAAAACCTGTTTCATACAAACATAGGTATCCAAAGGATATGGTAACTTGTTAGCATCTTGCTATACAGGTAGTCCCTACGATGAAGCAGGGAGAAAGCTACGAAATATTAAAAAACTATTTTATAACATGGGATAGAACATTGGGTTTGGAAGTATTTGTACAATATTATTGAATTGATGAATATCGCCAATGCAAAAGGTTTATATTAGACAAAAATACAAAATCGAAGTTCCCAAAGTAATAATTTAACCACACGTACTGAAGATGTTCGAGGAGAATAGATTGGAATGATATGAAAATAAGCTGGGGTCAGGCCACATAAACTTCACAAATAGTTAAAGGTACATCGCTACTAGATTTTAATTAATTTGCCATTCTCTAGTAAAATATTTAGATATGAACATAGATGCTGACCTAAGGAACAAGTAACTCAAAAAATGAGCTATTTAGTATATTATTTAGCAAGTATTATTAACTTTTAAATAGAAAAGTTGTATGTAATCCTCTTGGTGTCCCTAACTAATTCATAAGTAGTTATTTAAACAACTAATTGAAAACTAATAACTCACTTGCACCAGAGTTTCATAGCCATCGATTCATTGACGAAACCTAGCCTAAGCAGAAACGTCGGCTTCGAAACACCTCAACAAGTGAGTAAATATTTTTCATTTATTTTATAAGTATCCATATATAAGAAAATAACAGAAAATATTTCATAATGGAATGAGAATATATAGCATCGTCAATGTAGCGATGTTTGCAGAATACGTAAAGTAACAATTTTTTTATGAATATTGGTTATTTATCTATTCTTTTGTCAGAATAAACACATTCACTGACAACTGACGAACCCGACAGCATAAGAAGATGTAACGGACTTGAGCTATATCCAAATGCAGCAGCTGTTCAACTGAAAACTATTTGAGCTAGACTATGGTAATGCTGTATTGTTTAGGGTTGGCTACAACGAAATATGTAGTTTTCAATGACTACAGAGCCACAGGTAATTTTAGTTACAACAATTATCTGGATGAGATTAAGATGGGATTGTAATGGCTTGTCTGATAAGACATTTTATATAAAAGTGATAATATAAATCGAAAAAATAATAAAGTAAGGTCTAAAGTAAATATTTGTTTACGTTAAATAATATAAAGATATATATTATTTCGTCACCACAATAATATATGAGTATAAATAATTACTGTACCTGCAATAGACGTTTAATAGGAATATAGTGAGGATATATAATTTTATATGATGAAACGTTTTACAAACCCAACGTTTTATAGCTTTAAAATTGCTTCTGTGATGAGAGTTTAGGCATTAAAAGGTTAAGCCGGGTTTGCACGTTGCCAGTTGAGGAGACAATTGTCTGAGGACAACTTACCGGCATTAAATTATTGGCTACGTGTAAACACCTCTAGCCAATTGGCGTGCCAACTGTCCTGCCAGTTGTCCTGAAAATCAATTGTCTCCAGGAGTAGACTGAGGACAATTGACTGGGCGCAGTGACACCTCCCACCACTCTATCAAGACAGTTGTGTAGACAATTGGCGCCGTGTGAACGTTGCAGAGCAGTAGATCTCTCGTTTTGGGCCAGTTTGCAATAGTTAGTCGAGACGGCTACGTATGGGGTTTAAATTGTTTATTTTAAAATTTTCTGTTGTTTATTGGAAAAGTATGGCTCCTAAATGGAGTGATGACTTAAATTTAAAATTCTTGGAGTTATATAAAGAGCATAGATGCCTGTGGGATCAAAGAGAAGAATTATATAAAGAGCATAGGTGCCTGTGGGATCAAAGAGAAGAATTATATAAAGAGCATAGGTGCCTTGCGGCGGGCAATATTCTCTTGGAATACATGCCGCAAAAAGATAACATGTAAAACATAAAGAGTCTAAAGTTCTTGTAAGTAAAACAAACCAAGCCACCGTGGGAAGGGTTTGAAACTTAAATTTAAGGCCGTTTGCAAGGGGAAGATGGTCAAAATTGGCCTAGAATTACCATCGACATTTCCAGAGATAAAGCAAGACGAGAAAAATCAAAATAAGAATAATAAAATTCCATCAGAAGCACCCTTTAAGAGTTATACGGCTTGATCGAAAAAATGGATTAAATCGATCGGTCTATCAATTTTGCGAGCCGTTACGCACTAGTACAAAAGAAGTGCGCGCGCCGATCAGGCGACATCGATTTAAGATCCTTATTGGTTGTCAAATCGTGGGAACGGACTGCAGGTGGGGGTGTTTTCCCGGGTTGTGCAGGCCAAGCGTCTTTTGAAGCCCCAGCTAAACCAGGACTCTCGAAGGGTAAGGTCGGTGTCGGGCGTAGCTCCGGTAAAACAATGAACAATAGTTTTGTTACCGTCAATAGTTCAGAAACTATGAGTGGCTAGGGAAAGTTCGTTTCGTTGAGATGTCGTGACGCTGTAGTTTCGTATGGGGCCCTTTCGCATTTCAAGATCGCTGCGAAAGAGGTTCCCATAAATTTCCATCAAATTATGTGCGAGCCTCGTTAAATGTGTGTGTTACAGCCTTACTAGAAAGACAAGGCGATGTGAACAGTGTAACCTAGCAAACAGTTTTAAAAGTGTGCTTCTAAATTTCTAACAAAGTTAAACAAAATTTAACTAAATTGATAAACGTTTTTAAAAGATTTTTCTGTTTCTTTTCTGTGTTAAGAAATGCCCAAGAACTGTGTTAAAAGAAGGGCTTAAAGCTAAAATTTTACTGGTAACCGTTAAAATTTAAAAGAGGTGCGAATGGCATCGAAGAAAGAAGATGGAAGGATTTCAACCAAAGGGTGAAGCGAGCTGATCTACCTGAGGCCTAGCAGACACACAAAGGGATGGAGGATTTCAAAGATGGCGGCAACGCGTGGGAAGTCATCCAAGTATTCTTACGTGGGAACGAAACAACAGCCAAGCCGGATTTTCCCCACCCCGTTGGAGGACAATGGGAGAGACGGAGAAGAGAGGGAGAAGAAAGGCAAGCCATGCTTTGTGTGGAATCAGGTCAGATCTAAATTGTTTTCCCTTTGCAAATTAAAATTTTAATTTGAAGAATTTTTTCTAAATTGGGAAAATGTTATAAAATTTAAATAAATTTTCAAATCATTAACAGTAAACTTTAAATTTTACAAGTAAATGCTGGTGGCTTTGTTTTAAAGAGTGGGGGGTTTCAAGATGGCGATGCCATAAATGCAGAAATTATGTTGTATTTTATGAATGTAAGGGAAATAGAAATTTTAGATTAGAACTTATGTAAAGGGAAAGGGATTTAAATAAACAAATCAAATAAAGGGATTTAAATTAATTAAAGAGTTTAAAATCTTATGAAGATGTAAAGAATTTAAATAAAAGATGTGTTGAAATAAAGTTAAATATAATTTGCTAAAAGTAAATATCCAAGATGGCGAACAAAGGCCATTGTTTACTACAGCTGATTGGAAGGCTATGCTTTAGTTTCAGGTACTCCTATAAACAGGAGTGTTACTTCATATAATTAAATTTAACTAAATTGTTATTTTATTTAGAAGGAGTCATTACGACGTTTTTCCATATGAAACAAATTGACATAAATTGCTTTCATTTAAAATAAACAAGGATTATATCAAATTGAAGTTGTCTACTTTAAACTTTTGATTTTATTTAGAAAAGGGTGAAATTATATATGTGTATAAAATAAATTGAATCAAACCAAGGTTTGAGTAAGAATAAAGGGAAATGATTTTAATATGGGTAGATTTTAAATTTTTAAAAGGTACAATAAAAGGGTTAAGTTAAACAAGAGATTTTAAGTTTGTAAGTGGGTCTAGCTAACCAAATTAATATGTTAATATAAGTTTTCTTTTTTGAATTATAAGTATATATATATTGTTTATTTCATGATTTATGTGTATTTAAGATAATATCTTGGTGGTAGAGTAACTTAGAAAGAAAAGTGAAATCTTTGCAAATTGGTTTAAAAAATGTAAGTTCTATAATAAAGGCAAATGGGCTTGTAGCCATTTAGCAAAGGTTACTAAAAATTTATTAAATAGCAATTTCCTTCAGAAATTGCATTGATAAATTTTAAATAAATTTTAATAAAACTTCAGTATGCATAATTGTCATGAAGAAAGGGTTAATTCAAATGATAACCAAAGGGTTACATATTTTACATTAAAAGGTTTTAACTATGATTAAATAAGTTGTAAACAAAACTTCAGTATTTAAAATTTTAATGAAGAAAGGGTTAACCAAATGATAACTAAAGGGTTTTTTATTTTATATAAAAAGGGTTAAATAAATTTTAAAATTTGTAAATTTCTTTGTAAATGATCAAGGATCAGTTCAAAAGGGTGTAACTAGGTTTTAATAAATATAAGTAAATTTCATTATGTGAATTTTCATGCCGAAAGGGTTAATCAAAGAGTAATCAAAGGGTTAAATATTTTCTAATCAAAGGGTTAAATGAATATAAATAAATTTGTAGATTTTGTAAATGAGTGAAGATATGGTTGAAAAAGGTTTTAAATATGTTTCAGTAAACATTTTTATTAAAATATGTATTTAAATATTATAATTTCAATATGGGAAGGTGTTTGAATTTATTCAGCAGATGTTTTAACAATTTTTATAAATTATGATTTGATGTTCAGTAAATATTTTGAAAATCTTGTAGGAGATATGGCTATATGTTTTATATGTAATTTTTGTTTCAGTATGTACTTCATAATTGGTTTTTATATAATTTGATATGTTTTATGAAATTGCTTTTAGGTTGTTTGGTAAAATTGATTGAAATTTTACCTGCTAAAGTAAATAGAATTTGAATTTTAAATTGCTCATTTTAAATTGATAAAGATATAGAAAAAATTATATCATTTAAATGGCTATGTAAAATATGGCCATAAATAAAGTAGTGTGTTTAGAAAGTTTAAATAAATTAAACAAAATGTGAAAAGTAGGGATCTTTCGGAGTGTGTTGAAAAGTAAGGCTTTGCTTGAATCAACGAATATTTGTAATTTGTAACAATTAAAATTTTCAGTAAAAAGTTAAGTAAACAAAACCATATATTGACGTTTAAAATCGCAAGGTTGAGAACCTGGGATAATGAAATAAAATTATGACAAGTTGTAAAGGGTTATATTTCCGACAAGTAAGATTGACCGTCAAGTAGAGCAAAGTTTTACGCTTTGGCATACTCTGAATGAAAGAAAATTAAAATCGTAAATTCTTAATTTAAATATAAAGGTCAACTAAAATAAGCAGAGTTGGTTTCTTAACTGTGTTAAGAACCAACACAAAGGATATTTTTTTTTTGTCAAATAAATTGCAGTCTGTGCATTGTAATATTAAATTTTAAATTTTTAAAAATTAAAAAATAAAGATTTTTTAACTAACTTGCAAACAAACTGAGTATTATTTTAAACAAGTTTCTTACACTCTCCTACAGCTGATATGGTCATTTCGCCGTTTAGATGTCTTTCAAAAGAACTCATCCCCCGGGACGACTTACCCGTTAAGGGTAGAATCCGCAGCAAGTTAGGTTTTTTCTTTTTTAAGTCCAGTGACTTGTTCTCTGGCAGTTTTTGGCGAGCATTGCACAGCGTTCGTGGTTTTTGCTGCGAGCGGCTCGTTTCAAAATTCTTGCTCTGCAACGGGCGTTGGTGGGCGGGCTTGCGCGCGCGTGCTGGTCAACGACGGTAGGGTTGACGGCGTTGCGCGTAGGTGCTGGCCTGGTCCGTTGCAGTAAGTAAGATGGCGCCCTAACGAGTGGGACCGACGGGTAAAGTTGCGGACTTTCCCGTATAAATATTTCGGTCTCTATTAAAATCATAAAAAGACATGGCGAAATTCGACCTAGGAAGTGTAAGAAATAAATAATAAAATGTTAAAGAAAAGAGTTAGATTGCAGTTTTAGGTTGAAACACTGGTAAATTAATTAAAAATAAGATAAGAAGATGAAAGTAAGAGTTAAATAGTTTAGTATGAGAAATAGTTTTAAAAGAGTTAAGAAAGTAAAGTAGGGGTAAATAGTAGTAAGTAGGAAGAGGCAAACACATAGACGAACGCGCGCATTGGAAACACACGCACGACATCCAACGACACTTTTATGTAAAGTAAAGGATTTTATAAAAAAGTTTATAATTTGAAATTAGAAAGAAGGAACGGTTTAAAAACAAAAAGGAGATAAACAGAACAGAAGCCATGGCCACACAAAAGCAGCAGGAAAGAAGTGAAATGGAGAAGCTAATGGCGATGCTAAGGAAAGAAAGAGAACAAGAAAAATTAGAAAGAAAACAGGAAAAAGAACAGGATGAGGCTAAAAAACAGCAAAAGGAAGAACAGGAGAGGTTAGAAAGACAGAAAGAAAAAGAACAGGATGAGGCTAAAAGACAGCAAAAGGAAGAACAGGATAGGTTAGAAAGGCAAAAGAAGGAAGAGCAAGATGAGGCTAAAAGACAGCAGGAAAAAGAACAGGAGAGATTAGAAAGACAGAAGGAGAAAGAACAGGATAGGTTAGAAAGGCAAAAGAAGGAAGAGCAAGATGAGGCTAAAAGACAAAGGGAGAAGGAAGAGTGGAGGTTAGAAAGGGAGACAGAAAGGAAGGAGGAAGAGATGAGGAGATATAAAGAGAGAGAACAAGCCGAGTTAAGATGGCAAAATGAAGAAGCGAGAAGGATAAGGGAAGCAGAAGAAAAAGAGGGCAGGAGAAAAAAGAAACAACAAGTGAAAGAACAGGAAAAGAAAGAGCGAGAAGAAAAAGAAAAAAGGGATAGAGAAGAAATGAAACAATTCCAAGAAAGGATGGCGGAAAAGTTTAAAAGTCATAAGGACGACATAGCCCAGCACATGGTGAGCATGGACGCAAGAGTGTCGACTTATGAGAGCAAAGTCGATCAATTACAAGTAAGGATCGAAAAGGAGGAAGAGGAGCAATTGGAGCAGGACAAGAAAATCGTGGACCTGCAAACAGGCCTGCAGAAAGTGGAAACCAGCGTTAAAAGAGTCGCGGACAAAGTAAGGAGTGCAGGAGCACAAGCGACAAGTGTTAGCTGGATAAAACCACGGGCCTGGGATTATCAGGAGCTTACAGGAGCAAAAAGGATCGAGTATTATGGAAAAGATAATGAAGATCCGGTAGCGTTTATAAAGAGCATGGAGGAGCTCTTTGATGAAGTAGACCCCATGTTAGAAGAGGAGACCAAACTGAAGATGGTGGTCAGAAATTTAAAAGGAACGGCAGAAGCCTGGTGGAAGGCCGTTATGAATCCAGGAGACCAATATGGACAGTTTAAGGCTAAGTTTTTAGCCAGATACTGGGGTTTTGAAGCGCAAGAGAAAATAAGGCGGCAGTTAGACACTGGGAGGTATTATGAGATGGGACCCTACAGCAAGTCCGAATACTTCGTAGTAATGGTTAACAAAGCCAGAAATTTGGACCCGCCGATACCAGAGCGTTACCTCGTGAACAAGGTGATGACGCATTTCGGAAGGGAGGTCCGGAATGCTAGCCTTGGCGTTCATAGGGAGTCAGTGGCCAGTGCCATTGATTTCCTGAACGGCGTGGAGACGGACAACGGAAGCCGGGGTATAAATGGGAGAGAGGTGCCGCCAAGGTACCAACAGAGGCCACCTCCAAATATGAGGCCTCCTCACCCAAGGAACAACACCAATGGGAACCCCAGGCCGGAGAGAGAGACCAGACCACCTCCAAGGCAGAACATGGAACCAAGAAATAGGACAAGGAGTCCAAAAAACGAGGCGGGAGGGTCTCGTGCGAAATAGAAGAGAACAGACAACATAGAGACAGACAATGGCGAGCAAAAGGAACCGAGACCCGGAACAAAGAAATAAAAAAGAGTATTAGTAGTATGAAGAAGAATAAAAGAATAGTAAAGGAAAAAGAGAGGCAAAAAGGAGTTACATCTGACAGAGGAGCGAGCAAAAACGTGCTGGAAGGAGAAGGCAAAAGGGAACAGAGTGGAAACAGGGCGATGGGTGGGGCAGAGCCCAAGGATGCTGTAGAACAGCTACCCAGTAACAGTAAAGGAGGAAGAAAGGAAGAGATTGAGAAAAATAGTAGGCAGCAGGAAGCTGCAAAACAAGGAGGCCCAAAGAGTTCCAGTGACCTAGCCAAGATCCAAGAAGGAAACGGAAATGCAAGCAAACTCGAAGAAACTCGGAATCAGGAAAATAAGGAAGGAGATGAAAAGCCAGAAAAGATAAGAGCCACAGCTCAACAGCCAGACATGGAACAAACAAGGAAGTTAGGAGGTCTCAATATGGAGATACGAGACGACCTGCTCGAGGAGGAAGGTTTGTTGCCCCGACAATCCCAGAATTCTGAGGAATGCCCTGCACTCATAGGCGCTATCTGGCAACAGGTAGTGCGTGTTGAGATTGACACCGGCGCGGACGTGTCCGTTATACAGGGCAACCTGTATAACGAGCTGAAGCGCCAAGGGAAAGAATTCTTGGAATTGCCGGTAAGCAATACGGGCATTATTATGGCGGTGAAGACACCCCAGATAAGAGTCCGTAAGCAGGCCTTTATTCCTCTGAGTATGGGAGGTCATGTAATAGAAAGTAGCTTCATGGTGGTGGAACGCTTACGAGCGGAAATTGTCATGGGTTGCGATCTGTTACATCGACTCAAAGCCCGTATCAACATGGAGAGACGCTTCATGACTTTCGAGGTCGAAGGAGAGATGGCCAGTCTCGACTTCATAAGACATAAACAAGACCATCCAAATACATCAGTTGATAACTTGGAAGCTCAGGAAGGAGAAGAAGTAAGATCTGCACAAGACCATCCAGGAGAGCTCCAAGAGATTAGTAGAAGAGCAAAGATCGACAAGGTGGGATGGATTGGTACAAGCGAAGAAGAGGGGCTTGTACTGGCGCCAGCCGAACACCAGGCTGACGTCGTTACCCCTATCGAGAACCCGGAGTGGCCGAGTCTCGGGGGGGGATTGGGACATGGATCCCAATCTGAGGGAAATGTTGGAGCAGAAGTGGCAAAGGAGAAACCAAATGCAAAACTAACACAGAGAGGTAGTGAACAGGAGAAAAAGGGAAAACCAGAAGGCCAGGAGGCAAAAGAAATAGAGCAAAAAGAAAGCAAGAAGGGAGCAGCAGCTGTAAGCAAAAGAAGAGGAGCCGATGGCAAGGCAGACAGAAATGTGCCGGAAGGGAGGAGCAAAGAAGGTCATACACGTGGAACTAGGGCGGTAAAAAGGGCAGAGCCCGAGAAAGCCGAAAGTAGGCACAAAAAGTATAAAGGACAAGAGGAAGAAATAGGAGGAAAAGTACAGAGAGGACAAGGAGGCCCAGAATGTTCCTACGACCATGCGGAAATCCCGGAAGGAAACAAGGATGCGAGCGAGCCAGAAGACAAGAAAAACAAGCGAAATAGGAAAGAAAAAGGAGGAGAAAAGAGAACTCAGGACAAGGCAAAACGAAGTAGACCCAGATACAGGATGAGGAGGAGATTAGGAGTTGTAGATTGGAAGAGTAGAGTAAAGAGAAAGAAACACAAAAATTTTAAAAATGGCCAAACACTGAAACCACGTCGAGTATACAATGTAAGAAACTTAAGTACAATACAGCAGCAGGATAAAAATAAATCGATTCTCACGGAGACTCCAGGAAGGTACGATGTTAAAGATATAAAATTATACGTAGACTAATAATAAACAAGGAAGCCTGATAGCTGACCTGACGTCAAAACAAAAAATGTATGTTGCCGGAGTGCAACAAATATCGATCCAAAGTTGTGTTTACAGTAAGAGCACTGACCCAGGCAAAAAAGATAAGGAAGTAGCTTTACTACACAAGGTCACAGCTGTGTGGAGCGGCCGACTAATGCGTAAGCAAGTAACGCAAGACGCCAGCTGATAAAAGGGAAAGCGCCAGCGAGTGAGAGGGGAACACCTGAACATCGTTCCTCACTTAAGATAAGGAGCGTAAGTAAATAACTGCTGGTAAATTGTAAGAACTTGGTTAGATATTTTGGAGTGTATTTATAAGAAATGTAAAATGTTTATAAGTATGTAATGAAAAAATAAAATAAAGCCACTAACGAGGGTATAAATGTAGGAAAATTAAGAAATGGAAAATTTAAGAAAAATTTTAAATTTTTTAACTTTTAAAAAATAAAGCAAAGAGAAAACAAGATCAGATTTATTGTATCAAGCCTGTGAGTGAACAGTGAGAGTTGTGAGTTTTATAAAAATGTATATACTTAGGGTTGTACTTATTAATATTGTGAAAGTGTTTTAAGTGTTTCAGTGAGAAGAAGTAGAAGAGGACCAAGGACAAATAGATATATAAGTAAGGTAATTAAGAGTTAGCTAGCACCCACAAATAAAATAGGAAAACATATAAGTCTCGAAAAATAAATTTTTTTTTGTATAAGTAAATTTTTTTTTTGGAGATACTTGCAAAAAATTTTTTTATGTCTCAATTTTATAGGGGGATCTTGCGGCGGGCAATATTCTCTTGGAATACATGCCGCAAAAAGATAACATGTAAAACATAAAGAGTCTAAAGTTCTTGTAAGTAAAACAAACCAAGCCACCGTGGGAAGGGTTTGAAACTTAAATTTAAGGCCGTTTGCAAGGGGAAGATGGTCAAAATTGGCCTAGAATTACCATCGACATTTCCAGAGATAAAGCAAGACGAGAAAAATCAAAATTAAAGAATAATAAAATTCCATCAGAAGCACCCTTAAAGAGTTATACGGCTTGATCGAAAAAATGGATTAAATCGATCGGTCTATCAATTTTGCGAGCCGTTACGCACTAGTACAAAAGAAGTGCGCGCGCCGATCAGGCGACATCGATTTAAGATCCTTATTGGTTGTCAACTCGTGGGAACGGACTGCAGGTGGGGGTGTTTTATCGGGTTGTGCAGGCCAAGCGTCTTTTGAAGCCCCAGCTAAACCAGGACTCTCGAAGGGTAAGGTCGGTGTCGGGCGTAGCTCCGGTAAAACAATGAACAATAGTTTTGTTACCGTCAATAGTTCAGAAACTATGAGTGGCTAGGGAAAGTTCGTTTCGTTGAGATGTCGTGACGCTGTAGTTTCGTATGGGGCCCTTTCGCATTTCAAGATCGCTGCGAAAGAGGTTCCCATAAATTTCCATCAAATTATGTGCGAGCGTCGTTAAATGTGTGTGTTACAGCCTTACTAGAAAGACAAGGCGATGTGAACAGTGTAACCTAGCAAACAGTTTTAAAAGTGTGCTTCTAAATTTCTAACAAAGTTAAACAAAATTTAACTAAATTGATAAACGTTTTTAAAAGATTTTTCTATTTCTTTTCTGTGTTAAGAAATGCCCAAGAACTGTGTTAAAAGAAGGGCTTAAAGCTAAAATTTTACTGGTAACCGTTAAAATTTAAAAGAGGTGCGAATGGCATCGAAGAAAGAAGATGGAAGGATTTCAACCAAAGGGTGAAGCGAGCTGATCTACCTGAGGCCTAGCAGACACACAAAGGGATGGAGGATTTCAAAGATGGCGGCAACGCGTGGGAAGTCATCCAAGTATTCTTACGTGGGAACGAAACAACAGCCAAGCCGGATTTTCCCCACCCCGTTGGAGGACAATTGGAGAGACGGAGAAGAGAGGGAGAAGAAAGGCAAGCCATGCTTTGTGTGGAATCAGGTCAGATCTAAATTGTTTTCCCTTTGCAAATTAAAATTTTAATTTGAAGAATTTTTTCTAAATTGGGAAAATGTTATAAAATTTAAATAAATTTTCAAATCATTAACAGTAAACTTTAAATTTTACAAGTAAATGCTGGTGGCTTTGTTTTAAAGAGTGGGGGGTTTCAAGATGGCGATGCCATAAATGCAGAAATTATGTTGTATTTTATGAATGTAAGGGAAATAGAAATTTTAGATTAGAACTTATGTAAAGGGAAAGGGATTTAAATAAACAAATCAAATAAAGGGATTTAAATTAATTAAAGAGTTTAAAATCTTATGAAGATGTAAAGAATTTAAATAAAAGATGTGTTGAAATAAAGTTAAATATAATTTGCTAAAAGTAAATATCCAAGATGGCGAACAAAGGCCATTGTTTACTACAGCTGATTGGAAGGCTATGCTTTAGTTTCAGGTACTCCTATAAACAGGAGTGTTACTTCATATAATTAAATTTAACTAAATTGTTATTTTATTTAGAAGGAGTCATTACGACGTTTTTCCATATGAAACAAATTGACATAAATTGCTTTCATTTAAAATAAACAAGGATTATATCAAATTGAAGTTGTCTACTTTAAACTTTTGATTTTATTTAGAAAAGGGTGAAATTATATATGTGTATAAAATAAATTGAATCAAACCAAGGTTTGAGTAAGAATAAAGGGAAATGATTTTAATATGGGTAGATTTTAAATTTTTAAAAGGTACAATAAAAGGGTTAAGTTAAACAAGAGATTTTAAGTTTGTAAGTGGGTCTAGCTAACCAAATTAATATGTTAATATAAGTTTTCTTTTTTGAATTATAAGTATATATATATTGTTTATTTCATGATTTATGTGTATTTAAGATAATATCTTGGTGGTAGAGTAACTTAGAAAGAAAAGTGAAATCTTTGCAAATTGGTTTAAAAAATGTAAGTTCTATAATAAAGGCAAATGGGCTTGTAGCCATTTAGCAAAGGTTACTAAAAATTTATTAAATAGCAATTTCCTTCAGAAATTGCATTGATAAATTTTAAATAAATTTTAATAAAACTTCAGTATGCATAATTGTCATGAAGAAAGGGTTAATTCAAATGATAACCAAAGGGTTACATATTTTACATTAAAAGGTTTTAACTATGATTAAATAAGTTGTAAACAAAACTTCAGTATTTAAAATTTTAATGAAGAAAGGGTTAACCAAATGATAACTAAAGGGTTTTTTATTTTATATAAAAAGGGTTAAATAAATTTTAAAATTTGTAAATTTCTTTGTAAATGATCAAGGATCAGTTCAAAAGGGTGTAACTAGGTTTTAATAAATATAAGTAAATTTCATTATGTGAATTTTCATGCCGAAAGGGTTAATCAAAGAGTAATCAAAGGGTTAAATATTTTCTAATCAAAGGGTTAAATGAATATAAATAAATTTGTAGATTTTGTAAATGAGTGAAGATATGGTTGAAAAAGGTTTTAAATATGTTTCAGTAAACATTTTTATTAAAATATGTATTTAAATATTATAATTTCAATATGGGAAGGTGTTTGAATTTATTCAGCAGATGTTTTAACAATTTTTATAAATTATGATTTGATGTTCAGTAAATATTTTGAAAATCTTGTAGGAGATATGGCTATATGTTTTATATGTAATTTTTGTTTCAGTATGTACTTCATAATTGGTTTTTATATAATTTGATATGTTTTATGAAATTGCTTTTAGGTTGTTTGGTAAAATTGATTGAAATTATACCTGCTAAAGTAAATAGAATTTGAATTTTAAATTGCTCATTTTAAATTGATAAAGATATAGAAAAAATTATATCATTTAAATGGCTATGTAAAATATGGCCATAAATAAAGTAGTGTGTTTAGAAAGTTTAAATAAATTAAACAAAATGTGAAAAGTAGGGATCTTTCGGAGTGTGTTGAAAAGTAAGGCTTTGCTTGAATCAACGAATATTTGTAATTTGTAACAATTAAAATTTTCAGTAAAAAGTTAAGTAAACAAAACCATATATTGACGTTTAAAATCGCAAGGTTGAGAACCTGGGATAATGAAATAAAATTATGACAAGTTGTAAAGGGTTATATTTCCGACAAGTAAGATTGACCGTCAAGTAGAGCAAAGTTTTACGCTTTGGCATACTCTGAATGAAAGAAAATTAAAATCGTAAATTCTTAATTTAAATATAAAGGTCAACTAAAATAAGCAGAGTTGGTTTCTTAACTGTGTTAAGAACCAACACAAAGGATATTTTTTTTTTGTCAAATAAATTGCAGTCTGTGCATTGTAATATTAAATTTTAAATTTTTAAAAATTAAAAAATAAAGATTTTTTAACTAACTTGCAAACAAACTGAGTATTATTTTAAACAAGTTTCTTACACTCTCCTACAGCTGATATGGTCATTTCGCCGTTTAGATGTCTTTCAAAAGAACTCATCCCCCGGGACGACTTACCCGTTAAGGGTAGAATCCGCAGCAAGTTAGGTTTTTTCTTTTTTAAGTCCAGTGACTTGTTCTCTGGCAGTTTTTGGCGAGCATTGCACAGCGTTCGTGGTTTTTGCTGCGAGCGGCTCGTTTCAAAATTCTTGCTCTGCAACGGGCGTTGGTGGGCGGGCTTGCGCGCGCGTGCTGGTCAACGACGGTAGGGTTGACGGCGTTGCGCGTAGGTGCTGGCCTGGTCCGTTGCAGCCTGTGGGATCAAAGAGAAGAATTATATAAAGAGCATAGGTGCCTGTGGGATCAAAGAGAAGAATTATATAAGGAGCATAGGTGCCTGTAGGAACAAAGAGAAGAATTATATAAGGACAGAAATGCTCGCGAGACAGCACTTGCTGCAATGGTCGAAAATTTAAACATTGAAGGATTCGGTGTAGCAGAAGTAAAATCAAAGATAAAGTCATTTCGCAGTACATTTAACATTGAGTTCTAAAAACAACGGAAATGTGCCAAATCTGGATGTGGACTCTTCTTATTTAACTCTTCCTCGAGAACTTCTCAAGCTTCAGCTATAAATTCCCGACAAATATCCTCACTCATTACTTTCAATTCATCACGAGACACAACATACGATAAGCACTCCGCCATTTTTCGTCACTAACTGGCGTGGCAATAGTTTCGCCGTGTGAATAAGTTTTCATTCAATTGGACTGGCCTCAGACATACACGCAACTGGCTCAAGACAACTCGCCCCGACAATTGTCTCTTCGATTGGCATCGTGTAAACCCGGCTTTATGTATGTGATGTAATGCAAACAGTTTCAAGTGTGTAGGACAACCCCCCCCCCCGTATTCCTACTGTAATATATGTACTATATTTTTTTAAGTAAAGAATTTTTATCTACTGAATTTCGTCAAAGCTCAGCGTTATATTAACTTTTCTATTAGGAAATTGAGAAAAAAGACAAGCCGAATATCATAAAATAATCTCAAACTACTAACAATTGGAAACTGCTCTTTTCGTTTTATGTACCAGGTGTTTGAAAAAAAAACATTTAGGTCAGCTCACTTTAATTAAAATGCAAACCCGGTTTTCCCGTTTAATTAAAAGTAAAACTATAGGAAAGGGTGTTAAGTTGCCTGCATTTAAGTACCACAGGATGCATCGGGAGTGATATTAGTATTATTTCAGATAATATTGTATATATTGTAGAACATTGTTTAGTAATGATTATTATCTATTGCCAAATAAGTTAAATCTTTTTCAAATTTAACCTAGAATATTAAAATTAGTAAGATATTTATTTTTATGTTTTTTTTCTTTATAAGTTAACAAGTAAAATTCTAACATGTCTATTTATAATTAAAAAAGTTTTAAAGCCTACAATGTTTTAATATTGCTTGTTTTTTTAAAAAAAACACAGTTATATCTCTGATACAACTTTTTCAAAATAACCTTGAAGTAGGGAGATTTATTTTAAATAACAAAATTAATAAAATTATTAAATGATGGGTGTTGAACCTCAGATCCTAAAGGGGTTAGTGAAAATCTTTCTGAAAAATCGTTATCATCAAATTTTCGAAAATTGTTAAGCAACTAAAACTACTCTTATAGTTTTTCACTGTATGATATTCTGTGAAGTAAAAATTTTTTTTCAACTTTACAATTGTAAAATGATACTAAATAATTAAACCAATACTATTTCCATACAAATCAGACCAGAGACGGTTAAACATTATAACTTGTTGTATACACGTTTGGAAAAATTAATATTGTAGTGATATTACGTTTAATGTCATCTAATAACTCAATATTAGTATGAAAACCATAATTATAATAATCATATTATTATTATTATTATTACTAAAACTCGGAGGGATCTTATCGGTGTAGAGCACTTAGCGGTAGCCTTTGTACTCTCTTCCCATCCCTACCACAGGACTAGCTTAGTGGATACCTACCTCTTTGCAGAAATCAAGTACCCACCTGATGCTAAATCTTCTGATATCCTCTGGTGTACATACCTGCCAGCCAAACCACTTTCTCCTTGCAGCTCCCAAAGCAGGACACTCACAGAGTACGTGGATTGGGCTTTCCTCTTGGTCCTCGTCGCATCTCTTGCACACAGGGGACCTAGATTTTCCAATTTTGTATTGGAACCCCCTCAGATTCCCATGACCTGTAACCAGCTCTACAGTAGCTCTGAGTTGATGTCTACTTATGGAGAGTAGTTCTTTGCCCCACAAATCTCCTGAGTAATCCCACAGTACCTTGGATTTGTTACACCCCAAGGTTACATTCCATTCTTCCCTGCACAACCTGTCTATATGTGCCGTGATTATCTTGCGCCCCTCCTGAGGCGGCATGCCCACTGCCCTCAGCAACGGTCCTTGGGTTATACACCCTTGTTTTGCTAAGGCGTCAGCTCTCTCATTCCCTATCCAGCCAGAATGTCCTGGAATCCAGGTTAGGTTGAGTGAATTATACTTACTTAGCTCTGCTAGAGAAGCCATAGTCTCAGCCACCAACCTAGAGCTGGTACTAGCCTTACCTAAAGCCTTCAGAGCTGCCTGACTGTCCGAGCAAATCCAGATGGTCTTGCTCCTCCTGCTAACCCTATTATTTCCTCAGCACATAGTTTGATCGCGAGCACCTCCTCCGGGAAGACAGAGTTGTAGTCCTCCAGGCGATGACAAAATCTATCTTGGTGTCTCGGTCCACTAAATTTTGCTCCCACTCCTTCCTTCATCTTGGACCCATCGGTGAACCAGATTTCACCATGTCTAGGTCTATACTCCGCCCATGCCTCTCTTGCAGGAATAAGGATTTTGTATTTTCCTTTTTCCCTTTTAAGAGACAGTATCTTATCCTGAGGTTCTATCCAGAGCTCCTTCAGTGAATCCCCAAATAGCTGTTTATGAAGTTTGCTCCTTGTCTTCCACTGCCCGGTACAGCTTAGCCGGTATGCAGTTTCCATTGCCTCCATCCTAATTTGAAGACTCAAGGATGGAAAACCCAACAAAACCCTCATGGCTGCACATGGTGTGCTTCTGCTTGTAGCTGTTATGCCTTTAAGGAAGAGCCCGGGCGCGCGGTCCAGCATTCTTTTACTTGTTTCTTTCTGTGCCCTGTCCCACCAGACGATAGAGGCAAAGACCAACCTCGGCACCACAATGGCGGAATAAATCCAGTTCATTTGACGTTGACCCAAACAACATCTCGTGCCTTTTGCTCCTCTGCATTGCCAGAACGTAGCTATGGCTTTTTTGCACTTATCCTCCAAATTCTCACGCCAGACTAGCTTCCTATCCATAATAACTCCCAGATATTTAGCGCTCTCAACGTAGCTTATTTTGGTATTACCAACTTCCATCATCTCCAGCGATTTAGTTTTATATCGCCTAGTGAAGATGAGTGCCACAGATTTCTCTCATTGAATGCATAGTGCATTCTCCCTGCACCATGCTTCTGGTTCCTTTAGTGCCTCTTGAAGCAGGTCTTTGAGGACCTCTTCAAATGGTCCCCTAACAAGGATAGCTATGTCATCCGCATATCCTACCACCTTGACACCCATTCCACTGAGTGTCCTTAGTAGGCCGTCCACGACAAGGCTCCACAGCAAAGGGGATAACACTCCACCCTGCGGGAAGCCCTCCGAGACCATCTCATTTATCGAGCACCCCATCCAGGATGCAATACTTATCCGGTTTTCCAAGGAACTCATAATCCAATTTATAATTCCATCAGAAATCCCATGATCCATAGCTGCTCTCTTGATGGCCAGTCAAGAGGTACTATTAAAAGCCCCCTCCACATCAAGAAAAGCCCCAATACATATCCCCTTGTTGTTGATCTGACCCTTAATAAAGTCTACGACCGGCAACAGCGCAGTATCCACTGACCTACCAGTTCGGTAGGTGTGTTGGTCCTGATGAAGCGGATACTGCTTCAAAGGTCCCTCCTTCAAATAGTAGTCCACCAGCCTTTCCAATGTCTTTAACAAGAAAGATGTGAGGCTGATAGTTCTGAAGTCCTTTACTTCTGTGTAACCTTTCCTCCCCAGTTTGGGGATAAAGATAACCTTCGTTTTGAGCCACTGCCCGGGCGTGTAACCCAAGGCAACACAGCCTCTGAGTAATCCTGTCAGTGGCCCAATTATTTCCTCCAAGCAATTTTGTAGTAGTTTACCACTCCCAGTGTTTATCCGCGAGAGAGGGCAATTTTCCTCAAACGATGTGGAAATTGCAGTCCTGATGTAGGCCTCAGTATTTTCCAGTTCGTTTGATGTACCATATTTACCACGGAAGTCCGACATCCGCCTCCTCACCGAGGACTTAAAACCTTCCCAGTTTGTCCTTCTCGGGTTCCTAAACCACAAAACATGGGGAGCAACTCCCCTCATCGTAGCAGTGATGATCCGGTGATCAGACATGGAGGGCTCATCCGAAACCTGCCCGTCATGCACCCACCTTACCATTTGTCTATTACAGACGGTGATATCTAGAACCTCCATTCTGTTTGAAGTGACAAATGTTGGCTCGGCACCTGTGTTTAAAACCACAAGGTTTTCTTCACTCAAGAAGGCAAGGAGCTCCTCACCTCGTTCATTTGGGTCTGTGCTGCCCCACACCTCATTATGAGCATTGGCATCACAGCCCACTAAGATAGGAATATTCCTCTCCCTGCAGTACCGAACTAACTTACGTAATTCTGCAGGGGGCGATTCTCTATTGTGGGCGTAGTAAGTGGAGGCCACGATGAACTCCCTGCTCCCATTTACCTCGCCCTTGCCTCGAATTCTAACCACCGCAAGGACTTTAGTTGAGAATTCTTGAATCAGCGTGGCTTCTAGTCCTCTGACTATCACACATGCTCTGTGCCCCTCATGTTCCCCACTTGCGTAGGTGCGCCCAGCTGCAGTCAGAACCCTTATACGGTTCCTGACCAGCCACGGTTCTTGCACCAGCGCAAGCGCTGGTAATGTGTGCCTCACATTTAAGCACCTGGCTAGGACCACCGAGGCGCTTTTACTGTGATGTAAGTTGATTTGCAGGATCATTGCTCGAGGGTCAGCCATCTCCAACTGACCCCTACGCCTTCTCCTGATTCTCTCTCTCGCCCTTCTCTTCCCGGTCCTTAGAGTTCCAGTTAAAAGTGACCTCTGCAGTCCCCAGGAAGGCTTTCCCATCTCTTGCCTTTAATAGTCTGGCTGAAGCCTCATCCAATCCTAGGCAGAGGAGGATTGCAGGTCCCCGCTCAATGCACTGTAGGATCTTCCACTTCGAAGTGTTAATTTCTGGGTTTTGCATCCCGATGAACTTGACCAGCTGAATGGCCTCCATTTTTGGTGGTGGTACTAGCACCGTCACTTTCACCCTTTTGATCAGTTCATCAGGCAGTACTAGCCTTGCCTGAGTCCCGTCCTCGAGCTTCACTGACGGTACCACTTCTCTCAGCCATTTTGCCGATTTCTCCTCAGCACAAATATATGCTGCGACTCCATCCCTTAGGTGAGTGTCTCTGAACCGCGGAACAAAACCTCCACTAGGAGTGTCCAGAATCCGGTCCATGACGGTGCCCTTAAGGTGGTCGAACGCCGCCATCTCCATCCTCACGCCTACACTATCCCCAAAGGTTACAAGAACCCTCGGTAGGTTGGCGGAGATCGCCGAGAAAGACGGCCCTCCCGACCAAGCAGGACTAGACCTCTTGACCTCCGACTCTGGAGTAGGATTAGAAGTACTCCTGTCCTTCCTTTTCCTCTCTCTCTTTTGTCGTACTAAAGTCCTACCTGATCCGCTGGCTTCCGGGACGACAGGGCGGGTTAAAGCTCCAGCCTCCGTCAAACCATTCCGCTGCCCGGACCGGTGTTTCCTCAAAGGGGGTGGCGGTGGTTCTCTGCCCTCCGCCTCCGCCTTCTTTCCTTCCTCATGGTAGAAAAGCCAGAGTGCTTTCCTCCTTTGTGCCCCACTCATTCTTCCTGTTACCTTCGGAACTGGATTTCCATCTGTCTCTACGGGGGCCGAAGCCACCTCCATAGGAACAGATTTGTCGGTAGGTTCTAAGCCCTGACCAGTTAAATTTATTTTTTCTATCACTGCCATGTGTGTTCCCACGAGCAGCTAGGGAAATAAAGGTCCACCGCCGCAGCCCCGCTTACGGCGGTAAGGCGACTTAAGTACTCAGGGGTGGCGCCAGGTGCCCCTGAGGCTCCGTTAAAGACCCTCCTTACCCCGAGGGCCACGAATCTACATCGGCACGGATCGCATAACACCTTCCGATCGGGGGTGTAAGTGCCCATCCAGACCACCAACCTGGATGAGGGGTGCTTCTTGGTTGCCACCCGCAAGGGAAGGGCAGGGCGAGAGCCGGGCAGATAACAACCCTTCAAGTGCTAGGACTTGCCCCTTTTTTTTGAGCCGCCTTTATGCACTCACTCAATTGCCTGGACTTCCCGTTTATAGGGAGCCACATACGTACAGCTCCGCTCCACCCATCCCACACGCCCGGATTAAGCCTCTCCACCACGTCAAGGTCATGCAGTCCATAGGAGAGGATAATAATCATAAAACACAGAAAGAAAGTTTATTTACAAGCAAGGCCAGATAAATGTGAAAACAATTTATTTAACATTTTAGGGGAAGTATTTTATGAAATAATTATTTATTCCTATTACATCGTGTGGAGTAGCAACTTTATAGAAATCTATCAATTGCCATTATATTTTTAAAAATATAATACTTTGAAATACAATTGAAGGATAATTGGAAATAAATTACACTAACCAAGCGGTATGAAGATTTTGTTGTTAATGCCATGAACGTACCAAGTAAGAATGGAATAATTTAAAAATGGAAATCCTATTGTTGTTTTTGACGAGTCGGTTGTTAGTCACTTATTATACTTTGCGACCAAACCATAAAAAACCGGGATCAAATTCTAATAAAAAGTGTTTCTTATGATTTGCAAAGAAAGAGAATGAAGCGTTGTACATTCGACAATATCGATAACGCGATGAATAAATGGGCTACGGTAATGCCCAAGAAAAATCTTCCATTGTCACTAATTCTTATTAAAGAAAAGTCTTTGGAATTTTCAGCATCATTAGGACACTTTGTCTTTAACGCAAGTAACGGTTGGAAAGAAAATTTCAAAAAACGCCATAACATTGTTCAAAACGTCATTTCGGGAGAAAGTGCTAGTGTTGATATCCCACTTGTGAATTTTGGAAAGGAAATGTATTGGAAAAAGTTTTAAATGATTATGAACCGAAAGACATTTTCAATGCATATGAGACTGGTCTGTTTTTTAAATGTTTGCCCAACAAGACACTAGCTTTTAAAACCCTTGTTTTGGAGGAAAAGGAAGGAAAGAAAGGATGTATTACTGTACATCGTAATTTATGTTTAATTTAATACAGTATTTTTTTCTCTGGATACGGTTTGTGTAGTATATAAAAAGTGTGTGTTCTTTGAAATTCAATTGTGTATATAGAAATAAAATACTGATAGATTGTGTGTATTCAGAGAAAATCAGTATAGGCAGTTAATAAATGTAATACGGTTAATAAGTAATACAGTTACTAAACTACGAGTTTTCATCGATTAAATTCCACCACGCTCAAGTCATGCTTCCTTAAAATGAATTGGTGAGTGTACTTATTTACCAGTAAGTTTTCATAAGCATTAGATAACTTATCACAAATAGCCTATACAGAGTAGACCGTATGAAAAAATTTGAATATGGATATCTAATACAATGAACGAACATTCTGAAAACATCAATAAAACATTTTTAACAACTTGAATTTCAAACCAATTGAGACATTATAAAACATTATCTTATATTAACATTGACCTATTACACTAACTACGCTCGCGATATTATACTGTATCCCTTTTATTACCGCATGTCGTGCGGTATGCGTAATGAGGTAAGATCAGTAAGATGGGGTGGGAGCATTCTTAACAACACAACCTCTCAATAACCAATACCTCTCTACAACGAATCTTTTCTCTGGATAATAGACTTCGTTATACAGAGGTTCGACTGTATATATATATATATATATATATATATATATATATATAGAGAGAGAGAGAGAGAGAGAGAGAGAGAGAGAGGGAGTGAGAGAGAGAGAGAATGAGAGAGAGTGAGAGAGAGAGAAACAAAGAGAGAGAAACACACATACATATATATATGTCTGTGTGTGTGATGTGTGTGTTTATTAAAAAGAGCATGTAGTATATTTAATAAAAGTTGGAAGCAATTAATTAACCGTTCTTTAGTTAACTACCATTTACATCCTTGGTTAGTTATCACTGTAGGCGTTCATGCAGTGAAAAATTGCACGCAATGAACAACAAACGCACAGAGGGTGAGAGAGGGATCTTATTTTGCCTTTCTTACTCCGGTTAAATCATACAAAAGCTGAAGATCTCTATGAGGTCAAAAAAATTCCCTTCGCGAATCAATACGTCGCAAGCATTAAAAGCAGAATAATTGCTATGCACTGTGGATGACATTTTTTAAATAAAAAGAATCATATATTGAATTCGTTTCCGTTTTAAAGGCTTGCCCTGGATATGCCTGTTTCCATAAATCGAAACGGTTGTATTTTATGTTTTACCTTTTCACAACCTTCTGTTAGCTATTTGCTTCGAATGCAACAATAGCAGGGCCTTTTATAATAGCTGCCCTGCAACCATTACACGATGATAAATGCGGTTTTCCAGTGGTATAAAATATTTCATGCTTTGGACACTCGCAAATGCAAAGTGTTTTTTCTTGATAAGGAAACTACAACTAGATAATTAAAAATAATTACATTTACTTCATAACTTACCTATAAAAATCTTTACACATAATCGTAGCGTAATTATAATCACTATCAACAACAACCCCTGCAACTAATGCCCAAACAACCATGAAGTAAAATTCGCCAACACAGTTAGCAACACCATAATGTTACAAACATAATCACGACTATTTATTTTTATTTAAAAATAGAATTAGGACAAAATGAGCCTAGCTCGTTTCACATAAATATGGTCGTAAAATGTAACAAATATTAAATTGGACTAAAATGGAATTATTGTGTAAAAATACCTTATATTAATACCTAAAGGCGTTATAAATATTCATTATAAATATTTCTAGTTCTCTTAAATTTAAATTATTGCATATATATAAGGTTTGTTCTTTTCCAGTGGTTCTGTTTTTTTTGACAAACATAAAAAGATTCAAAATATTATTTTGTGATTTTAAAATCAAATTTGTACATTCAATATATAATTGTAAAATATAAAAAATTAATGTGATAAATGTGGAAACATTCCTGGAGTGTAACGTGGTGTTATACAGATTTAAAATTATAGGAACAGTGTAAAATTTTCCCAATTCAACAAATAACGGAGTACTCAAACAGAGCACGCATATAGTGAGTAACTATTGGCTCCGAGAATCCATTCTACGTATACCCCCCTCCAATAATAAAGCTTGGTAATGAATATGATAACGAATTACTCACGGATAGAAAGTGATCGAATATGATACATGAGATGTATGCGATAGTGTGTACCGTGGAGTGCATTATCCTGTAATTTTGTCTTGTTGTTTCGTTTTTAATTTTCAGCCTCAATAGATGTCAATACTTTTAAATAATCGATTGTTCTACTCGACAGCTGAAAATCTGACATACCGAGATGTTTCGTGATACGTTTTATAGGATTGATACCTTACAGAGCCCAAGGCACACAACGTAAATATTAAACCTAGATCATATAGCCTTCATATTATTTTAGATAGTTCATCCATAGTATTTTAAGATTCATTCCTGCCCACAGGAAAAAATAATATAATTATATATAATATATAAAGATCTTTGATTTTACATTCTTCCTATGATAACTTATGTTTATGCGACAAATATTTAAATCAAATGTATAGTTGAAGGAATTATTTTGACAGGAAGGTTTTCTCAATGCAGATTCATTTTACTAGTTTTATGATTCGACTTACAAAGCTATCAACAACTCATAACTGGTGCAATCAGTTATATGTTCAAATTAACGTCAAACATGCAATCGTTCGTGTTCATTACCACTTAATTAACACAATAGTTTTTTTAAAACTCATTTACAAAATAACCATCACGTCGTAATTCAATTTAACTTAACTGCCTCAAATAAAGGCCACACGCATTATGCCAATCAACATATTCCTCAATTGCGGTCATATTTTATGGTTTAAATAGATAGCTTAGTTGTATAAATATTTGTAAGTATATGTTCCTATGTTTTTCTATTTTTAATTGTCCAAATTATTTGTTTGATTTAAACTAACTAGCGGGTGCTGTTTACATAAAGTGATGTTGAGATTTTTAATTTTTTTAAAACTAATAACAAATATTTTCTGTACCATTTAGATGACAATGACGTTTTTCTTATTTTGACAAGAAAAACAATATTGTTGTTTTAGTAGCAGTTATGAAAACCTAATATCTCTTCAAGTGTGAGATATATTGTGAGACATGGAAGTAATAAACCTTTCTATCTTTCCGGAAATATTTGTAACATAATATATGAAACAGTTCTAGTTTTTAAATTAAAATTCAAAAAAAAACGCATTTCTGGTTTCAAATTCATGGCGACTAAATCGGACACAAGGAAAATTAATCCTCATGTTACGGAAGTTAAGGCAAGAGTGACAATACAAAAATTTCCGTCAAGCTTAAGATTAATTATTCTTCAAAGAATAAATGAAGGTAGGAAAGAGAATTCTCCTTTATGATATGAAATATTTTATGTTACTTTAAACTATTTTGAGGTAATTAAACCTGTTAATTAAATATCAGGAAAATTAAGTTGATTTTTGTTTTAAAACGGTTTTGTTTTCAGTTCCAGCTCAGTTTAGGACGTTTTACGTAAAATTTCAAATACATTTGTTATCAAAGTAGAATCAGTTTGTACTTTTTAAAACAAATATTTTAAAAAAGGTTTTCTTTAAAAAATGTTTTATGTGACATTTTTATCCTAGAGTTGAACATGGTTGAGATAATATAGTCTATTAGTGCTTACAGAAACTTTTATTTTATTTACGATTTATACATTATTTAATTCTAAATTACGAATTGTGTTATTTAATAGGTTTATCAATATTAGCAATTTATATATATATATATATATATATATATATATTTATTTATATTTATGTTTATATGTGTATATTTATAAATATAGACTATTTATATACGTATAAACATCAGTTAAAGTGAGAGTGAATAATTTCAGTCAACCAGAGGAGGGAGATTGGAGGCCCCCGAGATTATGCGGCGTCAGCTACAACACTGGGAGGCAGGAAGGAAGAGTGAGTGTATTTCAAGGTTATTCCAGGGCCTTTAAAAAGACTAGAAGACCCGAGGAAGGAAAATATGAGGGGATCCAACAATACGAGCTATTCCCAATATGAGGAGAAAGTCAGGCGATTTTAATCTATGACGTCATTATATTAACCAGATGCCCATCAGAAAATAGTGCGCCGTCAAGAGTAATGCCTCTAGGATGTGATGAAGGAGATAACTTCAGATCTATCAGTATTTACCTCAATGTTCCATTCACACAATTACAGTGACATAGAATCAAATTGTCTCTGAATGTTATTCGTGTTTCTAGGCATACTTTAGGAGCTTGTCATGGGTATGTCGTAGAATATGACGTCATATCCATAGAAGGTACGGGATTCGATTGGAGGAAGTGGAATGTCGTAGGCGTATTAAAGATAAGAGAGGGTGTGGGGCATAGCCGCAGAGATATGAGGCCTGGAAGAGCAATTTTTCGACAGAAACAGTGGCGTGTTTGTCAGACAAGTAGGAGGGCAGTAGGAAAACTGTATGTTCAGGTATGCTCAGTCAGAGCTTTTTCTGTTTTTCTCCAGCCTTTTTGGAGGTAATATTCTTTGGAAACAGCATAATTGTAGCTTACCGTTTCTGGACGTCTCGTTTAAGAATCGCGTCACAGGCTCTTTCAACATTAGACCAATTGAAACCGTTCTCACAATTATAGGTATCTAAAGCTGTGTTTAATACCACTTTTCATAGATTAAAAGAGTTTCTTTCAGGTTTTTTTTCATTCTCACAAAGAACCAATAGAAATTTTAGGCATCAGGAATCTAATACCATGAGATCGGTACTTTGAAGACCTAGCTATAAAGAATATGTCATTCATAAAGCCTTACACCTCCACAATAAAGTTTCGGTTGTTATAGAGAGGAATCGTATGAAGGACGAGGAGGATTATATTGTTGTTTTACCTTGAATTAGTGGAACCAATAACAAAATTGATCAAAACATTAAGAAACATACCATTACAACTAGTCTGTAAGCATCAAATAACCACTGGTAAAGTTAAGGGTGACGCCAAAGATAATACTGTTTTAGAAAACCATTGTACGTTCAGCGTTTCCTGGGGAAATTATACATCATCTTATTTTGACCAAACGAACATACGTATCTCAAATAGGATTGAAGATCAAAAACCTACTATTAAAAACCATTATAACCGCCTGCTCTATATAAGTACCATAATAAGACAGTTCATATCATTAAATCCCATCCATGTAAACAAATTGCACAAATGCAAAAGTACAAAACAGGGTTTTTCATTAGTCCAATCATCAAAATAGAGAATCGAGACAGGTTTAACAAACAAGATGATAACCTAAAATCACCTGCAGTATGCAAATAAATCATCCTTGAACAAGAGGAAAGGAATGCAAACGATTGCTTACACTAAGTGTGAGCCGATAGACGTAGAAGTCACGGATATTCTTTTCTGTATAAGGATCGGAGCTGCTTCCTCCTACACTTATTCTAAAACAGGGTTTTGATAATAATCATGAATGCACCTAGTAGCACTAAATTAAAATCTGTCCATCCTGTTTTGAAACTGTCATTGATAAAACCACATCTAACACACTTAGATAAGCGTTTTACAAACACGCCTTTGAACATTCACCTTCAACGCTCATTGGCTCACTGGATAGTTATGACACTATAAATGCTAAAACACGTACGGCCATTGTCTATCTACTGCTCGTTTCCTCCCTCTAAGCTGTAAATATTCAAAGATTAGTCATAAACCGCTTCATAGTTCTTTTACTGATGACTCAGAATTACCTTGAGGTTGGCAGCTAGCCCCAACGGAACTACTATTTTTGTGTTTCACGCCATTTCAATTTAGCGTTAGCTGCAGAAGAAAAAGCGCATGTTCGTTCCATCTTGGTCTCTCTAAACCCGTATGTATAATGATATACCACTCCTTGTCCCAAGATTTCCCAGCCCTAAAGGATTTCTGCATGACAGCGGATGTTTACCGATAGGCTTCTTTCTTGTCAGGTTTTTCCTTTCCCACACGACAAATCATTTTATACTCTCTCTCTCTCTCTCTCTCTCTCTATATATATATATATATATATATATATATATATATATATATATATATATATATATATATATATATATATATATATATATATATATATATATATTCTCAAAAATGCTGAAATAATAAATAGATATGTTTTGCAAGTCTACAGTTTGTAAAACATTCTTGTTTAAAACACATTTAACCAGTATTACGTGTACAGTCTGTCTCCTACTTTAATAGATATTGATCCAAAACACACAACTACGAGGTGCTAAGTAACTAGTAATTAAATTATTGATATAATCATTATATTAATAAAATCTTCAGCTAATCTGAGCATCTTGTAATTAAATTCAAATACATTGAAATAAAATACATTTATATGTATTACGCCTGTAATATTGTAATATTTACTGTCTTTGGCTTCTTTTATAATTTTCTACATGTTAAACTTTTTCAGTTCAAGTACATTGAAATTTAAATGGATAATAAATCTACATTGTTCAAGATCTACAAAGCTTTTAATAAAATGATATGCTTTTCCATCCCACTAACTTTCAAAATCAAACTTTTTGGGGGCCACAATTTTACAAAAGTTACAATCAGTGGAGTTCAGCACATTTTACTTGGGTTATTTTTAATATCGTAAAGGGAAACATTGAGGCTCTTAGTCAATGATAGCCAAATCCATTATACAGTCTTTGGCCATCTTTGATTTTATTGTATATGTTGTAATAATGAACATTTTATACTTATATATCCTTCCAGAAACTGGAATATGATTTTGTGCTATTGTTTAACGTTTGAACATGAAAATTTATTTTCCTGGAAGGGTATAACTAGGACAAAAATAATGTATCATAGAAGTTTACATTAATTTCAGAATTAACTTTATGTATTCAATAATTATGATCATCAATAAAAAATTATTTTACCAAACAAGTTTTTTTAAATTTTTATTTTGAGCATCATAATTACCTGAAATTCCTAACTTTTTCCCACTCCTCACTGACACGTGTTGGAGCACCTCCACCAGTCAGAACCTGTTATGAACAGTTATTATGAGCTCATAATACGTTCTGAATGATGGAGGTGCTCCGATATGTGTCAGTAGTGGGACAGTTTCACTATTGGAAGGTAATTATGATACAAAAAAAAAAAAAAAAAAAAATATATATATATATATATATATATATATATATATATATATATGTATATATATATACATAAATCTTATCGGAAACGTAGAAAGTTACCAAAATAATGAAAATTCTTGGTTGTGTATTGGTATGTTGTACTAGTATACTAAAAAAAAATATGAAGCTATTTTGTTTGAAAAAAACTGAATTGTGACAAGACAGTTGACCTTTTTTTGTTACCGAAATTGTAAAGGATTTCTGTAAATTTCCTAAATCTCTATGTACGTTTCATCGTATGTATAAGGATTTGACAAGGAAGATGTGTAAGGATACATATGTGTAAGGAAGTTTAAAGACAAGAATTATTTTCGCGCATTATAAACAAACCAACCACCGGGTACAAAACACTTCCCGCCCGAAGGTAATATACCTCCTGTGAATTCAATTTCATTTAGAAATTTATACTTTTTTTCACTCAAGAAGAAAAACAAAGTGGAAGAAAAATATTTGACAATGTGTAAAATAAAACAATGGAGACGTGAACAAAAGGGGGATCGCCAAAGTAACAAGACCAGTAACTCAAATTAATTACAAAACGACATTTACAGTGAGGTACAACAATAGCAGCGTGTAGGGCCCACGCTGCGATCATTATGATACACACAAAGGACACAATGCACAGTCAGCAGGGAATTAATTGACTACATCTTCAAAATAATGTTAAGTAAAAATTACATTAAATATATCTTTAAAAATAAAAGAACTGTCTCCTTCTTAGAATCCTCCCTACTCTATCTTACTTTACCTTTAAAGATATATAAAGCCCGATGTATTGATCTCTACAGTATTATTCCAAGTAACAGCTCTCAGTTACAGAACTGATTTCATAGAGTTTAAAACACATTTATCAAACAAGCATTAGTGAGATGAAAATTATAAAACCCCATGATGTAAGAGATCCCATAAAAAATGAAAAATAAATGTATTTTAAAAAGCTTTAATTTGATTTAGATCATTAAAAGAACACGTTATGTTGTTATAGATCTATTGTATTTGTTTTATACAAAAACAAATTTGTTTAGGCTATTTACAAATAAACTAACTAAATGTGCATCATTTAATTAATTTCATTAGTAAAGTGTAGGGTTTCCTTATATTTATTAATTCACTCAAATAATTAAATATATATTTAATCGAATTATACATAACCTCAAGGATCTACGGATCAAAGTGTTTAGTCTCCTGCTTGAGTACTCTTGCGAGTGAAGAGGAAAGCGGGAAGACGGAGGATTAACGTCATTACGTCACAAAGGAGGTTTGAAACTAGTGTTTTTATTCCAATAAATCGTGCACTATGATTTCATCAAATAGGCGTATTTGTATTTTTCGATACCACTTAATGAAAAGGAAATGTTAATTACAATTAATGTGATGTCACTCATGTGTAAAAATCCCTTTAAATAATAATCCGTTGAATTTTACAAGGTATATGATATCCTTTACAATATTTATCGTATAAATATATATATATATATATATATATATATATATATATATATATATATAATATTGAAGTGTCAACTATTGACATAAGAGTACAGTAATTATATTATGAACAAAGGAACAAGTACTTACTTATATGAATCATTAGAAAAATTCAATCTAAAACAAAGTGACCTTATAACTAATAAATACACATTAAAAGTTAATACAATACACAAACTACGTCATGTACGAATAATGTACGCTATAGCGTTACTATTTGTTTACGTTTTTACAATGAATACGTTTTTCCCTATAATGTTGTCAAAATAAACTAGCGAAAACGTAAACACGCACACTAACAAAATAAACACACACACACACACACACACACACACACACACACACACACATATATATATATATATATATATATAATATTAAAATATTTGAGAAATATATATATATATTTTGAGTAATACGTAAATCACAAAATACAACAATAAATCTAATATTGCCAAATTTTTAATAAAATGATTATTCAATTTGGCCAATAAAAATTCAGCATAAACCATGAATTTAAATATGTACTAATGAGCTACTCTTTAAACCCTTTTAAAGGTAGAAAATTCACAAATTGTTCTGTAAAGCGAAGGTCAAGAGAGTAATAATTTATATAAAGGTTAGTGTAAAAAAAAAACTAGCAGAAAATGTCGGAGGCAACCGCCTTTGATCCAATAAAGCCAGAAATATTGTAGTTCTTTTCAAAGCAAATATTAATTATGAATACTAGTAGTGGTAACTTTTTTATTTACGAGTCTGACTTTTTCACATTTTTCTTTACATTTGCTTTTTGTGAATTTGCTGTATTTTCAAAATATTTAACATTTCCTTATAGGTAATTGCTTTGAAAATAATTATTAAAAAAAAAAATTAGGCATTATCTTTTGGAATACATTACAATATACGTGTTGTTGTGTTTTTGTATTAAGTAGAAATTCCATATTAACCAAACAAATCACCTTAATTTAATTATTTTACAAAATATGTACTTCAAATTCGATGTACACTTAAATATAGAAACAATTATTTATTCTTTGTATAATATAATGTTTCTTTTAATAAATACTGGTAAAGCAATTTAAGATCATGTTTTTGTAGTAAAATTAGTAACAATTTTAAATAGTTTTGCAGTTTATAAAATCGCATGAAAATACTCTAATTAAGTGTGGTATAACTTTAATCTGTTCAACTGAAGAATTTAATCTTTTCAATATCAGAAATGTAGAGTTCAAACGTTTCATTAGTTGTTAAGTGTTGGGATATTAAAAAAAGTATTTCTTTTCACAATCTCATTGTATTTTAAAATGGTATATTAAAATCCATCAAAACCTGATTGTCAGTTTAAAAAATACAAAAGTGTTATTACTTTAATAAAAAATTCTCTGAATAAAAAGTGCCTTTTCAATAGATTCAAGCTGTAAATTTTAACTTTATTATATATTAAAGATAATATACTTTTTACAAGTCTTATTTAAGTGTTATTTATTTGAATAAGAGAATTTTAATAAATAAATTCATCTACATTTCAAATACGTTAAAAACTAAGCTTTTATATATGGACTGAACTGATCAGGGTTTATCATTTAGAAAATTCTAAACGATATCGTAAATATTCTATAATCCAAAACCATATGAAATGTAATAATTTCTTATTAACTACAAAATGGTTTAGTAAAGTTTCTACGCTCTTCATTGTGTTGTAGGTTGTGATTTCAAAATGGATTCGGAAATGTATGAAATTGTCATATCCACCTGCCTTTCATAGACGCATCCCACGGTACAATCATAACGTTCGGTAATACGTGATTGTGATGCAATAAAATAATTATTTTATCGGAAATTCTAGGGCTACAGTATCCGTAATGGTACACATCGTTCATTTGATCCAAACAAACTACGAAAAGAAAATAATTGGAAATTGTTTTAGGAATAAAAAAAATTATGAAGAAAGAAAAATCCTAAATCAGTTTTTCGGAATAAATCACCAAGGCTCATATTTCAACAATATTTCGAACCATATAACCATGCACTCGACCTTGCGTATAGTACCACTTCTGAAAACAAGTAACGTTTAGAGAATGTTCGACATATCAACAGATTCTCCATCTGATATATCTACCCATATTGCAAGAATGTTTATTATTTCATACCGATGCTAATTTGTCTAATATGAGCCTTCACTATGCACACCAGTGTCTCAACAGTTCTTATCATATTTGTAGGAAATTATTTATACTTACCCTCTACTTCTCGTCTTGCTAACTGCGATCTCTCAAAGACAAGTGCACGGTTACGTGGTCCGCATTATAGATATTTGTCCACTCAAACTTCTGTTCATGAAATTGTCTTATAATTTCTAAAATAATGATTATTTGTAAAAAGCGACGACTGGAAACAACACGTATCTAGTGGGAAGATATGATAGCTATCTTAAAAGCCAGAATATAGTTAATTTAGAGATACTACATTAGCTTTTTCCTTAAATATCACCGTCATAAAATACATAATATTTATATTGAGCAATATCAGTTTTCCATTCTTATTCTGTTAACATGATACCTGATATCCAAGTAGATGAGACCTGTTGCTTGCCGTTATCTCCTGGAATGGTTCTGGTTTAGGAAGATTGCAAATTTCACAAGTGCTGATAAATACTAGGAAGATGCCCTCTTACAATTGCAACCAAACATATAACAGAGAATGTGAAGAAGTAAAATATATAAAATGTTTGTTTAGCAGTTTGTATCGCTCACCAACCTGTTTTGAAAAGTTTAGACACTCCAGGTTTCTGTGAACATTTCGATTTGCTTCTACTTTGAGGGATCTTTTTTTTGTAGTGAAATTTTTAAAAGTCATATCAAATATCATAAAAATGTCAGTGAAGTAAAACTATTATAAATATATCATATTTAACACTTTCTAACGAAAATAGTATGTTTATCTAAATAAAAAAGTGGAAATCCTTGAAATGAAAGAGTGAAATGAAATAGGGCAAAGAGGGGTGAAATTAAAAAACCTAAAGTTAACACAGTAAATTCGTAAAAATTAAAAATGGTATTTAACTAAAAAAATTTTAAACCCATTATGAATAATAAATTGTATTTATGTATATAAAAACGCACAGTGGATTAAATGTTATTTAGGCCGACGTTACTAAAGAAAAACTGTTATTAGTTTTATAATTTGTTAATTCCATAAAATAGTATCTATATAATTCAATACAAAGCTATTTGTATGTGTATTCTTAGCCTGAAATGTAGTCAAAAAATATTACGAAAATTCATAGCAATAACTAAGCTCTTTTCATATAACTTCAAAAACCGAATTTATTTATTAATAATAAAGATTAGAGCTTTTGTGATGTCTTAATAAACTGTGTATACTTTATATTTTAATCTTACATATAAACTTCCAATAAAGTATGATCTTCTCCGTGAATGTTTTAGTCGACCAATTGCGACCAATATTACCACCACTAAAGTTTAGGGGAAAATGTATGTCTCTACGAAAACCGTATTTAAATGAATGTCACGGAAAACGATTTATGGAAATCTAATAATAAGAAATAAGTACGGTAGCGCTCAACCAATCAGTTCCATCCACGCTCAACAACTCAGTCAATCTAGCTGGGAAATAAACTTTGATTTCGCTCTCATACTATATTATGTTTTAATAATGAAGAATGACTTTAAATCAAAATATTATAAATATATTCATGCAGTAATATTACAAGTTATATCATTATTTTTCCTGAAGATTCTAATAGATTTATTAAGGAAAATCTTCGAAAAATTATAAATTAAAAACATTCTTGAATTGGAAGTATTTCACCACACACACACATATACACAGACACACAAACACTCACAAACAGACACACACACATACACAACACACACACACACACACACAAACACACACACACACACACACACAAACAGACACACACACACACACACACACACATATATATATATATATATATATATATATATATATATATATATATATGAAGTTGATAAAATACTATTGTAAATACTTTTATCCACCACTAAGTGCAATAATTTAACCTTGTTGTGATGAGGCACCTTTCGGTCACTTGACCATTGTCGAATCACTGATTATTTTTCTGGTGTAGATGTTCTGGTGAGTGATTTTGGTATTTGTTGACGTTACACGCATTTTTTCTTGATCTGCGTGTATGATGTTTTTATGTAGTATGTCTTCTGTCTATGTGGTCTGAAGGTTCATTAAATTGTTGTGTGTGTTTTGATAAATGTGGTATTTTTCTAGTGAGTTTAATTCTATTGGGTTATTATTTATTTCAAGAATGGTTATGTTA